>JABXJD010000001.1:5267500-5867500 GCA_013375575.1 Percina caprodes
AGGGAGGAAAACAGAAGCCAAGACGCCAATTGCATGAGTGATGGAGTAATATTAGTTGTGATATTGAGTTGGCACAAAGCAATGTGTGATGCTAACTTTTTTGATAAGGAAGGTTCAAAGGTAGAACCTTTGTGTATATTCTGAGACTGCGTAACGCCACTGCAACATCTGGCCATCAGATACAGTACAACATCCTTCATGGTGATACTGTTCTGCTGCAGTCAGGGCATGTGATGTAGATAGAAGCAGCTGTTATGAATGAATCGAATGACAGTCTCTTCCCGGCCCGCAAATACAGTACACATGCTCAAGGTGAAGTGCATTTGTTGATACTGACTGGTGTTTTGTCTATTTAGATGGAAGGTCTGCCTCTACACAAACTGGAAAAATTCCCTGCCATGTGTGAATCAGTCTGTAGATCAAGGTTGTAAATATATCCTCTATGTCATGAAAATAACACCATGAAATAAAAACAAAGTTAAAAAAACAAACGTTATTCTTAGTAGTCACATGCACACAGTACAATGTGGTGAAACAGTATTTCTGCATTCTCAACCCATTCTAGTATTAGGAGCAGTGGACAGCTATTTATACAACATCGGAGAGCCACTTGGGGTTTGCTGTCTTGCTCAGGGACACTTTGACATATGGCCGGAGGAGCCTGAGATTGAACTGCCAACCTTGTGGTTGGGGCGACCACTCTAGCCACAAGCCACCAAAATCAAAATAAATGGTGACACTTACTTACACAACTAGAATAAGGAAAGAATTGTACTTGCTCCTATTGGCCGTTGTATGTTGGCCTTTCTGTAATGTCAATGGGACAAACTCAGTGTCATTTATGTGATCCCAAGGTGACAAATCCTGCAGCCTGTGCTGTAGGTCTGCAATAATGGCCCAGCATTATAATGAGTCTCTGTGGTCTCATATTATACTCATTTATATTTATTACTAGGCTGCAGGTTGACATGAACCATGTGTGCTTCTTCTGTCCAGACAGCCATCAGACCCAAACATTCTGAGCATAAGTATGCATTTAGTGGATATGCATTAAAGAGTAGACATAAATTGCATTTTAAATCATGCAGTCATGTTCTTCTAAGTTGTCTAAAGGCTGGTTATTCCTCTTAGCTCATTTCCATAGCATCCCTGTTGATTAATTTAATGGATAGCTGCCCAAAACAATCAGAGAAATACAGCCTACTGTATGGGGTATATTCATCTTCTCTATCTCATCAGAAGGAGTTATTACAGTTAGAATCCTCTGATTTATATTTAATCTTATTTATTTTGATGTAAAAGCTGAAACTGACCCCGGGTCAGTGCTTTCCTAAAATGTGAGATGGATACCAAACGTTGCTCAGTTATGTCATTTAGTTGTTGATTTTACCCTAAAGCTGGCACTGTTTCTATAAGCTGTTTACCTCATTAATGTTAAGCCACTGTCATAATGGTTCTCTGCTACTTTATCACATTCCCTCCCCTCATGTAGTAAAATGACTTGGTCTATAAAGAGATGCTGGTGCTTCTATGCCCTTAGAAAGATGCTAGGAGGTAAAAAAGTTATGCAACTGAATCCCTTTAATAAACTTTTCTCAACAATGTAATTACTCATCTCTACAAAAATAAGCCACCCCAGACAGCAGTTACAGTAAGTGAGAGCAATATTTCAGAAATGAATTCTGAGACAGACTTATTAGGAAAATTAAAAAATGACAAAAGTTGCATCTGCTTACAGGAGTGAGACTGTTGTGCGTCTAGCTGAAGTTCCTAAAGTTATGAGACTGTTCACAATATTTAGTAATTTCACTATACATTCAATACTTATTATATATTGTGTCTAAATGATTGCATTTCTTTTCTGTTAAATCGTTTGGAAAATAATCTTTTGAGTTTTTTCAATATGACGGCTCTCAACCCTTCCCCCACCCACATTTGTGCTAATGTGCTATGTGACAAAATAAACAAAACCTCTCTTTGGTGAGGGAGGCAGATTCTGTATTGCAGCTTTTTTTTGTTTTCCTCTAACACCTTGGACGGAATGATTCATGAAATAATTTAGACATCATTTTCTGGGATACGCAACCTCTTAATGATAATTAATACATGTAAGATTAATTTGCTTGTGCGAAAGAAATTATTTGATGGATTAGATAGAAATGGGCAAGGAGCGGTGCAAATATTGAATCATGACTATGCTTCCTCATTGTGCTTTGAAATGACCAAAACATATGGTAATATATTTAATCACCACTGGACCTTTCTTAGCGGCTGCAGAGTAAAATCTGGTGAGGCACAGTGCATACTGAAAGCAAATAACAACACAATTAAGATCAGATTTGAAATGTTTGTAAATTGACCCTCACAAATGAGTAATTGATCAATTGCTTATCCGTTAATTAAGGTGGACCTGTAGAGCTCCCTGAACACCTCTTTCATCAACACCAGTTAAACTGCTGCCCTCCATTTAGAGCTGGAACTAATGTGACGGCTGGCACCTGCAGCATCTTTCCCCTTGATGACACACACTTAAAATCGGACCATCACCCAAACTTTGCTTGGCTTTTCTAATTACTTCGATTGTGTCGTACTTTTAAATCAAGTCATTACAATAAATTCAGATTCCTTCTGGAGGGGGACAGCGGGGGCAGGTGCCATGAACCGTCGAAACAAGGGCTTGGGGGTTGCATGATTACTTTTGCATGTTAAAATGTTTTTTGTCGCCTTGTGGGACATTGACTGTGTCTATAAGGAATGTGTTTTTGAGCTTGTTGAGCTAGTAAATAGCCAATCTCCTCAAATTGTTATGCTGAGAATGAATTGGGAATGGTTAAATGTGGAAGTAAAATACAAAAGGGACTTTTGGTCTGTTTTTACAATATACACTACATGTAAAATTAAGCAAATATTACCCATACAGACAACTACCAACCAACATTGAGTGATGTGTTTTTTTTACCAACACGGACCGGTTTCTTTTATACCAATATTTCATGCAATTCAGTATTTCTAGTTCACACAGGCCTGGAGCTGTAAACATGTAGTCATATGGACAACATGTTACAATAAGTAACTCATTGATTGGACAGTTTTGGTGACTGTCACGCTGCATCATCAGCTATATCTCGACCCTGATGGGGAAATCAAATTCTATGACTGACTGAATTGGCAAACTGGGAAGCATTTTATTGCTTCCTATGTGTCATCTATATTCTTTGTTTAATCAGCAATGTTAAAAAACCACGGACAAAGCTAGAAATCTTAGTTAAAACACTCTTGTTGTGGGCTAAGACCTGCATTTCAACAGCCACATTAGGACAATTACAATATCAGCATATTATCACCTTAAGACTATATTTTGGATTAAAGGATTTATGTCTCAGCAGGATTTGGAAAAACCTGTCCATGCATTTATCTTAAGTAGACTCAACCACTGTAATGGCGAATGCAGATGATTCCTGAGTCCCCACTAAGACCTAGAAAGTGAATTACATCACTCCAGTTCTAAAGTCTTTAAACTGGCTGCCTGCCATTTCAAATAATTGATTTTAAAACACTACTGTTTGGTTAAAGCAATAAATGGTTTAGGGCCAAAATAAATTTCTGATCTTCTGCTACATTATGAACCATCCAGACCTCTCAGGTCATCTGGAAAAGGTCTGCTTTCTGACCCTAGAGTCAAAACTAAATATGGAGAAGCAGCAATCAGCTATTATGCATTATGCACCATATACCCGGAACAAACTTCCAGAAAACTGCAGGTCTGCTGCAACTCTCAGTTCTTTTAAACCGAGACTGGAGATGTTTCTGTTTGACGCTGCTTTTCTACCTGGCTATTCTAGCTTGTTTTTATTTTCTATTCTCTCTGCTTTTTAATGCCTGTTTTTTATTGTTTTGAATGTACTTTTGTGTTTTGTTTCTTTTGCACTTGGTCTCGGTGCTTATAATGTTTTATGTGAAACACTTTGAATTGCCTTGTTGCTGAAATGTGCTATATAAGTAAACTTGTTTTGCCTTAATTCAGTATAAGCGAATGTTTTTCTGAACGTTGCATTTGCACTGTAATGTGTGTTGTTGAATTCAATTTCAATTTCAATTGTATTTATAGTATCAATTCATAACAAGAGTTATCTCGAGACACTTAACAGATAGAGTAGGTCTAGAACACACTCCATTATTAATCCAAAAAAGACCCAACAGTTCTAGTAGTTTCCTCCAGAGCAAGCAACAGTGCAACAGTGGCGAGGAAAAACTTCCTTTATCTTGTGCAGAACAATGTTTAACATTCACAGCTTTTTCATGTATTTTAATTTGAGTGTTTTACATTCACAATAGTGTAGTAGAGCGTAGAAAATGACCTGCCGAGTCTGCACCGGAAGCCATCTTCAGGTTTAGCTTTTTTTTGAGTCTGATCTTTGGCATGTAAGAAAACATCTTACTGTTTGGTGATTATCAAAAAAAAAATCACTAAAAGTCCATTGTTGCTATACCACTGTCTTGCATTGGAGGACCAGGTATGATAGGATTCCTACACCGTTCACCTTTCAAACAATAAGTCTGATAGCCTGATAGTCATTGTTTCATTTTATAATTGAATGGAGTAAAGATCCAAACCAATAAGCTTCCTGCACTGCACTGTGAAAACTATGAAGTTCTCATCACTAACAAATCTGAAATCATGCTTATTTCCATCATGACAGACATTTTACTTAATTTAATCAAATTGCAATGCAATGGAATTGTTTCACTGCACAGTAATGTACACCATACCATGCAGAGCTACCTGTATTATCCATAGGTTTTATTGCTAATAATGCTATCATGCAATAGCACACAAGCTTTCACTGCACTGGGATTGAGTTGGCAGAGGAAAACCAAAATACATAATGTCAAGGTTGAAGGTATTCCTTTAATGATCTGTGCTGTTGGACCTTTCCGAGTGGTGGTTCACATGACCCTGTAGCCTATAGCGTTTTTCTACTTGCTTTTATGCTTTTAAAAAATCTAAGAAAGGGCAAGAAAATGAGAGAGGTCTTTTCTTTAAGTACTGTGATGTGATGAAGCTTCAGCTTCCTGAGAAGTGATTTGCTTTATTTGCTTTTACAAAGTATTTTGACACTGCCATGACCTCCTGGAAACAATGACTGCATGAGATTAGATGTTTCGTTTAGGAGGAAGAAGTAAGCAGAGCATGTAATATTCATCGGTTTGGGAGACACCCTGTTTCCTCCTCATCATTGTGGAACAGAGGAAAGGCAGTTGGTGTTTAAAGCCTTGAATGGCCTTGCCCCACCTTACCTCTCTGAGCTGCTGCACCCTCACACTCCCAGCCGATCTCTCTGGTAAGCTCACCAGCTGCTCCTGACAGTGCCTAAAGCTAGGCTTAAAGGAGAATTCAAAATTGCGAGTATTTTCGATTGAAAAAACCCTGACCTGAAATAGTGAAGGCAACACTGCGTAGCTGCAGCTACGTGTACAAGCTTCCACTGAGCTAAAAAGGCAGTTAACGGTTTTTTAGAGTGCGTTTGTGCTTCTTAACAGACACAAAATGCAATTAATTTCTGTACAACATGAACGGGGCCCATACGTAACATCAAGATGCGTGTTAAACTCAGACATTGTTTTAATTCACCTACCCAGTCTTAATCTTGCCGGTGGGTAGCTTGCTTGCCTGGTTAGCTGCTAGAGCTAGCTGTTAGCTGCGAGCTGTTAGCTGCTATTGATAAGTATGTTCAGCCAGGCTTTTGTGAAAATCATAAAAGCAGTGTGATCGATCTGGTGTTGGTGAGTAGGAGGCTTGGTCCCCGCCTTCCTCACCTCCCGCAGCCGATAACAATCCCCCGAGCGTTGGGGGGTGTAGTGTAAGGTGACCAGATTTCTCAGGACAAAATCCGGGGACATTTTCAGCTCAGAAGCGTATATTATATTTTTGTAAAACTTAAAACGGGAACACCAGACCTAGAGCTGATCTCATTAGGGGCTGAGGCCCCCCCTCCCCATCCCCAAAGGTCTGATCCTAGACTCATCCTTGCTGCTACTTCATACTCCACCCCACTACACCTCAGAGGGGAATATTTCAAGATAATAAGTCCTAATATTTCAAGATAGAAAGTCCTAATATTTCAAGATAGAAAGTCCTAATATTTCAAGATAGAAAGTACTAATATTTCAAAATTAAAAGTCTTAATATTTCAAGATAAAAAGTCTTAATATTTCAAGATAAAAAGTCCTAATATTTCAAGATAGAAAGTAATATTTTAATATTTCATAATGTTGTAATGTTTACTGAACTACATTTATCTGACAGCGTTTGCTTTATTTCTTCAGGCTTGTTTCTGCAACAGCTCATTGAGTATTGGCTACAATAAAAACTATTGTGGAAAGATTTTCCTTTGACATTGACCCAGTATTAAACGAGATCGCTGCAGTTGGCAGCAGAGAAACAAGCTACAACGGAAGTTAATAGGATAATTATCCAGCTTGTATTTACGTTCATAAAAGTGCTCGTTTTGCTACTGACAGACTCAGATTAATATTCTAAGTGTCAGACAACATTATGGAAAGGATTTCTAAGGAGGTCGACTTTCCTGTTAAAGATTAAGATCCTTTTTTAAAACATAAAAGTCCACAAAATTGCGTTTGCTAAACCCACCAGACTCCATGTAAATAATCAGTGATTTTAGCATCGTAAAATACGGCTTCTAAAACATCTCTGAGCAGCGCTGGCTCTAGCTGTCTTGAACCTACGGGGGGAGGGTGTGCGACTATCAGCTACGTTTGGTCAATGTTTTCTTTCTTTCATTCCAATATCGGGTCTGTCAGTCACAGGGGACAGGTCACCAAAACCGGGGACGTCTGGTCACCCTAGTGTAGTGGGGTTCCTCCATGCCTTTGTGGCAACAAATTGTAGTTTATTTCCTCCTCAAAAATAGGTATTTGATCATTGTACTGTTATGACCATCTCAGTAACCATGTAACTACATGGAAACGGGCTAAATATATATGTGGCTTGCACAGTAATAGCGTTATAGCCAGCTGTAGCTTGCGCATGGAGCAGCTGCTTCATCTGCCTGTTGCACCTCTCTGTTTGATTCTTTCCAACTCTTGTGAGGCGAGTTCATCGTCTGTATTCTTTGTCTGTTTGAATAAATAAGGACCACCATCAAACTGAATAGGATCTTCCGTGTGTTGTATATCTGCTTTATTCTCCTAGTTACGTTACTCCAAGCTTCTTCCCTTGTGAACAACTTCGCTTTTCACTCATCAGGCACACAATCTGCACACTACTGTTTAGCTAACTTTTCCTGCTACAACTGAATTCCCAGGAGACAACGCAAGGCAACAGCTAGCCTTCAGTGCCATTATTAGCTGTTAGCTGCTAGTGATAAGTGTGTTCAGCCAAGCTTATATGAAAATCATAAAGCAGCAGTTCCGTGTGTATTTGTAGCTCATCCATTTTGTGTGTGATCGATCTGGTGTTGGTGAGTAGCAGGTTTGGCAGTGTCGATCTGTGTTCTAGTTCCCTTAGGCGGGCAGGCAGCCCTCGGACCCGCCTTCCTCGCCTCCCGCAACCGACAGTTTCCCGAGTGCCCGGTGGTGTGGTGGGTGTCCGCCATGTCTTCACAGCGACAAATTGTAGTTTATTTCCTCAATAATTCTTCAAAAATAGGTAATTCCATGTTGTTACGTAGTTACTGATATGGTCTCCGCGAAGGCATAGAGGACACACACCACCGGGCGCTCAAGGAATTGTTGAAGGTTGCCAAAAAACCAGACTCCAGGAAATCTTAATGCTAAGCTAAATTAAGCTAAGCTAATATAGCCCTCTTGGCTGTAGCGTTATATTTAATCGACAAAGATGAGAATGTTGTAGAGTTTCTAGTCTAACTATGTATTTAGGTAAAGATATTTACTATATCATTCGGACAGATAATTGGAATTGACGTACTCACTAAATACCAATATATTTTCCTCCTGGAGAATTTTAATTGGAGAATTTTCTGAGAAATGAGTGTAGCCAACCACATTACTAAATGTAAACAGCGCACTTTGTTAATGTACATATTACATTATATCATAGTATTATATAAGGGTGGCCTTCCTATTTCCTGGAACATGTAAATGGCATAAGGATTGTTCCAGGTATTAGTTTAACCCTCAGGTGTAGCCAGGGAAACGGAGTTACTGTTTGGAAAAAAATTTAGTTTTTGATTGTAAAATGAATTAAAATATAAAGTTATGTTTTAAAAACATGTTATTTGGCAAGTGACCATGGTATACATGGTATAAGCAGGTTAATGCCCTTTGAGGTGTCCATTGTCAGGTGTTAATTGACTTCGGCGTGTCGGATGGATCATGCCTCGCCGTCGTCAAATAATTCCTGAAAACGGACACGTCGTTGGGCATTAACCCTTACATATTAAGGGTTTAGCAGATTATCCAGCTACTGCTGATTTTCCTCTTGCATTTTCCCTTTATTGTGTTAGTGAAGGTTTATCATTCACACATTTTCCTCCATACACCAACCTACTTCATCAGTGAATGTTTTGCTATGCTTCCGCTGCTCTGGCTTTCCCAACCGGCATGGGTAATCTGTGCTTGTAAAAAATACTTGCTGCATTGTTCATCATGGTTACATTTCAAAATATAAAAATACCTCTAAAACTCAAGTTCATAATAATAGAGAACACACATTTTATACACAAATGAAGATAAGAGGAAATGGAACAGGGATTACTACTGATGTTTTTGTTGCAAAGTGATGTACCAAATACTTTGGCACCCACTAATAGCTGTCATATTAACTTCTTTTTTATTTATTTATTTAATTTTTCTGCTCTGAAATGAGTGGGCAATTTTATGGGAAATTGAACCAATCCAATCCTCTTAACTTAATGATGGTTTGTTGTTTGTTAAAGGGTAACTACAGTTTTTTTTTTTCAACCTGGACCCCATTTCCCTATGTTTTTGTGTCAAAGTGACTCATGGGACAAACAATCTTTGACATTGGTCAAGATCGCTGCAGTCGGCAGCGGCCAAACAAGCTACAATGTAAGTTAATAGAGCAATTGTCCAACTTGTATTTACCTTCACAAAAGTGCTCGTTTTGCCACTGACAGGCTCAGATTAATATTCTAAATGTCTGACAACATTAAGAAAGGATTTCTAAGGAGGTTGACCTTTCTGTTAAAGATTAAGATCCTTTTTTTAAACATAAAAACATCAGCGAAATTGCGTTTGTTAAACCCATCAGACTTCATGTAAATTAACAGTAATTTTAGCATTGTAAAATACACTTCATTCAAAGTTCAGTTACTTAGACACAAAAACATAGAGAACCAAGGTCCAGGTTGAAGAAAAAAACAGAAGTTAACAAACCACAAATCTGTCTTTAACTTAAGATGATTGGATTCCCAAATTTGGGGTGGGGTGGGGGGATTGCAAGAAAAATGCGGCCGGCAACCGAGGAGTCATCCACGTGAGATAGTCTAATCTTGTCACAGACACAGGAAAAAAAAAAAAAAGAAGAAAGACCCAAGCTATCAGTAGCAAAGACTTCTGCTCATGGAGATTATTTGTAAAATCATGCTAGCACATGATAGAAACTAGTTTTTTTTAATGTTGTTTTGCTGCTGTAGATCAGCAGTTTACTTATGCTTACATTTAGTTATTATTTCTAACTCTTACCTTGAAACTACTTTCATGCAGATCTAAGTGGTAGAATAAATTGTCTATCATGTTTATCTTTCCATCTTGTTGGGTTTCCTGTTCTCCATTTCAAATGTTTAGCTTAAATGCTGTAAAGATGGTGTTTATCAAAAACTCATCATCTCTCTCCTCAGTATCTTGTTTTTATTTAGTGTTAAATTTCTATTTGGTCTAAATGTGTGTGCTTTTGTCTTTTATCCTTGATTATCCCAAGGCTGTTGTAGGAGAAGTGGCTTTGTTGTCAAGTCACTGTCTGTATCCTGTTATCCCCTCTGACTCTTTCATAATATGTCAGTTAGGCACCCTTGCCCTTGAATCTCAGCTTTACTTCAAAGTAAGTAACATGATGTAGCTGGTTGCTACTCTGCATGCTGTGGTGGCAGTAGCGCGGCGGCAGCGGCGGTGCTACGAGTGATATTCTCGGCGGTCCTGTCAATGTAAAGGAGTGGCAGGAATCATTTTTGAATTCCAAAGCTGACGGCGTTCAGTGTGGAATCAATGGGCCAATTCCTTTATCAGCCTCTGCTTTGTTCTTAAAATATCCAACAGCAAGTTTTTTTTTAGGGGAGCTGATTTCCACATTTCCTAAAAGCAAATCCTTGTGCATTATCAGAGGGAATTCAAGCATAATATGTTTGCCTCTTAAGAAACGCTTGAAAATCCATGCTTTTTGGTCTAGACGGCATACCTAAATTAAAAGTGATACAGCTCCCATAGACTTTGGCCCTCTGGGATGAGCCCGATATCATTGAAAAGCTAACACTCTAAAGCTTCTGTTACAGTTACTGTACTGTTCTAGGCCTTACTGACACAGAGTTACAGAGGCCAGAATGGAGGTTATTTTTTATTTCCGTCCAAGTCATGCATCTGTAAAATTATTTGAATACACTGCTGTAAACACATCTGGTGAGATACAGACAACACAATACCATAGCCACATATCTCAGCATACTACAGAAAATCCAGAAGCCAAAAGACTTTAAAAAAAAAAAATAATGTTGCATTTTAATGTGTCTTTAATCGAATCATTCCATCCAAACTGAAATTCTGAAACTGAAACTCCGACACAGCCAAGTAGCTATTTATATCCTTTAATGAGCTTATTCATCTTTAGTGGTATCAGTTACTCACTGGGTTTAACCAAGTGTGCCCCTCAAATTATAACACCAGCATATTACAACATAAGAAACATCCCATTCATAGCCTTAAACATTACAAGCCACCTCCAAAAACGCATTCATAACAAATCACTACAATTGTAAGAACAAGAATGTTGCATATGTATTAATCTCCTCACAGTGATTGCTAACATCAAACATCCTTTTTGGGTTGATCTGAAACAATAATAGGAAATTTCCTTGTGTAATATTGTATGCAGTCCTTGTAGGTGGCTGTGACGTGGTGCTTACTTAGACAAACATTTCTGCGGAAGTAGATCTCAAAAACAATTAGAAAATCGCCAGGAATATGTTTGTGATTTTGTAACAAATCTGGTGACAGAGGCAGGCCACAACAGCAGCTGTTTGGTAAACACAACATAGGGAAACCAGTTGGTGTGGAAACCAGTAGAGACATAACGCCGAAAATGAAAAACGGTTTAGCTTTTTTTCTGTTGAAACTACAAGAATGTGAGGCAAACAGCTTATTTTGGATGAAATGGCTCGGATATTCTATTTCTTTGGATTGTTGGTGAGGTATGAAAAAAAAGTTTTTGACGATCTTTCACCACTGTGCATAAAGTCACAAGGAAAAAGGTATGAATGCACACTGGACTCTAGACACTAGCAGCGCAGTACATTTCTGTATTTCTTTAACTGCTATAAATCATCTTATGCTTTGAGGTGTGGGCTTAATCGAATCATGAGATGCTAAGCTTTCAATTGGTGTGCTGCATGAGCATATTATTTGAAGATTTAATAAGGGGGTAAGCCTCTCCTCTCTAAGCCTAGGAAGGTTCCTTGTGTCTATTGTAATAGCGTACGCCCTCCTTTTTGTAGTCTCTAAGCGTAGCTCCTACGGCACCATTTAAATGCTACAAAGCACTCACCCGTCGATAGCATTCCATTGACCGCCATTCATTTTTACATCAGTTTAACAGCGAATAACTTTACATATGAAGTGTTTAAGGACTATTTGTCCATTGTTTATTTCTAAAGAAGCACGACAATGTATAAAAGGCTCCATTAGCTTGTATCTCACGGTATGGCTCCGTAGCAGACGTTTTTGTAAAAATAGTTGCATAGTCGACAAATCACCATATTGTCAGGAAAAGGTTGTTTCGACTTACATTAGTTGTTTAGGTTTAATTACTAATGTTAAGCAACATTTAAGTTAGCAATAATTAGCCTGTGCCTATGTTATCTTGCATATACCTACGCTGGTACTGTATAATGATAATGCAGGAATTTGTGGTCATAAAAGGTCATAACAAATAGTTACAGCTTTGTATTTTTGGGTCATTACCAGGGACAAAACTTCATCGTCATCAGGCAATACTAGTAGCCTGTTGAGTAAAATACTGTAATGCAAAATCAATTATTGGAAATGTGAATATTAATTATTTCACCAGAAGCCCATTTGTTATTTATGTTCTGTAATGAAGGAACAAATTAACTCTGCCATCTACAACCTCTGAACACTAAAGATATCTTTGGCATTTCCAAAGTCTGATCGTATCTCACACCCACAGAGAGGGAAATGGAACAGTGGTTTTTACTGGCGGTAAGAAGGGACGTGAAATCCAAAAGCAGAAATACTGTTGTAAACTTTTGCAAAAAGCCTCCTTAGTATAAAGTTGCTACACAAAAAAAAATGGTAGGCCACATCTATAATAGATGTCAGTGGTTTTGTTTTTTATGCTGAATGTATTTATTTATTATTTTGCCTTACCATAGGTACATTTATGCAAACTCCGCTCTGTTAAATATGCCTTGTTTTATCTATGAAGTTATCCTGAGAAATGAGGAAATCCTTGCTGGTAGTTTAAAAGCTGTGAACTTGCAATCATGTTAATAGTTTAAACCAGGAATGACCAAAACCATAAACAACAGTTTATGTTAACTGAGGCCAGACTTTTCATCATATGTTGGTATCCTTTCTGGAATATCATCCAGGTCTTTTTAAAGATGCTATAATCAATGTTTAGTCTAACAATGAATGAAAAACAACGACTCTGCAGTTCTCCATTTCTTTGAAGCATTTTAGCATCTTTTAGCTCAGTGTTTTGGTTCATTCCCACTGCACTGTCCAGCACCAAACATCAGACAGACACATTTAGTGACTAGCTTAGGGAATATAGAGGTGAATTTTTAGCACTTACCTGTTTTATCATGTAGCACTTTGGGATTTGCGTAAATATAAAGTGCATTGAAAATGAAATGTATTATTATTTTTATTGTGGCTGTTGTTTGAATAAAGGACTTATCTGCATGCTGTTATACTTCCTCAAATGGTCACTTTTAGAAATGAAAACTCAGTAGTAAGGTTTCCACTGTTGATTTGTTCTTGCAGGTGGCTGATAAAGTGAAGAGGGAATGCTGCGAGGGTATGTCGATTAAGGGGAGACGTTGCACACCTCACACTTTCAGCGTACCGCCTTCTGCGCAGTAAGCAGCTCCAGCAGCTCTTTGGAATCAGCAGGACAGAAAATACTGCCTGTGAGTAATTGCGCTACTCAATTATGAGATACTCCTGCTGATCAGCACACATAATTTTTGTTCTGACATCGTTTCTGATATCAATGCACTGATATGCATTGATTTTGCAGGTCTTATGTGACACATTTTGAAACAAGACAACAATTAGCACAGTTAAGGGAAATATTAAGAAAACAACATCACACCAACTGGCATGGAAAAGTGAATTTGCTATCAATTTAGGCTTAACAATGCAGACTCATCAGCGGTCACAGAAGACATTTCAAGTGTTGAAACATCTGATTATCTCATCTCACCTGAGTTCATTTATCTAAATAAACATCACTGCACCATTCATGTCAACCAACACATCCCTTAGAATGCATGGACTTCTAGATGGACTTTAGGTGCTTCTAAAGCAGATGTTTGGGGCGTACCAAAACACTGATTAGTGACTATTGTTTACAGGGTTTTAACCTTGGGTCATGTGCAGGGTGAGGTGTAGACTACACAAGCCCTTTGGATAAGGTTAGGGGACAAAATATAGTTTTGGTTAAATGTTAAAACATGTAAACACATTGTGTCTCATGCTTCAAGTCACTGTGGTCAGTTTTAAAACAAAGCATCTTGGCACGCTTAACTGCAGACTCCATAAAATACACTGCACTCGACTTTACCACACCACAGACTGTGTTGGGTTGTAGCTGCTGAAACAGTGGGCCAATGACATGTTGCATTAATTTGAAGAATGCTTGTGGTTGGCTACAGGCAAAACCATACAAATAGTCATTGTTTTCAGATCTGGGAACCAAAAGAATCAAATGCAAGTATTGTTTGACTGGAGAAGATTATACCTGGTACTAGGTTATTTGGGCTGATACCCAGCCCTAATTAACACTTTTGCAACTTTGCAGATACATACATTAACAAAGTGTCCTTATTATGTTCTCTTCTAAACATATTTCCTGTTGTAAATTATATAAATGTATTTTCTGAGAGGCAGAGTTGATTTTTCTATAATACTCCACCATTGTACTAAGTGTTGAATGAGAGCTGTGGCAATAGCTTTCAGAGTGTTTTAATGTACAGCCCTTGCATTTAAAGTGGACTTTTTATTTGGCTTTATTTGAGTTATGAAATTATGTGCTAAACATAAAATGAATGAACTTCTTTTCACTATGATTGCTGTAGTGCCAAAAATTCTCCTCTACTCGCCTTTTAAGTTGTTTTGCCTAATCAAGAGCAAAACATTTTATTTATGGCTGGTCAATAAGAAAATCCATCTCTGCAATGCAATCATCTGGTCTCGACAAGCATTAGACCAGTAACACTTTCTGACAACACAGAGATAAATTATTAATCAGCACTGAAGTGGTTTTCACACCCACTTGTAAACAGTAGTTTTAACTATGGAAAATTGGAATCTTACCATGAATGGTAAAAAAAGAAGAATAAATTGTCTATGTTCAATTGGTATGATTGGCAATTATTCATGTCATAGTGGTGGTATGTAATTTCTTGATTGCAGAAGAAAGGATAGACTGCTGACCTCTTTAATGTGCAGAACCCTGGGAGAGCAGCTGTAGAATTATGGTCATTATTATCAAAAAAATGTACTATTTCACATGTGGTGGACAGAAGGAGACAGATAAAGGATGAGGAAAAAAATAGAGATACAATAGTATGGAAACATACTATTTCAGATTTAAATATCATCCTCATTCAACGCATTCTCGTGAATCGGTACGTATGATATTGTACGAAACGTTATGCACACTAAAATATATGATTATACGAAAACTAGGAGACCTCCGACTGGTCACGTGACATCGGCTACAGAGCTCTGTGCTACAGAGCGGAAGTTGCTAGCTGTTTAAGCTGCTTTGGAGCTCGCGCCACTGGCTACGGTGCTAAGCATGGTCGGTGCTACGCATGGTACTACACATGGTGCTTCATTAGGTCAGCAGTAGTTGGTGGTTCAGTTACCCGAGAATAGGTGACTGTGAAGCGGGTACAGAGCACTGCAAGCTGCCAGTTGTGGTGCTCCATCAAGTCAGCGGTAGTTTGTGGTCTAGTTACCCAAGAATAGTATGCGCTGGGTACAGAGCACCATGAGCTGCTAATCATTTCGGTGGAGATTGTGGCACCAAAACAACTAGTTAAGTTTAGGAAAAGATTGTGGTTTGTATTGTTACCGCCTGGCTCAAGGCCAGCAACAAAAGCAAGGTCACACACAAATAGATTAACCAAAAAGTATTTTATTTAAATAAATAGACTAATAACCCAACCTAACTCAAAATAAATGTAACAGTGGGGTGTGTAAGTGTAGAAGACATCAGTCATGTTTGCCTTGTGTGGATGATTGAATGAATGGTGTGATTTGTGTTGTAAGGTGCAACAAACCTAACAAAGAACAAAATGGTGGATTATGTAGTAGGACCAGCTAAGGGAGAGTGATACTCCCAGGAGGGAAGTATTTTATGCTTTCTGTAAGCCACGCCCAGATGGCCAGGCACAGCTCAACCTACCCGCCCACTCTCAGTACCTGCAGAAAAGAAGCAGAACATGACCGGCAGGCAGTCTGAGAGGGGTCGTCACAGTATTAAAACACTTGCAAGGAACACGCTGAGTGAAAGTCTTCTGTTTTCCCTGGGAAGCAAACACACAGCTCCCTTGCTTGAAAGTCCTGTGTTTTAACAGGTACTGTTACACGCAGATGTACAATTGAGTCACCACATAATTCCATATCCCTGCCTGTCTCTTTCAATATTTCACACACCATTAGGCACCAACGATCCATCTTCATAGGTTCAGATTCCCTTTTCCTCATTGTCCTACTTTTACGAAGCCATTATGTAATTCCAACACTTCTGATGACTCTACCTCATATTAGCTCTCCATTCCCTAAGTATAATTGATTTTCTTTCACTGTGGATGACCAGGATGTTGACTGAAACTTTTTCCATGACAGCCTGTCTTGGGTTTGACATTATGATATGTCTTAGGTTTGATTCTATGACAGCTAAATTGGAAGAATAAGCTACAGAGAGATCTATTAGGTTAGTGCACCTCAGTAATATGTCCAGTAGACGGTAGCTATCTCCCAGCGGACAACCAGACATCTCTGCTTTTCAAGGGATGAGCATTACAGGAAGTGCCATCACTTTAGCTCCTCTGTGTCAATTGCTCCAAAATGGCCAATTTCCTGTCTAGGATGTGTGTTTTCACATTTTTATCATCCCCTGCCGTAGTTATCTAGTTGCACTTAGGGCCATCATTCATTGATGCTGCGCTGTGAGGAAGCCGATGTGCAGTAAAACTGATGGACGGCCTTCCGCATGAGTGAAGATGTATGAGACATGCAGGCCAGCTAGTGGGGCTTTTCTTTATTGTATTTTCAGCGCCACCATAAGGTGTCAACATGGAAAGTCTCTGACTGGATTAAGTTAAAAGCTTCCTGACGCTTTTTGTTTGTCTTTATTAGTCTTACTAATATTGAAACCCACTGCAACTTTACAGTCATTACACAACCAAATATATTGTAGTTATTTTAACAACAGTCTAAAATGAGAACAGGTAGTTTGCATTTAGTCATCCGGCAGACACTTTTCTCTAAAGTGGCTTACACATAAGTTACAGAAGATGATTTTAACCTGTTATTATTGGAGAAGATTTGAAGGATCAACACCTCTGAAATTAAAAAACAATCTGGATAAAACTGCATGTTTGGAGCATGCAACTATCTCATCAGCTCATTATATACAATTAGTGCTGTCAAATGATTAAAATATTTAATCGCCATTAATCGCATTAATGTCATAGTTAAGTTACAATTAATCGCACATTTTTATTATTTCTAAATGTCCCTTGATTTCTTTTTGTCCCATTATTTTTTGGAAAAGTGGATCAGCTGGTTTTGTGCAAATGTTTTTTTATTAAAAAACACAACATTGGCACTGTAGTGTTCAATTTCAAATAATGTTCAAATAATCTCTAATCAATAAAAGGGTGAAGAAATACTTTGACGAGGGGGGGAGAAAGAATTTGCATCATTTGTGTGCTTGGCCATCAAGTAGTATTTCAGCCTGGACGTGCTGCGATGATAGCTCCGTTCACGACAAAACACACAGATCACTTTGGTCTTGTCAGTGGAACCATTTGGCAACTTTTAAAAAGTAAACTTTCCATTCAGAATCTTATTGGCATCCATTTTGGTGTCTCGCACTCGCCATCCACTCAAAACGTAACGTTACTACTTTTTGGCCGGCTTGCAAGCCCAAACAAGTGTGTGTGGCGTGCCTGTTGTTTTGTTTCCGATCTAGCTAGATCCGGTGTGGTGTTGTAGTTGTTCTAACGTTACTAGTTGTTGAAACAGCATGTGAAAAAAACTACAAAGTTTGCTAGGCCAAAAAGAACGTTATTGCGATAAAAAAATTGACGCCATTAATAACACGTTTAACTGACAGCACTATATACAATGTGAGAGAGGCTATTTCTGCAGTGTCATTGTGTAATTTGTGCTTTTTTTCATGATTCGCTCAGAATACACCTCAGGATGGAAGTGGTGCTTTTTACATTTTGAGCAAAATAGTTCACTGTCTTTCAGTCTATGTGTTAGGTTCCTCTTGAGCTACCTAAAACTGGTCTGTACTGTATCTGTGACAATAATTTGAAAGTTGAAATTGACTTTTAATTATCAAGGCCAAATAGAATTCAATGTTTTTGAAATAAACATCTTGGAGCACCAGAAACACGCTACTCTAAAACCCTCACTCAAATCCCTGTTATCCTCTTTTAGTCCCTACACAAAAAACAATCAAGAAGCCATCTAGTTGTATACCAATGGACACATAGTTAAACAATGATCAAAAATGCCAAAATAATCTCCTAATGTTCAATATAAACTTGTAGAGGCCTATGCTGTCAGTTCTTTTCTTCTACATCAGGATAAAACATACAAAAGCTTGTGTCCTGTGCCCTAAGAGTGGAGAATATATATTCTGCTGCACAGGATAAATGCCATGTACAGCATCAGAAAATGATTCATCATTTGCATAAGAACAATGAAAGGACACCTCTCAGCGAGCTCTAATGAGAAGTGTTCTTGTTCGATGGCTTGCACTCCACGTTGCATACAAACCCACCACAACTTGACCTTTGAATCAAGAACATGAACATTCTCCACTGTGTGAACCTGCATGCATGTCGACAAGGCAGGAGAGGAATGTACTATGACGTAAAACATCCTGAGACGCACTGAAATGCCATTTAGTTAATGATTGTGAGTCACTGTGTTCTTAAAGTTTTCTTTTTAGGGCTGAGAAATATCCCTGACTTCACTTTGCTTTATGAGAACTGTTCATCAGATTCCTTACAGAAAGCTAACGTCCTCATACAAGCTGTGCTGGAAAAATTAGCTCCAGCAGCTTCTTGTTTTCATCACAGTGGCTGCATTTCAAACATGCTGCAAGATGTATCTGTGCACATCATTAGACATCCTGACTGTATTTGATTGATCTGGAATTCATGCATTTTTCCTCAAGGAACAATTTTCCAAAGCAGCCTGTTTTATTTTCAGCAACTCCAACATAATTGGTTTCTCGTGCTTTGGGGCATTGCATTGTTCTTTGTTCAATTAGAGACAATTTCCCTTCAGTAGGACCCTTTAGTTTTCAATACAAGTTGTCAAAAGTAGATAATTTTATTCGGATTTTACCGAAGGAAATCTTCTCACCAACCTTTTAAAATCAAATAAGCTAAACTGGAAGCGCTGTCTGAGCTCTCAGAACAAAATACTTCACAAGATATTCCTGCCTGGACTCACATTCATAGCATGTTTTGACAAATAACAATTTTGACAGAGAACTCTCAAAATATTCTTGCAAAGTCTATTTTGAAACACTTTGATGAGGAAACAAATAGGGCTGTGCAATTAATCGAATTCTGATTGCAACTATGATTTTGGCTTTGATTACAAAAACAAAGCTAAATAAAAAAACTGTATTTTGTATATTATTTACATTTTGCAACTAAACTCTTATTTTGTCTTGCGTTTTGAATGAAAAAAAAAGTTAAAACGGGAAAAGTATTAAGAGAATTTACACAATTTAAGGTGTTTTTAGAGTCGCTGTGGTGGTTGGTAATACATAACCTGAGCAGTGTGCTTTCCTTAGCAATGTGTTGATATTTGTATTTATTTCAACACCTTATTGTATTGTATTGTATGTATTGTCGTTGGCATTTGTTTTCAATCACAACATATGGTATACTTATTTCAACTTTACAAAGTCATGACGTATGTAGCAGCATAGATAGATAGATAGATAGATAGATAGATAGATAGATAGATAGATAGATAGATAGATAGATAGATAGATAGATAGATAGATAGATAGATAGATAGATAGATAGATAGATAGCAGCTTCAAGACAGACATAACACCACACATATACTCAAATATATCCACACCAATAACTTAATACAAAAATATAAATGAAGAAAAGTTATTTTTGTGCATTATATAGTCGTATAGCAGCTGGTAAGAAGGACTTCCTATACTGCTCCGACTTGCACATTGGTGTCATTACCGGTAGTCTTCTAGTCTTTAAGGTGCTGCTGTTTATCACCTTCAGTAGCATCTCAGAACCAGAGAAAACTGTCAAAGAAAATGCCAGTGGATAAAGTCTTACACATGTAGAGTACATGCAATTTTTTTTTTCCACCAACTGCACTGGAAATGAAATGTATAATTAGCCTTTGGCTGCAGTTTACTCTGTACTACCACTACTACTGTTTTTTAATGGTATAATAGCTACAATGGATGTTTGCAAAGCTTTACAAGACTGTATTTTATTGCTAGAACCTGAATCAGTTTGACTCTTTCAAGTAATAACTTTTTCTCAGACGGTGGTGGTCAGTTTGGGCAGTTATCTCAGACAGCAGCTGCTAGATTGGGTAGAGTTTGTTGTTGTATTGTCAATTTCAAATAAAGATCCCTCTTATGTAATGTGTTTTTCACATATCTCGTTACCATCCTCGCACTCAGCACTTGTTTGTCATAAAGTACGGCTCTCCAGTGTTTGGGTTGTATCAAAGGTTGTCAACACACAAAATGCAAGCATGTTACCAAAGGTCCTGCGTCTCTGTCCTTTAACACACAAAATAAACTTTTAACTCTAACCTCAGTAACAAATTGAAATCTTCCATTCATGACCTTGCCTAAGGTATTAAATATACCAGGGTTGACCGTGTTTACTCCTGTTGCAGTATTCTACCTGCAAAGCTTCAGCATAATGCAAGCTTTCATTGAATGCTATACTGTCTGTTTTCAAGGGCTTTCACTGTCCTTATATTCCTGCTGGGGTTATTGGGGGGAAAAGTAAAATTGTGTAAGCAACAGAAGGCAACAGACTTGAAAGAAATTGTCGTCTTAAAATTCAGAGACATGAAATTAATGTTATGTTGTAGAATGTTAAATAGCCAGTCACCAAAGTGTCTATTCTACATTCAAGGTGTGTACGTAGACTCAACAATTTGCTTTTAAGGTGTGAGACATAAAAATAACTTTACCATTCCATTTAGATAAACTGTTCAACCAGCTCACCATGTGTGAAAAGGTAGTCAAAGCTGTTCCACATCTGTATTCAGTGTAAAGTGCACTTCAGTGATTATGAGATGTTCCAAAGCTTGTTCATGCAGTGTACTAATAGTCTAACCAGGAAGTGTCATAACACTTCCACCACCAGACTAAAATGCTATGTTTGGCCGTGGTAAGGAATTAGTGTGAAATCTTTTCTTCAACTCCAACTCCACATCCCACTTCAATTACAGATCACATACAGTGCGTACGGAAAATATTCAGCCCCATTTAAATTTTTCACTTTTGTTTCATTGCAGCCATTTTCCAAAAATCCAAAAAGTTCATTTTATTTCTAATTAATGTACACTCAGCACCCCATCTTGACAGAAAAAAAAGAAATATAGAAATGTTTGCAAATGTATTAAAAAAGAAAAACTGAAATATCACATGGTCATAAGTACTCAGACCCTTTGCTCAGTACTGAGTAGAAGCACCCTTTTGAACTAGTACAGCCATGAGTCTTCTTGGGAATGATGCAACCATAGACCGTCAATATATATACAGTCTATGGATGCAACAAGTTTTTCATACCTGGATTTGAGGATCCTCTGCCATTCTTCCTTGCAGAGCCTCTCCAGTTCCGTCAGGTTGGATGGTGAACATTGGTGGACAGCCATTTTCAGGTCTCTCCAGAGATGCTCAATTGGGTTTAGGTCAAGGCTCTGGCTGGGCCAGTCAAGAATGGTCACAGAGTTGTTCTGAAGCCACTCCTTTGTTATTTTAGCTGTGTGCTTAGGGTCATTGTCTTGTTGGGAGGTGAACCTTTGGCCCAGTCTGAGGTCCTGAGCACTCAAAAAGTTCAATCTTTGTCTCATCAGACCCGAGAATCTTATTTCTCATAGTCTGGGAGTCCTTCATGTGTTTTTTGGCAAACTCTATGCAGGCTTTCATATGTCTTGCACTGAGAAGAGGGCCACTCTGCCATAAAGCCCCGACTGGTGGAGGGCTGCAGTGACAGTTGACTTTGTGGAACTTTCTCCCATCTTGCTACTGCATCTCTGGAGCTCAGCCACAGTGATCTTTGGGTTCTTCTTTACCTCTCTCACCAAGGCTCTTCTCCCACGATTGCTCAGTTTGGCTGTACGGCCAGGTCTAGGAAGAGTTCTGGTTGTCCCAAACTTCTTTCATTTATGGATTATGGAGGCCACTGTGAAGAAATTGTTTTGTAACCTTGGCCAGATCTGTGCCTTGCCACAATTCGGTCTCTGAGCTCCTTAGGCAGTTCCTCCGACCTCATGATTCTCATTTGCTCTGACATGCACTGTGAGCTGTAAGGTCTTATATAGACAGGTGTGTGCCTTTCCTAATCAAGTCCATTCAGTTTAATTACACAAAGCAGGACTCCAATGAAGGAGTAGAACCATCTCCATCACTACAGTATGTCCAATTTGAGATTAAAGAACATAAAGTTCACACAGTTGATGTCCAACACACAGGATCTGAATTTCAAAGTAGTTGATCATGCATTTGTATGAAAGGATTCTTGACTCTCGTCCAGATAGATATACGTTCCTATTAATTACATCTTCTTAGCTGATTGTTGCAATTATTGTCTCCAAATCTTGCTTTTGACTTTTGGTCCGGATTGAAATTTTAAATACTTTAAATCCAGAAAGGGAAGAGCCATTTAGCCATTTAACTGACATCAGGACTATTCATGTTAAAAAAAACAAAAAAAAACTGTTATTTAAAGCAAAGCCGGATTTAGAAAATTTGGTTTGTGGACAAATTAAATTGTTAATGACAAATTAATAGATGTTTACTTTGTCCAATACAAATGTCATCTAGCTATCCAGAGCACATCTGGAATTCAGTAATTATTGTCAGAAATAGGTCACTATGGCAGCATCAGAGAGACAAAAAGCAAGGGAAAAAAATCCATTAATTGTTGGGGAGGTCACGTTGCCCGAGAGTTTAGCTTGACTTTTGAAAAGTCTTTTCTTCCCACAGAACTGAATCTCAGTAAGTTTCTTTGCCTTTCAGCTCGACCTACTTTTGATAGGAAAAGAAAATGATAAGAGAAAAATCAGCCCTTTGCACGGTATTTTCCCTTTCTGTCAATAGCCACATATTAGTTACAAATTAGCCTTGTTTTGCGTTTTCAAATAGAGCTAAGGCAAAATAGGCCCAGATCTCTTAGAGCAAAATGTGTGTTTGAGGAAGATTTCCTCTAATCCTAGCTGCTAAGCATGAAACAAGAATCCAAGGTCAGCTTTCCAAAGGATACAAAGGCCCTAGCTCAATAATGCAAAAAGGATTTATGGTGCGCAGCATTGTGGTACATAAGTAAGTAATAAGTGCTCTCCTACCATTGTCTCGCACCAACTGTACATATTTTCGTGAGAACACACACAGTTTACCATAACACACAAAAATAAAAATTAAAAAAAAATTAATTTTATCTGTTATGCTTATTCTAGTGTATCCCAGAAAATCAAGGCTTCTGGGGCTGGGATGTAGCATGAAAAATAAGCACCTAAGTAGGCTTTAATGCTGAATAATAAAGAGAAAGCTGATTGAAGATTCTTTAAATGCACATGTACCTTCAGTACCAACTGACACCGTTGTTATTGGTTTTGCCATAAGCTGTTGCCATGGCAACAAGCAGTGTATGTATATAGGAGTGTTTGCTTACGGAACATGAAGACACAGAAAAGATTGTCTCTAGTAAGAGCATAAATGGGATTTGAAATATTTGTGCAAATGTCAGCATACTCATTGACACTCAGCAGGACAAGTAATACATCATACATCATGTTTTCTTTGTGTGTGTGTGTGTGTGTGTGTGTGTTGTGTGTGTGTTTGTTACATGTTTCTCATTGTCGGAATATTAAAATGTCCCTCAGATTTAATCTCTATTGCCTATGATGTATGTTTTAATGGTCCTCTAAATGGATATTCAATAGTCATTAATCTTAAATATTAAATGGCTTTTGTAATTATTTCTACAAGGACCTTGCTTTAAAGAACTGACAGTAGGACGTCAATGTGTTTGCAAAATTAATGAACAATCACAGTAGGCAATGGCAATTCTTTTTCAGTTCAAACTCTCAGCTGGGATGAATTGAGTTCTAGCAGTTTGTTGGATTTATGTTTTGGGTTTGCAAACAGATTTTGGGCTCAGGCGTGAGCAGCAACTTCTACGGTAAAGGTTTATTCTTACCTCATGTACGCTGTTGTGGCGAGATTCTGCTTTTAAAATGATTGCAAAGCAACAGTGCATGAAGGTCATCACCTCTCATATTGGTGGGTGTACTACGCTACCAAAGATTATCCTACTGAGTTGGCCGTAATGGTTTACAGCTGATTGTACATCAAGTATTGATGCGTTTAACTGACGAGAAATGGCTTACAGTGGATGGACTACAGCAGAAAGAGCAGATGCAGTTTACCAAGAGAAAGAGTTACAGAGACATGGGGAAGAATCTGATGCATAGTTAGGAATTACAGTTACATACAATCAGAAGAGTAGCAAAAATACAAAGAATTCAGAGGTGCACTGTATTATTAAATCATATAAAGCAATAAATTCCAAATTGATTTTTATATATCTTGTGTGTTGTGAACACTTCATGGCTTTGTTCAGTAAGCTTGATTTTTTTATTTTTTTTTTCATTGAGATTTGTTGATAAGCCCTTCAAAACCATGTGTCAAGCTTTTGATTATGTTCATTTTGTTTCAGACGTTTGGCTGATGATCCTTTCAGGCATTGGTGATTTTAGACCCTTTTATGGGTGGGGGAATCAACCTCCCCCCCTTCATCTCAGCCCCCATAATAAAAATCTACTTTTTAAATTAAAAAAAGATAAATCAATATTAATGCCTCAAGTTAGAGTTTGGAAACTTGTCTGCTAGTGACAGAGGACAAACAATTACAGGTTTAGGGGGCTTGAAACAGGTTTAATATCCTGTGTCGCTGTCGCCAATGATCGGAGGTGGTGGTGCTAGACTCCCGCCTTTGGCTGACACTCCATCTAATCTGTCACATGGAGCGCAGGAGTGTGGTTCTGAAGTTTAACGTTGATAGTCCCCAAACAAGAAGTTGGTTATTTTAATGTCACAGATTAGATCCCAAATTGAAATTTAAAAAATTGCTGAATGTTAGAGCACTATAACTGTGACTTATAAAGTGTTGAGGTTTAATTCCATTATATTGTTTATAGTGTCAAAAAATGTTAGCTGACGAGGTTTAGTGGCTAGCACAAGATAATCGGCTAATGAAATTATTGATTTAAGGGGGGCATTAACACTTTTGCGCCTGTTGAGCCTGTTGGATTTTAGTATCTTGTTTGAGGACTAGGGCACTTTCACTGGGAGTAGTTGTCAATGGACACATGGACGGCTGTCAATTTCATTCAGCTTATTATCTTCTGGTTAACCCTTGTGGTGTCTTCCCATCGACCGTGCACATGTTGTCCTTCTGGATCAAAATTGAAAATGAACTTTTAGTTGTTGTTGTTGTTCTTTTGACGCTTTATAAAAGTTTTCACTTTTTTCAACACCTTTTTTAATTCATGGTCAATAAAATGTATTTATATGACATGAGAAATTACTTATAGTTAGTTATAATAGTTAAGACCAGATTGTGTTGAGTGGGTCACAGACTGGTATAGCCTATGTCAAAGTTTAGTCAGGATACTGTTATGAAACCATTTAAACAATTATTTTTGGCCAATTTGGTTGAAAGAAACCAAAATTTCTGATATAAAATCATTGAAAATGGGTTAAAATTGACCTGAGGAAACACAAGGGTTAAAGATTGTTCGTTTTCTAGGGCACCATGCCGTTTGATGCGTGTGAAGTCAGTCATGATCATACTCTATAGATTTTTTGAAAAACCATCACATCAAAATGCTGTATTCAGGCTCAGAACACCTTTGTATTTGTATGTTAAGCAATGACAGACACAAATACATGCTACTTGTCTTCAGCGTTTTCACCAGTTTTACTTTACGATCAATGAGGGATGTAGCCCAGTCGATACAGGATGCTGCTTTATACTTATTTGTTTTTCTATCTGCTTTAAGGGTTGAAGAGCAAGAAAAAGAAACTCATTTCCATCAGTACCCACCTTACCACCAATAACTACATGGTTGTCCATTACACAAGAGCAAACTATACTATTTCCATACCCTGATTAATGCACCACCACACCTAACAATCACCTCTGCGCATACACACAAAAGCATAATCATTTCTTTCCTGTCTCTGGTATGAACCCGCTGCATTCTTTAGATTGTGTGGTGTGTCCCTCTTGCCTGCCAAGACTCAAAACCTATGATGCACTTCATGTGGCATTTGTATCGGTGTTTGATGTGATTCATTCAACTAAATTAAACTTTTACCCTGACTCCACAACTACTGGCCTAAACAAATAAGGATGGTAATGTTACGATTTGTGCAGGGGATTTGTGGATATTGTCAGGTTTAATGTGGTTAGGACCCAAGTGCAGGAAGGCGAGGAGAATGCAGCATTTTGAAATAATAATTTAATCTGAAGAAAAAGAGTCTTACAAACAGGTAAGCAGCAGTTAAGTAAATTCAGAGACACAGGGAACATGGCAGCAAGGAACATGAAGGAGACCTGACACAAAATAACACTACAAGGATCTAACAACAGACAAGAGGAACACAAGGACTAAATACAGAGGGTAATGAGATAACAAGAGGTGGGTGACACGAGGGCTGGGCAACAAGTGGAAGACATCAGGTAATCACAAGAGCGGGAAAACACAGGAAGTAAAACTAAAGACAAGACCGCACAGAAAACCAGACTATTAAAATAAAACAGGAAACAGAACATACAGATACTCACAAGAGACCATAAGACAGAAACTACAACTAGACAAGCCAAGGGAGAAACCAAGGACTAAAAGACATTCAAGACCGAAGAATAACACAATCACAAGGACAAAATATAGAATAAAATACCAATATCGTCTTTCTGTGTCTCCTTTACACAACCACATAAAGAGGTGTATCAAAATGTCCAGTTTCAAACAGTTATTTGCCAGCCACTGCTGTATTGCAAAGTATTAGCAAACTATTCCATCCTGGCCCTCATAATTTCTGCTCTTTATTGATGAATTTACACACTACACACAGGCCTGAAATACACTAATGGAGAGATGTCAGAGTGTGTGGGCTGCAGGCGCTACAATATATACAGTATGCTATATGCTACCATATATTATGCTATCATATGCTACCAATCAATTAACCTCACCACATGCTGTATACAGTACATGTGTGTGTGGTTACACTGTATGCATGTGTCAATGTAATAAGTTGTATCTTATGGCTTGATCTCCATATTACCTCAAGAGGGAGCGGTAGTTGTTTCAGTTCGGCCTTTATTGCTTTTTGATTAAGCAGGAAAAGACGCTTTGGAGACTTCATACCAAGTTCATTTTTATTTGCCATAATAGTGGGCTATAGTGGAGAATGTTTCTGCCTATTATAAGTGTGTGATACCACTCCATGGAAACTAAATTAATAAACTACTGTATATAAATAAACTTGCCTAAACATGTGTACTGCTGAACACAGCATTACTTGACCGGCACTTCCTGGAAATAAGCTAAAAAGGGTCAACTGTTTTACACATTTTCTCTTGAACTAGTTCTTCCATTCAAAGTGTTATTTAGTATGACAGGACACAAATACCGTCACATTTGTGGGATAGCTGAGAACTGGCCTGTTTTGCTAGGTTACCCTAACACAAGGAAGATGAATACAATTGCTTTGAAGTGAATAAACAATGCAGAAAATGCATTCAGCTGGGCCCTTGTGTATAATCTGATTTCCTGTGACATGTTTGGTTGCTCCAGATGAATGACCTATTAAACCTTACTTGAGACAAAAATGTTCAATATGTACATACATTTTTGAATTATAGAGTCACTAAATTACATAATTTCATATTTCATCAGACCTACCTCCATTTCCAATAAGTTTCAAAAGAGAATTACATTTTTTTTTAATTTTTCCACATAGAAGCTTTTGCCTCTTCGAACACTAGCCAATTTTATCAAGTCAGGGTAGACGGGCTGGAATAAAAGACAATAATCACCGAGGTACTCCTCTTCAAGGTCAAATGTAGTGTGGAGAAAAAGTGTAGGAGAGAAACAGAAGTCCATAAATTGCTTTTTTATCCCCAGTGGCAAACGTAAATCTCCTAAGGAAAGTTGATGTTTTTATTCCTCACATTTTTTTGTTATGCTCTGTTACTTTCTGTAAACAAAAGCTCAATTGGAAAAGATTGACAGTTGCTTTAATAAAGCACATCTTTGAATAAGTCAAATAAATTGTTTTTGGACGCTGCAGATTCCAAGAAAAACAATGCCGCCCTAATGAAAATTTACCAGAATGGAATTTAGTAGCAAATGTGCTTCTTATTCCCTTATTCAGACTAACAAACTCTTAATAAACACATCATTTGTTCTAAAAATGACTGGCTGTACTTAGGTGGAGCTGGACATCCTTTGTTCTTTTTCTTCCTGGAGAGCGGTGAAGTGTGCCAGTGTGATGGTAAGACAGTAAGCAGACCTTAATTGATACAACCAATTACTCTGTCTGCTGGCAACTAAGCGTGGCACGTTACAGCAAGTAGCACATTGGTTTAATGAGACTAGGTGTCCCAGTACTGGTTTCAGTGAGTTTGATGAGGACAGCCAACAGGGGGAATTCTATGGTTGCCTGTGATGATATAAGACACAGATCACAGCAAGACTCCATTAGACCCAGAGTCAGTAACTTGATGTGCTGGAACGCTCGTGTGGTCTCCCAGCACTTTTATTAAGTTGGCATCATCTGAGGTACCTGCATTTAGAATATACATGTACTCTGTGAGGTTTAATATTACATGTAAAGTTTTCATCATGCCTGCTCTAATGTTGAAATGAGCCTTCAGACTCTTTGCTGCTTTTCACTGGGAAAGCAATCTAGAAATACAGCTTCGCTGAAAGCATACATGAACCAGCTGTTTGACAAATAATCTGCCGTGGTTCCAAGTGGCAGTAACTAATGTGTAGCATCTGAGGAAAACATCATTGATTGTGAAAGAGTCATTTACTCCCAATGGAGAACCTATTTGTTTTTTGTTTTTTTCAGAACGTGAAGGATGGCTTCTCGATACTGGAGGTGCGGTTCAGTGGGCGGGGGTGTGCTGTAGATGATGTTAGCCACACCAAAGTTCAAGCCAAAGGTGCATTAATGATCTGGAAAGGGATTATTGAAAAAGAGTTAATGGCAATAAATCATTAGCAAAAGAGATGCATCAAGGTGATCACAGACCAGAATCCTCAGAGCGCAGCTTCTAATCTTTTCCTCTACCCATGATAACTTGCAGCTCTCAGCATATCACGGTAAGAAGGTGAAAGCAATGTTAGATAATACCACTATCATGGGAATAACATTAGAACCCTTGAGACTTGAAAAAGGGTTCCTTTCAAAAGCAATTGTGCAGCATGTTTGTCTCAAAGCTCTTTCATGCGACACCACACTAAGTAGGTCTCAAGAGGTTGTGCAAAATGTCATTGCAAGGGCACATTTAGGCCTTTCTGTAGTGCAAAGGCTAGTTTACAAAAGGTGGTAGAAGAATGTGTTCCACTCTATCTGGGAAGTGCAGATTAATTACAGGGTTACAATTAAGATTGGTACAGGCGTTAAAAGCTTCAGTAGACGCACAGTGTGGAGCCACGGTACCATTGGAATTAAGATCTGCATTACAAAGTGGCATGCTTCAGGACAAATGACATGTTCAGCATGACATGTTAAAAGCCTCCAATCTCATACTCAAATTTCTCTGGCTTGTACAACAGAGTTTATTATATTAGTAATTAAATTTAGCACACCCATTTTTGATGCCCACCGATCAAGATCACTGTTACTACTGTAAATATTAATAATTCCACTTCTCCTCTCTTCTATTTATAAACACACTTTGTCCCAGTCCTGCTGCATACAATGGGTATAGCCAATACTTCAAATTGAAAAAAGTATACTGTCTCTCACTATTTGAATGCCATTTAGGCATGTCAAGGCAAGGCATTGATGATTAGCTATTAATAAAATTACACATAAAGACACAAGGTCTTCTTTTGATTCTTGTGAAGCAGTTCTTTCAGTCACGCAAATATTTGAATGTATTCAGTGGTTAAAGAAATGTATGGCACGAATCGCTATAAATCACACAAACATAGAAAGTGCATGATGCACTGAGGAAGAGAAAAATACACACACAGGGCTGCTTTTTTAAAACTTGCAATCTGGAATCATTTTTTAAAGCATTTTTATTTAAATACAGAATTTGCATACTGACGACCCATACATTAAACTAAGGTCCCCCCTTGCTGGCTTCTGTCTGATACAATTTTGCTGCATAAATATACTGTGGGCCTATTACAAATACAGTATAAACAAGCACACCACCTGTCAGGGGAATGGAAAGGGACAGAAAAGATTTACAAAACTGGTTTGTGAGCTTACTCTTGGGGAAAAAATTACATTGAAAGTCAATCAATCAATCAAAATGTATTTATATAGCACTTTACAGCAACCAGCAGGTATCCAAAGTGCTTAACAGAATGAGAAAAATCACATCATACAATAGAAAGAGTGAACATAGAAAACAGTAAAATCAGAAAAGGTTACAAAGAAACAAAAGAATGAAATTGTCACACCACTGCTATGTATTAAAAGCCAGACTAAACAGATATGTTTTGAGTTTGGACCTAAAAATAGCTACATCTGTAACAGTACGTATATCAGGGAGTAACTTGTTCCAGAGTCCCGGGGCAGCAACTGCAAAAGCCTGATCACTCCACCATTTATACCTGGACCTTGGGACTTCTAAAACCAACTGATTTGAAGACCGCAATGACTGGTTGTGCTCCCGCAAAGTTAACATTTCAGACAAATACTCTGGGGTGAGACCATTTAAAGCCTTAAAAACAAACAATAAAATCTTAAAATCTATTCTAAAACGTACTGTGAGCCAATGCAGGGTGTAGAGAACAGGAGTGATGTGTGCACGTCTAGATATATATATTTTTTAAAGCGAGCAGCAGCATTATGCACAAGTTGAAGGCGGGAGATGGACGTCTGATTTAGACCGACATAGAGAGCGTTACAGTAGTCCAACCTTGAACTAATAAAAGCATGAATGGCCTTTTCTAGGTCGTGCCTGCTCAGAAAAGGCTTAACTGTAGCCAGCAGACAAAGCTGGAAAAAGCTCATTTTAACAACATTACTGATCTGCTTATCAAATTTCATGCTGCAATCAAAAGTAACCCCAAGTTTTTGACAGCTGATCTAGTGTATGATGCCAGAGCTCCCAAACTCAAAGCTGGACCATTTTGCATGCCTGGAGTACAGAAAATAATACACTTTGTTTTACCTTCATTCAAGTTGTCTGAAAGCCACAACTTAATATCAGTGATATAACTAAGCAGGGAGTTTAGTGCGACACTGTCATTTGCTTTCACAGGCAAATAGATTTGCAAATCATCTGCATAGCAATGAAAAGATAGGTTGTGTTTTCCTATAATCGCCTCTAAAGGCAGCATATATAAAGAAAACAGAATAGGGCCAAGAATGGATCCCTATGGTACCCCACAAGAGAGAGAAGCAACTGACGAGGAGAGGTCACCAATCATAACAGAAAAGCTCTTATCTGACAGATAGGAGCTGAATCATTTGAGTGCCGAGCCTCTGATGCCTACACAATTCTCAAGGCAATAGAGGAGGACTGCATGGTCCACTGTGAGGTCCAAAAAGACTAAAACAATAGGATTCCCGCATTTGCGGACAAGGCAATAAACAAAAAACAGAGTTCAGTTGTAACAAAGACTTGTAACTGTATAACTTTTTGTTTTTCTAAAACCTTTGAAAGAAAGGGCAGATGAGAGACTGGTCTAAAATTGGACAGCACTGTAGGGTCAAGATTAGGCTTCTTAAATAGGGGCCTGACCACAGCATGTTTAAAGGCAGCTGGGACAGAACCTAAATTAAAACAGGAATTAAAAAGAGTAAGAAGACTCGCCCCAATGGTGCTATTAAAAACCTCCTTCACCATTCTGGCGGGGACAATGTCTAAGGGACAGTTGGTAGGTTGCATGTGTTGTACAACCTCACTAAGTAACGTCATAGAAAATGGCTTAAATTCCTCAAACACAGCTGAGTGTGTAGGAAAAGCAAGTAAAAACACCTTAAAATTAGCCCTGGTGATTTTCCTGATAGATGTTACTTTGTCAATAAAATAACCGAGAAATTTCTCACATGTACTGATTATCACATCTGTCAGAGCAGAGGTGCATGGATTTAATTAATTAATTTAATTTAATTAGAGTTAATAGTATTAAATAACACTCTTGGGTCATGGCACTGCTAGCTATGACAGAAGAGAGATGCTGCATCTTCGCCACCTTCACAGTATTCTGGTGCTATGTGACTAGACTGTCTCTTAATACACCCAGTGATACATGTAAATTGTCTTTCTTCCATCTTGGTTCAGCTTGTCTGCAGTGTTGCCTAAGGGCCCTTGTGGTGTCATTTAGCCAGGGGTCCGCCTTAGGTTTAACAGTGAAAATAGTAATGTAGTTAAGAGTTTTCATAAAGCAGTTGGCATCAAGCCAGTTTTGGAGTCCCACTTAATGCACCCATATATAAATCAATTAAATTTGGATTCCATCCAAAACAAATACAGTTTCATCAACCAAAAACTAAAATATAATTAATATTTTCTCAGTCAGTCAATGCCTACACGATTAAACACGATTATACGATTAAAAGTCATCTTAACAAAATAAATGCATTAATCTTGCAATTTGGTATTTACCATGAGAGATTATAGAGTTTAGCATCTGGCGGTCAAGCTTACGGCATATCTATTAGTTATGGAATTCCGGCACTTCTAGTGTTAATGTGATGTCTACTGATTGTTTCAAAGGTCTGTCTACAATAATAATGGTAGTAGTAACACAGTAAACTGTTTATGTAATATGTACAGTCACATATCTACTGCTTTGGTATTTAGTGGAAGTTTCCATTGTACTATACACTGTCAGGTAACCTATTTGATTGCTATCAACAGTAGTATCTTGTGAGGGGTTTAAAAAACACAATGACAGACTTATTTTTTCCTGCATTTTTGTTGAAGGAATAGATTCAGGTACCAATAATAAGTGTTTTCAGCTACAATATTACACACCACTGGTATTACAGGGTGACACAGCATGTGTCATTGTACGCACTTTGCTGAGCACACCTTGCCCTATCAATCGTTCAGAAGACCTTTTAATCCTGCAGCTTCTCTGTGGCATTGGCTGATCTCCAGCTGGGAGCAGCAAGTGTTTATTGGCTTTGGTATCAGTAGGATACTTGTGGTGGCCTGCCTCACCTTTAATTTTTAGATACTTGCCAAGACTGCGTCAAGTCCCTCTTTGACTTCAGCCATCAATCCAAAACTCTGGTCCCCAGGCTCCTGAATAGAGTAAAGCACAGTCGTATCTACAGAATTGTCACAGAGAGCCACAATATTTGTCCCCCATGAAATAGAAGTGGGAAATATCGATTGGCCTGCTTCGCTTCATTGTTTCGTCACATTTCAACAAAACATAGAAGGATGATAAATCTTCACATTGTGCTACAGAGCTTACCAAGCTGAAATGTGATAAAATTAACAATTAAGATTTTTAAACAACACATGATGACAAAGAAACTGCCCCGATTTGATGAATCATGCTATGTTGATAAATATCGAAACACTGTTGTTGCACTAATTGGTCTGATGAGGCAGTGTGATTAAAGGTCAGAACTTGAAATTGAAACATCTTAACGCTCATAGTTGATTATATTTCCTGGATTGGCCAATTGAGTTATAGCATGTCTGCATCATTTTGGGGGATGACATTTGTTTCCTCCCTGTGAGAGAAAGAAAGGGAATTTGTTGTCAGCAGATTAGTGCTGATTCAAGACTCCAGTGAGAGTCTGAAGCGAGCTAGCAGGAGAAAACCCATTACGGAAAAGTGATTATGGTACTCTGTCTGTTGGGAGATCTGGTTTTACGTTGTACATACAGGACTTGGAGGATTTGAATATAAATCGACAGATAGGAGAGCCTGACAAGGTTTTCTGCATGGCAAGTAATGCAGCAAGGTTGGCTAACTAACGATAAGTGTGTCCGGGTTAGGCAGGGGATTTTGTGGGATTTTGTGGGTTTTTGTGGTATTGTAGCATGCCCTTTTGAGTCATGCAGATTTTCTTGGTTCCCTTATAACTGTCAGTAACTCTTGGCCTCCCCCCCCTCACATGTGCCTGGATAAAGAACTTTCTCACCAACCGGCCCCAGATGGTAAGACTCTGCCCCCACCTCTTTCCTCCACTCGCATGCTGAGCACCGGCTCCCCACAGGGCTGTGTGCTGAGCCCCATCCTGTACTGTCGCTACACCCACGACTGAAGTATGGCCCACAACAACAACCTCATTGTCACTGACGACACCACAGTGGTCCGACTCTTCTCAAAGGGAGACAAGGCAGCCTACAGTGAGGGTGTCCTGAACTTGGCAGATGGGTGTTCAGAGAACAACCTGGCTCTGAACACCAGGAAAACCAAAGAGATCATTGTCGACTTCAGGAAGAACAACACCGACCTAGCTCCCCTTTACATTAATGGCGAGTGTGTGGAGAAGGTCCAAAACCTTCCGGTTTCTCGGCGGCCATATCAGCGATCATTAAGAAGGCTCAACAACGGCTACACTTCTTGAGGGTCCTCAGGAAGCACAACCTGGACTTCAACCTGTTGTTGACTTTGTACCACTCGTCCATAGAGAGCCTGCTGATGTACTGTGTCACAGTATGGTATGGCAGCTGCACCATGGCAGACAGGGAGAGGCTTCAGAGAGTAGTAAAGGCAGTACAGAAGATCATTGGCTGCCCTATCCCCTCCCTGATTGACATTTACACATCCTGCTGCCTCAACAGAAAATCACCAAGGACAGCTCCCATGTGGCTTTGATCTGTTTAACCTGTTGCCCTCAGGGAGGTGCTACAGGTGCATCAGAACAAGGACTAACCAATCCAAGAACAGTTTTTTTTTTCCAAAAGCCATAACCACTTTGAACTTACACATACACTGACTTCACAGTCAACCCCCCAAACCGGACTTCCTTCTACCCACCTACTGTGCAATATTTAATATTTAAATCTATGGACAATATTTAAATACTCTGCAATTTTATTACTGTGCAATATCTGTATACTGTACAATGTCATTACTCTCATTGTGCAATTGCTATTACTCATTGAATACCGACTCAAATCCAGAGCCAGTTTCCTGCAGACAGTCCAACCTCTCCATACAACCAAAGAAATAACAAGCACCAATATATTTAAAGATGAAAGGAAACAGCTAAACACCCAAGCCCAGGACTGGATGGAGAGAGGAATTACCCCGACTGAATGTATTGCCAGCGGGCACAACCTCCCATGGCTAACCTGGAAGACCCTCAACAGACTACGACTGGAACAGGGGAGGTGCAAAGCACTTATGAAAGCATGGAACCACCAGACAGAAGACACATGCAGCTGTGGAGCGGAACAGACAATGTCCCACCTACTGGAGTGTGAAAACACCCTCTAGTGCAGCCCCCCAGGACCTGGCTGAACTGATCCCATCAGCTGTGAACTACGGCAGATATTGGCATCCGAAATTACTTTAAAAAAGATTTAATAGGATCAACACTATTTGCCAATATTCAAATAATGTGCAATAACCCACACTACATATCACACTGTATATAAAACCATGTTTACTTTACATATATATATAGTGCCTCAGAACTGTGCATCATACCCCCCCCCCTTTTTTTTGCACTACTTATTTTATTCCATGTTGATATATTTATTTTACGTACATGTTGGCACTGGAAAGGAGTTGCTTTAAATCTTGTTTTACATAGTGACAATAAAAGGCATTCTATTTTATTTTTACTGCTGACCAGGAGTGATGTGACTTACTGAACTAGACACAGATGCAGGAATATCTTTTCAACACCTTTTCATTTATTTGTGGTTGATCACATTTCCCTCCCCAGTGGATTTCTTTGGTAAACACTGACATGAATGGAGGGCAGTGATAAATGATGGTTTGGCACCAAAGACTAGTGTTAATTTAGGCACCATTGTTGGATCACACAAGGTTGACCAGTTTCATGGCTTTCCTCCATCAGTCTTGGCATGTTATTAACCTTCAATCATTCTTTCAATCATCAGTGTCAACTATAATTCTATCAATGAAATGTAGCACCACAGGGGTCTCCTTCTAGAGAAGAGGTCACCTGCCATTGTTTTAATAGCTCTCCTGAGGCAGGAAATGGTTAATATGTGTTAAATTGTTCCACAATGAAAGGCTTTAATATTTGAGCGCATGCAACCTACTACTTGAGCTATTACTTCAAATTACTTCAATTCACAACAAAACAATGAACCTCTAATTGTATTTTTTCCAATTCTATACTTGTGTACAGTGTGTTCAGCTGTGGTGAAGCTTGTTTGTTCCTGTGTTTAATGTGCCATCTGGTTCTGACTGAGAGAGTAAAATCTATGTATAGTAACTATACCTGTCTTGAGTCTTAGTCTGCAATTAGGTCTGCGCTTACAGTCCTTTATTCTGTCACATCATGTCTTATATCCTCAATGAAAAAGGAAAAACCCTCTGAAATGTACTGTCACGCCCATGTTTTTCTTTATTTGTCACAGGTGAGGCAGAGATATTGATCCAATTACACTATATGACTATTAAACAAAATCCTCAGCATCAATTATTCAATTCATACAGGGATCTTTTACAATGACAGCTAACAGTAGAACAGGTGGTTGGGAAGTAGTGATCAAGTGGACAACACCGGTCCGTGTAACACTTATCAGTTAAGTTTTCTAAGCACAAACGGACATTTTGAAAAACAGAAAAATGGGTTTTTTCATTTTTTTTGCCTTGAAAGATTAAAAAATTTGATCTTTAACCTGTTTTTCCAATTTTCTGTATTTATTTAGAGGATCAGAAATTTTTAAAATTACAAAATAGCGTCTGGGCTCCAATTATTCAATACTGTAATGATATGCTCTCCCTCATTCCGCCATGGCTACGCCCCGCCCCTGACAAGTTGATGTGTCCCTTTCCTTCCTAGTCTTGCATAATCAAGCCTGTCACAATATGAAGAAGAAATACTTAATGTCAGATAACATCCAAAATAACAAGACTTTGTCTTTGATTTTCTTTGACAGTTGTCAGAGGTTATGAGGAGCAATATGAGAAAGAAAGTTGGTAATCATTTATCATTGTTTAGGTACAAGTTAAACCACGTTAAGCTTTTTCACGTTATGCATTTTAGAATACCTGTCAAACGCTGTTTGAAAACTTAAGACTTTTTTCTTCATAAAATGCGTCGGAGATCGTCACATTTTTGTATACATTTTTATTCTATTACATTAGTGAGCTACAGGACAGCATCTTTCAAAACAAGATCTGCTCAAAAGAGAAAAAAATTATTGCGTCATTGTACCCAGCATTTCCGTGTATGTTGCGCTTTGTGCAAAACTTGTATAATGACGAGATGCTTAACCCCTGTTCAGTCCAAAGTTCGTCTGTAAGAAGTTTTGCACTTGCCCACAAGTATAACCTGAATCCTCAACAAGATTACAAATTATATTCTCGTAATTATCTCTCCGTATTAGCTGCGTGTCTTCTTGAATGCCCGCCTGAACACATCCAGACACACCCACGAAGTAGGCAGAACGAGGGAGAGAATACTGCAGTATTGAATAATTGGACAGATGCAATTTTGTAATTTTCTAAATTTCTGTACCTCTGAATGAAAACAGAAAATTGTAAAAATGAAAAGATCTAATTTCTTAATCTGTCAAGGCGAAAAAAATGAAAAATTGGATGTTTGAACAAATTTTTCAGATTATCCAAATGTGCGTTGGTACTTAGAAAATTGAACTGATAAGCGTTACACGGACCCACACCAGTGACGGTTCTTTTTCTTTCCTGTTTATTTTTCCTCATACCATAACTGCTTATCTGCAGCCACCAGATCTGCTAGCAGCTACGTTTAAATGTTTTGCCTTACTCACTACTTACATTTCTTAAGTCTTCTTGGACTTATTTTCTGAAGTCCTGGCCATAATTCAAATCAGTCAAAGTACTGTTGGTGCATTTAGCTGTATTTTACTCTTATGACAAACTTCAGTTGGGGCTCAGTTAACAGTGACCATTTAAACTCCAGAATAAATTTGTTATTGAAACTCTCATCCCCTCTAGTGAGCCCTGCAAGGCAAAATTGTCTTCTCTTCTGACGCTGCACTGTTTCAAGCCCTTTTAATGGCAAGGAAATGATTACATCAGGCACTTTGGGAAGGGAGGGGTCAGTGTGATGCTCTCTGTATTGTTTCTGGCTAAGCTCTGCTCAGCGTGGTTCAGTTCAGCTCTTTCTAATTACCAGATGAAAGAAAAGCAGAGTCCTCTTTGACATTTCACCTATTAGTCACTTAATTTAACTCCCAGCAGTCATTTCTGCATTTTAGCTTTTTGTCACTAAAATGGCTAATAATAAGCATAATGCACTCCCTAACCTCCAAACACTCACCCACACAAACACCACAAGGGCACCGGCATGTTGCTCGGAGCCACACATTGAGAAATGGCCATAACCCTGGAACAAATGGATAACCAACCAATAGTTAGCAAGCATTTCCCCACCCAATAATTGCCTCAGAAACTGCATGGAAATAATGAGATCCTGCTGACACAATGCACTGCCCAAAGTGAATGCAATACATGTTGTATCCAACCTCTCCACAATTTGTTTGCTTGGCTGTGTGCGTGTGAGCAGTTGCATGTTTATGCCCAAACATTTGCCATTTGCCTCTACAGGTTAGACAGACTGAAGAGGTTACATGGTTTTATTTGCTATTTTCTGTTTGCGATTCAGGGAAACTCCTCTCTCCATACTCCCATGAAACTGCTGTTGTATCATAGCTCCTAACCTGAAATGATTAAGTGGGATTTCTGATAGGAGGGGGATTCCTTTTGTATGTTTTCTCTCTCTATTATTTAAATTCTCTATTCAAATCATTAGCCTTGCTTATTAATTTAAGAAGTATATTTAAATAGATTGAATGATGAAAGTGCTAAACATTAGCTTATGCTTTGGATAATGTAAGACTACCACCTGATATGGTGTTAGGCATATACATTATTTGCTAATCCAATCCTGCATTTCAAAATATTTATTGGACAACATTTCATGACATGGAGGTTCTGCGCTTCAGTCAGAAGATCAGGGTTTAAGCCTAAAGATCAAAAAAGCATCTAGACTGGTAAGTGTCAACTAGTGACTAACTTGATGTTCTGTATCTAATCATGTAACATCTAACCTGCCTGTAAATAGGAATGATTAAGAAAAGAATGGTTCTTTGGAGATAAATAAAAAATGAAAATGATTACTTGTTTGGCGAGGAAGCAATTCAACATTCCAGGTTATAACATTTATATTTTTATAACACTTGACACTACTGGTAAGCCCAAATTGTGAAGAAAAAAAAAAACTACATACGGTGATTAAAGAAAATATCTATTTCTGAGTTGAGTAAATTCTGGTTTGTGTCCCAGCAAATGTTGACAGATGCAGCTCTGTTTGACTGCGTTCCTGACAGACTTTGGATCACAGTGGGTATTCCGTGCTAGAATGGCTATTGTTGTAAATCAAACAAGACAGAACTGTGGAATTTGTTTTCATTGTGATTAATAAACCCATACACCACATGGTTTGTGCTCAACTCAAAGAACAGCTGGTAGATTTCTAGCAAGGTCAAAAAAAAAAATACTTACCCAAATAAGTAAATCCTAATTTATTGAACAATCTTAGATGGGCACATTGCACTAATCACCACCAATATAGTCAAAATGCATATGACAGCACGAAGGGTCCAGTATACATCAAACAATATCGATATCTATTTTTATATATTTTAGATCAATAATATTTGTTGGTTTTTAAGGGCTGCCAAATATGGCAAAGTATAGTCACTGAATGGACGTCTGGACAACCAAGACAGAAGGTGGAGTTTGTGAATCATGGTAAAGGAGATGGTGTTGGAAATAAAGTCAGACACTGAGATCTACTGTAGTGAAACAAAGATTAGATGAGTAATGGCGTTCAGCTAATACTACAGAAGGGGAGGATGATTTAGAGCATAGCAAAGTGAGTTTGTACAGATTCGGTAAGCACAAGCACTGATTTTACACATCAAAGTCTGTTTACAGGTTGCGGTGAGTACTACTGCATTTGTGAATAAAGTTGTAAGAAGTGTTTTGTGTCTTCAGAGGAAGCTTCGTGAAATCTGATCAATTTCCTCGTGTGATGTCACGTGGGGCTGAAGACTACAAGTGTAAAAATGAAAGAAACCTGGGGGTTTGGAGTTAGACAAGTGTGAACTAACGAAACTCTGTAGCTTGTTATTCATACGCTTGAGGCTAGCAGCTCGAGGTTACATTAGCCGTTACTAACATGCCAGAATCTCAGACAAAACTGTCTGCAATCAAGTTACATTACAGATAGTCTCGCATTGCCAGACCTATATCCACAGCGCTGCAGATGGGTAACATAGGCACCAAGATTTGACAGAGTAGAAGAATGTGTGGAATAAAAGAATGTGTGGAATAAATAATACCTCTGGTCTGTCTGCATTGATTTTTATCCTTTATTTTTAACTACTGTTTTTAATGAAAATACACTTTGTCAAAGTCACTCATTCATTATGGTGAGTGAGTTTTTAACCCTGAATTAAGGCTAAATTGTGATCACTGTCAGTGTCTAGTTAGCTTATACAGATGCTATGAGTAAGCAGCGGAAGATAAAGATTGGGACGGTGTATTTACTGGAAGCACTACGTAACACTACAGACCCAAAAAAGTACCAAAAAAACGTGTAAATATGTTATTTCTTTTCCTTGCTTGGCATCAACATATACTACAGTCATCGCATCAAAATCTAGCCATATTGGTGGTCACCGGTTGGTATAGTTCCTGTTAGTAAATGCCACAATGTCTATTGCCTAAGGTTTTGCGGAAAAAAAAACAGGTATCTACATTAAAAGGTCTGTAACAATGTATTTCATCAGCGCATTAGGGTTAATAGCCTTTAGAGATGGGTGGGTATATTCTTGGTCCAAGTCGACACCTTGTTCAAATGAGGCATCAGATGCAAACCATTAGCTCTCTGCAAGCTCAGACATTTTCACAGTGAAATGTGTGAGGGGTTAAAAAGTAAGCTGTCTGTTTGCTTAGTATGAAAATGTTCTGCCAAGAAAACAAATGATGTTTAAAAAGTAATGGATTTTTGATGCCCCAGTGGAGCTCCAATGTACAGCAAATGACAAACAATTCCTGTGTGTGTACACAATTTGTCATGTTGCAAAGCATTGTTCAAGAGCGGATGGTGAAATTTTCATTGTGGCATGATAACAATATGATTTTCCATTACAGTTGTATTGTGGATAAAGTGATCATATTGTTCATCAGTACATCCATATGTCTTTTGAGTATCCTATATAGTGAGATAATATGGATCAAATGATAAATATGGGATGAATAGGTTAAGGGATTTTGTGTAACAAAAAGCAGAATGAAACTGCTCAAACTAAAATATTTACAAAGGAGAAACTGACAGGGTATAAAGTAAATATGGCTTTGTAGGCAGTCTTTCGCACACATTTACTAAAAGATTTCAGGTGTGTTCACTTCCTCACGTTATTCATCAAAAGATATACTAAAATACGTAGATCCTGGTTTCACGTCACCTCATTTTTAATTCAATTAATAGGAGACTATAAACAGGAGTTTTTTGAGGCAGGTGTCACTAAAATCAGCAATACTATAATATTTATTGAGCAATTGAGTTTTAAGCGATTCAGAACATGTTTCCATGATTCATGCCTTTTAGTGAAAATATTTAATGCATGAAAAGCATCAAGATTGCAGGCATTATAAAATAAGCCAGAGGCACTGGGCTTCTATAAGCATGTGTATGTTTGACATCTGCAAAATCGATGAAAGGTGACCATTTGTGTCTTTGTAAAACCTTTGGAAAGTGTAAAGTGATTTAGTCATCCAATCTTCATATTTTAAGGTCAGTTTTACACTCATCAGTTTAAGAAAGTGGCAGTTTTCACAATTTCTCAATTTATAAAATGCCCTTGCTGTATGATGCAACATTGCATTGTATAGAGAAAAAATACACCTATGACCTAAACTTAATGTCTGCTCATTTACAGGGAGTAAGAACCTAAAGAGAAAATGAGATTAGACCTTTCATGGCATGCAATCACTCAACGGATCGACATGGATTTGGCTGTCAACAATTTACTAAAGCCATGTTGGCAGCTATAAAGTGATTGAAATCTCTCGGTGTGGCGTTGGTGGGGAGTGGGGGGGTGACCCCAAAACCACTTGAAATAGTGATTACTTTACCAATGTACACTACTCCTAATACCACTCCCTCTCCCCCCTTTACTGACTGAAAAACAAAAGGATGGATTTGATTTAGGACCAGATTAGATTTGTGTGCGTGTGTGTATTTCTGTGTTTGTCTGTAAGCACACTTTTATATGCGTGCCTGTACTGCACAGAGATTGAGGAGTGGCAACATCTTTTACAAGGAGCTCTCATGTCAGGAAGCCATTGTCTGTTTGCCGAGTTGACAGGCGAGTAGCCCTCACAATGGATGGTGCCCTGCAGATGAAAAAAATAAATAAAAATGGAGCCATTGTTTCAGAGGCCATGAGCAGAATGTCTGCAGGGGTCTGAGGCCAAAGCGCTGCTCGTAATAGCTTGTCTATAGTGAAACACATTTGTCTTGCCTGCAAAATGAAACACAAATGGCTAGATAAAACAAAAAAAGATAAACCAGCATCTACAGTTATTGACCACGAAATGTATGGTCATAGTTTCATATTGGGTGGGAATTTGACAGTACATTTTTGGGTTATTCTAAAGTATACTTCTCTCACTCTAAAGGTGATTAACAAAAACAATGCCATTCCTCAACTCCCTTTACCTTCTAGGTTTGGATGCTCTTTTTACACTACAAGAACTCAAACACTCTAAGCACTCAATGCCAACAGCAAAAGACCCTGATTTACACAACAGCCCAAAGAAGCTGTCAGCCATTGTTGATGTAATTGGACCTATTACGTCAAATTACTCTGTCTAGACTGACACCTCTTATAGGAATTAAACATTTGTTTTGAACTTTGTTGCTAAAGAGTGGAAAGGATCTTTTTGAATTATCAAGTACCCATCCAATTTCAGTATTAAACTCATGTTATCTTATTTGCAAAAATTCCCATTATTAAGGTTCGCATAGTACGTAATTTCCCAGGTAAAACTAGTCTTACCGGGGTTCACCCTGGTCATAGACGTTCAAATGAACCCAAGTAGTTTTGTCTCTGAACACAGAGAAAGCTTTCGACAATGACTGTGTGGAAATATTGATGGACACTTTTAATTGTTGTTTTAAATCATTGGTAGAACCCATCTCAAACTCTCCGGTGATTATCATTATTAAGGAATGCCACATATCTTCCTATGTAGATGATATTTTGTAAATGTCGAAAATTTAAAACATTACCCCAGGTTCTCTCCACAGTTTGGTCCTTCTCAAAGTATAAACATGAATAGACAAAGCCCATTGTTTTAATTCTGCATATCATGGTAAAGCAGAAGACACTTCTCAGTCTGGTGTCACAGAAAATTCTCACCTTCCACTAATGTCTAGAAAGACCTGTATAATGAAAACAATATGTAAGTGGACTTATTTAGGGACAGAGATCTCCTGCATGACATGTTAATGTAAGAGAAGCCCTTTACTGGGCATTTCAGATTCATTTGTTAGTTACTCCATGGCCACATGGCATCAGAGAAACAGCTAATCTGGAATAATAGCATCATTTTCATTATTATATCAAGGAATTTAAACTGCCTTTTGCTGACTGACTATGCTTTAATTATTTAAAAGACTACCTAAATCATTCCTTCTTACCTAGTGACTGCAACTTGTATACTTGTACTTGTACACTACAATCTTAAACTGCAACATTTACTTTAAAATGTTAAAGTAAGTCTACCAAAAGAGTGTGGCGTATACAGGATGAAAGTGTTGATGTGAGAAGACTCATCCTGTATTATGTTCTAAATGCAATATCTTTTGTTGTTTGAGCAGAAAGATGAAACAAAAATAATCACATTTTGCCTTCTCGTGAAGTTGAAGGGCAGCAACATTGTCCCTATAAAGACAAATTTGTGTATGAAAAAAACCGCAGTAGAAATCAGTGATAATGTAGAATACAAGAACGCAAATTGCAGAGGATTATGGAGTCTCATTTGGGCTTCAGTGATAGATTAAGCCACAGCATTTAAAGACATTGTGTTTTGTTCAAGGGTGGAAGTGACTTTGCCAAGACATTGTGAGATAAGAAGCTAACTGTTATTGGTTTAATGGGAATGATAGTCTGCCCAAAGCAGTGTGTGCAAGTAGCATTGGAGTATCATTTTTTGTTGCAGTGCTTCTTGCACAGCACTGAGCCTAAGTAGCAGTGAGAGAGAAGCAGCCTGCCAATTGTTTTGTGGGAAATCTAAACCAAGTGTTACTCATATGACCACTGGCTTAACAGAGCTAGGTCCAATTTGCTGCAATAAATAAGCCCCTTCTTATCCCTCTGAAATTGACGATAGATTTTAGTTAATGCCACTAGGACATGTCTAGTGACATATTTATTCTTCATTATACAACAGGCAGTGCATACCACACAATCTGCTATAAGTTGATTCTTTTAGTGCAAAGCCTCAGAGTTAGTAACCAAGGAGATAGTTAGCCTTCTTTTCTTTGTTGTTTCCAATCAGGTGTAGAAACCATTGTGTAAACGCTACTGTTACTTCAGGAATTTATTTTGCCATGATTATAGGTACTTAGAGACTGTGTATTCTTCTTCTAATTGTGCATATTTCGCCATCTTTGTTACCATCACACAGATTGTCTTCTTGTGTACTGCCACTCTCTCATACAGATGTTCATGATCTGGATGACTTCATTATCGGACTGGTCCGACACCTTTTCAACATTATAGTTTTGAACGGTCATTAAATATAGCTTTCATCCAAGGATGTTATACTGCAAAACCCAAATGACCAGCCCTAAACCCCATGCAGTGCCTCAATAATACTTTTCACAGTATGACCGGATGACATTAGTGTTATTTTGAATCTGTATTGTACGTTAAGCATTTGTAGTGATAAAACCAGATGTCCGTAATGCCAAATCCAATTCCTTGCACATTTGGTTGCTGCAAGCCGGTATTACAATGCTCATTCAGGATCTTGGCAATTCAAAGCCCATTGAGGGTAGTTTCCCCTTCAACCTCGCCAAATATACTGCTTTTCATTTTCACTGCACCAGGCATTTCACATAGAAGCACAATAATACAAGTCAGGGAAAATGAGTGACTGTGAGGGTGAGTGACAATAAGAGAGGCAATGTACGTGTGTTTGTGTGTTTATGTATGTGTGAGTGTGAAAGAGAGTTAAAGTGTGGGGATATTTGTTAGGAATTATGCAAATTTCACTGGACCTATTGGTATAAGACATCAATGTATACAGTATGTCCTGCTATATATATATATATATATATATATATATATATATATATATATATATATATATATACATATATACATATATTGCCATCAGTCTAGAATAGAATAGAATGCCTTTATTGTGCAGTACCTGTGCAATGAGATTGAAGCAGTCCCTTTTCAGAGCTGACACAAAATATAAATATATAAAATATAAGAATATAAAATATCAAAATATAAAGTATAGGTAGTTCAGAGAAAAAAGAGGGGGACAGTCGGGTGCACAGTCTTGAGTCCTGAGAGCAACTATAAGTAGACTTATGATATATATATAAGTATTATGAAATATATTATATATATATAATAACCTTATATATATATATATTAACTATATATCATTATATATATATACATATATGTATATATATATATATATATATATATATATATATATATATATATATATATATATATGTATATATACTGTATACATACACAAATAAATTTAATTTGTATGTATTTATTCCCTCATTTATTTATTTCATTATGTATTTCAAAGGCACATTTATTTATTCATGTATTTATTCATTTAGTTAATATTGAATGAAACGGCATTCCATACTAAACAAGCTCTACTCTGCAAACCATGTCCCAATTAATAAGCATTACTTTGCCTGTCTACATGCACAATGATAATGTCAAGTGGATTTGAACTACGAATATGACGATGAATGTGTCATACAGAACACCTTCATGTGCTTGTGTGCTTATGTTCGTACAGTGGGAGTAAAGAAAGGCAGAACGAGTCTGTGCAATGTATTTGCCAGAAAACCCACAAGAAAGTGCTAGAGTAGTTTAGAATTGTAATAAGGGTGCTGTGCCACTAAAGTAAATTCAATTTAAAGGTCAGAAGGATAGGCATCTTGCAAGACGGTGGGAAATTGGAGCCTTTTAGGGAGCAACTGCTAAAAGGCCACCCGGGGTATAGCACATAAGGATTGATTGGTGTTGCTGTGGCAATGCTTGTGCAAACTGCCAGTGAACGTTAATAATTTAATTTTAATCTAAACCACCAACATGAAAAACTTTAGTATTTTAACTTCATGCTACATTATACTTCTACTCCACAACATTTCAGGGGGAAATATTGTACTTTTTACTTCACTTAATGTAGTCAACTAGTTACTTTGTAAATGACGATTTTAAAAACCTATACTGAGCATATAAAATTCAACAATTTGTCAGCTACATTATGTAATATTTATAAAATAAATAAAATGTATCTTAAAAGTTACTGCATTAATAATAACCTAATATTAGAATATGCTGTATTTTCTTGATGATATTATATACTTTCACTTTTAAGTATGATTTTTAATGGAGAAGTTGTATTTGTAATAGCACTTTTAAATTGTGCTGTTGCTACTTTTACTAAAGTACAATGTCTTAATATGTCTTCCTCCACTGGATACTTTCACACTGTTGTGTTGTAGCACAACCATTATAGCTGTCAACAGTGGGAATGATCTTGGACATGTGTACATAGTGAATGCCCGTTGATTTCCAAACAAATAATCTGTAATCTATATGAATTATAAAGTGAGTGTGTCACAGCCAGTTATCTGATTGCAACTTTGACATTCACCGGCCAAGCCTTAATATTGTTTAACCCTGCAGACCTCGGAAAAGCGTCATAATATAGACCTGGCCCAGCCGGCCAAGTTTAGCATAACCTCTCCCACCAAGGAGCGAGAACGTCTGGGTGTTACTCCTGTCTGAGTTCCTGCTGCAGGAAGTGAAGCTGTCTGTGTTGTTGGAATAAAAAAGAATGAATAAAGAAGAGAGTGGCAAATAATTTGTTGCTACTGTATCAAAGGATCCTTTCTTTGCTGCTGTAAAAAGAGAAAATGACATTCCTGAGGCGGTTGACATATCTGTCTTAGTCTGGTTCTGTCCATGGAGCTGAACAGAATAAAAATCAGGGCTACTATTGTGTTCGTCAGATTTGAATCAGAGTGACTAACACTCTCAATGGTCCTGGAATCACAGAATACACAAAAGCAGCCTGTAACACAGCTGCAAAGTAAAAGATCTGTACATACATTACTGCTCCTGGGGGCAAATTTGTGTCATTGGGCTATATTATTTAACCTGACAAGACTATAACATTAGTCTTGTCTAATTACCTGCTGCTGAAAAGGACAACATATACTGTAAAACAAAAACATATTTTCTATTTTACAAGTTGTAATATTTATTTCATAAAATGGGTCCACTGTATGTAGAGCAGATTTTATATGTTTATTTATTTTCAACAAGAGATACATTTCAAGATATAGTTCAAAAATATCAGTATTTCTGTGAAAGAATAGTGCAATATGCTATTATAATACTAATGTGAAGTGTATTGATATGAGAATAGGATTTAAAAGGTGGAGCTTATCAATAAAGTTGCAAGAATAACAGCCATGCAGGTTAGTATGCAAAACCACATATCTGCTGAATAGCATGGGGAGATGATTCTATCATAACTAGCAAATGGATATTTTATCATCGTATCACAGAATTTATCTTTTAGAGTCAAGAGTGACAGAGATCTAACAACCAGTATTGCAAAAGATTAAGGACAAGCATGCGTGCCACTGTTGATGAACAAAGGACAACAAATGAATTATTGATGGGATGCTTTCAAAGTCCATGGCATCACTAGGTATTCATTGTTACATTATTCTGTTGTTGTGTGCAGCTCTTAGCAGGGCAGAGAGAAGATGGAGACGAGGTAGGAAGGGATAAAGACCCCAAACTTAGCCTTTCTCCTTCCCACAAAGAGCATTCTGCTAAAGCTAATTTTCTCTTTTTTAACCTCTTTCTTTCTTGGTTTTCTAAATCTACCAACATCCTAGACATATCTGACTAGTGAAGCTAATTTGTGGTTGGTTTATTAGTTAAACCGACCAGCAGATGACTGTCTCACATATGCTCAGACAAAAAAATGTAATCCATTTATGAAAAATTTAAATCAGGTATTCCTTACTGTCATATCCATAGGGAAATAAAAAATATCAACCAACTTTAAACTATAGCTGTTGAGTTACCTCTGCAGCTAAGTTTATATCTCCTCTGGACTAGTGTACTGATCTGGAAAAGAAGAAGCCGGTCTCTCCCCTTAAGGAATGGTTTCACAGCAAGACACTAGGAAACAGCTCTAAAATACAGAGCAAATACCCTGTACTCATAGCAAGAGTGTCTTGGCCATGCATGAACTGATGCTGATGACATTCACATGTAGCTGTGATGCCTGAGAGGCTTAAGTTGCTCTGAGGAACTGTGCAGAGAAGCTTGATGATGAAGGACAGTGACACATTTTAACCAGACAAATACAGTACTTTAGAGGTATTTTCTTCGTTGTTTGGCTATAAGTGAAAACTTATAAATATACTTGCAACGATGTAGGGTAGGTTAAACATGAAATGTAATTTGGGATTAAATGCCTGAGTTCTGTTACTCTTCTAACCACTTGACCAAACTGGGATCACATACATTTAAGCTCATGTTAAATTTAAATGGATGTAAGCTGGTTTAAAACCATCCAAAACTACCAAAACTGTTTTACATTGAATGTACGGAAGGGTAACTACTGAGGATATAGTTCAGTTACTAATACATTATATCACATACAGTAAATCTAATCCCAAGAGAGACAAAGCACACAAGTCCCTTTCAGGTGTCAGCGATGATTAACACACAGCAAACTGGAATTCTTGTATAATGACAGCAGTGGATTTGAAAAGTTATCACACACGTAACATTTACACTGCTTATTTTTAAAATCCTCTGCTCACTCAAATGATCTTAATTAAATTAATTATGGAACGTACTTAAAGGGTAACTACTGTTTTTTTTAAACTATTTTCCTATGTTTTTGTGTCCAAGTGACTGATGGGAACAACAATCTTTGACATTGGTCCAGATCGCTGCAGTCGGCAGCGGCCAAACAAGCTACAATGTAAATTAATAGAGCAATTGTCCAGCTTGTATTTACCTTCGCAAAAGTGCTCGTTTTGCCACTGACAGGCTCAGATTAATATTCTAAATGTCTGACAACATTAAGGAAAGGATTGCTAAGGAGGTCGACCTTGCTGTTAAGGAGGAAGATTCTTATTTTAAACCTAAAATCATCCGCAAAATTTGCGTTCGCTAAACCCACCAGACTCCATGTAAATCAACAGTAATTTTAGCATCGTAAATTCTCTTCATTCAAAGTTCACCAAAACAAAATGAATCTGTGAAAAGCCGTTTTGGGTCGTCTTTTCACTTTTTCTAGCTTTACAACTCTAGTTTTGGTTGAAATCAACACATAGTTTAACAATTTACATTTAAAAAATATGTTGGCTCTCTACACGCTAAAAGTATTATGTTTTTTAAATGGTGTCTGGTGGGTTTAGTGCTAGCAACTTCAGAGCTGTTTCTGGTAGAACAGAAAGGTCTCAAAGATGTTTTGAAGGTCTATCTCTGAAGGGATCTTATCCATAATGTTGTCAGACACTTAGAATATTAATCTGAGCATGTCAGTGCAAAATGATAACTTTTGTGAAGGTAAATTGCCCTATTAACTTACACTGTAGCTTGTTTACATTGCAGCTTGTTTCGCTGTTGCCTACTAAAGCGATCTCACTTAATACTGGACCAATGTCAAAGATTGTTGTTCCCATCAGTCACTTAGACACAAAAACATAGGAAAATAGGGTCCAAGTTAGAAAAAAACAGTAGTTACCCTTTAAGAGCCACACTTTTGAATAATAATTGTAAAAGATTTAAAAGCATCATACTTCTAATGGTTGATGTGGACATTCACAAAAGCCATGAGGTATCCAAAAATAACATCCCAGAGACAAACAAGATGTTATAAGTTACAATATTTAACTTTAATGAATGCAAAAAGGACAATATGAGCTAACAATAGCACTTTGTAATTGCTAACATTCAATCCATTGAATAAATGTGCCATTGTAAATGGAGGGAAATAATTCTAAAAGCGGTTTGTCTGGCCGGATTCATAATGCACGACACTAAGTTAAAGGCTGTGAGCAAATCAACTCCCTAATTTCTTACCTGTAATGCACCATATTCTGTCAGACATTGTATATGAGTGCCTGAACTCTCAGTATGAATTTCAGCTCTATAAAGCATCTGCAAAATTTCCCACAAAGGAATGAAAGAATTAATGTCTGTACAGTACTTTTGATAACTCTCTCACAATACAGTGTAATGCACATAATAGATGTGAAGATTACAGTTGTGCAAGATACTGTCAGCGATGACAGGAATATTATGATAATGATGATTACTGAGGCCCATATATCTCAACCTACTGCTCGCTGTTGAGTAGACTACAAGTCTTGTTATTATCTTTAAGTGAACAAGGGAAACATTTCAGATAGCTAAATGCCCTGTGTTGGTACAATGTTAGCACTTTGTTATGTTCTGTTGCCTCTGCTGCCAGACATCACATTGTGCACACTATGCACACTTGTCTTTACAGTGTTAGGAAGCGGTTTCCTGTGGCTAGATGGCTGTGGTGTCGGGGGCATTATACCAACTGCCTTTTTTCATGTTAAAATGGTAATATTTGCACGCCACGTGTTGTCACTGGCCTAAAATATACAAATTAATCCTGATTAGAACTTTCTATTGTTGTCTTCCTCTCAACTCTCTGAATGCCAAAAATGAAAGAATAGAATATAAACAAGACCAAACCCTTCAAATTGTTACAACAAGTGAGTGAATTCTTGTTCTACAAATGGGATGACCTTCACCCCCTTATACCTTTCAGCAGATTACTGACTAACTGGGGCCTCTGACTAACTAAGACTTCTCATGGGTGAGCTAAGGCTAAAACCTTAGCCAATCAATGTACACCGTGGGCAGTAGTTACACATACACAGTCCTATCACTCAGCTACCAAAATTGTCTTTATAAATGCATTTAAAACAGATTTAATTGATGTGAATTGATCCAAGACTATAAAAGGAGATCCAGTGATGCTTAATTTAACTCATTATTACATGTTTAAGTACAATAACCTGATCATCTATCACTTTGGCATTACATTAAAGACAATGAGAACAGTGGCTTGGACAAGACAAAAGTTGGCTCCTATGAAATATTGACTCTTCCTGCTTTGCCCCCTGCAATCTCTGACTGATTATGACTGAGAGCCCCTTAAAATTACAGGTGAAAGATCAGAGGTATGTATTGGATAACATGCAGGGCCTGCCTCCTGCAAAAAGCTGTGTTGTAAATGTGTGTGTGTGTGTGTGTGTGTGTGTGTGTGTGTGTGTGTGTGTGTGTGTGTGTGTGTGTGTGTGTGTGAGTATCTGAAGCCCACAGTGCCATCAGGCTCTCAAAATAGGAACTGCTACTTTCTTCTAGATCCTCCCTCCCTCCCTCCCACCCCATGTCTCCACTCCGGGCTCAGAGGGGGTAATGTGAGGTATTTTGTTTCCATTCACCATCAGAAGACATTCTCTGTTTTGAATGCGTATCAACCGTGCGTCTGCGTGCACGTAAACGTCTGTGTGCGCGCGCTAACAGTGGAGGCTGAAATCTGGACAGCCACATCTGGACAGATGCGGCTGGTAGACAAAAAGCGCAGAGCCTAAATAAATAAACCAGCAAATGAACAGACTGCCAGCGAGCGGTGATCAAACACATAGGCATATAGGTAAAACACACACACACACTCACACTTAGAGTAGGACACCGGGCAGAGTGCTTTCCGCCGATCCGTCCCTCCCCTCAGCAAGCAGATTGCCGGTGACGACAGTCAGTCACACAGTGTTGTGAGTGCGCGGCTGTGGAGAGACTGCATCCAGAAACGAGAGGAGCAGTGTGTGGGAGTTGTTCTCTCTCTACCTGCCATTTGCATTCCTTCTTTATTCTCTACACTGATTCCCGGACGAGTTCGCGGTCGCTTAGGGAGTCCCATTACCAAGGAAGGATCTATCTGTGTGTGTGTGTGTGTGTGTGTGTTTGTGTGCGTGTGTGTGTCTGTGAGTGTGGGTTGCCTGTTTAACTACAGCTCTCAAGAACGCGGTACTGCCGTTGCGGAGAAACTCATTGGAAATCTACAAGAAACAACTGTCTGTTGTATTTCCTTCCCGCGCATCACTTTCGTTTTTTTTTCTGTTTTTTTTTTTTTTGCAAGCTGTCTTTCATGGCGATAGACTTGAGCTAGTGCGTCTCAATTTGAGTGTTCGTGGCTGGGAGTTGCCGTCGGGGGAGAAATGCGAAAGGATGCTTGGGAGCAGTGAAGGCTACAGCAGGTGAGTCTCAGATTCCGAAAGGGTTGTTCTTTATTTGTAACGCCGATTTATGTTCTGTGTTCATTTTTTTTGAGAGGTGGATATCCAGAATGCAGCGGTCTCTCTGGGCTACTTTAAAAACATCACTCAAAAAATATGTGAGTTTCACTGTGCCAGTAGCGGCATTAATTCATACCAGAGGCTCGTCCTAAAACTCCTCGGATTTCATTGTCAAATCGGCTAAAATATTCCTGCAGGTCCGCTATGATTAGGGCACAATCGGTTGACAGGACAGAGAAGCGGTGGCTTGATAGTGGTTAGGCGCGTCCTCTGCAGGTAAAAATGCATCTAATCCTAGCACATTCGAAATTAATTTAGAAATTTGTTACCCATGCACATTTGACAGTGTAATCTCCTTTTTTGGGCCAATTTCTCTGTGTATGTGTGCTTGTCTGGAAGGACGAAGGCTAAAGCCATTAATCAAATGTAATTGTCCCGTGAATGTGAGTGTGTGTAAGAGAGAATGGGTGTGTGTGTGTGTGTGTGTGTGTGTGTGTGTGTGTGTGTGTGTGTGTGTGTGTGTCTGTAATATCTATAATTTATTTGGCCAGGTATAGGCTCAGCTAAGATAATATTTCTTATTGTGTGGAAGTATAAGGAAGTGTGAGGCAGTCGTGTACTGTCCTCCTCCTCCTCCGCACCCCGCATTTTATGACATTTTATTTATCTGCAAAGATGGCTATCTGTTAAATAGGACTAAAAGCAACGCAGGCTTCTGCTGCAACGGAGTAATGCATTGCATTGATCCTCGGAAACGACTTTGCAATTTTGGGGTTTTGAACAAAACAACAGGGATGAGATCTAGCTATATATAGCTTACACTGCGACTACACAGGACACAAGAGGAAACTTGCGTGTTTGTGGTGCCACACGCTGTCTGCTGTTTGTTATTCATGGCAGCATTTGCAGAGAATAACCTATATTACAAGCGCCCCCCCCCCCCGAAATGTTTACCACTTTATTGTCCAGCACTGCCTCATATAATGATGACACACCAAAACAGTAGAGGCAGAGTATCAGAATACTGTGTGATGCTGTGCCTGCAGACATTCATAAAGTGCTGTAGCTCTATTGGTTATAAATAGCCGGAGGGAGCGGACAGCTAGATAGAACAGGAGCAGCCTCCCGTAGCTCGAGAAGCAGCAGCACAGCCTCTCTAGGCTTTATCTGGGCTCAACATCCAAGATGATAGATAGCTGATACACTATGAGATATCACACATGCACAGGCAAGGGTGTGGCTCAGGGGGTTCATACAGTAGGTGCATTATAGCCTGAGGTCTTTGTTTTCCCCAGAGTGTTATGTGCTTTCCTTATTTAAAAAAAAAAAAGTTAGAATTTTCCTTCTGCCTGGTTTCTAAGTGTCTCTGTGTCACTCGAGAGAGACTTCAGAGTGAATTTATCTGTTTGATGGTTTGGATGCTGTTGAGGTGTGTGATCCGACCAGTCTGAAGACCGCCCTGGCTGTCTTCATTAAATAAATGTGCGGCCGCTGACCTTGACCACCTACGAGTTGTCAATAGGATTCACTTCTGTGCCTCGCAATAAGGCTGTAGGACACAGTAACAAAAGGACACCCCCTTCCCCAACAACATTATGCTGCTGTTGACATGCTATATTGAATTACAACACGTTGATCAATGTTTGCAATAAGCTAAATCTCTACATAGCGGCCAATATAATACACAGTATCAGATGTCACAGTAAAATTATGCTTCACATAACCGCATTATATTTCTTTGAAGTATGGTTACATCTTGCCATGTTTGTAACTCAATCCTTTGCAGAAAGAATGGAATAGCAAACCAATAAGCCAAGTATAAGAGCGTGTGCAGCATTGTAATAACTCGTGAAGGAAATCAGCTTCACCATAGATTTGTCAGCAGTCCGGGGCAAAGGAGCAGTCGAGACAGAGTGGGTGGGAATGGTTTGGACCATGATGTTATTGCATGATGACTGATCACAGGCTTGCTTTTCTCACAACACACTAAATGACCAATAGATTTAGTGGGTTAATGCTGGCTTATGACGTGTTAGTACGTCTCTTGGAGACACTCACCCTGGGTGTTAAGCTGACACCTACTGCATTGACAAGGTGTTTATTAGCTCCCAGTTGTGAGGCCACAATGCCTACATAATTCTACAATGACACAGTGCTGGGAGTTTTCACCCAGGACGGCAATTATGTTGTTTTTATAAGACCAGGCTGTCATTCCACTTGATGCCACTGCCTTGATACAATAATGCTCGGGGCTGGATGGCATGTTTATAAAAGACCTGCGGTGGAATCATAGTAGCTGTTTGATGGCAGGGGGGCTTCTTGTTCACAAGACACCGTTGTCCTTGGCGGATGTCTTTTGAACTAGACTAGCAGGACGAGAAACTGCAAGTGCTGTCTGAAAGTTATCAGCATTTTTTGTCTTTTTTTCAAAGGTTCGGCAGTGCAATTCCTTTTGAGTGTAAGATTTTTCCCTTTTTTACAACTTGGTTGTCATGCATGGGACATGCCTCTGCACAGATGTAATACTGAATATCCTGCTGTTCTATCTCTGTTTCTTTTTTGGTTCAATGTTTTTCAGGCCTCTGGGTGACCAACAATTAAAAACCTTATGTTCTTGGCTCCATACAAAGCATACTGCTTTAACAAAGCTCTGTCAAATTTAACCTGGGTTCCTACAACACCCATGTTGGCATGCAACCAATGCTTTGCCCTCCACTTTACCTTAGAGCTGAGCAATATATAGATATTATATCAATAATGTGAAATGAGACTAGATATCTTCTTTGGATATTGTAATATTGTAATATCTGTAACTGTAGTGTAAATGTTCTGTTATTTGCCTTTACCCACTTAGTCATTATATCCACCTTACTGAAAAATCTCATTGTGTAAATATTTAGTGAAAGCACCAATCTACACTACAATATGATTGCGTTATCAATATCAAAGTATTTGGTCAAAAATATATTTGATTTTGTCCATATCGCCCAGCGCTACTTTACTTTTATCAGAGTGATTTGTGATTGTGGCTTTCACTATGTCATTTCAGAAATCAATTTTTTTACAACTGTGATTGCACTGCCTTAAATCTTGTGATGTTGGAAATATTATCATAAAATTGTATACACTAGTCCAGAAATTACAAAAAATGTAACCTTGTATTTATCACATGAATGATACTGGCAAAAATGCCTTAAAATACATTTAAAAAATCTAATTAAAAGCAAAAAAAACAAGGATATCTGACATGACCAATAATGATTAAATTACAGCATTGTTAAAGGCATATTAGATGCACGTCTAGAAGCCATGGATTCATATTAGCCTGTAGGGGCAATTCCTCTTTAAAGGATTCACATAAAGCTCATGCAGGCACCCCTAATTCTGATCTGCCTCACAGTGTTGTGGAAATTGTCTTGAGAAAGTTTCTACAAAAGGTGCCTTGAGAGAGCAAGTTCAGCTGTTATGCTTGTGTGAAAAATCAAGGTTTCCACAAAGAAAAGGTGGATTACCACGATTTCAAATAACAGCCTGCAGAAAAGGATTCTTTGCTCGAGCTTAGGGCTGTACTTCCACAAGCCTTGACCCCATTCAGTCTCCATGTGAATACAGCATCCATTTAGATTTTATTCTAATAAAACCATTGTCAGCATTTTAATGATCCCTTGAATTTGCCTACCTATGGCTTTCAATAAAATTATATTCTAAACCATATACATTAAATAGATGCATACTCATAGTCAGTGCCAGGGTTAGAATAGCATCCTGCCATAAACCAGGTGGTTTATGGCAGGATGCTATTCTAACCCTGGCCCTCTTGGAGGATGCATCATTAAAAAAAGGCATCGTTTGGTGGACAAGGTTTGGGTCAAGGGTTGGGGAGGTGTTATTGTGCTTACTAAATCTCCTCACCAACCCTCTGGAGAGGGTATTTGTATTCACTGCATACGGACTAATCAGTGCCTATGTCGGCGCCCCTGTTGCCAGCCAGACTTACATTTAGACGCTTATCTTTTAGATAATCGTGTCACTGATGTGCATGCGACTCTGGTTAGCTGGTAGTAGGCTGTAAATCGAAGAGGCACTTGATGGCCACAGACAACAGCTTGAGACAGGAGGTTAAAGCTAAAACACCTGAATAGAATCTGCCTAAGTAAGTGGCAAAAAGATCTCATAAAAACAAAAGCATCAAATGTGATGAGTTTTGGGTGTGAATTCCATGTGCATTGTTATTTACAGTGCCTTCCTTTCCATCTGTAGACAATGAACGTTATTGTCCCTTTCATTACTCACATAGGCATTTATAGTTGTCTGAATGAAATGTGTTGCTGTGGTAATGAATGGTATTGTGCAGCAAAATAACAATATGTTGCATGTGTTCTACTAAAAGCATTTATTCAGACAGTGATATTCTGTGGTGACTGGAAACCCACTTACACAGCTACACTTGAATGAAGCGTATGATATTTTCCATAAGAGGAAACAAGATTTGTGTTTCTGCCCCACCTCCCTGATGTAATCGCTGTTTGAATACCCTTTTGAGATTTAGAGTTCAGTGAGTTCGGTGTTTAGTTGCAGTACTTGCACTCTCGACTCTCAATTCCTTTGTCTAGTAGGCTGACCGATGGATCTATTCAGAAGTGAAGTTGTCATTAACAGCGTATCTGCTGCAGGTCTCTGATGTTAAAGTGAAATGCAGTTGTGCAAATTAAAAAAATTAGTATTTTTTCTTCTTTTGGGTAGTATTATGACATGGACCTGCTCAGGGTTTAGCCAACCAATATGCAGACCAGTCTCTGCCTTTGAGATAATTCATTCCGAGGAAAGTCTGAACGTGTCTCAGAACGTGTTTTGTTGCTGTTGCTATTTCATGGCACTCAAATAGTGTCATTAACAGCCACTAATCCCATTAGAATTCATTAAGCCCATGGACACCCCTGTTCAAATGCTGCCATTGTATAGAAAGGTTACCCTCTGTGATACTTCAAATATTTAATAGGCTTCAAGCCCATTATACCCTCCTTTCGTCAGATACGTGTAGGTCTATCCATTGTTAGTCTGGTCCCATTCACCATGTGATGTAAGACAACACGCGCCTTGATTTGAGGTATAAAGGGGCAGAGGCTTTTAGTTCCCTGAAAGCTCACTTTCTCTATCATTTTGGTGCTCTCCCTCGATCTCGCCGTTACTTTCCTTAAAGCACTGTCTGTCTGTCTGTCTGTCTGTCTGTCTCGCTTTCTTTCACCAACTCGCTGTCGACACGTAGTGAGAGAAAAGAATGACAGAACATTGTAATAAAGAACTTCTCGTACTATTGACGGAGGGAAGCAGAAATGCAGGGAAACAAGGGTTCAGATTTCAGGTTATCGACCAGACTGGGTGGCATGAGGAGATGTTAGTTTGCTAGACATAAAGAAGCAGCAATAATCTTACCTACAGATAGATGTGGAAAAAAAGAGATTTTCTTGTAGAAATCCTGGAACTTATGCAGTGCAACTAAAGATGTTTACACCCACATTTATTATCATAATGATCTACTTTTGAATGTAGGTGCCATATTTTGGGATAAGCCTATAACTTGGAAAATAAATATCTGCTTACATCAGCTTGGATATGCCTATTGTCTAAAATACATTAAAAACAAACAGATCCTGTGTATTTTTTGAATGTGACAATGCAGCAATACTTGGCATGTTGCCATCCGTTTTCCTGTTGAGTCTAAAATGTTTTCACAATGTATAAATACTGCAAACATCGAGAAATCCAGCATGAATCAGGGTTGGGACTAATAATTATTTTAATAAAGTTAGTTCTAAACACCCTAATTTGCTCAACACCATTTTCAAAAATAATTACAAATCCCCTACACAAGTTGTAACAGCCACACCACTACAAAAGTGGTTATTTAGTCTGACCAACAGCTAAAAACCCAGAGTTTAATTTATGTTATGAAAACAAGCAAGAAAATCAAGCAATTCTTCAGACCCCAGATCCAGAAAAAATATACAAATGTAATTGTTCTACCAATAAATGGCTAACCATTGATCAAAACTGGATTACATTTTCAATTAAACAATTAACCATTTGAAATACATCTTGAGGTCAGTGGTGTAGTGTACATGATATGCAGATATACGCAGTATACTCCCGGATTACCATATGCCCACTTAAAAATGTGCAATGACACACAACAACGTACTTTCCATTATATTTTTGACATATTTTTAATTGTTATCTGTGTTTTTTCTTTCTTTGCGTAGGCTAAATAAAAGGTATTTCAGCTATGAATTGGGGCATTACAGTGTAACAAAGTGTTGAAATGAAGACGCTCAAAATTTCCCTGGGGGAGGACACTAAGACCCCCCCCCCCAAAAAAAAAAACAAACAACAAAAACAAATACATACATTGCTGCTCATGAGTATAGTAACCCCTGCTTGAGTTGACTGAAAAGAGGAATAAAAAATAAAATAAAAAAACATATTTTTGAAATGTTCTTCATTAAAATACAGGGGGCATGAGTATAGACACCACTATGTTAAATTCCCAAAGAAGCAGGCATATTTTTATTATTAAAGGCCAGTTATTTCCTGGATCCAGGATACTATGCATGCTGATAAAATTCCCTTGTCCTTTGGAATAAAAATAACCCCATATCATCACATAACCTTCACCATACCTACAGATTGGCATGGGGTATTTTACATAAAATCATCTCTCAATTAGGCTAACTGAAATAAATCTATGCCAATTAATTAAGGTTTTAAGATCAATTTCCAAAAATATGATTTTTTTATTCCTCTTTTTAGTCAACTTAAGTAGGGGTTCCTGTACTCATGAGCAGCACTGTATACAGTACAGTATACCCACTACAATACATGAGACTACATCACTGCCTAAAACATGTATTGAAATTATTTTTGTAATTGAAGTTGTTTGCTGAATTACATGATGTATGGGCCAAGTCAAAATGTGCCAAATGTTTTACTTAAGTATTACTACTATTCCTAAAATCAGTTTAATTTGACATGTTAAAATGTTTGGCATATCCATCACCAGCAGGCTTGTGTCCATTTCATTTCAATATTATTTACATAAGGGATATTAAGCTGGGAAGCATAATATACAGGATCTAAAATATGCATGTGAAAATGAAAGACGGAGAGGTGACAGGATATTAGGGGAGAGAGAGGAGAGGTAATACGTCACAAAGGTTCCCAGCTAGACTAAAACCAGAGATGTTCAGATTACCAATAACAGTGCTGTGATTGTAACATTGTAGATTTGGAAAATATGTTTACTAGAACTTTGCAGGACAGTGTACAGTAAAACCTAGCCTACGCTATAAGGTGAGCAACACAGTATGGGTGGGGTTGGTTAAGATGAATCAAGATTGAGATTCTCATTTAGTCAATGAGTTTCAGCTTTCATTCAGGAAAACAGAATGAAGGGAGCCTCATTCAAGGACCGGAAAAGCAGAATTACTGTAAGAAGATGTTTTCCACAGCTTAATGCACATTGTGGTTTACTTGACATTACGAGTTTGACAAGTTCAAGTTGATTGATTGCTTGTATATTACCCTTGGGCAAACATATTCTAACTCCGGCTACTGACAGTCACATTTTCAACATGGAGGGGGGGGGGAGTGAGGGCAGTTTAAGCGGTGAAATGGTGGTGGTAGTGTGTGGGTGGATGGGGAGGGTAAAACTGATGAAAGGGCCAAGCAACGATCAAAGGCGAGAAAATGAAATGGCTTTTGACCTTGTTGGATGCTGGCAAGTGACGTGCTGCCACAGAAGTGCAAAGTAGTTTGGGAACCTTTGGGAATCGGGAGTGGCGAGCGATCAGGTCTGCAATCCGCTGATGTGGGGCGAGAGGATGGTCCAGGCAATTTAACCCTTTCCATCTCATAACGGATTCAGCAAGGGACTCTGTTCAAGGGTGTACAGAGTCATTAAAAAAAGTTATTATTAACAAAAGTTATTACAATGACAGAATGAGTCAATTTAAGGTGGGGAAAAAAATTGCATTTTGCCTGCCTTGTAGTGAACGATTGTATAAGCTTTCACTATACATTAAAATCATGCCTATGAGAAGTTATGGGTTCTGTAAATTGGTCTTATAAAAGAAACCTCAGGAGTAATCTCCCCTGTATAATACAGTAAACCCTCACCCTGTTCATCAACCTGTAGTATATAGTATGATATGCAAATGTAAAATATAGATAATTCAGCTCTTTTGCATTTTCTTCAGCATTCTGCTTGCTCCTACCATGATGTTAATAATGAGTAAAACAGCACTATGGAACATGTGAACAGGCTTTAGGACAGATAACAGCCAAGCATTTTCATCATGTGCATCGTGCTATCATGTTGAATGTCTCAAACGGCATTTTTCTTAAGGTTCATGTTAAAAAAAAAAAAAGTAAAGCAACTAGAGCTAAAACCATTAATTATATTAATTAATTATCAATTATATAAAAACAGAGAAAAGCAGCAATCCCTTACACTGGAGAAGCTGCATTAAGGGAATGTTTTGCTTTTTTCAGTTCTAAAAAACATTCAAATGTCATTGGGAATTTTAAACTCTGCAATACAACTGTTTAATGCCCTGAAGCACAGCCTTGTTGTTTCATGAGTTGTCTCTTAGTAGGATGGTGTTTGTTGGTTTGTTTGTTGATACACCTTTCCTTTATTTATTTGGTCCCCATGCCAACTCTATAAATAAAAGTTTTTGTTTTAAGCTGGGAGAAATCTGGAAAGATTTTTCAGCACAATAAGCAGTGTTTCAGCACCGTCTCCTCTGTAAATGTCATACAAGTTACATCACAACAAGGCTAACATGACAGGACTACAAAGCTGAAATTCTAAAACGTGTGTCCACGAGCAAACCATCTGTCAGTCAGCAAGCTTCAACAAAGGCACTGCTCTATGCTCGGACACAAAGAAAAAGACAGTCATTCTTATTAATGAAGGCTTGAGTGGCAGAACAGATCTCACATCCTAGCTCTGCAAATTGAGGTTGGATGGGGTTTGATATGAGTTGCATTCAGAATCTAATGAGGTTTTTCCTAAGAGATAGTAATCCACACATAGTCTATATGAGCTTACCATAACGTACCATTTTAACTCAGTTTCAGCACAATTACTTAAAGGATTCAAAGCTGAAAGGAATAAAGTTCTAGTCCATGTTTTTGTAACTTCTTTTAAGGGTTGCAGAAGTGTTGATAAGGGATTTGCAGTGTTTTGCCAACCCTAAAGCCATCTGGTATTAATATAGAGGGTCACCTTGTCATTGATCCATGTGTAGCATGTGAAATACCTAGATTGTCTATCTAAAAGTGAGATTCTGCTCTCTCTCTAGTACCCCTAGGATTAGCAGAGCTGGTGAGATGTGATTCTCTTATTCTTTTCACTATCTTTATGACCTCCTCTCATACTACAGGGAACCAAAGCGAGGTAACGGGAGGATACAAGGACAGCTTAGACAAGCAATTTTGCCTTTAATTGCTCAAACCTCCCATGAGTGATATTGCTTAAGTACTCAGAAAAAAACTGTTGTTGTTTTCCTTCATATAATCTTTGATTATATGAAGGTCAACATTTTTCTCTAAGCTTCTTATGAGAGAATTTGGAGCAGGTGGATTGCTCAGAGAGATGAGACAATGCTCCCCTGCTGGATTTGAGAGTGAGAGTGAACGGCCCCTTTTTTACCATCCGCTAGTTACTTTCTAACTGTCTCCAAAGCTCAGCCATCTTATATACAGTAGTCTTTGTTTTTCTTTGTTCTGCTTAGTCCTCATTTCCCAGTCTATATCAATAGCACCATTATGTGGGGTTTTATCTGGCTAATTAAGGCTTCATCTTTCTGGGCAATCTCTCAGAGGACATGGATTAAGCTCCCCTATCTCTGCACTGGAGCCACGATGGGGTCGGCCAGGTCTGCTCCACACAATATAGATTGAGGAGGGGAAAATAGCATTAACATCAGGTTGTTTGAGTGAAATTATACTAAGAAAAGGAGAAAAATATAAATTGTGGATGCTGAAAGTGGGAATCAAAGGATTTATTGATGAGCTGTGGTATAGCTTTTGGAAAAATCAATAGTAGAGTATACTCAGTTTGGGCAAACATCTCGGTTCTGCAACCCTCAAAGTGCCCAGGATTGTTTTTGTTTTTGGATGGATTCAGGTCTTCTGTGCAAACGCTTATTTATCAGCTGCAGTGTGTAATAAATCCCACTGTAACCTAAATGCCGTAAATTATTTTCACTGCCGGTATGTGTCTTACAGCCTTTTTTATCAGCAGATAGCCATTTAAATTGATAACTGAGCAGAGCGTAGCCTTTGGACATTTTAGTTCAATCAACAATCAGTTTGCATGTCTTAACAGGCGCCATTTCATTTGCATGTACAATCAGGTGATTCATTTTGGTTGGAATAGGGATCATGAGTCACTGTTTGGCAGTGCAAGAACAGCACTGAATAAATTTAAAATGCCTTGTTGTTCTGGGTCCACTCATTATATTTTAGTGTTGAAAGTCAACAGATGAAAGTCTGGGTCAACACATTAAAACAACAGCCAGTATACCCTCAGTGATACACTGTAGACCTGTCTTACTGTAGAATTGTTTGGGAGGTTAAATCTACCTTTTGACTTTTCTCACATTGTAGTAGAGAGGAGGAAAATATATTTTGTTTTGTTGTTGTGCAGAAACACAATCTGCCACAGAGCTTTCGTTGGCTCAGTTCTTATGCGTCTCTGATTTTTGATGACGCCCTTATGAGACAGTGCCCGGACCATTAAAGGACATCAATTCTAAATGAGTGAGCTGAAATGACTTTGCTCAGGCAGTTTAATACAAGAGTCTGTACATTTAAAAGGCATAAATCAAAAACTGTGAAAAAAAAAAAAGCAAAGACCTTATCGTTATTTTTTCATTGTATGGTTAAAGATGACAGTTTTTTGTATTGTTCATTGTAATCTTTCCAAAAGTGTGGTTGCGCTGGCATCCATTTTAAATCCATTAAATACAATCCTCCCTGTATGTGTATTAGGTTCACGTTCATGGAAGAACTATGCCATTTCAAAAATGAGAAAAATGACCCAAGGTAGAGGCTTGGAAGTTATTCTATTGCTTATTTTATTGGTTGGTGGTGAAAACATGGCAGTGGGGAGATTTGTGAAATGGCACTTGAGGTGGAAGGAAGGCCTTGGGAGATGCATGGCATGCCTGGGTCTTTAATCCGTTCATGCCACTCAACTCTGAATTAAATAGGAATGACTATTGCACTTTGGGTCTGCATTATTAGATGCCCTTTCAAGTGATAATGAACATGTACACTCTTAATCTTAATAGGAATTTAAAAACACATTGACATTACAAATTGTATAGATGCACAAGGAAGGAAGAAAGACCAAAATTGGATTTACGAGGCTTGTTATTAAAAATGCGTATTTCTTTTTGCCTAAACACAAAAATATGGAGAAAGATCTCTTATATTTGACTATTAAAGAATTGTGATAAACATATGTAGGCCTACCAGGTCCAACATTCTTTTCATAGTTTTTCTTGAGCATCAGTTTAAAGTTATCTGGAAATTACGGGCTAAATAACTTTGGATGCAAGCAGTTTGTACTGAAATAAATGTAGCCACTTAATATGCACCAGAGTCCATCAAAGTCATAAAATAGATCAATACATGGTAAATATACAGAGTAAAGCCTGACTGATACTGGAGTTTTTAAAGTAATGATAATGAAAATTATATTTGATAACATCAGCCAATGCCTGCCTGACAAGCATTTATTGGTAATTCTTCTTGTTGGAGCTCTCATTAGCCAATGTTTTGTCTGCAATCTTTGCTGTCCTCCGCTACGGCAGGCAACAGCAGTATCCTCCAGTGTCTCATCCAGCGTCTTTTTTCTGCATCGGGGTCGCCTCTCTATCAACTAATTACAGCTCATTTCTCTTTAGATGCCTCACTGTGAACTGCAGATCCAGCTAAGCAATGGGGACATTTTCTTCGCTACACTGGGAGGAAAGCCCTTAGATGCCAGTCACAATTAAAGTCAATATGGCCCTAAGCCGTTCCACACTGTGCCCATCACACTTCCTACTGTAGCAGCAGATAAGATATAGCTTAAATTATTCATTATGAAACCAAGGCATGTTCCCATGTTGACTCCCTTAATTGAAGAACCAGTGTAGCTTGCGGTGCAGTCACAGCTATTAAAGCTACATCCTACACACATATATGGAAGACTCTGTATTGGGTTTGTTCCATAAACCAGCATCAGAGCTTGCCCAAGTAGCAACACCCTGTCCCACAGACACATACTGTCAAAGCAACAGGCAAATCCACTCACTTCATCTAAGGAAAAAAATGATTCACTCACAAATTAGGTGAAATAATATGTTCAGTACCCTCCTCGTAAAACGTTTATTTGTTTTTGGGAGATATTCAGTAAGGTTCTTATGTAGATTTCCAAAATGTTACCTTCACCTTTAAAAAAAAAAAAAGGATTCTTCCCCAATAGCAGTACTTTAAGACTGCTTTGATTTCCATTAGTACTGACATTCTTAAATTAATTCTAACAAGTCTTGGTGAATGTTTATGTGAAATAGAAGAGGTAAAGGCTTGATTTAGCTGCATAATATTAACTCCTCACTCATGAATTTTTAATTCTAAGCAAAAATGTGGATTATTGGATGCTGTGGCAGGATGTTGTGTTGACAGGGACTATGTCTGAATCTGATCTCTTTCAGTTGGGGGCTATAAACTTCAATTGCTGAATTTATGTCTTCCATACACAGACACATATAAAAGGTAATTATTTTCAATATAAAACTCGTAATGTGAGAACTATAAGAAAAACTACAGTAGTTTAGCTTGATTCTCTTGCAGTTGGGCTTTAATAAAAATGTGATTAAAAATTGTGAAAAAAACAAACATGTAGATGTCTTATGTAGGTGAAGAAAAGATGGAGGATTCCATATGGAAATATTTTCATGGCTGCTCACCAAAGCAGTGATGTGGGAACCTGTTAATTTGCCTAATCTCCTGTGAATTCATTGCAATAAGCCGTCAATGTTTCTAATCAGAAGCTTGTGGGTACATTATGCAAGAGCCTTCTCTTGCATACAAAAGGTTCTTAATTTTGGATTCAAAGAAATTGATTTCCACTCAAAAAATACAAATGTGTATCTTATGTACTAGTTATCCTAATTGTTATGTGGGTTCTTTAGACTACGTAGTGCAAACAGGCACATCTTTTTGTTACCGTTAGCATTAGCAATGCGACTGTGAAAATTAAGTTACATGTTACGTATTATGTATTTGTGGCTATTTTCATTGATGTTTTAATACTGCCTAAGGGACTATTTTGTATACTACAACCAAGCTTAAGTTCCAACAGGCCCAATTTATTTGAAACAACTGTTAATAAGCTCATATCTAGTTAATGTAAGTAACCATGTTGTTGTTGTTTGCAAATAGCGGTTGCTTGTTTTGTCTGACCTTGTTTTGTCAAAACCCAAAGATATTTCATTATACTCATTATATTTCATTTAATAAAAAAGAGCATCACATCTTTACATGTATTCATCTAAAACAAACTATTTTACATTTTTGCTTGATAAATCACTTTAATGATTATAGGTGTCTATGTTCTTTGAATTGACCAATCAAGCAGTAGCAGATGTGAGACCCTTTTACCCTCATATATCCATTTTATTCATCTTAAAGTTTATAGAAACATTGTGGCTAGAACTGCTGAGTGGGAAAAAAAAATACACTTTTTCATTGGCCCATTGCTTGAAACAGACTCTTCTTTCTTAAAGCACCTCATGGGACCTTGTTAGTGCTGGCCTCTGCCGAAGTAAAACAACAAGCCAGATTCAGCCCACACGCTAAAACTCGTCCAAAATCCACATTCAGTCTGAAATGTAAACCCCTACGACCTTCAGTGGTTATTGTCTCTCCTAATGTATGGCCGTGGCTGCAGTGTGTTCAGTTTTGCCAGTGTGGCAACAAGTGGTGTCCCGGTGCACTGAAGGTTGGCATCTCCTGCGGTATTTGGAGAAGAGTCCATGTGTAACCGTATGCCCCCGTGACATAAATGCCTCAAACCCTAAAGGCGGTGTCAGCAAGATGTTCCAAACTGAAAAGATCAGGCCTCAGAGTGTGGGATGTAGCATTATGGGACAAAGAAATACACAGCCAAAAATTGTATATCCGCATCCATGTGTGTGTGTGTGTGTGTGTGTGTGTGTGTGTGCGTGTGTGTGTGTATGTGTGTGTGTGTGTGTGTATTTTAGAAGCATGTGAGTCATTTTCTCTCAGCCTTTGGGGGGGGAAAAGGAAACAGCCATTCCAGCAGCTCTCTCTGAGTGATCTCAATCGTTCACATTCTAGCTGTTGAGCTTAGTTACCTTCAGCTCCCAAACATTCTAAATGTACAGCAGCACTATAATAAATACCTCATATTACCTCAAATACCAAATAAATACCTCAAGTTTTGTATTTCATTTGAATATGAAAGTTGCTATATGTAGTTTGTTCTTAAAATCAGACATGAATTATGATAACCTCTAATCCTCTGACTTTTCTTCTACTGCCAGGTCATCAGGTCGAAATTTTAATTTGTCTACTGCTTTGGTTTGTAATCAAGTATATGCAGAATGATATGATTTTAGTTCTAGTTAGCACACTGACATGCTAAACTAACGGGGTGAATATGGTACACATTACTTGCAAAACATCAATATTTAGCATTGCTGTTGTGAGCGTGTTAGCATTCTTATGTTAGCTTTGAGCTCAAAGCTCGGCCTCGATTCTTAGCCTCGTTAGTTTTAAATTAGTTCCGCTTTGCCAGACCATCCTCCACACGCTGCGGAGGAAGGTCTGGCTGGTCCACACAGCATTCTGTGATGGGAGAAAAACATGCTCTGGTTTATTGGCATTTCTTTAAACCAGTTACAGTCGTTGTGGGCGGCGCTAAGCTCTGCACAACTTCTGTACTATAGTCAACTTTCCATTTTATCATGTTTTCAACAGATGAAACTATTTGATGAATACTTCCTAATTTGGTGAACTTTAACTTTATCTTTGAAGCTTAGAAGCTTGAAAAAATGCATCAAAAACATAAATACACAGCAGAAACCCACCTGCATATTAATCAAATGACATATTGTACTGATAGAGGCATTTCAAGGTTCAAGATTATACAATTATAGATTGAATTGCTTGCTTTTAAAGCTATAGTAGATACATCTATATAGGCCTACAGCTGATATTTGCAAAATGTGTTATTAATAGTTTGATACACGTTGTCATTCCCTGATCATACAGGTTGCATTACAGTTAAGTGATTAAAGTGATATTATTATGAGCTTATTATACTTTACGGTGAAGCTGTGCGCCTGTGTAGCTCTCATATCCCAAATGCTAATCAGGTTTTCTTAGAGACTGCCCACACTTAGTTAAAGTAAAATATTATAATGGTTCTATAAACGAGATAACTCTGAGAATAAAGATTCCATAAAAACACAGTGAGTGAAAAATACTGTCATCTTTGATTTTGTTAGCAGCTTTTCAAGGTAACAGTCAGGTGGTGATAAAATATTTAACTGTTAGTATTATTTGTTAAATCACACACATCATTTACATTGTTATAACCTTAATGTCAGTCTAATTTGACTTTGATTAGAAAATTATCTCTGCTTTTTTGTTATTCATCCAAAAAAGCAACTATTGGCAGGCTTCTTTTTTTTTTTTAATTTATTTTCCTGGATGCTGTGAAAGCAGTTTGAGTTCTCATTAGTGAGTTCTGTTCTGAGTCCTTCCAAAACCTGCATCCACTTTATAAAAGTCTGACATTCTGGAGGCTGTTCCTCTTTGAAAACACATCTCCTTAAGAACCAAACATGAACAGTGATTCTCTGAACAGAGCTTTGGAGACGAGTCTAATGAGCCTAAAAATGATGAAACACCACGTATGGACACACACTCCCTCTCTCACAGATAACACCCAACCACATCTGTAAAAAGCTCGCCAAATAAGAGTGAGCTTTGGGTGCATTGAAACATAACTTTTTAAGAGTTTTAACAACCCCAATCATGAGACTACTGATCTCTGCACATATTGCAACCCATTTAGAAATTACGGAGTTTTGGCATTATCATTAACAATGTGTTTGTTTTATTTAAAAACTAACATTTAACATTAGCACTTGAGCGTAAATCACATTAAATTTAAATTTCATATCCAAGTCTTATTATTTGCCAGCATGAAAATAATGGAAATTTAACAAGAATTAAACCTGCAACCATAACAGTAATCATACATTCAAATAAACATTTGTCCTGTCACCCACACCACTCAATAAGGCCACTAAAACATAGATTACAGTATTTTCTATGACCGTTCTACTTCTACTGCCGCACAGTAATGTTTCCAAAATCGTTTCAGTGGTTCATCAACTCGTAACAGGGTGAACGGCACCTATAACAGCACTATGCAAGTTTGCCAGATCGGGTAGCAGATCTGTAGTTCCAATGAAACATAATGGGACAATTCCGCTTCCAACCTGTAGGAGCACCAAAACAGGAACAATTACATAGGGTTGCTTTAACAAGTGACCATGAAACGTGACCATGGTAACAGTTTAAATTATGTGACAATTCTAGTTGAGGTAACAGCCGCCGTTTTAAACAGGTATTTAACATTGAGAATCTGAACTAGTTATGTTTAAGTGCTCATTTTCAGGGTTATAATTGTGTTTAGAGAGTATATCAGAATAGGTTTACATGGTTTAATTTTTAGAAATACATTTTTGTTGTACTGCACATTGCTGCAGCGCCTCTTTTCACCCAGTGTGTTGTATGAGGGCGTGCCACGCTAGCACCTGGGCGAGCATTATAATGTTCCTCACGGAAGGAAAGGCTGGACTACAATAGAGGTGTTTGGAGCAGTTTGTAAACAGTGATTTCTGTTGGAGATGGTAAGACCCTTTGGGGTAGACTTTTGGCTTTTTCCTCTTTGTAAACCTATTACATGCACAAAAAAGGTATACAACACATTTAAGGAAAGGGAAAAGGCCAAAAAGCATAATATGAGCACTATGAACACAGAAATATTTAGTTAGGGTTAAAAAACACAAACATGTATTGGCTTAAAGAATGTCACGTAAAACGACTGATTATATCAAAATGAAAGTTGACTTGGTTGACCTAAACCTCGGTTTTGGAGTGAAAGTCTGTGTATGTCAGGAAACGTAATTGATAATTAAAATGATGATTACATAATTGATATTTCATAAAGGTAATTCAACATTTTTAATTTTTGAGGCCATAGTTTGTGGTGCTGTTGAATTGTAAGGCAGTATCATTATTACCTTTAATTACTCTAACTTTATTCAATTAACCCTTGTGTTGTCTTCCTGTCAAAATTGAAAATCAACACTTGTTGATGCTTTTTTTTTTAATTAACTTTCTCTTACATTTGTGTCCCTTTTTTAACACCTTTGACTTTTTAAAAACTTTTTATGTTTTTGTCTCTTTTTTTAACACAACATTTTTTTTCAATGTTCAACACTATGTAACACTAACTTATTAACTTTAGTTTAATATTTATTTTTGGAATTTATGGTCAATAAACCTCATTTTTAGGAAATTATACCTAATGTTTGAGCTAGAAAAGCAGAAATTTAGAATTATTTTTGACTAAAATTAAAGGAAAGTATGTTGATGGTTATTCAGGAATATGTTAACTTTTACTCAATACTATTTCAAAAGCACTTCAATTGTTTTTCCAAATGCTATAAAATTCAATGAGACACCCCAAAATTAATGAAAGTACAGATTTTTACTTCCCAAAGAGCGTTGTGTGGAATCAATCATGTTATTTTGGGTAGTTAAAAAGAACATTGATATAGGAAAAACGGGTCAATTTGACCCGAGGACAACATGAGGGTTAATATAACTTTTGCAAAAGAGACCTGAGTACAGCGAAGTGAAGGAAAATTAAGTGTTGCTTATGTTTTCTCCACCCATTTAATGTCTAGGAGGGAAGACTAAGACATGTTGCAGATACATGACTGTTAATGCTTTCCTAGTTACTTTAAATATTTTTTTCTTATAAAAATGTATTTGTATCTGTGTAATGGAGTTAGGCATCAGTAAGCAGAGCCCCTGCACAGACACAGTACATGACCCCTTTTTGGGTGAAGTTCAGGAGGGACATGTCGAAAGGTTTCATGGCAGAGTTTCATCGGGACAACAGCTGGCCACTGTTGGAATTCTGCACCTTGTTGCACCAACCAGCTTCTTCGCCTGGATTAGGGCTTTGCTGTCCATCTGTCGGGCGTCGGCTTACATTTAAGCCCTGCCATTTCACAGGCCCAGCCCCAGCCAGCAATCCCACCAGGCAGCTTAGCTTTTCAATGACACAAGGGTAACCTTTCTCTCGAAATTCAGCTCGGCGACATTATAGCAGTGTGAAAGTGATCTTAACTTGGGGAGCGAAAGGTCAGACTCTCCTGGTTAAGATGGATTTAGCCAAAGTATGGTTTTCAAGATACATCTTCTGTCTTATAACTGCAAGCTGCAACTTACTGTAAATAACTGAACCAATAAGCGTCTAACAAAACATTTTAATTTAAAACCTTAGCAGCTGTTTTTTTTTTTATTCTTCCAGCATACACATTTAAACAGATGGATTATGAAACATTAAAGTAATATTGTGTTGGTGGTTTAAAATACCAACTAATTAATAATACCCATAATGCATGGGCATACTCCTATTTGAATTTGTTACATTTACCTAAGGAGGATATTGGGTATAGTGTCAACTGCTAACGACAAATTGTGAGAAGACATTCTGTCAAAGTCACAGGAATACTAATACAATAAAAAAAAAAAGTGCAGCCTGGTCTGTCCATTCAGGATTAGTGTGCCAGCTGACTAAGCAATTTGTATAGAAATGGGCTTTAAAAGGCTTTTAACACTTTGTGCTACAGATAATGTCAGCATCATCTCAAGGATTTCCCAGAAGCTTACAGGTATTTAACTATGGTATTAAACAAGGATCAGGAGTAATGTCTTGTGACAGGTAAACTAAAGCTTTGGGCAATGCTTAAGTCGTAACAATAACCCTCCCCAATTATGTTTGATTGTGTTTATTGTGCATTGTGTAATGATGATAGACAGCCTCATTCAGACGCATGGAACAAGATTTAGTGGAGTGATAGCAGACTGTATATGAGTGCTGCATGGGGACAGAAAGCAATCTAACAACTAACTACAAAATGGGTGCGTACAACCTGTTAAACATGGAGCCACAAGATTTAAATACAGTGAGTGAAACAAAATCCTTATCCTTCTAAAAGATAAAATACCCGAGACTAGACTAAAAAGAAATGGTGGCCTGAGTTTTGCATAAGGCTTGTACTAGTTGTCACACCGTTGCCGGTGTATACAAAGAAACAAGGATATCTTCAGCACCAAAGATGAATAACAGTATATTAATGCTTTTTCTTCATAAAGAACTCTTTCATTATTAAATTAGAGTGTAGTTAGATTTTTAATAGGGGCCTAGTCTAGTCTCAACATGAAAATGTTCACAGAAAAGGTTCAAAATCAAAATTGATTAAAACTTAATGACTGCAGCTTGGACAAGATAGCAAAAATCATACTTATTGTCTGTTTAATTATGATTGTACATCCACTGATGGCTACTCTTATGTAGCCATGTACTCTTATTCTGTTATAACAATAGGTGCATAGGACAACATCCATTTCCTGATACGAGGAACATCTTCAGGATCCCAGTGGATTTCATCATGAAGGCATTAAACTCACTATTCATTGATCTAGTTATTACTGGTCTTGGACCAGTGGGTCCTCATTTATTCAGCACCGCTGTCTTACTTCTCCTCGGCCACATTCTTTTCTATGAAATGGATGCCCACTCTCACTTCACCTCAATTAATGTAATTCTCTGGGAGCTTACTTGAGTGCTGATTGGAATGAAGAACTGCATTTAGACTACATGCCTGCGAGGGAATGATAACACCAGATCATTAACAAAACAGAGCTGAAAATGCTTACCCGTGGAGATGGCATTCTTCATCGTAATGTGTCCCCTACTTGTTTCCCTGCACATTTGCTGCTGAAGCCATGTGCAATAAAGCTGTTCTGTTATGAAAAAACACATGGGGCCACATTTGGAAGGGACAACGGTAAAAGCTTTACTCTCTTTTTAATGGATCCTCAAAAACAATCAGATGAATTATGATTGAGAAATCAAGTGCAGTGTCATTTTGGGGGAATTTTCACCCCGTGCGAAAGGAGTGAGAAGATCCCAACAAGGGATTATAATTTGATCATTTTTTTCTCGATTGGGTTCCAGTGTCAGTAGTAATAGCGATAGACATAATAGCATCTTATTGACTGATATCCAATATGCGATAGCCACATGATAGAGGGTGACAGATGGAATTGAGCTTGTGATAAGGACACTCCTTCTTCTTAAGTGTCTTAACATGTCATGCAATGCCCCACACCTCTCCATCCTGCAGCTCTCAGCACTGATTTGATCAATGTGGGTTATGGAATAAGAGTGATTGAGAATAGCTGAAGGATGCAAGGAGCAAATCAGGTTCTTATGCAGGTCAACCCTGTACTATCATGTCTGCCTATTTTTAGATCTCTTGGTTTTACTTGATTACAGATGGTATCATCAAATCCCCAACCTGAACTTTGACCTTAGAGGGAATAAAATGAAATTGAGTTTAGTAAATCTAACCCATAAACCCTTCTTTGATGAATCTGATATCCAGTTGGTTATTGGTATAGTGGGAGGTAAGTTATTAGTGGTGACAACAATGGTAGCAACATGACACCCAACAATTAACAGTCAACCATAATGTGACCATAATATCACAGATTTGTTTTCCCCTTTTGTCTACAGACTCAATCTGTCATATTTACTATGGTCCATGAAATCCACTGAAGCACAAACATGCACTAACCTTCACAAACCCTGTATGAATTAGAAAAAAAAATCTACGTTCTGAGACAACAACCATCACACATATATGGGAGTCCCCTATGGACATGTCTTGACGAGTGTGAACTAGATGTAAAGGATTTTGTTTCTGTGGGGGGCTTTCACACGCATTTTATCATGTCACTGAATTACAACCCAACTACATGTGCTTGGATATTGGAAATAATGTAATGTTAAGTATAATGTAATTTCATCTGCATTTCACAACTGGAACCTGTCATACAACTAATATTTCAGCATCAATGATGCTCCCATGTTCAATTTATTTTATGATGTAAACAATGCTATCATGTTTTTTTGCATATAGGCGGAAATGGAATGAAATGCTAAAATCAATTGTTAATTGCATTGTTAGTTGAAGTGGTGCAGGCATGCTATCACATGAGATTGAAATTAAATGTGGTTTGTTTTTTTGCTCTTTAACTGTGTGTCTCTCTGTATCCAAATCCCTGTTGGTGTAAGGTCTATATTTTATCGTAAAGGATTGCATGAGCCGAGTGTCAGCCACAGCACATAAATCACACTTGCCACCATCCATCTTTGATTGCATTCTCCTATTACTGCTGCTCCACCCCTCTGTTTTTTTTCTTCTTTTTTTTACTCACACAGCAAATCCAGGCTAGATGTAGGGGTTAAAAAAAGTGTTTATGATACCAGAACAAACCACAGCATATGTGTCTGTGAAACAACATGAATTGGAATACCGTCTGAAAAATGCTGTTAATTTCACTTAAGGCTGTGCCCCTTCACTCCATGTCAATGTGATAGCATTAGGACTGCACGATTATGGCCAAAATGATAATCACGATTATTTTTGATCAATATTGTGATCACGATTAATTATCACTAATTAATATTATTGATTTTAACCATAACATTTTGTCACATAGGCTATTTATAACTGCTTTCGCATCCATATTATGCTACATTCTTCTTATGTTGAAGTTGTATAGACATCTGACATCACATGTAAATGAAAATGAGCTATCTGAAATAAATAGCATAGGATATATATATATATATATATATCTTTAACTACTTCTCTGAGAAAGCTCCTTCACTTAATAACTGATTAAAAGAGCGAGGGAGAGCGATGGACGTACTCACAGAGTGACGGCTGACTCATTATGAATGGGACCAGCGTGGGTCGAATGGCGGGGCAGCGGAGTTACACACGTTGTGTGTATGAAATGTCTGTATCGTCAATGCATTGCATGTTTATGAACTACAATATTCTGGCCATGGGTCACATCTCTGGCCCAGATCCAGCAGGCTCTGTCTCACACGCTATTACTTACAAACTGAAGTTCGTTGCATTCAATAACTTCTTCTGTGTTTATCACCGTGGCCGCCGCAATAGCAGAGTTACCAGCGGAAACACTGTAAAAAATACTGGTTTGACTGTCATGCTTAACAATATACACCTGTGTCAATAATTAAAACTGTGGACAAATGTCAGCAGTGGACTGGCGCCGCTGTGTGGCGGGGCTGCGCGGAGAGTAAGAGGAGAGAGAGTAGAGGAGATGATCAGACAGTGGTTTACGGAGCGGTAGATTAGCTTTGCAAAAAAACTCTCAGCGTTCTATGAAATGACGCATTTAAGATATCGCTCGATCACACAAATTTGATCGTGGGAAGCCAAAATCGTGATTGTGATTAAAATTTGATTAATTGTGCAGCCCTAGATAGCATTGACTGATTGATCGTCTGTAAAGTGTGCAGTGGAAATAGTGTTGAGCATTGGACAGCAGACACAAGGAGTGTGCAGGGCAAGATGTACGTAGATAACTAAAATTATTTGGCCTTTTATTTTTTTTTGGGATCAGTTCTTTCTATTCTATATCACAAATAGGTCTGCTAGAATGCTGTGCATTCACAGCGGCTACTTGCATTTTAAAATGCCTTTTTAAATTCTGTGCAGAAACCTGAAGGATGCAGAATTCCTAACAATTGGCAGTCAGTTATTATGTTATGTTATGTTTGTATGTTATGCAAGCACATTCTTTATTCCTCCTAACCGTCCACCTCTATTCATCTCAAGTCTGTGGGATGAATATTACAGCAAAATTCACAACTATTTTCTGTTAGGAATTGTGTCACACCAGAATGGCATCCTTTTAGCACTTATGATTGTTGAACTAACCACCTGGCAGAAAGGGAACACAATAGCTAAAGGAAAGTGTTTAAAAACAAGATCTTACTGCGGCCAGTTCACACAACTCCATGTCCAATCATTCCATATTCAAATTGCATGTCAAAACTCACATTTCTAGAGCGGTTATTAATGTTTGATTAATGTTTGTGGATTTTAGTATGTGTATTTCTTTTTAAAAACTGCAAAAAGCGCAAAATAAATAAAAATAAATGCATTAAGTCTATCACGTATGATGTGAAATTGCAAACTGTATATTTTAATATCAGCACATAGCTCAATGATATCAAATGCCATTATGGCATTAAGCCAACCTAATTTTTCTACATTTCTCCTATTGTCCATTGCTTGAGATGATTGTAATATTCCAGAATATAAAACCAAACTAAAAATATAAAATGTTAGGTTAGAATTTTATTTTTCCCCTCTTCATTGTGTCTCCACAGGTAACCGATAAGATGGCGGCTGGGGAAGCGACTGGGCACAGCTACCTGGTGGCTTGCTGGCAGCCCATTCTGATTCTGATGCTCGGCACTGTGCTGTCTGGCTCCACAACAGGTTGTCCATCCCGCTGTGAGTGCAATGTTCAAGAGCGTTCTGTGATGTGCCACCGCAAGAAGCTCATGACGGTTCCCGAGGGCATACCTGCAGAAACAAGACTGCTGGACCTCAGCAAAAACCGCATAAGAACCATCAACCCAGATGAGTTTGCCAACTTTCCTAACCTCGAACACCTGGAGCTCAGTGAAAACACTATCTCCACTATTGAACCTGGAGCGTTTAACAACCTTTACGGCTTGCGGACATTGGGGCTGCGTAGCAACAAGCTTAAGCTAATCCAACTCGGTGTCTTCACAGGCTTGAGCAATCTCACACAGTTGGACATAAGTGAGAACAAGATCGTCATCCTGTTGGACTACATGTTCCAGGATTTGTACAACCTCCGGTCTTTAGAGGTGGGTGACAACGACCTGGTTTTCATCTCCCACCGGGCGTTTCATGGCCTAAGTAGCCTTGAGCACCTGAGTCTTGAGAAGTGCAACTTGTCTTCTGTGCCAACAGAGGCTTTTACCCACCTTCACAGTTTGATCACTCTCAGGCTGCGCCTCCTCAATATCAATGTCATACGGGATTATTCCTTCAAAAGGCTCTATCGGCTTAAAGTGTTGGAAATTGCCAATTGGCCATATCTGGATACGATGACCCCAAATTGCTTGTATGGATTAAATCTCACCTCCCTAACCATTGCAAATGCCAACCTGACCACAGTTCCTTATGTAGCCCTGCGGCACTTGGTTTATTTGCGCTTTCTTAATCTTTCCTATAACCCTATCCACACAATTGAGGGGAATAAGCTCCATGATCTTCTGCGTCTGCAGGAGTTTCACCTAGTAGGAGGCAGACTGGCAATGATTGAGCCCTACTCTTTCCGTGGTCTAAACTACCTGAAGATTCTAAATGTGTCTGGAAACTCTCTTAGCACTTTAGAAGAGTCTGCTTTCCATTCAGTTGGCAACCTGGAAACCCTTGCCTTGTATGATAATCCCCTGGCCTGTGACTGCCGACTGTTATGGGTTTTCCGACGACGCTGGAGACTGAACTTCAACAGGCAGCAGCCAACCTGTGCCTCCCCTGAGTTTGTCCAAGGCAAAGAATTCAAAGATTTCCCGGATGTCCTGCAGCCTAACTACTTCACGTGTCGCAAGTCTAGGATTAGGGATCGCAAACCCCAGCAGAAATTTGTTGACGAGGGAGCCATCGTTCATTTTGCTTGCCAAGCAGATGGAGATCCTGCTCCAGTGATAATGTGGTTATCCCCGCAGAAAAAGTTTATCACTACCAAGACAATTGGAAGACTGTCCGTGTTGCCAGACGGTACCCTCGAGGTTCGCTATGCCCAGATTCAGGACAATGGTACATATGTGTGTATAGCTAGCAATGCAGGCGGAAATGACACCTCTCTTGCTCACCTGCACATTCATAGCTACTCGCCTGACTGGCCACACCAGCCCAACAAGACTTTTGCCTTCATCTCCAATCAGCCCGCAGAAACTGGTGCTAATGGTACAAGAGCCAATGCTCCTTTCCCCTTTGATATAAAGACGTTGATCATTGCGACCACTATGGGCTTCATCTCTTTCCTTGGTGTCGTCTTGTTTTGCCTGGTACTGCTTTTCCTTTGGAGCAGAGGTAAAGGCAACACTAAGCACAACATAGAGATTGAGTATGTGCCACGGAAATCGGACGCTGGCATGAGCAGCAACACAGTGGATGCTCCTCGCAAGTTTAACATGAAAATGATTTAACAGAGCTGTGGAATTTACTAATTTTGAACTAAAAAATAAGACAAATGGAAAAGAAGACATTTTCTTTCCTCCCCTACAAACCTGTGGATCCTGGTCTGTTAACATAGAGTTATATGTTTTTTCTTGACTGAAGCACTAGAGAGGAGGGCAGTTCCAGACTTTCACAAGTGAAAGCACATCCGGTGCTACAAGGCATTGGTGGTTTCTACAAGGCCTGAGGGGGCATTTATTGTAAGTCAAATTTGTCATAAGCAGTTCTCCTGTGGATTTATACTGGGAAAAATATATCGGAAAAAAACACTTCAAACAGCCAGAATGCGGGGGGCAGATCATATTTTGGCCATTGCTGTTTTGTGTCTGTATTTTTTATTTACTGTTGTTTTTTTTATTTCCATGGTTAGATGTTATGAAAGAGATTTGTATGGGTTGATGAGCACATTTATACAACATTGAGGCTTTTCAAGTATATCATCACTTGTGCTACATATGGTCTGTTTTTGTTCATACAGTGATGATTGTTTTGTAATCCATCAAATGTATATCTGTCACAATACCTGATAAAAGAGAAAGAGTATGCCCCCGCAATTTGCAGAAATACTTAACATAGTATGGCACAGTTATATTATGGGAACTACTAAACTGTTAGTGATGACAAGATTCAACTTGAAAGTCACAGCAGCTGATTTGTGGCACCCTCTTTGACCAAGAAAGTACAGTGAAGGAAACCATAAAACAGTTTACAGTAGTCATTATGTGACCTGAAAGACGAAATGATACAATATAAATGCTCTGAATATATGTAGATTCAGTGATATAGGGATACATCAGTGCAACTTTTACTTTTAACCAATTGTCAGTAATGCACTGTACAAAATTGTTAGAATATTACGTGTTGAAGAGTCGCCGCAAATCCTGTTGTTAAAATGTGGTTCTTAATATAGGATTTTAGCATTGGAGAAACATAATGAAGCCTTTTGAGCCCAGTATCTGATATCAGTGTCACTCATCCCTAATTTTCATATGTAACCCAGACAATGCACACACATGGATTGTGATACAGTAGCAAATGTGAGATGCTGCTGATATGATGTGATCTGTACCAACAATGGATGCAGCATATATTATAGTTTTGCCATGGAACAGAATGGTTAGTGTTGCTACCTTATACTATACTGCTTATCCCTGACTTTTTAAATTTAATTTCAAAAACTATTATGTATTGGTATAATTTTGTGCTCAACATGATAGTAAGGAATACAAGTTGTGGTGCTCACGTTTTTGGATACAATGTGCTCCTCAAAATGTAGAATATTTCTTTCATTGTTGTTTATTTTTTGATCGTTTTATGAAATTAATGATTTATTGATGCCGATGCTCCCCCCATCCCATTAAAGCCATGGAAATATTACCTTCCATGATCATTTACAGGTTGCTATTCCCCAGAAATGTGCAATGTTTTGTCCGGGAAAAAGAACTGTGCATAGTTTTTTTCCAGTTGGTCCTGCATATAAAATCTGAGGTTTTTCCTTTTCAAGTACACACTGTGGACAGCTGGGCTTTGCAAACGTGTGTAAGGATAAAGTCTAAGTTATTTATGATGGATGACATTACAGACAACGACACTGTAATGGGCTGAAGTATGGATAGAATATGCAGATGGTTTGAGTGACACAGATGGTTTCACCCATGGAGCAATCTGAAGCAGCTTTGGTGTAATCTGTTTTGCATAAAGGAAAAAAAAAAAAAAAAATCACTGGATATGGCTCATGATTCTCCCTCTTGCTGATTATGAATGCTCTCTTTGTTCAAAGTGTGGCTACTGTACCTAGCCTTTTTTTGGTCCCGAGTGACCCGGGATTCTGTTTTTTGTTCCCGTTATTCTTTTTTTTTTTTTTGACCCTGGACTATATTGACCATGTAGTCCAAGCCAACTTTTTACAAAAAAAGATACTAAAAAAGAAATCTATGGAAAATACATTCAAATTGTTCTGTGCAATAAAAGGTAATATGCAGATTTTTTTTTTTATTAAAATTTTGTTGATGTTGAATTGTTGAGAATATGGTATGTTGTATTAAACAATCTATGGATTTTTTTAAACACATGATGGTCATATCTTGATTTTAATCCCATTAGTAAGGACTAAGCACTGTTTTATAGCCAAAAATGACAGCTGCGTATGTGTAGGGTTTGGATAACATTATTTTTCCAGGTGCTGAGATTTCTGGAAATGAAAACTCTCACTTGTCACTATTACTAAATTGTGATTTTATGAATTATTTCACTTACAGGCCATTGTAAACATGTGTAGTCCCATTGATCTGGATACAATTTCTTCTTTATCAACGCAGTTTCTGAAAATAAAAAAATACAGTGCCATAACGCATTTCTGTGTTGCTACCCAAGCACATGCTTACGTCTAGCTGAGCATTTGGGTCTAATTTGTTATCCATCAGTAATAATATAACCAATTTAATGTTTGATATATTTGATTGACTACCGCATTAAACGATGATACAGACCGCTAGTTAATTTAATATCATGTTTTCAGCACTAATTACTTGTTTACAGGCCATTGGTAGTTGCCTTGTTCACTTGCCTGGCCTCTAAACATTAATTAACCACCATTAGTAAAGGATCACAAACATTGGGATATGTATAGGAAATGTTATTAATTTACGCTGCACATACTGTATGTAATCTTAAAAGAGACAGTTATTGGTAGTCATTAGTTAGTGAACTTCAAAATATACAAAAAATAGATGTTTAACGTTCAACATCAGTTTTATTCTGGGGTGTCTCTTAACGAAACATGAGGAAATTAGGTTATCCTTTTGAAGGACATAGGAAATGACCAGGGATATGACAAGGACAGCCTAGTTTCATAAACATGGTGCTGCTATGCATTATGTTTGAATCCCTGTTCCATTGCTTTTTATTCCACATCTTTGCTTCCTTGGTTAGGGCTCCAAGGGGACTTTTGACATTCCTTTTTTCCTCATGCTCATTTATTTTCTGACTTGAAAACAGACAGGCAGAATGGAAGAGGAAGAAGCTATTCTTGAGGCCTCAGAGCCCAGGGGAGTAACGGAAACAACCATTGTTTTCATTTGTCAGATATTAGATCTGTGCTTAAATTTCTAGGTCAGGAATAGGCTGATGGATTCTGACACCGTGAGACAAGTCACCTGTCCTCAATTGAGCAAGAAAATACAGACACACCTTTGGGTATTCCTTGCACTCATCCAAATCCATGTGCTTAATGACATCTAGGAAACATGTAAGCAAACAAAAGTGTGAGTTTGAGTTGGTGAGTTGGTGATCTGTCACATAAAATAAGCATAAGATGCCTAAAATAAAAAGCAAGTCTTTGGAGATTTATGTTTAGGTGTGGAATATAACATCACGACAGAGAGGCCGTTTATCATTTCCAGATTATATCCATATCAAAGGGTCTCATCTTAGCACTTGTTTAGATCTATGTTTCCATAGTGTATCTTAATTTACCTATTTCAGTCGGCCACACACACACACACACACACACGCACACTGTAAATTAAAATGAATGAATTTGTTGTAGCTAATCTCAATAGTTTACTAATGAACAGATATAAATGCACTGAAAAGCTAGAGTACTTTTCATTTTATTTGAAATGTCACATCTAATTGAAAGGGCTTACATCTTAATCACTTTAATTAGGCAACTGTATTAAACAGCATATTGTATATTTGTTACAATTAATGCAAGCACAATCTACATATTTGTATGTCTTCGGCAATGAGCATAAACCTTATAACACAATGTGGTTGTGACTAGATACATTAACAATCTTTTTTCACCCATGATTCATCCATAAACATTACTCTTTTTCAACAGTAACGCTGTAACACAGTTGAAATCATACTGTATATATAAGCTACAATATAGTGTATAATATACCATTTATTAATAGTTTGTTTGCTTATAAATGGTAAACAGTAGGGGTCAAAATAAAGTATTATCCATCACCCTGCGGTGGTTTGTATGCCATAGAGGGTAAGCGGAATACAACAGAATCATGATTCAACTCACCTTTGTGTGAAGCTGGCATACTGTTTTTTTTCGGTCTCTGCAAACTTGGCAGTAAACAGTTACTCTGGTTGAACAAACAAAAGAAAAGACTGATATCACAGGCGAAAGTTCAAAAACAGTGAGATCCATCAACATATTTCTATGTGCATTTTGAAGTATCTAGACGGCAAAGTTCGCAAAAACTTCCTCAAATTCGCAAAACAAATGTACACTCACTCCAGGTGTTTTTTTGCCTGTTTTCAAAAAAATTAATGCACAAAATGGGAGATGTAAACGGCTTTGCCAAATAACTTGTGACGTAGCTAACATGTAACTCACATGACTATAGTCCTGGTATCCATCAGCTGGGGGAAGGATCGGGAAACTCAGTGCGCTGTAGTGGAGTTGCGGTGCGCTACTGCCTGTGCCTCAGCCACGTCAATTAAATTGACGAATTGATTCAACAGCTGGAATCATTTGTCCTTACACACCTCTTTGATTTATCAAGCCGGTTTTCAATCTATAACCATGCGTAGCGTCAACTTGTGACAAAACTACGCTTTACGTAGTCTAGCTTATTCGCTCTAAACCAGTTGATGGAAATGCTTCTAATTCGCTTTTTCTTTTTATTTTATGTGAACTTTTTAAAGGTTTGCTTAAAATTTGCTTGACAATTAGATGAAAACATGACTATTCTCATGCCTTATTTAGAAAAAATGATATAGCAGCCAACAACAATTTTCATTTAAACACCTGTTAAGTTTCCAGAAAACGCATTTTCCACATGTGACATCTTAATTATTTTTTCTTCTAAATGTATTAGTAGTTTTCAACATATGGCCTGTATTATTACTTCTTGAATGAAACATTAGATATACTGTAGCATTTCAAAATGACCCTGTTTAAATTCTGTTCTCCACATTTTTTGGGTATTTTTGCCCAAAAATAATGGTCCTATTTTAAGTGTGACATTTACTTATTACATAATTTGTTTTTTGCAGTCATCTCAAGCTAAGTACCTTGTGTACTGTACATGGGGAAAAAAGAGGAAGAGGATTAAGTAAATAGATTTGAAAGTGCCAGATGATCTCAGACTGACTGTCAACTGTCGAACTGTTTCTACATAAACGGCAACATCAGCTAAATTAAGAATTCAAATAATGTAATTCCATGGCCTAAAAAAAGCTATGAATTACAAATACTGCCAGAAACGTACAAAAGTAGCCTAAGTCTCAAACTTAGGATGTCATCAAGCATAACAGCTGCGCCACAGGATTTTGTCGACTCACAAAATGTTTTTTTTCTTTTTAAACCTAATTGAGCTTTATTCTTCAGTTCTGAAACAGAAAATGTACCCATAAACTCACAACATTCCCCCGGGTGTAGTCAGTGTTATCTATAACGTCTTTCCTAATTTCTTTGTCTATGGATGTTCAACACAGACCACAGGAAAAATATGAATTTTGAAAATGAGCGTACACAGGCTTATGTGCTAAAATGTTGACTTTACCCTGAAAGATACTTCATCCAGGGCTCTGGATTCACACTGCATGATTTAAAATAAACGGCACATTCAGCATTTCAGCTTTAATGTGAACATAACAGAACATAACTACTTGCTACTTTTGAAAAATCCCCAAGGCTGAGCGGTTCACAGCTCCTCGTAAAACTGGGAACTGGACACACAAACCAAAGTAGGAGCGTATCGTCTTGTTTCAGTGAAAGTCAAAATCAAAGCAGCAACATCTTTCATTCAGAAGTGAGTAGCAATGTGTCCGTTTCTGGAGGCTGTTGACTGAATTTCTCTCTTTAGGATTGAACCGGCTTCCACTGACTGAATGATGAAGTTAAAGACAAAAGGCCTGAATCTCATGTTAGCTTGTCCTGCATATTCTCAAGTACTTACTGGGAATGGCCTTCTGTTTACTAGGACCCACAGTAGATAAGATTTTACAGTAAACACAAAAATGGATGTAAACATGAATGTAATAAAGTGCAAAAAGTTTGATCTGAAACTTTTTTTTAAACACATACAGTATGCATACTTGTTTCTCAATAATTAAAACGTGCCAATTATAGTGTAACATGTACTGATTTTTAACATACATATGTAAATTTCTGAATGTGAAAACTGCTGCAGTGGATGAGTAAATATGCATAGTTTTACTTCCCAGAAAAATATATATATATATATATATATATATATATATATATATATATATATATATATATATATATATATATATATATATATATATAAATAATATATGTTGTGTGAATAATGTATCTCAAAATAACCATAGTTATTACCATGTGATCTGTGCAAAAGATGGTTTCCTGGTGGTGGGCTGTCTATTAATATGTGTGACATAATATTCAGAATATTCATTTTATTTTAATGTGCTTAAAGTTGAATAGTGGGTGAGACTTTGATCTTCTGGGTTCAGAGGTTTATGTCTGGTTGGGTTCCCATGAGGGGACTTAGCAGTTGCTTTGATGTTGAGCAGACAGTTCTGCATAGTCAATAAACACTTCCCCGAACCCTGCTACTAAAAAAAGCCACCTGACACCCTTCTCTTTCTCACTTTTGACTGCTTTCCTATTGTTTTACTGTCTTGGCCGGCTCGTGGTGATCAAGCATGCACCAGGATTGCGTCCAAAAAGGCGATCTGTTGAGGCCCATTTTTGCCCGGGCCATATGCCACAGCCCACGTTTCTGGGCAACTCAATCTACCCTCCTTATTTATTTAACAACCTCATGAAAGAGTCATGAGTTCCCAATGCGAAAATTGTGACAGCCAAAAGACTGCATCTGTCTGCCATTAAAACCATCTTCTTGGCAGCCTGCTAAAACACTGACACTGCTGGCGAATGTCTATACTGAACCTATGATTTGTGCCCACTTTAGGGGGCAGCAGATTATTTGCAGGCAGATGTATTACCAAGGTGATCTGGGCAATTAGTACCAAGGTAAAAAGGTGAGGAGGTAAGGGTCCAATCCATCCTATAATTCTGTTCTATTTCCAATTCTCCAGCGTAAGGCCTGAATATGCCACTGTGAAATAATTGAGAGCTCGGTTTTTGTTTCACCTTGAAGTGGCTAACCAGTGTGCAAATAATTTGGCTTCTGCCTACTAGAATCAAGGACAGCGGGCTGCTGTAATTCAATGGGGCAGCTGAGGCAGGTGCCATTGAGAGATAGACGAAGTGATCTGATGAAAACAGCAGAGCCAGGCTGCTGCTCCCATTTGTCAGCATTGTTCCAAGATATTGGCAGGTGAGTGTGGCTTTCATTTTTCATTGTTTTTTTCCATCTGCCTTCTGATATTGTATTTTTGTGGGTAGTTTTCCAGCAGCACTACTTTCATGTTATCTCTGTAATGTTAAAGGTTCATCATAATGTTCAACAATGACACAACAAAAATATGATTTGTTTGTAATCTAAAATACTTAGACATCTGGTATTATTAATCATGGTTTATATATTTTCATCCTGACAAATCGGATTTTAAAGTGATGATGAGATTAATGTCAAATTTGAAAAACAGTTTAGATTTAACATTCTTGACTTATTAAAAAAATAATGAGTATAGTGATTTATAATATAATGTAATAAACAAATGTTTTTCTTTTGTATTAATGGGTCCGTCCAGAAATGTTGTATTGTATTTCTATTGAATTGGGGGAGCTGCAAGTGTCAGATTAAAACAAGAATGGTCCATTTTGGTCCAGAAGAGACAGAAATATCCTTCCTCCAAAAAACATTTGCCGTGATGCAGCCTAATAGGGTTGTTGTTAAACCATCCCTACATTTTTTTCCAATTTCCCCGCCTCAGTTTGCAAAGCAGGTTGCAAATGTAGTCTCCAAACCAAAGCCACCTTACCTGGGGGATGCCACTTCAGTTTGTTGTTCTTGTGCGTGTTTGGCCAAGTCCATACTGTATTTTTGATAAACCCAATATGTGTTGTACTTTAAGACAAGCAAACACTATACAAGTATAGAGTTTGCCATATGATGTTCAAATTGTAAAGCCCCTTGAGGATAATTTTTGATTTGTGATATTGGGCTATATAAAATATAAAATGACTTGATGGAATTGTGTACCAGATATCTTAGCTAGGCTTCTTATCTTGAGGCAATAGCCCAAAGCTATTTAATTCCCATGCCTCAACAAGAATAATTTAGTCTCTTTAGCTCCTAATTGATCAATTGAAGGTATTGTCTGATTCAGATGTTCCATCACTAACATGCTCAGGTGTACTACATTCCCAGAGTAGGCAGGAAGAGCAATAAGTAAGGCTGTCATGGTGATGTTGGAATATCTTTGTCTTTGCTCAATGCTCAATGAAGATCTATTGATCCTGAGGGGAACAGGATCAAAACTCACAGGCACAGAGCTTCCTCCTCATAACTACATGAAAGAAAAAAATTAGTGTACAGCAGAAGGTATGCAGGAGAACACTGCATTTCAAAGTAATTTAATGTAACTGAACATATATGAATTTTCATGCAAACAAATCTAAATTAGTCAGACCCAACACATACTCATGAACAGGTTTGTTTAATATTGTACAAAAACGTATGCACAACAATTTCTATAATATCTCACAAACAACTATATATTGTAAGTAACCTAAGTATATGGTAGCCTAAACAACTCCTTGAACAGATAATGAATGTGCTTGAATCTGTAAAGGGTTGTATTCCAGAAATAAGTGCAGTTCTTCCCAAAACACAGCTGTGCCTAATCAAAGGCATGTTTTCCAAACTAACCATATTCACATTCATTCATTAAAAATGCTCTCAACATTATGATAGACTTCCTATATTAGATGCACATATAGTAACTGTTGTTCACACTGCTTATTGACTGATGTTAATTTCAGGCTGTTCTCAAAAAGAAGACACATATTTAAAATCACTTATATTTGACAACACCATAATTATTGTATGGAGTGTACTTTATCACAAACAGCAATATCCCGAGTCATTTTCCATTGATGTAATAACTGCAAATCAGGGTAACTTTAGCAGATCAACTGATATCCTAAAGTTATAATGGAGACAGACTGAATAACACAAAAGGGACTGTGATCAATCCAGTTGTTCTCTTCGACACAAATCCCTTGGAGTAAAATAGTGCAGATGTCAGAAACCAGTTGAATGCCTCAGCAATGACTTTCTTTTTGCAAAGCCCTGGGGATGAGCAATGCAACAATGGCAAGACACCACATAGCTGTAAAGATATTACAAATCTAAGCTGTTTTGGCTTTTTCAACAGTCTCACTGCAGGAGCCCACAGAAGTATTGTCTCTCATTCAGTGGGACAGAATTGCCAGGCTTTGCTCAGCTTTCAATTATTTAAAAAGGAGTCACAAGGAGAAAGATGAGGGTGAGAAAATCCTGTTTCTCTCACATTACACCACAGAGGCGCGCCCTTGAGATCAGTTGTCTTATAAAATAATACAGAGTGCTCTGAAATACTTTTCTTTTTTCTGACATTCAATCACTGCTTGACTGTGGAATTACTTTGTTATTGTATCAAAACCACATCAATACCACCCCTCATGTGTCTCACTCAAAAGGTGTATTCATTATCAAAAAGCAAGACTATTCTGCTGAGCTTTGGTATTTTAAAAATTAACCAAATGAGATGGTTTTCAGTAATAACTTCAGCATAAGCTTTAGGGAGTACTTACAGCAAACCAATCCATGTTTTACCCACATATTTAAAGTGCTGCTGAAAACGTGCTGTGGGGTATTCAAAACATGTATTACAATATTAGGGCAGCCAAGAGAAAAGTTGCCTCAACTAATTAGGATAAAATAAGTAAACTTAAAATCTTGAGGCGGTTAAACAACTCCCTTATAAGGGTTAGAGTGTGTAGAAGAAAAGCTTCTCTCAGGTCCAATACAGTGGCTGGTTTAGATGAGTTTTATTCACCGTGGAGACAGAAGCTCATAGGAAGCCGTAGGATTCTCTCTGACCAGCATGAGTTTTTTGGCCATGGTTTTATACAAGGCTACAGGAAGCAACAGAATAACAAAAGCTGAGAAGACATTCACTAACAAGATAATCTGAGTAGATTTGCAAAGACCCAAAACCGTCTGCTCAAATTTTTGAAAAAAAGGCCCTTGTTAGCTAAGATGTGATTCTCCACAGGAGCCGACTTGGACTCTAAACAAAAGGTCTCACTGATATTTTATACTTTTTTTTTTTATACTATTGACAATAGGCTAAGACAGAAAGGCAGACACTTCATTACTAACAGTAAGTTGGTTAGGTAAAAGAGTTTCAGCACAGTAAAAATGTCATTAAGAACTAACACGTGTGTTTGTAGAATATGGTACGAAAAGTTAAGCACTAAAACTAGGAGACCACCGGCTGGTCAGATGACATTGGCTACAGACAGGGACTGAAATTAACTTTCATGATTTCCTCTGTCACAGACAGTTATTATATAGCGACTGCTCCTCTGAGTCCACAAAAAGTAGCAGACACACTCCTCTTCCTCCATCTCTTTGTCTGAGCCATACACACAACTGTAACAGCAGCACATTTGTTCTGTACTGCTGTCGTAAATCAGTACCTCACAAACCTTTCCTGTGTTGCCAACTGTCTTGGTAATAAAACATCTTCTTTTACTTTTCTTTTAATTTATTTGTTGATTCCTTGTTTCATCCGGCCTCTTCACCCCAGTAATGCGCCACCACATTTTTAGCTCAAATCCAAGCAAATGGCAGACTTAAAATGTTAATGAACAACAATGGCAAAAAAAAACTCTGAATCACTCAATTGTCTGGCTGCCAAGGTGGAAGGTAGATTGACAGTTTTAGCAGCCAGTGGCAAAATTCACCCACATTTGGCGTGCTGAAGGTGTTGCTAGCTGTTTAAAAGGTCCCATGTCATGAAAATTTCAGTTCAAGAGGTTTTTTAACATTAATATGCGTTCCTTCAGCGTGCCAATGTGCGCCGGGTACAGAGCACCATTAGCTGATGTTGTTGGTGGTTCAGTTACTCAAGAATAGGTGACTATGAGCTGGGTACAGAGCACCGCGAGCTGCCGTCTTTTTGGGGGAGAGTATGGCAAGAAAAAGTTAGCATTATGCGGTGACTAAAGTTTTAGGCACTGAAACGACTAGTTAAGTTTTGGAAAAATAATATATACGATTTACTGTGCTTATATTCTTGAACGTATGGTTCATGAGAACAAGCTATAAGAACAGCAAGGACTTGATAAGTAAAAAAAGAATATTGAAAAACTTTATAGGTAATACATTTTCTCCCACAAGTGCTTTTTCATTTTTACCTGGAATAGGACAGAAAACAAGATTTTAAAAATCCATTTACAAAAAAAAAAATCTAACCTGAATGTCTGTTAGAAATAACAATAACAAATTACCAATTAGCAACTGGCCCATAGCAAGAATGAGCCAGAATGCCAGAATGTCCACAATAGAACGAAGACAGTACTTTATATAAAGCCCATATAAATGATGTATTACTATATTGGGACATGTTTAGCAAAGATAAATGGAGAAAGAAAATAACAAAATGTATAAATACACATTCTGATGATTGGCAAGGAAACAATACTATAGAGGGTGATGAGGTAATTTGTGTTTTTTGCAACCTGTATTATCTGAAATTCTATGAAAATGTTATTGTAACTAACAAATAATGTGAACTACATCACCCATGTTAAGAAAAGCCTATTAAAAGAACAGGTAATAAAAACAAGCAAGACAACTTTACAGTTAAAGTGCATAGACAACCATGGAAATATGTTTGTACCCAAGAAGTACATTAACATACCAGACAATACAACCTGAGCTGAGGTTTCTAAGGAAACACAAAAGCAGCATTGGCAGGTTGGTTCTGCATGTTGCACAAACACATTACAAGGCTTTGACTACTGTGTTGACCTATACTCTTTCACTCAATTCTATTCAAAGAATGAATGTCCCCTTTTTCTATTTCATGAAATAGTTTTTTTTTCCGCAGAGCTTGCATCTTAAAAAGGACAACATAAGATGTAGAACAAGCTACACACCCATGCCTTTCTTTGTACATTTGCATCAACTGCTTATATTGGTTGATTTTGTGTGCATATATTTTGGAATACATATTATGCAGCTGTCTACACTTGACTGAACAAAGATGCACATGCTATGTTTTAGTCTCCATTTTTCCAGAGAGAAGTTGCTCGAGCACTTTTGGTTCTTGTTCAGCAACAGCCTGACTCATTTAGTTAGAGTGCATTCACAGCTGTGAGCTGCCTACACCTAGTCTTCTGCTGTTGGCCTCTATCTCACTCTGAAAAAACTCGGTCTGAAGAAACTTTCTTTAACGTTGAGGTCACTGTTGCACCAGCCACTTTAAATCTGATGTGAGGTTGGAGGAACCACGTTGTGTTGTCACCAAAAATGAATGGTTGTTTGCAACAAAAAGCCCAATCATTTGATTGTAACAGCTGCTGATAGGCATACAGCACACCTCTTTCCACTTGGGACTTTGGGGTGGACTGGCATTTACGAGAGAAGACAGCAGCTGTAATTGATGTTTTGGAACTCCAGACTAATAACATTATAAGGGCTGTGCAATATAGGGAAATATTATGGCATAGTGTTTTTCCTCATTTGCATCGTCTATTGCCAAATTACATTACATTGCTAAAAGGCATCTTAACTGCTGTTGAGGAGCTTTTGGGCGTTCTTCAAGCTCAGTTGTTTTTATGAATCTGCTCAGTGATAAGGTGTGGATGAGTAAGTGTTTATGTGTTAACCACAGAGCATCTACAGCAAAACATTGTATGGTTTTGGAAAAACTGTAGGTTATTGATGAGCACTACCTACACCCTATTAAGGATGTGAGCAGCTTTGACTGGAAGTCTGAGCTACACAACTTTGCCCTGGAGACAATAGATCTGAATTTATACCTTCTGGCTGGTTATCTCAGGCTCAGCAATCTGGAACAATGGTACAAGGCAGTGAGGAAGAATCGGTTCACTAATCCCATAGTCCTTGTTATGACAGGATCTGTGACATATCCGACTGCAGAGACCAGGTGCTCCTCGGGGTGAATTTATCTGTGGACTATCTTGACACATTAAAGAGAGACTCAAGAGAATCAGAGCTCCATGATCTCTGAAACCAAGAAAGCTGTATAAACTGAGCACTTTGCTACTCTCAGAGTATGGTGAAAAACAGGTGTGGTATTACACTATGGCGTGGTACTGAAAAAAAAAAAAAAAACAATGATGGTGCAGTTAGTCATAGATGTGCAAGATATGCATTTGTGTAAATGGTGCAGAGGCACAGATAAGGCACAGATACTCATGGCAGCCGCAAAGGTGCACACCTGATAAAGGAAAAGAAACAAAAAAGGTGCTGCTGAAAGGATACAGATTACAAAGGGGAAAAAAAAAAAAACACTGGAGCAGCATGCAGCCAGGTGCTCTATAAAAAAAGGATATATTTTGTGCAGGTGGTGCACTTCCAAATTGCTGAGTTAACTGTCATGATTGTGCCACATTTCAAATGAAGTCTTTTCCCAATTTTCATGTTATCAGTAGGTGACTGTTATGCTTCACATTGTATCAAATACGGCACTACAAGCATCCTTGGGAGCTGATAGGGTGATAAACTAGGTTGTTGAGAACATGTAACAACTCCTCATGTTTTAAACATTTAGTAGAGCTTGAATTTGGCACGATTTTCTCGAGGTTACAGACAGTGTGACTTGAGTAGAATTTGAAGATATTTTGTTTTTACAGAAACTAGATTTTATTTGATTCATAAGAGCAATGTGTTGGTTTGGAGCTTTGTCAAATAAAAAGGTTTTGTTCTTTAGCAGTTTGATTTCTTTCCAACAAGGTCTCAGCCATTTTGAGGCCCTAGGTAAGATTGTGCTCTGGGGGTTCCTCTAGTAATTTCTACACATTAGCATCACCACAAAATATGATTCATTATATGTCACTTTTGAGGTCTAATGCTTCTCTTAATTAACTTGATTTGTGTTATGTTGCAGTTTTTAAATAGTAGGTGTCCACTCTGTTTGCTTTGTTCTCAGGCAATACACTTGACAGCCCCTCTTTTGTGCCAGGGTCCTCTTTAGCTCTTCCAGGTTATTTTTTGGTTTCCACAGATACTATATGCAGCCATTGCCAGTTATGGTTGGGCTACACCAGAGAGATCCAGACAGCTTTTTCTTGTTGTTGTTTTTGTTAATGACTTCTGCAAAGGAGGACCTCTTATTCAAGTCAAGGCAGGATTCAGATATACAGTATTTGGTGTCTTCTGACAGATGTAAAATTGTTATGATAAATGTTTGGTTCTGAAATGAATGTCAAATTGCAATATGTGAAGACAAAACATGGGCAGTAGAGTAAATACTATATCTATTCTTAGAAGAAGCACTAAATTATTGGGTGAGCAGGTCGTGTTCAACAAAAATAGTGTAATTACTCTGCTGTGACTGCAATAGCGGAAATAAGTTCTTGCACATGCAGTAGCATATTAGAGAACTGCATTTTACTGTACATGAGATTTAATTTAAAGTAAAACTTTCAGAAAGAAAGTCCTACACACTTTCACAAAGAGGAGTCACACGCCCACATCTATTGTCAGAGACTGAGTTGCAGTTGCAAGCCAGCTCACAGCATCTCATTGGTTGACAGTTTTACATACTTGTTATTCAACTTTTGTATGCTGGTCTACAGTGTGAAACTGTGGGTTAGTACTGAATAGCTCTGGTGACAATTGTTTTTTTTTTTAAGCAGTAACTGTATGTTGTGTTCTGAGTACATTATAACAAGCTAAATGCTGATGATGGAAAATGTTTTAAGTTTAATCGGGTGAACCTTTTACAGGTAATATAATTAGTAATCGGCAAACTCTTGGTGCAGCTCCTGAAGATTCATAGTTATTGTATTCAGATATTTGAATAACCCAGCGCAATTGTTATTGATTTCAGATTGATAGATGTTTCTATTAAAATGATCTATTCCACTGAGCTAGTTCAAAAGTAACAGAAAAAAGACTTGGCTACAGTAGGCTCTTACAGAAACCATGACTTGGCTGGTAAGTTAAACCAGGTCACCTGCAGTAAATACTTAGCTAAATTACATTCTTTCAGTTAGTAGCATGAGACAGTTTTACAGTATTGGTTTCATCCTCTCCTACTTCTCGTCTTTTCCGAGCTTCAGTGTAGTGTTACTTAGCCAGAAAACACGTGGGTGGTGGATTTCTGACTCAATCCATTTAGGTTTAACTCAGCCAATGATAACATGTCTGTCTGGAGAGCAGCTCTGACTCTGAGTATTGTTTGCATAATTTAAAACTCCAATCTGCATGAAATTTAATAAGTCGATCTTTCCAGTGTCATCCTTCTCCACGAGTGAGCTCACATGCAGCACACATCAAACATTACCATGTATCAAGTGACTCGGGCCAATGACAGCCAACAAGAGAAGGCAACAGCTGATATCCAAACAAATCTTTTAACTAATTGTCTTATTCATTTTCAAATATGACATGAAATATATAGAGTGCCATTGAGATAATGTTACCGTATCTAATACAAAATATTTTAAAATAAGCTATTAAATTTAAGACTGGATCTCCATACATAAAATAAAAATAACTCCTGCCCGTACGTAAACGTATGTGTCCATCCTTCAGGTTGTGCATGATTTTTAATACATGTTGATTACAATTAATTATTTCTGTCTTAATGGGTCTTTTTGTTTGCAGTCTAATCAATTCAAAATTCCACAGCAAACTTCATCCTCCACATTTCCCTAAATGACACTAGCTATTTACTTGCCTTAAGCACCATCTTCTACCCAGGCCCAACAGTAGCCTATAATGAATTTATGAGGAATGGACCTTGTTTCTCAGTAGATACGCAGAGCCTGACTTTGCCATTAAAGATAATTAAACTTGCTCAAAGAAAGGAGACGCAGGGAGCTACTGGGAAAGGTCTGATTGCTTAGACCCCATATTATATAAGTATAATTTGAAACTAATCTGTGCAAGGTAAATGCATTTGCTCTGAACTTGCGGCAGAATAAAAAATGCTGCATTCTACCATCAATTATGCTTGTCCACCAACAAGGCCTCTAACAATAATATTGTGGTAAATGTAAACTTAATGAAAAAAGGGAGAATGCAGTGTAGTGTTTAAATTACTGACGATGCAGGTAACACATTCCCAGGATTGCATTGGTATCTACTTTATGACTTTTAGCATGATCCTGTGACATAGCACTACGTAGACATATTTAATAGTGGAAGCACTCCTGGAACCAATACTTTTTTTTACACTCAATTCAGAAAGGATACAGCATTGAAAGAAAAAAGCAAATCCTTGTGTGTGAAATATGCTAATGTTTTCTTTCTGAACGTTAGATGAGAAAATTGACACCAAGTGGGATACATCTTCTCATCTAACTTTAAAAAAAAAAGCTAATAAGTGCACTCCCAAAATGTTAACCATGCTATACAGTGCTTGGTTTTTTTTTTTTTCTTCCATTTTATCTTTAAATGAGAAATTACATTTTGCTTTGTGTAAATTAAAGAAGTGAAAATGTGCTAGAAAAGGCAAAACACACCTCTATATCAGGAACTTACATGTTGGTTGTAAGGTCCTGATATAGAGGTGTGTTTTTCATTTTTAAAATGAAAACTAAATATGAAAAAGACAGAAATCCATGTATCATAGTCTGGTGTTTAGTGTTGTTGCTAGGAAGCCACACACACACACGCTCAATCACTCTCACTCTCTACACACACCCACACCTATTTATAATTCATGTAGAGAGACCACACAAGACTAACCTTGATCTGTCCTAGAACTATGCTCACTGTATTGCACAAATTCCTTATAGCGAAAGCATCTGTTTGATTTGTATTCTACCACTGCTCAAATGTAAAACTGATATAAAAAGTCCACAGACTGTGTTAGGAGAAATTACAGAAGAAGTGGAAGAGATGTCTGTGTAGGTGGGTGTTTACATAAGAGAGGATGGATTAGCCTCCCTGCATGTATTGTGGGTCGGGGGAGTAAATGGGTGGGCTTAGTGCAGGAAATATGAAATGGACAAAAAGGATGAAATGTGTTTTTCAGACATTTCTGTTTGAGGAGTTTTCCACATATAAATCCTCCCAGATTTGAAATGGACCCAATGCAATTATTAGAACTTAGGTGGAATACAGCGAGGTGCTGTTACAAAATGACATGTGCAAGAGACGAATGAATGAGAGAACTTCAAGGAGTCAATAGTATTGTCCTCCAGTATTTTTATTTTTTACCTGCTTTTTAGATTCCTTTCCAAGTTGTAGCTTTACAGGTTAATATATTAAGCAATGGGATTATTGCCCTTGAAAAGGATGTTATATTTTAGATTTTGATGTTAAGTTTTATGATTGTTTGTCAATAACAACCGCATTTGATTTTCTTTTTCAATTCTAAGAATATGGTACATCATGTTTTCAATAACAACCATAGCAATGGTGTTTAATTATTCAAACTCAAGAAGAGGTTTACTCAGTTCTTAAATTGTTTTACATTTTTTGATATATATAATTCACACAAAGTATTAATATGATTCTTTCATATGTATTTAATATTTAACATGTATGGGCTCCATACAGTAGACATTTTATTTCAAACGTTTTTAAAGAGCTCTAAGTAAGACCTACAATGCCAGCTTTATTCAGTGGCTCAGCAGCCAACAAGGCTATGTTTGTGTTCTGAATCACCAAGTCACTAACCAGTAGCGACAAACTGTGAACCTCACAGCATCATGATTCCAAGCTCTATTATCAACTACCACTCTAGCGCCCTTTTTGAAATTTTCTCAGAATGTTTTACATTTTCAATTTAATCTACAGTATTTTGTTTTGTTCAAAGTGTCAGCACATATTCTGTGAAGCTTAGACTATCTGTTCTTCATTACTTCCACTCACTTTGAGACTTGCAAATAAGTAGTTGCTTAGTTTGGACCTTATCAAACAGCCTTTTCTTGTTACACAAGACTGCCTTCTCGGTTCAGTAAACACCAATGAACAAAAAAAGAAAGCATTTAACATCTCTTGACATCCTGCAATTTACATTAGAAGATGAGTTCAAAGTTAGCATATATCTATTATATTGTAATGTGTGGAAAGAATGAGCGCAGCCAGCTGTGCTCACCTCTTTAACATCACCTAATGTTAGGGAAACTGAAAAGGCCAGAGGGAAACTTGGTTCTTCTGCCTCTTGCTTGGGGCCCTTCCTGTGGCTGGCTCCTATGGGAGACCATTTACATCCACTCTCAGTGGAAGTGTTGCCCCTCAGCCTCGTTAGAAGCTCATCTGTTCAAAAGCTTCTGGTATAAAGATTCATTCATTTCTATAGTCGTAATAGAAAGTCTCCACTGGTTCAGACTGTTGCGTTTCAGTGGGGTGCCAGGAAACAGCAAACTTATTGTACTATAAATCCAGAGCGTATTGATCTACAGTACAGACTAATAAAGCACTTGTCATACTTTGTAGATATTGTGTAATCAAATAAATAAAAATACAAGCTTCAACCACAGATTTTTATGGATTAACAATCTATTTTTTTCTATTTTATCAGTTGTCTGGTCTATAAAATGTTAGAAAAATGTGAAAACAGAAAAAGAAATCTAAAAACCAAACGTTCGCAATGTAGGACCTTGTCCCCTTAATTTACACAAATGGAAAACAGAGAAAAGCAGCAAGTGAAGAAGCTGTAGACAGCACATTTTTAACATCTTTAGAGTTGCCTTTAGTCAATTGACTAATCATTCCAGCATTACACATCATGTCGTTTTATTTTAGAGGTTTCGTGTGCTGTACATTTTTGTCTGACTTGCTAGAGGCTTCACTTAAAGTGCTCATATTATGCTCATTTTCAGGTTCATTATTGTAGTGAGAGGTTGGACCAGAATAGGTTTAAGTGGTTTCATTTTCAAAAAACACCATATTTTTGTTCAACTGCATATTGCTGCAGCTCCTCTTTTCACCCTGTGTGTCAAGCTCTCTGTTTTAGCTACCGAGTGAGGCATTGCACTTCTGTTCCATCTTTGTTGGGAGTCACACATGCACAGTAGCTAGGTAAGCACTGTTAGCTAGTCAGAAGCAGAGTATGAGGGCGTGCCATGCTAGCATCTAGGCCAGCATTATAACATGTGTGACGAAATTACGCACATTTAAACACACATTCCAGTAAAGACTGGAATACAATAGAGCTGCTTGGAGCAGTTTGTGAACAGTGTTTTCTGTTGGAGATGGTAAGTCCCATTGGGGTGGACTTTGGGTTTTTTTCAATTTGTAAACCTATAACGTGCACATAAATATATGTATAACACAGTAAAGGAAAGGGAAAATGCTAAAAAACATAATATGAGCACTTTAAGAACAAAATTGTCCTTCAATGATATGAATAAAATGTTATTTTGAAAACTTAAATGCATTCCTAAACATGTTGCATCAACAAATGTATGTAATGCTGTCCACGTAGGACACAATCTTACATTTTGCAGTGTGTTCTGCCAACACTGATTTGAATTGTGAATCTCTTTGCTCTGCTCAGCGTGCTTCAGGACATACAGCTCACAAGTCATCCGACCACCTGCATTAGTTCCCCAGTGGTATTAGCTGAAGTAGTCACATGAAGTCGATCTAAACTGAGTATGAACAACGCTTAATGAAGCTAGGCTTTTATTAGCAAAGTAGTAGTGGTCTTAGCCTCCTTTGAGAAATATCTGTTTGATCAATAACCCTAACAAGTTAATATGTGAACATGTCTAAGATTATAGTTTTATTGATTATACAATAAATGTGGAAATCTGAGTAACCCATTGTATAAGCAATGCTTTGCACCGAAAATGTACAGTATGCCTTTCTTAATGCATAATGATAAAGGCTGGATGGCTAAATTGTACTGTGTTGTGATTTGTGATGTTCGATAAAAAATGTAAATAGCCATGACCACTCATTTTTCCTCCCATTACTGCTACCCCAATGCTTTAAAACAGAGTTGGCACCTGGGCTTCTCACTTGTGCAAAAGCGTTTATCCAATGTGCATGTGTGCTCATGCTTTATAGAAATGTGGCTCTCTGTCTTGACAGCCATATGCATGAATGCCTTGTTTGAGTGCAAGGGGAGAAGTTGTTCAGAGAGGGTAAACACCACTTGCATATAGGGTTTGACAAACATTTCATGACAGCTTCTTTGAATCAGTGCACTTCTCTCTTAGAGCTTGGGCTGAAGAACTGTGTTTAACTGTTGTGAAGTTTATCTTCCTTTACAAAGAAACATTTGGTAAATCGTTTGCATTCTTTCTTAACTGCTGTTGCTGGCACTATAGTTCAAAGCTATGACATGTTTGTCCAAAGACAAGCTGTGTGTGATTTCAGCGTATGTCGCAATAACGGCCAACAGTATTTCACAGTTCTCGAGCATCATAGAAGCTGCTGCTCTTTTCTCACCAAGGAGTAGGAAACTGCTAAGATTTTCTCAGGAATTTGCCTGAGGCAATGCTTTTAAATGTTACTGTAAAGGTGTGTTTCTCGCCCTCTTGAGTGATTTGAGACACCTTATCGTTTACTAATGTCTGTGAAATGGTTACTGAGACGTGAAATCAAATGTGGCAAAAAAACATTCCCTCTGGAAAGATACAGAAGAACATGGAGTAGTTTAACATTAACTTAGAAAATTTTGAAGTTATATTATTAATTTCCAGAATGGGAATTGGGTACAGTAAATAAAATGGCAGAGTGGAACATGTCCTGCCTGGTTTGTTGGCGTCGGCTGCAAAGGTGATATTAATGTGTCGGTCTGCTAGACAAGAAGTACACCAACACAAATGCCAGTCCCCACTGAAAAGCTAGCTGCTCGTGTTCTCCAAGAAACACAACCATGGTAATGTTAATGCTCAACAAACCCTTCTCAAGTCAAGAAAAACAGGTGCTCATTTGTTCTAAGTTGCAAACACATCCATCTCCATGGTATCCCCCCATCCTTGTCTACTGATGATACCTTACGGCCCAAAAACTCTGTAACATGTTTATAAGACAGGATGGTAGAATGGTGTGTATTGCTGTTAAAACCTAAAAACAGTTGCAATAATTGTTGATATAATCTCTGTTCCTTTGCATTCAACAGAACTGTTGTTGTGACACCTTTGAGATCATGCCTAGTGACGGTACAGGATACTGCCTGTGAAACAAACCCAGAGAGCGGTAGAGGAATAAATGTGAGAAAACATGTTTAAATAATGACGAGTTGAACACTACTAAGGTTAGGGTTAAGGTCTATATTGTACTTGTGCATTTGCACACAGTACATACTTTCAGAAAAGCTTTATTTCAGACCAGCCGTCCTGGGGTTGCGTTGATGGAGTTGTGCTGCCTGAGGTGGTTAGACAATGAACCAGTGGTAATATATTGAATAACAGATTGATGAATTTGAAGATGTTTCATATTTCAAGAGTGTACATTGGTTTATAATGTTAAGCAGAATTGTACCACCTCATAAAGTTATCAGAAGGGTATTATCTTTTGTTGTAATGATCACAAGGTAACTAGTAGAAATACAGCATTTAAGTTGCAAATTAATAGCAGCAGTGTGTGCTTGGACACATTTTATTGCAGCACTTTGCAAAATGATAATGCATTTTGGCAAAGTTTAACATACTCTTACCTTCTGTTACTGTTTTTTTTGCCACCCTGAAAAGTTCAGTCCAGTTTAGTTTGATTGTCCCCCATCAATAATTGCCTGTACTGTGCATGCACGGACATCATGTTGTCTATTTGTGAGCTATGCACTGTCAAATGGGTGTGTTAGGTGGCCTATCCTTCACTGACATCATTTTTAATACAACACTTATAGCCATTACTGATTCCAATGATTGTGTTACCTAATGAATGTTCCCATTCTTTATCAGTTTTAAAGCTCAGAGTAGAACTGTCAAAGTTGGCCATGAAATGACATTTGAATTTCCTTGTGAAAAAACAATACATTTGAATATCTATTTTTGCCCAAAGAAGGCTTGTTTTTTGTTTACTTCCAGTACTGCATGCCGCATAATAGAAACGTCATCAACACGGCCACCATCTCACTGTGAACTCTCTGGACGCCCGCCTGGGCTCAATCAGATAGGGAGCCCATGCAAGAACTATAAGGCACAATAATCTAATATAAATTATCAGATTGGAATGTCTGATTTTCAGTGGGATGGGTGAATAAACTGTTGTTTGTCAGGAAATAGCTGAAACACATAAAATCTGAAATTATGGCTTTTAGAATGAAGGGCCTGAAGGAGAGACTTCATCTGGTCCCGCACAGCGGTCAGCAAGTCTACCTTAGCACACAGCCCGCTAGAATTAGCCGTCTTCCTGTAAGGAGCACTGCAGCCTCAGCGGTCCAATGCTTGGATAGGGCAGGTTGGGCTGCTTTGAAAAAGACAAGTCAGATTGACCCTTAGATGTTCAACCCCCAAGACAATGAAGGCAGAGATCATGGCTGTCCTCGGGTTGAAGAGGAGCCATATAAACACTACGACTATGAGAGTCATTACGGTGAAGCAATTCCGCCACCAATTGATGGTCAAAGGCAGTCAGAGGGAGAGCACTGCGATGATAAAACCAAAAAACGTATAGTGCCGTACATAACCTGTAGCTTTAAATAGCCGAGTAAAACCATTAGCAGTACATGTCATGAGAGGGAAGCAAAAACACTTGATTCACTGGCACCATAGCTGTCAATATCCGCTCTTGACAGCGATTCAGCAAGTTAGCCTGAGCGAGAGCACTACCAGCGGACTGACGAACAACAGCACATCGAGAGGGGAGCGAGGACACTCCTTTCACCCACACAATACGTTAAACTGGAGATTTACAGTAACAGTAATTGACACTGTCACGTTAGTTACTGATGTCACACTGTAATTAATATCACTCAGCACATGCAGCGAAAGTGCTCAGCCAAAGTGAAACAACTGACACAATATGATGTGTAGGTGAAAGTGTGACACTGGTAAGTAAGACAGCAACCGTAAACCTCAACACCAAGCGAACACGCTTCCGTTAGTAAAGGAGTTACACGTCATCAGTTTAAGGACATTAACATCACAAAGCACAGCGAAAACGCAGAGCCACAGTGAAACAATGGTACACAGGAGAGGGCAGCGAACACATAACCGTCACTGAAACCATATTAACACCACGAAACTAATCTTACCAAGCGTAGAAGCTATGAGTGGGTCCGGAGCGGCTGCCAGTCCGGGGCTTCGTTCTTCATTTTAGCTGTTGTGATGTGCTCAGGTGTTCAGAACGCATCATGGACACATTTCTACAAAGTTATAAGCGCCTCATCTCAGCAGAAATATTAAATATAGAACAGTCACAAAGAATAAATAACATTTTTGCAAACAAAGCAAGGAATGACCTGGGAGTGTTGCTCAGTGCAAATATTACCATTTACGGAATAATGGGCTATTTTAAGACAGTGAGGTAGAGCCTGCAAAAGGTAGCGCTTCCCTATTTTCATTTTTGTCTCTGGGGATGCTGCAGTTTTGACAAAGTGAGAGGACAGTAGGACACAGGAGGGTAGCAAGGGAAGCAGCAGAAATGTCCGTTCGAGTATATCAGAGCTGGCCCTGGAGACTCACTCACTGTCCTCCAAAGCAATGCTTCAATTCCCCAGACTGACATTCTGTGAATCTGACCCCAGCCTTCAGTGTGTATCTCTCCTAACCTCCTGTGTCCTGGAGTCAGTGAGTCACTCAGTGACAGAGACTAAAGGTCCCATGGCATGAAAATTTCACTTTATGAGGTTTTTTTTAACATTGATATGCGTTCCCCCAGCCTGCCTTTGGTCCCCCAGAGGCTAGAAATGGCGGTAGGTGTAAACCGAGCCCTGGGTTTCGTGCTCTGCCTTTGAGAAAATTAAAGCTTAGATGGGCTGATCTGGAATCTTGCCCCTTATGACCTCATAAGCCCCCCAGCCTCCTCCTTAACATACTAAGGAAAGCTCATTGTGGGACTGGCTCAAGTGGCTGTAGTTCTGCACCAAGGCTGAATTTTGGGAAAGAGACTTCAGATATGGTATTAAGGGACCACTAAGGCCTATATAAAAGCATCCAAACAGCACCATGTCATCGGACCTTTAAAGAAACAAAACATGGAATTCCACTTCCTCAATTTGGAAAGCAGGTAAACTGAAATGTGCAACTGAGAGTACATGTCAGCAGAATTATTAATATAATAACAATAGTGTTAGTGAGCCAGTGACTTTGAGCAAGGCACCAGATGTTACGCTGCTCCAAACTTACTGCACTAAGAGGAGTGGATTTACACGCAAATGGAGCATGAAGTACTAGATTAGTCTAATGTAGCACTGTAGTGCAGCAAAACATTATTCAGTATTTGACAGGGTCCTCTCCGGACTGCTTACAAAACTTTTCATACATCGCTAACGACCCAAAGACTGGAAGAGAATTTACAGAGGGAATTGTCTGTGTCACCCTGTAGCAGCGTAGGAGGACTCAGAGCACCAGCTCATGCCAGTTTGAGGATTACTACCTCAACTCTATACACACACTAATTTGCAGCTCAAAAGCTCTCTATTAGATTAAAAAGCACTTTCTGTGTCATCGTGAGCCAGATTGCAAGGTTTGTTGTGTGTTCCTTTTGTTTTGCTGACCAGATCCTCTTCAGTTACCAATTTATGGCTTGTTGTCCCTGATTCACTGTATGTTCTGTTTCGTGTTATGAGAAAGGATTCTGAGCCAACAGTGCATCAACGATTCACAAGAGAGACTAAGACACGTGTATTAAATCAAAAGCAGGTGAGCCTAGAAAGGATTATTTTGTGCACAACAAGAGTTGATGCTAATCCTGATCCTGAATTTTTGAAATGTAAATATGTGGATTATATGCAGATTAAATTTTGTGTGTTAAAGGAATTGGTAAAACATTTTGAAAAGCAAATGTATGTATTGTCTTTCTGACAAAATATTGATGTAAATCTCATATCAGTGCTTTGAGTACAGAGCTGGAGTTAGCCTTGCTTAGCATTAAGCAGCTAAACAGCTAGCCTGGGCTTTATCCAAAGTTCAAAATGAAATGTGCCAAACTCCAAATCTAAACACAGTGAAGGCCACGTTTGGCATCATTGTGCCTGTGTAGACACTAAATTCACTAGTCATAGCCGGAGAAACTGCACAGAAGTGCTGGATGGGTGAATAAACTGTTGTTTGTCAGGATATAGCTGAAACACATAAATTAAATTATTGCTTTTACATTTCTGTTCATACATAGGCAAGATTCATTGTGTTAACAAAACACAGAGGTATGTGTGTTTTTGAACTTTAAAGAGAGCCAGGTTAGTGGTTTTTGTAGGATATCATACGTTTTGGTGTGCATACATTTTGTTGTATCATTTGGACTCTTTCGTGAAAATGTGTTACAGCACTGCAACACAACAACACACAGTCCTACAGCAATGAGTCAAAGCATTATGTGCTTTTAGTTATTCATGTTTATTCAAGGCAGTTTTACAATTCCTTATTATTTCTGATAATCAAATGTAGGCTATTTGGAGACATGAGTAGAATACCTAATGGAGACAAAGGCTTCATATAGACAGCCATGCACATATCCTGAGTATACAGATTCCCCAAAACACTTGAACTAAAAGGAAGTGTAGACACTTTTTTCCATGCACACTTGCTACTCTGGCCCTGAGTAGCATGCTTAGTGTTTGCCCTTAGGACTTATGGGTGTAACGTTAGCACTTCTTCTGGTTTTGTAAGAGACTATACTGCTGTCCAAGTTTGCACTTGTTATCATTATGTTTTTTTTCTATTCTAGAGAAGCCACACTGCAGTTATTACAAATGAAGTACTTGCTTTCATTAGTATCATCTCTTTTAACCTGTTTAGCTTTAAAATTAAAGAACGCATGCCTGTAGATTGGCATCACATCTGTAAACAACGTTTGGATTGCATTTGGATTACATAAAACACACAGTGTAGTAAACAACAAGTTATTATGCAAGTGAAACACAATTTGAGTCTTTAATCACCTTGTTGTTGGTATTCATAACAATGTTTATTGGCTGAGCAGATCTCTTAGTGAGTTATGAAACAGCACGAAAGCAAATGCTCAAACTGAATGACAGACACAGCTTGGTCTTCAACATGATTTGAGCTCAAAACCGGTACAGTTGAACTCAAACTGTGTATTTTGTTTTCCGGCCATCATCAAGGGATTTCAGATGTGATACTGGGCAGCTGAGGAGTTTGATTTTATTTCCCAGAAATTGTGCTGCCAGCTATCTGAATCAATGTGTTTTCAAGCTGTCATGTTTGGGGTCTTTTTGTTGAATTTGTTTTCCCTGATGAAACACTATGCCACACTACAAAACCGAATCAATGAATGTATTTCTTCTGGTTGTTGTTGTTGAATTCATTCCCTGCATGCCCCATCATTAACAACTTTATATACTGTACATAAATTGTAATACATCCAGAATGAGGCTCTACTTTTATAGGATTAATTCCACCAGTGTTTCTCCACAGTTTAGCAGCATCTACAATATTTTAATTGAGGAATACAGTATATTTTAGAAATCTATTTTACCAATTTCAGATATTCATTTTTACTGACTTCGCAGCCTAAGTTGCGTTAAGTATTTTAGCCATCATATCATCACAAGAAATTAAACATGTAGTTGGGGTGTAATAGTGATTACTATTCCACACAAAAGTGTGCATTACCTAGCGAGTGTGGGCTCTCAGTGTAGCTACTCAGAGTGCAACAAGCATGCCAGGGACTACTTTCCTGGTAAACAGCAACAACAGTTTAGGCGGCTGTAAAAGGAATCTGAACATGCAACAAAATTGATCTGCCCACAGTTGGCCAGGTCCAGGCAATGTCAGTGGTTCCTGGTGTTCTGTGTACTTCCACCCTCAGAGTGGCAATGGTGTTGCTGAGAACTGTTGGCCTCCACCCACACCTATGTCATCTACCTTGTCTGATGGATGGAACAAATGGGAGCTGCAGGGGGAATTCATTTTTATGTTTTACAGGAAGATGTTGGAGAATATTTTTTAAATTTAGATAATGAAAATTTGCGAGATACCAAGATAACAATTAATGCAACGGCAAAGGATTAGAACTTGAAGATGTTTAGTGTTTTGAAGTGTTGCAATCAACATGACAACATTGACTTTCGTTTTCAACGAAACAATGTGATGTTAGAAAAGAGTTTAATTAAAACAGGATCAATGACGAGAAGCAGAACAAAAAAGGCTTTGAATTGTCTTAACTTTAAAACTAAGGTTAACCATTAATGACTTTCCCCTGCAACAGAGTCTCGAGAGAGAAGATTCAAATCAATGTACCCCAGATGAGGGCAGAAGAGGTTGGCCTCTTTGGCACAGCAGACTGAGAAAAAAGTGGCGATGCCCATCAACACTAGCTTCCCAAAGCTCAAATGGCTTGATCCTTAGAAGAATCACGGGATCAACAGAGCATTGTTCATTTTATCAGAATACTCACTTTAGATTTTGATGCAGCTTTAGTTGACAGACCGCCGGAGTTTATCTGGGGCCCAGATTCTTAGTCAGAGCCTCCTGTCCTCCCATGTGATTTTCTCCTCCCTTTCTCCCAGTTAATAATGCTGCACATTATTTCCCATGCAGATAGCCACAGAGCGTGAAATCAATTGGAGAGCAGAGGAGTGTGAGAACAAACTCAACTGGAGAGGAATGTCTGAATTTCAACATTTTCTCATTTAATAAAGCGTTTATGTGCTCCGTGATTTAATAAACACTGCAGAGTGGGGGGGGGTAGCTCAAGGTAAGGACAAGGGGTGAGTCATCCGTCCTGTCACTTTCGTTGAGGTTAAGGCAGGAAATAAAATGTTTAGAATTCACTGTACATGCATAGGCATGCATTTATTATTATATTCTTTCAAATATCAACACCATTCAGACCCACTTATCTTCCTCCATTGCTAATTTCTCTTAATTTTACTTTAATAGAAAATAAACAGTGGAGGAGAGGTTTCTTTTGTCAGTAGAACGACATGCAGCATGCATTTCAAACCCAGAGAAATACGTTATTTTATTTTACACATGGGACATTTCCTTTACTGGCATCATATATCTTTTCGCCCTCTAGTTACTTATGCCTTCCGTCAAAACACGGGTACCCACATAATACGTCGAGAGTAATTGTAAATCATACAATGTCACAGAAAGAAATACTTGCTTTTTTGTCACACGGCATAATTTTGTGATTAATTACATGCCATTTTATAACACAGAAATACAGCAGAGACATTATGTATTGATACATTTCAATACTGATCCAGATTATATATGTGCTGGTTGACAAGTAGATAATGTTAATGCTAATGCTTTGTGGGTAGCATTATAAAGTTACAACACACTCATAATGTGAAATGTGAATGATTTTGACCACAGATAACAGTACTGGGCTAACCCACGAATAATTTCACCAGTAACATTAGCTGTATAATGCTAATTTAGCCAGCTAGCACACCCCAGTCGGGCTGCCTCACTCCCTGGGCGCAGCAAGACTTCAGTCGGGATGACAACTTACAACAGCCCTGAGACATATAGTTATCATTCCACCCCCCAGCCAGTTAGCAGTAATCGGAACCCAGCCAGCACTTAACTCCAGTGCCATGTGCTAACAACGCTAACGGCTGTTTAATGAAGCATCGGGAAACAGTCCCATATCAGCACCCGAGTCAGAACATCGTCCATCCATAGCGTTAGCTACATTTTTGTTAGCGCTACCGATGTTCATGCTAAAAAATGTCCTCCTTGCCAAATTTCTCCCCTCTTCGTGTTTCAATGTCTTTCCAGCTAAATTAACCCGACAAAAGGTGGGTTAAGCACCAAAACGATAAATTAAGATTACAGCAAAGTGAAGGGGGAAATAATTTTAGGCAGCTGGGAGACGGCCATCAAACGTCCCCCAGCAATCCCCATGCATGCCCATCTCTCAGCCTCCTTGAGTAACATTACAATAAAACCTGTCTGCCCTGGTTTTGATCTGACATGTGAAATATATCGTGATAGTGTGGTTTTAGCTGCTGGCTAATGTTAGCTTGTTGGCTCACTAGCTAACAGGCAGCTACCAATAGAAATTTAATCTAGAAAAAAAATTATGTTGGGAAAAATCTGCTTTTTTTATTAAAATGACATGAATAAAACATTTCTAAACTTAACGTCAATAAACTTGAATAGGTAATCTCGTCCGGTAACAGATGTATTTTGATAGATGTTGTTTAACAATAAAAACACCCATAATTCTACGCAATTACCCAACATCATCAAAAGTCTTTGTTTACCACCCATTGTTTTCATTGAGAGACTTCTAGCAGCATAAAATGACATATTGTATGTTTAAGCTCTACCTAGTCTCGCATTGCCAAACCTTCATCCACAGTGCTGCAGTGGAGGGTCCGGCTAGTCCATAGAGCATTCAGGGATGGGAGAAACATTTTCTGTGATTTATTGGCATTTATTTAAACCAATCACAATTGTCCTGGGCAGCACGCTGAGCGCCGGACGGAGCCACGGTGCAGCTGCAAAATAGCCTCGGGTAGGAACTTGTTTTGGTGGAACATGTATACATTAAGAAGTTTTTCTAGTGGTGCAACAGAAAACTCAGATTGGACAAATACCTAGCTGTGTCAAATTAACCCTGCAGAGCTCTTAGGAGCAGTTAACCATAGTCTTCATAAACAGACCAGAGTTTAAAATTCCAATACAATGAAATATTTGAAGGTAAGGCCAGAAAGAGTGAAATCCGACAGAATTTCCGGCTGCAATGGAACATTCCCGGAATTGGAACGTCAATATAGACTAAGCGCTACCCTACCCCTACAACATCCATAATGTACAACATATGACCAGTCTAGGTCTGTAGCGTCTGTGTCGTGCATGGTCACGTGAGTATCAGAAGTGTAGAAGGTTTCAAAGCATTCAGAAATGCATGCAAACATGTCTATTTTGAAAACGTTGTTTTGTTATTTAAAAAAAGTATTGCACGTTTTGTTTATGTATCTCATATTATACTCGTTCAACTTTGTATGTTCAAGTTAAGGAATACATATTTCCAAATTTTAGCATTTTGAGCATTTTCCTTAATCAAGCAAGTTGACTCATGATATCGTTATATCGCAATTGCAGTATTGTAAATGGCAATGGCAATATGACTTTCTCCAAATTGTGCAACCCTAGTTTTTATAGCATCAAATAACTAAGTATAAATAACACTTGAACATACATCATAGTGATAACTAAAATAACAGAAACCATCTTTGGGAAACATGTATATGACATGTACTTGACTTTTTAGTTTGGTACATGCGCCATCCGCTAACATGAAGTGGATTTATGGCCTATACTGCCAGCCACCAGGGACAATCAAGATGTTTTGGGTTTACTACAGTAAATGCATCTGACAGTCAGGGTCATGTTAGTTTGATGCACACCCATCAAATAAAGTGTTACCCATTAGTCAAGGTCAGCAAAGATCCAAACAAGTATTTAGGACAGTATGTTGTTGAACACAGGCGGAGCTGCATCTGGCAAGCAGTGACAGAATAAGTAAGAGAGCTCAGATGCAAGATGGTGGAGGTATGTCAGACCGTCAAGTCACTGAGCTGTGCACACAATAGGTACTGTACACTGACCATAAATAAACCACCTTGACAAGACAAGACATTTGTCATCATTAGATTCTTGTGAAGCAAAACCAGATAGTCAAGCCAACAGCCATTTAACGGAAACCGTTGCTGAGATGCTGAAATAATTTGTGACATTTGTGTTGCCTGTACCAGTCCACACTCCGTACTTCGTTCTGTACAAGGACATGAACCAGCGACCCTCCGATTCCCAACCGACTTCTAAAAACAACAACGCCAAAATAGATAGTATACACAAACAATACAAAATAAACAACAGTTGAAAAGGGTCAAGGTGTACAAAAAAATTTGAATTAAAAGCCGATGCATAGCAATGGGTCTTAAGCAGGGACTTGAATGTTTCAACAGTCCGAGCTGTTCTTATATGAAAAGGTAAATATTCCAGAGGTCTCGGACAGCCACTGCAAAGGTCCAGTCAACTTTGTTTTTTAACCTGGATCTGGGAACATCGAGGAGCATCTGATTGGAAGACCTCAGTGCTTTGAGGTGTAGGGACATGTAAAAGCTCCGATAAATAAGAAGGCGACAACCCATTTAAAATCTTAAAAACAAGCAATACAAATTTAAAATTAATCCTGAAACAGACAGGAAGCCAAAACTGGTATAATGTGGTCACATTTTCTGGTCCCGGGTAAAAGTCCAGCTGCTGCGTTCTGGACTAACTGTAAGCAACGAAGGGATGACTGTTCCAATCCAACATATAAAGAGTTACAGTAGTCTAATCAAGAAGTAATAAATGCATTTATGACTCTTCCGAAGTCTTTGCGTAGCAGGTAGATAGGTAAGTTTAGTTGTTAGATGAGATTATCTCTCAATTTAATTGTGTAGTCTTCACTTGTTTACATCTATAAATAGGATAAAAATGCTGCATATGGTATTACAAAGATTAAGAAAAGTACTACATTATGTAAATACAAAAACAGTACTATAAAGGCTATGCTCGTATGGGTTTCTTGATGCCATCATGTTAGTTAAGCCCAGCTTTAAAGTACTAACTCTAGATGACCGTTCTCGTGAGGAAAAAGTATGCATTAAGGTCAACCATAATGGTTGCAAACACAGAGTCCAGATGAACTTGCTTTTGAAAAACAAAAACATGATATTAAATGTGTATGTGCATTTGTTCTGAGCCCAAAATCGACTTTCAAATTTAGTGAAATGCAGACAAATAAGTAATCATCTCAGTTCAATTTTACCATCTGGGAAATGAATTATTTTGCTAAAACTGCTAGACTGTTTACCAAGCCTTGGTGGACCAGAAATACAATTTACTCTTCCTTGAGTGGATTACCCTGCAGCGCAGTGCACTGTCAATACTTGACATGGAATGAACAGGTAGAGTGCGATCAATCCTCTTTGTTCTTTTCCTCGTCTGATTGGATTTGGAGCTCAGTCATTGGCATCTCCCCCCAGGATTTGGGTTGTTCTGAAATATTTGCTGGCTCACTCTGAACAAAGCTTTATGGTGCAAATGCTTAACTTTGTGCTGTTTCTCTGTTTGCAGAGTAGTTAGCAATAGGCAGGAGCGGGTTGCAACTTTATTGCAGCAGAGCTGCATAATTTCAGAGGCTGAAGTATCACTGCTTTTAATTATTATTTTACAACAATGACATTATGAAGGATGACACATTTTACCATCTGGGAAATGGATTATTTTGCTAAAAATAACACCCACATGCGCACACACACACACATATAATTTGTGGCTATTATCTTCAGCAATTTGGATTGTGAAAGGAATTCTTAATTTGTATTAATTGTGCATATCATGCATAATTAGACTCTAATGTGATGTTTGTGATGCCAGGTGCTGTTGTGTCAGGTCCCCAGTGAACATGTTTCTGCTAGTTGAGTAGGCTTCAGTAGCGTGTAATTTTATCTACAGCGCTACACATTAATTTCAAGTGGTTTTAGCAAATGGAGAAAAGTATTTTCATCATGCTGATGCTAAGTATTAATGCATAGTGCCATGACTTCATTGTCAGAAGAGAAAAAAATAATGGTTTCTAATAATGTTCACATTTCCTATTATAATTCTACCTTGAAGGAGGAAGTTCTGTCTTTAATAACAACCTTTCTTACACCGCAATCAGCTACTGTATGTCAGCTACTTTACTACGTCCATCCCTGAATATAATATTCCCACTCAGTTACTGCTAAAAATAAACTAAGGGAATTCCCTCGCTGTAGCACTTTTCTAAAAATGTCTGATAAAGAGATTTGCAATAAAAAGTGATGCCTACTCTCTGAAAAAAACAATACATAATGCCCCATCATGCCAAATGTTAAATTTAGGATCATTGAATTTAGCCAATTTGCTATTTTTGTAGCTCATTAAGATGATTCACAAACAACAAAAGGACATTGGGGGCACACATGACTAAACAATTGCATGAGCTATTACAGGGTTCTAATACTAATAAATGGAATTAGTTTGCCAGAAATGTGTAATGTAGAAGTGAAGTACCCTGTCTGAGGTTGGTGACTGTGGATCTGGCATCTGATATTTATGCTTAATATGCGTTTAGCAGTAAGGAAAATCTTTCTAAAACAAACCCAAGGAATGATTTGAAGTTACTCTATGAAGCTCCAGCCTCTTGGGGTACAGCAGAAGTGGTTGTGAGGACACGTTCTCCGAATCAGACACACAAACACTGGTTAGATGGGTTTCAACTCATTGCAATTTAAAGTGAACTCTAGAGGAACAAGGCTGCCTTTGTGTTCCGAGCAGGTGCAAAAGCAATTGTTCTAAAAGTAAAAGTGTCCTTTGCACTCAACTAAGACTGCCACATCCTTAAGCAAGCTATGCTCAGATGCAACTTGTGTTGTTTTATTTGGCCATTTTTGACAGATGGACTTTTTTTGCAGTCTATCTTTTGGCCACAAATAGCCAACAGCCTTGTTCCCTGACAGCACAGACATTTGATGTAATAACACACATCGAGTCCGTGACTGGTGTTTGTCTGTGTATGTGTGTGTGACAGTTGAGACAGATTTAAAGTCCAGTTGTTATTTTCCTTCACTCCCAGCCGTCTCCATTTCACTCTCACTGTTTTTACATTAAGGAAGTAGTCATAAAACTCTGGATAAGGGAGTTCTCTTCTCATGTTAAAACATACCTTCTAGCCTGATCAGACTGTAAGAAATAAGGGTTACACAAAGCTACGGTCTGTATTAAGGCTACACAATATTAAGGAATATATGCAATAAGGTTGAATATCACAAAAACTATTTTACTTGGAATAAATTAACAGTAAGGATGTCGTCATTCTCCACATCCGTGATTTGACTTTCCATTTTGAGGTCACGATTGATTTTCAATTTAAACTTTATTTTCAAGGGACAGCAATGCCAGAATAAGAGCCACTAGATAGCAGAAGGGTACTTTGCAACAACACGGAGTTTCTCAGAGTTGTTTTAGTGGCACAATTGAATGCACCATTAGTTTAATGACGTCTACCTTAAGGCACCATAGAGTCCCGTTGGAGCCACATGCTTAACTTCGTTGTTTGTTTACATAAGTCACTCGCGGGAAAAGTAAAATGTTGTTGGTTGGCTGGTGACTTCAGGGAAGCAAGAGGATTTTCTGTTTCTCCATTATTTCTGACTCAGTCAGTTGCCATGGTGTCAGGAATAGTCTATAAGCTAGTGTTACCCTGTGTCTTTAGCTGCATTCTACCAGCAGGTAAGTTGTGCTGTGTTCTTCAGACGTGCAAAAGTAGGCAGGGGTGGGGAGAGAAAAAAAAATACTGTGGGAATAAGGAAATGTGGAAATTGTGGCAGCCCTAATAAACAGATATTGGTGTGTATTCAAGATAAAGTATTCAGTTCTGTATTTCTGCTGGTTTCAGTATATTGCTAAAGTACACCAGCTCAACTAATTTAAAAAAAAGTCGGTTTCAGAATGTCTCATAGTCTTTCAAATATGTTTATCGCACACGTTGATAGTGTTTGTTAATAAAGCCCTAACCTGTTTGTCACAAATATATGTACTTCATTTTCTGCAATTGATGTATACCACGATTTATTCTCGTCATGCATCTATAGCGGCCAACAAAATATACAAAACATATTTTAGCCATGTACCTGAACTTAAATAATAAAGCATGCATTTGTAGTTTGACATCACTTTCAAGAAAAGACTGTCTGAATAAAAGCTGTTTTACTGTTAATTGTTGCCACAACCATATTCAGTTTCTTAAATTCTAACATTTAATACCCGTGTTAGCTTGTTCATATTCTAAGCTCATGGTGTTATTACAATCAATAGGAATGATAGCCAAAAGTCTCAAAGTATGAAAAAAAATCCAGATTCCATATATAAATAAAAATGTTACCCTTGGTAAATGTACCATAACGGGAGCCCACTATATGCACACTTATAACAAATTCTGCAATCTTGACAGTGAGTCAGTAGGTAACATGGCAACCACTTTAATCAGCAACAAAAATCCATTTATCTCTGTCTCATCAAACCAGACATTTAACCCATGTAGACCTCTACTACCTGGGAATCATGCATCATAACGTTGCAGATAACCCCATGTACTTAAATTTGCTTCCTACTCTCATTAACGGTTTTGCTGGACACAATTATGTGCATGTGCATGTTATACGTTAATGATCTGCAAAGCCCCATAAAAGACCTGATAGCAGAGTTCTGTGTGAGTGGGTGTGTATTATAGGGTTTACAGAATTTATTTCATTGCACCTTTGAAAATTTGGACAGATGGCATGTGAAGATGTTTTGACATGCTCGCTGATAGCATATCACAGATTCAATCAGATACAAAGAGTTCACATGAATGCAGCGCAATATATGTCCCTCTTGACAAGTCATTATTGTCTGTAACACTAACATGATAGAAGTAGATTGTTAATGAAATTAAAATCTTTAAAAAATTGGAACGACACTGGAAAAGGTTAGCGTTTCATTTACTGTTAGTTTTTTACTTTGATTATGAATTTAAACCCATATTACACTCAGGGGTTTCTATCGGCGTTAAAGTCTATATAATGCCACGTCAAAGCAAGATTAATGGAGTGCAACTTCTCATTTAAATAAAGATAGAATTGTCATTTTTATTTCATACAGCACATTAAGCACAAACTCAACTATATTATAATTGGCTTCTCATGCGCCAAATGGTAAATCAAAATGATAATACATTATCAATGAGGAGGTTCCTTAAACTCAATGATTTAACAGCTGAACCCGTGATGGGAAAATAAAACAAATAAGCTCTTAGGGACTAACAGCACTTTGCCCTTTCCTAAACCCGTATAATTATTTTATTAAATGCTAAATTAACTGGGTAAACAAAAGATGATCACTGCCTACTCTTTCCCTCAAAACAGACAGAAACAGTAAAACAGTAAAATATGAGTTAATTATGTTGGGCTGACCAGCTGATTTTATGCTGCATGTGTTCTCATTCAAGGATCCAAGAATGCTCTGAATCTATGTTGGCCATTCATCCTTTCAAGTCCAACAATCTCAACAAGAATATTTAAGACTGTCCTACATTCTATAGCTAGTAGTCACTCTCGTAAGGTTGGGCATTGATTGGTTTAGCTTGCAGACATCTAATAGCATCACAAAACCCTACACCACTGACCTTCCCTCCACAATGAACCCTAGAGCTGCAATGGAAAGAGGTATTGAATGTTCAATGGTACGTGTAGTCATTTTTCAAAAGGTATATGCAGTTATACCGCACATTACTCAATGAAAGTAGTTCAATAATGCAAGTTGCCGTAAAAAATCAACTTAAAAAACTAAAACACGTGGGAGACAGATATTACCACTTGAATATGTAGGACTAACCTTCACTCTTATTGTTTTAATTCATTGAACAACTGATGTGTTAACATGATTGACCTGCGAACTCTAACATGCTGTTTATTCACCTTGGTTGGTTCAACATGAATAAGTCAGCTTGAGTCTCCCCCAACTTATCATCAGCGGTTAAGTGATGAAATAGAGGTCAGCCTGTGCAGCAAGCAAGACGTGAGATGTTTCTATGCCAAAGGATAATAAGCACAGGCAATTGAGTCCCAATGTTGTCAGGGAGTCACTATCTGGCTTCCGCTGGCTAACAAGAGGGGATCAGACCACCGCTTTTCCAGGGCACCAAGAGAGGTGAGTTTAATGTCACTCTCCAAATGCTATTTCCAAGAGCTCACCTAACATGTCCCTATCAAGGTCAGGAGACGGGGATATGACTAGGATCTGTTCATGGGCGGATTGAAAAAAAACAATCCAATTTCCCCAAGTCAGGCAGTGCATAACCTACCTAATTGAAAAATGAGTTTATATTGGCAAAATATGTTTTGAAACATCTAAAAAAATATATATATATATATTCATAATATTAAAATGTTTTTACAGTGCTAAAAAAGAATGGGTAGGTCTGACACTGTTCAAAGCAACACATACAAGAGAATAAAATGTAGGCAGGTACTCCCATAGCAACAACCTTTAGTCTTTAACCTAAACAGGAACAATCTAGAATTATGTGCCTGATTAGCTTTGCCACATTCATAAAAATGAAATGGCCACATGCAAGCTCTTGAGAAATAGAAAGTTCAGAAAAATAACTAAAACGGGGGAATGCATAGCCTTCAAAATACTGGAGTACCACCTCTATTTCTTTTCTTAAACATTTTTAATAAAAACAAGCCTTTAAAACCATCTTTATACCCTCTAATTACAGTATTTAAGTAAGTGATGATGTAGAGTAATCATTTTTGCAAATTAGAACCCTGACAGGGTGATGCATCAGCCTGAATGGGTTTAATTCCCAATACTGACTGACTGGCTCGCTCTACATTACACCTATTGCACGGCTTATAACACGGCTCCTCATGCCGAGGTTATGCGCTGATGATGCCTGATAAGGACAGCTCTACGCCATGAAGTCAGTAAACTATTTCTCTGACGATGCTGTGGTTGTCCAATCAGAATGAAAGTATTTATCCAAACCATATAATAACAGATAACCCTGCATCATCATTCCCACCTTTCCTTTGGACTAAAATCAGAGAAGTGCCACATTGCACGATTGGTGCTTTGTACTCACCAGGAGGGAAACACGGAAAAACATATTTGACTAATATATTTCATATGAGAAAATATTTTTTTATAGCTAGCCAGTGAACATGTCAGATGAAAAGAAATTAACATGTCGAGATCATTTGGAAAGAAATAATGTGAACACAAATGTTGTAAAATGTTCAAATAGATGTGGGGAAGCAAGATTCTTTGGTGGATGCTATATTACTTTTTTGTGTTTGTGGCCAGCAGGCATTTGCCAAGTATCACAGCAACGTGTGTGTCATTACTCCTCATAGTCACAAATGAGCTCTAAGCGTGGTGCTGCCAGCAGCTAGAAGCAGGGACATCAAAATGAATATCGATATCTGTGTCACAAGCACAGGTAGACTTTAATTGAATAGTTATACCAATTTGTATTTCCTTCTTAGTTTTGTCTTGTAAATGCATCTCAAAGAGGTGTAGATTACCAGCCTATGTTTACACCTTCCAAGAATGCAAGTGCGAAGCTTGAATTAATCATCATTGCAGCTCCATCCACCATGACCATCACTCTCTCACACACACATACACACACACTTCCTGCAGCCATTATGTTTTTCAGAATGAAGGGCTGTACATGTATTACCTTTGCTCTTCGCTGAAAGCAACCCGCAGTGTGTGACACATTTGTTTAACATGCCAATGGGAGCTGTTTCTCAAAATATTTTTATATTTCCAGCCCATGCCTTGCTAGCATATACCCACCACTCTCCTTCTCAGAAGATAAAAATGGATAGATCCCACAGGGCTCCTGTAGGTAAACACTGCTGTAGATGAAGTCCCACAGGCCACACTGCTGTCTGTTTGTACTGATTGTTGGTGAACAGTGGCCATGTGAAACCAGTATAGGTCAGTAAGACCAGTCTTTTCAAATGTTTGCATGACAAGGCCCCCTAAACGGACCAAAATTTGGCCTTTCTGAGAACCATTTAATAAGATTTCGTCCCTATCTGGTAGGATTCTGGGCTATTAGATGTGATCATTACAGAAAATGTATGAAACCTATGACCAAAAGTTATACATTCTGTCATTGTATTACTAAGGAATAAAATGTTCCTGAAAATAATGATTCCCCTTTCTGCTGGGGACCCCCTAGAACTCCCTCAAGGACACCTGGGGTCCCCGGACCTTGCTGAACCACTAATTTAGCCAACAGGAAGAAGCTTGCTTGTAGCATGTTTTTTTTAAACTGATATTTATTTTGAAAAAAACTCGACGGAGGAAGCTCTGCCACATGTAGCCACGTTGGTTCTGTTATACAGTATGAGAGCCACGTGTGTCACAATGTTCGGTCGTGTTTAAAGGTTATTTCAATTACACAAAACACAAACATGACAACTTAATACATTATAGCAAAAAACACATTTAGCCTAATAAATACTATGTATCGACTTGTATTTCTAGTTTACAAAAAAACACTAAAATGTAGGATAAAGTAAGGGATCAACATCTTAACTGTGATGTACAGTAGTTGTATAAGATATGTGTTCTGTTTCTTTGTTGGTAAATTGTGCTTGTAATTCAACTCAATTCTACATGCATGAACAGGATTCACTTATAGATATGTGAAGTACTTGGTACTTGTTCCTATTCTTCAATTCATTGAAATTCTGCTCGGGGCACTAAAAGATCTATAGCCACCACTGATTTATGTGCATAATCTGAACACATTCAAAAGTCGAGTTCTAGAAAACTGATGAATACCGGCTGCATTTCCTCTACAAGACCCCTCTTAAAAAGAAGCATATTATTGTAGTGCTGTCCCTTTAGATTGACTTAGGTTGTTCAGCACCACGGACAGCGACACAGTAATGTGCAGTAACACACCTGTATTTAATCACTCATCGGCCGCCCACAGTTCACAACAGATTTTGAAAGAAGACAGTGGTTAAAATGAGCTTGCAATAGACCATTATCATAGTGGACATTGACTCGTCAACACAGGTGTTACTAATCATATTAATTATGGCTGTATTCCATTTCAGTGTTTCAGTGCCAGGTTTCTGGTATTATGCATTCTGACTCACTGCATGGCTTACTTGCACGCCTAATAAAAAGGAAATGATCCTTAATGTAATTAGTTACCCAGGGTTATTTTCTAATTTTGCTGTGGCAAGTCAAAATGTCTACCATGACAAAAGGTAAGTTTCTAATTTCTGCCTTTCCAACTGTGGCTCATACCCCCAAATTCTACAGGATGCGGAACGGCTCCGCTGCGTACTCCGCCGTCCGTCAACACCCACCAGGTCTGGATCTTTTGTGGAACAGCTGCGGCTATGACTGAAAGCTGAAGTCTCGAGGATGCACAAGATCTCGCAAATTCACGTAGAATAGAACCACAAAAACAACAACAACAGTTTGTTTCCATCCAGAGAAATGGAGAGGAAACAACTCTGTGCTGTGCTTTCATTGTATAGTGCTGGGAAATATGATCAGCCGTGAGCACGTTCTATTTTATTTTGAAAATTAACCAGATGTTTGTTTCTGTGCTCAACTTCCTGTCTCGCACTATATGTCGTGTGCTGATTTGCTGCGGTGCTCTCTGATTTCCGGCAAAAATATAAACTCTGCTAATCTGCTGCGGAGGGCTGGGAGTCAGCTGGGATGCAGCCGTTCCACAGTCTGTGGAACTACACATATTGACTTTAATGGAAACCAAATTACTACGACGCCATTCCGGAACGGCTCTGCAGGCGTTCCGCATCTTGTGGAATTTGGGGGTTAAGCTACATTCATATGAGTTAAGGTTATTACCAGTTCTCAATTTGTGAATAACATTCATATCAACATTTGGTCATGAGAATAACATCCAATATATCAGACTTCTAGCAGAATATGGTGGCTGAAAAAGGAACCAAGCAATGTAACGGCACATCAGCCGAGGTCTGTCATTTCAGGCAATTATACGCTAATTGAAAGGATAAAGTACATAGGATATATGTAGGATATATGTCCATGCGCAGAAATGTCTTTTGATAGAATTATGGATAGTATGGGAGAAAAAGAATACAACTAGCTGGAAATAAGGCAGTTAGGGTGTCAAACAGCTGAAATTCCAAATAATGAGTGAAGCATCATGACACTGGCAGTCACCATCTCCAGTTATTTAATAATGTAAATCTTTTGCTAACTTCCATGCCACATAATTTAAGTCCAGCCGAAGCCCCTGCTTCTGTCATCCTCTTTTATTGAGCGATGCCACGGAAGTGCCTGAGTAGGTTTTCATTCATCCTCCAACCAATCTTCTACTACCTTCATTTATAGTATAAAATAACATATCTTTTTTTATTTCAGAATCAAGGCTGCCACTGTAATACAAAAGCAAGGAGACAAGGTTATTTCCCTCGTGTTTGTGTGTGTGCACTTGCATATTGCATTCTTATCTGCATGGTAATACATGTGGCTGTAAGCAGCAAACTTGTTTTTTGTGCCTGGCTCTTCACACTTAACACACCTGGGTGATCTTTCTCTTGGGACAGCTAACAATAGGGCAGTCAACTATGCCTAAAGCGAATTAAACCACTCCATTAATTCACAACCCCAAAGTGAGACATGAATTTTCCAGGGCTATGTATTTGAAAACATGTCCCAAAAAAACAAATGGGATTAAGAATTTTGAGGTTAAATCTCTTAGATGTTCAACATGGGAAAAATGTGGTGTTTTTACGAGATGTATTTTTGATATCACTTTCTTGAGAATGATGACTGCATCGTAAGTACATTATAAATGAATGTATTTCTGCATCAACTCAGGCATCTCACATCTGCATCAAAGGGCATGTGCACCCACTCTCAGCTCCAATTACTGAAGAAAATCCCCTCTACCAGAGAGAGCTTTGTTGGAGATCATCGTTGCGTACCTAGTGTGCATTGGTCATTAGCTTCCCACTGGGTACAGCAGCAAGCATGGTCTCCCATGCAGCCAGACAACTCCACAGCCTCCATCCCTCACTAAGCACCTCTCCACACACCATCCTAATTCACCAAAGAACTCATGTTGTTACAGTTCATGGAAGTACTGTAGATGACCCAAATGCATAGATGACACAGTCAGGCAGGAGAGTGTATGACTAGGATTTAATTAACAAAAACAGAAAGTCCAAACTAACACAGGGATCAAATAAAGCAGCACATCGTAATGTAGGGAAAAGGGAAAACAATCAGGCTAAACTTATCACCTCTGCTACCCAATTTCATTTAGGAAACTTTGAAAGACTTTGTCGGTAAGATTAAAGAGACAGGCGCTTCTACAGAGCATCTCATACAGAGTGTCAATACAGGTGTAGCAGCCATGGGCAATATGAGAATTTTTTTAACATTAAAGCATGTAAACATGTTCTAGTACAAACACAAAATACAAGTATTATCCTGAAAATGCTATATAATAGTTGCCCTTTAACAGTATAGGGCATTACCCACTAACCTTAAAACAGTATTATCATTTGTTTTAGTTTCTGCTCTTGTTCATTATGTCAAAGTAGCATCCAATCATTTAAAATGGAGGGAACTCATATCTGTCTACCCTGTAAAGCTTCAGCTGCAGGATTTTATAGCCTCTCTCCTCCCCTGTGAGTAGATCACTACACTATGTGAGAACACAAGATATTGCCTGCAGTGTGCACTTCCAAGTTCAGTATACCAACCAAGACAGTGGAGTAATGATCAGTCCGTCAAACACAAGAAATAAGGGGATGTTTTTGCTGTTGCATTGGTTGTCTTCCTAATGTGTAATAATATTAATGAAATCTTGTCCTCTGGGCCTGTAATACTGTTGTTCATACCACAATTTTTAATAGGTTTGTTGTTCTTGTGTATCCAATAAGTGGAATCAGCTCAAAAAAGCAGCCTAAAGCTAGATGTGCTGTATAAACAACATCATAATGAAGAACATCTGTTGTTGAATGTCTGCATCCCACCTTGCTGGATTAGGAGCAGGCAAATTAGAATATGATTACATTTTATATAATTTATAGATATCTAAAATTCCCATTTATTTGATAGGATTATGTTCTTTAGATGTCAGGAGTCACTAAGAAAACCTAAATTGAATGCTGTCTGTCTTAGAATACCGTACTATGTATCTGTATATTACAAGACTGCATCTTATAGGTGAGACATTGTTTTAAGTTTCTGTGTACAATAACACCGGGTGGGAATTTTGAATAAGGTCACAATTAATGGAGTGGCACTGGCAAGCATTCAATAATAAACCCTCGACCTGTTTTCAATTGATTAAATTTCCATTCTCCAAAAGTGCAAGGAATATATTCATTTCGCTGCTTTTGTGATGGCAGTCATCCAACCCAGTGCTACAATACTGCAGTGCTTCATTTGATATGGGCGTATTAGGAGCAGGGATATCAACAGGAGTGGATGCGAGTGACTGAGAATGAGTGGATACCTAAAGACTTCACACAAAGGTGATGGCCAATTTCCCATTTGTTTCTTTTAAAACAACTCAAGCAGAAAACAAAGGATGTGCGTCAGTGAGAATGACAGATTGATTTGATGCCGGGACAAAACAATCCATTTATGGCAGTCGTAAATGCTGAGCAGTGGAGTGAAACTACAATGTAAAGGAAAAAAATAAGGTGGCATAAGGGGGGAATTTATAGCTGTGGGTTTTTATTTTCAACTGTGATCAACAATTCAACAGAATATAGTGAAATGTTAATATGATTGCTGCCTCAACAGGATCATTAATCACTTGACCTTTACTGATCAATGCTCAGACTGTTGGATTTGGTTGCACCTTAAGAATCACTCATATGTATCTCGTTTACTGCATCCCAAAATGCCCCCCTGCATGATAAGCAACAACAAGTATTTCTTCTGCATTTTAGCCTAAAAAAACCTTGTGGCAGTCATGAAACTTTGCCTCTTCTTTGTATTAAATGTTTCTGAATGTGTATTTACCTCACTGGTGAGTCCAGGCAAGGGAAGAAATTGAAAACTTCTCAAGCAGAAATCACTAATCATCCTCCTCGCCTCACAGATGAGCCACATATTGGCTTCAGTGTCACCAGTGAATCTCTTGAAGTGATGCGGATGCCCTAAGTCACTCTTATGACCCTGTGCCTTTTTACCATTATGACTTATTATGAATCTCATGTTTAATGGCCACGAGCACCCAGCTGAACAGGGCCACCAAGACAGTTAACGAATATTTGAGGGTCATTTTACACACAAAAACACTTTGATAAATACACTGCATATGCATTCGTAATCATTTCAAGCAGGAATATAAATTCAGTTTGATGAGGTTTCACTGTGGATGATGCATGTCAACACATAGGCAGCAATCTTACAGTTAGGTTATGCTATTTTTAGAACTGCTCTTTAAATTTTCATGAATTGTTTGTTGTCTGGTTTTCCTGTCACTGACAGTGGTGCAAAATCAAGACTAAAATTTGAATTCTCCTTACTTTCTGTGTGGAAGGAATTACAATTTGCTGTTGTTTTCATTGTTCAAAAGAAAAATATTTGGGGAGGGAAGTGTCTGAGCCTCGTGTGGACATAATTTGAGTGATATCCGAGAGTGGACAATGCTAAGAAAAGAGCTGTCACAGACGTCATCTGTAACATGCCTGTTTGCCCAATGTTGACACACGTCTTGTTATGTCTTTAATAAACAAATGTATACAACTAGCATTATGTATTTTGTCTTAGCTTCAGAGTGCTTTAGATAGCGGGGTATGGAAACTATGACCCAGAAACAGTGTTCCTAGTTGTCGGTTATCACAAATTAAGATTATCTGCTGATTATTATCTTGGTATTGCAGGGTGGCAGGCACTGGGCTGCGTGACTGGTAGTTAAAGTGAAACTAAGGACACTGTTTTATCCTCTGCCACTAATCCTGGCTGAAATGCTTAGAGGTTCTGCCTTATTCTGGTAGTAAGTATGATCATGTGTGTGATTAAGCACGTAGTTTATCAGACACGTTTAAAGATAAAGACAATGTCATGACATTGTCACGACAAGTTTGTTCTAGCCATCTATATGCATTTAAGAATAAAACAGTAAAAAAAAAAAAACTGTCATTGGGAAGATTTAAAGACATAATATACACAATCATAGTTTTATGGTAGGAACTAGGAAGTATTCAATCATTCATCTCTGATGTTTAAGTAAAACAGATCATTTCATAAAAAAATAAAAAAAGACATTTTTGAGAACCTCACACAACGCTGGCATTGGATGAACAGTGCAGCTGCCTCTGGCTTAAGGTTAAAGCTGACGTTACCTGCTCATTTTCTGCCGAGTCTGTTCTATAATCAGTTTTGAGATTTGTTCACAAAGCATAATGCAACATTCAGCTGCAGCTCCACAATACAAGACATAAATTCTTAAAGCACTGCGCAGACGTAAGAGTGTTTATCCCCAGGTTACAAAGACCTCCATCCTGGTTGGAAAGTAGGCTATTAAAAAAAAAAAGAGGCCAACAGCTGACTAGCCTGTGGCTAAACATCAAGCAGACGGTGGGACTAGACTTTGTGCTGCAGGAGGGACAGAGGGAGCAGAATGGCTCAGTGTGCCCAGTGATATTTCAATTTGATTTTCTGGATTTGTTCTGCGATAAAAAAATACATGATTCACTTGCTCGCAAACATGAGGAATAGATTTATTTAAACCCTGCAAAAAAAAAACAAAAAAAAAAACATTTGCATATATTTATTTGTAATGCATATTCAAAAGATTGGAGGTAAGTTTCTGGATGAACAGTTTATTACTACATTTAAAGATCTACAGTGGTAGAGGTTATGGCTAATTTATCAGAAAAATAGAAAAAGTATAATGTTTCTATGGAAAATTTGGAAGGTGATATTCCGGAAAATTATTTCAGTAGCTGGTCTTTTGGGGCATTTTATTTGTAAAATACCCATGGTTAAAATATTTTTACGTAAGCCAATACAATTTAATGCTAACAAAAGTGCTATTCTTTCCTGAAGGGTTGATCAAAGTCAATTCTAACTTTGGATGCTAAAGGTTGGAATTGCAATAATGGTATATGGCATTGTTATTCTGTCCAACCCATGCCAACATAAAATAAATTATAGACACCACCCTCTCAGGGTTGTATTTCTGCTGTTGCTCCTGTTGTTTGTCCTGATGTTTGCTTGTGTCACTAAGCTAAAGAGCTGTCTGCCTTTCTTCAGCTTCAGCTCTGAGCGATGGCATTATAGTGCTGAACTCCAACTGGCAGGATGAGGCAGTGACAGGCAACTAAAAAAAAAATAATAATAATAATAAAAAAGTAGTGACTTTTTTTTCCCCTTTTCAGGTGACATTCCTGTCACCGCCATTGTTACATGGCAGCAGTTCTACCTGAGAATAATAAAAGGAAATGAACAGATGGGTTAAAACGCTTGGAGTACCCCTAGACAGAAGGATAAATGGTTAGGGAGTCAACAGAAAGAAAAGGAAATGCACTAATTGGCTTGGGAACAAACACAGGAAGAAATTAATAATAAATGAATGCAGTGAAGAGCTTTAGGGAAATATTAGACCTTTTTGTTATGAGTGCTATGAGGCGAGGTGGGCTTCCTGGTTTAACTTCCACTTTACAACAGCTTCCTTTGCGTGAATTTACAACCTGCTCTCACTGAGCGAATGGAATCGCAATCTTAATATTTGACTTTACTGAGATTTGAAAAAAACAACAAAAAAAACACACACACGCGGCTGGTGAGTGGGCGAGGATTATACCCAGCCTCATATTTATTATAATCCATTACATGTCAGGCAAGCAGCAGGAGTATTGTAGTCAGTAGGGAGGATTTCATTCCTACCTATTTTAAATCATACTTACAATGTGAAGCCAAAAAAAGACTAAATTAAATATTTTGCTATGACTTAGTTGGTTAACATTCTGGAAAAATCCAGTGTTTGCTTATCACAGAAGCTGGCTGTTTGTAAAAAATGTTTTTTTTCCTTGAGTGAGCCTTCTTTAAGTAACTTTCTTGCAAGCTATTGTAGAACAACCATGCTGACAGCTGTCCTGTACCATCGCTGAGCCACAAAGTTGATAATTCCCATTTGTCAAAAAGAAAACAATTGAGTGAATCTCATACCCAAACACAGAACATGTCTAAGAAATAACAAGTAATACATAAAAAAGGAAAAAGTTTTGCTTCCCAGGAAACCTCTGTAGTTTTATCTTTATTTTTAATGTCAACATTTTACCAAATATTGAAAATCCCCACGATGAGAAGAACTGCTTTGCTCTTCTGTTTTCGTATGCGACGGTGGGCTATTTTACTTGCTTTTATGTTAGGTGGATGGCTTTTAGTAATAGCTTTTCCGATGTGAAAGGAAGCAAAATGTCTCTCTTGGGCATGCAGTACTTGCCCTGAGTAAACTGCCACGCACATTGACAAGCGAACGTTCATTGAAAAAATATGGTTCGGGCACACCAGAAAGTAAGATTTCTGCAAATGTATTTTAGTAATAACTCGAAAATGCTAATCATTATGAATCTCACATTTTTGCAATAAAGTATGTTTTTCGAGCTGCGGTGTCTCGAAGAATTTATTAAACTCATGTTATCCTTTTCATTGATTGGTACGTTGTTTTACTCATACTGAGCCTTTTCCCTCATTTACTTATATGATCCCTTATAGGCTCAGAGCAACACTGTCTGCTCTCCATGACTATAATCTTTCACAGCTTAATGCTGCCTGCTTGTAATACAGGAGATCTAGGAACCAAAGCTAAATCTGCTTTTAAATTTGCAAGTAGGTCTGTAGATGTGCATCAGTGAAATGCCTATGATGCAAGAAAATGGGGGAATGAGAAACGTTATTAAAATACAGCATTAATTACGATGTAAAAAGCCCTTCCTAGGACTATTACAAGTCTTAATATTATGAACTGTGAATCCTCATTTGACAGCTATGAATAACGCTCCTTCTAGAGTGTTCATTATTTAGTTACACTTAAGACAAAGATGAATAATGTAAGCAGAGGTTAAAAAAAAAAAAAAAAAAAAAGGGCTTCTCTCCAGCTCTTTATTGGACCCTGTGTTCAGTCTCACAGTAATAAACCATCACAGCTAATGTCTCAACATTGTGCTTAAGTTCCAAATATGAACTTTATACCTTGTTATACAAATTGAGTCTTCCTTTCTTTAATGTACTCTAATCTCTAAAAAAACACATTATGACGGCCTTGTACATTAATGTCATGCTCTTAGCCGACGATACAAGTTTGATAACCTGAGTGAGGTGAGAGTATTTCAAGCTGGTCTGAGGACTCAAACCAGATGCCCAAACATCGGCTGAAGATTTTCATCTGAGTTTTTTCTCCACTGAACTCAATATAAGATGAAAAACTTGTATTGTTCAACAATGTGGAAACTTTGGCTTAGGCCATGCCCCAATGCTGCTGCCATTACAACCATACAGACAGACATATAACATACTGTACATACATAGATGAACACACAACAAAGCAAGGTTCCTAAAACACTAAGCCCTTAGTAGAAAATAATTTAATAGTAGTAAAACCAGAGAGATCCTCCCAGTCCATCTTGGCCTACGACATTCATTTATCATTCATTTTTTGTGATTTAGCTACAGGACAAAATATTGGATGTATTTATCTGAGGAAAAGGCTCAGACAAGAACAGTTGATGATCTGTCCCAAAAGTGAAAGGTATAGATATTCCCTCATTTTAGTTTTTGTCTTTGATGCACATAGTAGCAAAAGTACTTCCTCTATTAGTAACTCCTCTTCCCCCTCCCACTGTTTTACCTTTCTTGTTTTAAGGCGCTTTGTCTATTTACACTCATCCTAAACTGATCTGAAGAACCTCGGCTCAACATGCTTGTGATGTGCTTTAATCCCTTTTTAAGCAATAAAATGACATAACTCAACGTTTGTGTTTAAAGTTCCACAATATAGCCTTGCCATACCTGTGTCCTATTACAGTACTTTTGATGCAAGTTTAATATAATTTTGTCCTACTTTTTTCTAAACATCAGAGTCAAAAAAGACAAAAAGGTTAAGTTTTTTGTTCTGTTGAACCACCGTGAGGTTTGGGTTGTCTCCTGTGTTCTTCATTGAAACGACCCACGTTAGATTGTTTTGCATGCATCTCTGTTGGACAGAGTAAAGAACAGATTACAGCTACATCCTATTGGACACATCAATAGACTTGTGATGCTGAGGTCTTAATGAAACAGGCCCAGGAAAGGCATTGGCCTAATGCTTTTTCTGGGCGTCATCTTGATGGATATGTGTTGTGTTCATTCAGCCTGGCAGTTTTGAAAAGTAGTGACTTGAAATGTTTGCAACCGAGTTAAAGAGTGACTGACACCAACCGTGTATTAAAGGGTTGTATTGTTGATGCATCCTTCTGGGTATATTGAGGTGTGTGTCACAGCTAAGATTGACATTGGCCAAATCCCGAAACGCTCATGGATATTAACACGATTAAAAGTGAACCAGGAGCACATTTCGAAGAAAATCAGCATTACATATATAGTTGTTTGCTAAACAAATGTCAAAAGGAATGAATGCCTTAAGGACTTAGAACCTGAAAGTCATAATCGACTTGTACGACTTGAGAAGAAAGCTAAAATATGAATGGCACTATTTGAGATGCATTTAAAATCTTTCATGTTTTGTTGCATTTGTAACTATGTGTCAGCCCTGTGATAGTGTGTGATTTTGTGTTTTTTTTTTTTTTTTTTTTTAATTCTTGATTTTGTGGCAGTTTTTGTATACTTTAAAAATAAAAATAAAACTTGTTTCAGGGAGAATAAAACTATTCTGGGCTGGATTTTCCTAGTAATAATATAAAAATGGGTGGTGAATTTAAGACCAAAAAATGACAATTTATTGAATGAATCTAATTTGAACATATCTGTCATTGGCTTGTTGATCTTAACATTGTTAGTTTATTTCCTATTGGGACAAATTCATAAAGCACGTATTGGACTCTAGCTTATCATTGCACTTACTATAACGAGCGTAGCTGTCATCAATTTAGGTCATTTTGTACATCTCATCTCCGGTTTTTCCTGCATCCACTGTGTGTGTGTGTGTGTGTGTGTGTGTGTGTGTGTGTGTGTGTGTGTGTGTGTGTGTGTGTGTGTGTGTGTGTGTGTGTGTGTGTGTGTGTGTGTGTGTGTGTGTGTGTGTGTGTGTGTGTGTGTGTGTGTGTGTGTGTGCGCGCGCGTCAGTCGCAGGGGAAAGTGAGCAGCAGCCCCGCCCGCTGCAGAGAGCTACCAGGATAGAAACAGCAGCCGCTTTCAGCAACTTCAGAGTGAAACATCGTTACAGCGGACTCTGATGTTAAAATGTATACATGTTGGCAGGATGGTCTGAAACGTTTTGGACGGTCTTTCGCTGTATGTTTTGTTGGTAAATGTGAGATGTTCGAGTCACACACATCTCGTCTTCATATCAGAAACAAGGAAATTCATTTTGTGTTTGGCTCTCAGCGTCAAATACTGACGCAAAGTCTGGCACGTGGGACTGTTGTGGTTGGTTGAAGTTACGGGAAACTCCAGTTATTGGTCAAATTTGCAGTAAAGTTGCGGTGACTGGTCAAAATAGCAAGTGGCACCGAATTCACAGTGATTGGTTAAATTTCTGTAAATCGTTGCGATTGCGACATTGCACATTCCTGAAGGGACTTTCTCATACGTGACTTCACCAACTTAACAGCTACTAAATAGACCTTGTGGTGAGATTGTTTTCTCATCTGCTGAACTTCGAACCTCAATACACTATACAGTATATAATAATAATAGAATAATTACACAAATGTTTCCACTGTTAAAAAAATCCTGTTTGTTATCTTTCCTATCTTGATATGTTTTGTTAAAACGATCAGCAGAAATGCATTTTATAGGGTTGTTATGGTGGTTTTTACATTTTCTTCAAAAGATCTAGATTCAATTGAAATGTTTAAAGACACAGCATTAAAAAAAAAAAAGTAAGAGTTTCCGTGAAATAAAAGCTGTTCCTGAATATGCGTAGTATCTAGACAAATTGGAAGCATTTTTCTATTTATGAACAATGTACATACTTTTGTAATGTTGTAAAGTGTCCATATAGTATATCAGTGTTTTATTATCACCAGAAAAAAAAATCTCTAACAGTTATCATACTCTGCTTTTCAAAGTGTGCCTGATTCTGATGGAGTTTAGACTCTGATGAGGTGTTTCTCAATGTAACACAAAATGATCCCTTTTCACCCTGAACACATTCCTTGTATCAGATGAACACAAGTTGCACTCATAAAGAGACACCAGTATCAATGATGTTATTTATGCTGGCAAGGAAAATATACATTCCTGTCAGATAATCATCTTAACCAGTACACAAAAACACAACCAACCACTGTCAACCCAACAGACAGCTACAAACTGAACCTCCTTACAAGTGATTTCTTGAAATGTTGCTGAGGCACTTAAAGCATTGATCAGCAACAATTTTACATACTTTTGGCGACTAACATTGATTGACATAACACAATATTGATTCAATGGCGCAAATGTGGTTGTACAGAATAAATAGAGGAGTGGTTAGGATGAAAGATGCTCTTCTCATCTCTGACTGCAGTCAAAATATTTAAAAACGGCCTAAGAAACAAGCACCCCCTTTTTTCATTAACAAAAAAAAAAAAAAAAAGAAATCACTCACATTACTGACAGCCTGACAACATGGTTTGCTTTACAAAAGCCCCAGTTTAAGCTTCTGATGTATATGACATTGGAGTCACTGAGTTATGCAAGACTTTCTGAAGGAATGTTTTAGAATCTTCAAAAGTATTCTGGATCTGGATGAAAAAAACCAACCTACAAAGAAAAAAAAAAGGTTTTGAACCCAGGTAACGACTATTAGTAGTAGTATTTATAGAACATTCAAATCCAATATTATTCGATTGGTAATAGGGCTTAACGATATTGTGTTTTAGCTGCGACATTGCGATGTGCGCATGCGCGATAGTCACATCGCAGAACGGTGCGATGTTGAGGCTAATCCTTTTTTGCTGCTTGATAGAAAAGTAAACTTTCACCGTTCTCCTTTTACATTATTACCGGCCGACCCTTCCCCTTTGAGACAGGTAGCCATGTGGGCAATGTGTGTATGTGACGTTAGTCCGACAGGGTTTGTTATGGGAAGTGAGTAGAAAAGGACAATAGGCAGCAGCTGCCGCTGACAGTGATGCGCATAGTTTGATGGGTAGTCAGTGAAGCTACAGTAGTCAGTGTTATACGAACTAAATCACCTGATTAATGCAACATAAAAAGAAGACTGGTAATGGATGTGGACCCGGAAGACGCCTTCTTCCAGACTCTCCAATTAATAGTCCAAATTCAAAGAAAGTATGTACCAACAAAGATAAAAACAAGGTCTCTAACGCCGACATTCTCAAAGCAATTTTTTGAGTTGGAGGAGCACTTCTCCGTCTTTGAACAATGGATAAATAAAAACTCTGCAGACATTACTGTGGTAAAAGAAGAGATGAAAGGCCTTGGGTTTCAAGCAAAGGAGATGGAAGGGGCCCCGCTACAGAAGGAAGGTGAAAAGACTAGATAAGAGCATTGAAGAACTAAAAGAGAAAACCAAAGAAGGCGAGCGCTACAGCAGAAGATGGAATTTGTGCCTCATCAACCTTCCTGAAAAAGTGAACGAAGATGTAAGAGAGGAAGTCATGAAAATAATGAGTCAGATTGCACCCGATGATAAAAGCAAGCTAGGATTGATACAGTACACAGAACTGGGTGCCCCGGAGATAATACACCGTGTCCGATTATTATATAGTTCAACATGCGTACTAGGGCTGCACAATTAATCGAATTTTAATCACGATCACAATTTTGACTTCCCACAATCAAATTTGCGTGATGGAGCGATTATTTTAAATACGTAATTTCAAAGAACGCTCCGGGGAATTTTTGCAAAGCCAATCTACCGCTCCGTAAACCACTGTCTTTCTAGATGTAGACAGTCACGGAGGACAGAGTAACGGGAGGAAAATTCAACAGATAGTCAGTTATACGTTGGTCTCAAAGTTTACCAGTTTACCAGTAAACGCAACATTTCGTCCCGTCTGTGTTGTTTTTCCAAACAGCAGCAGTGACCAGTGCTAGTCGGTGCTAGTTAGCGTCTTTTAGCTCCCAGGGCTCGGGGGCGAGCAACATTTTTCCTTTTTGCACCTGTGCACCTAATGTCCTCGCATCCGCTGCAATGTTGTTTATATGAATATGGTTTAATTTTGCGTTACATGACCCATTTCTTCTGTAAAGCCGTGCCTGTGTTGGATCTCTCCTCTACCCTCTCTCCTCTTACTCTCCGTGCTACCCCGCCACACAGCGGCCGCTGGTCCACACTTCTGACATTTGTCTACCGTTTTGTTATTAACACAGCTGTATATTGTTAAGCATGAGAGGCAAACCTGTATTTGTACTAGTGTTTCCGCTGGTAACTGCTATCGCAGTCGCCACGGCGAAAAACACAGAAGAAGTTATTGAATGTAACTACCTTCAGTTCGTAGAGTAACAGCGTGTGAGCCGGAGCCTGCTGGACCTGGGCCAGAGATGTGACCCATGGCCAGAATATCAGTGACGATACAGACATTTCATACACACGACGTGTGCAACTCCGCTGACTCGCCGTTTGACCCGTGCTGGACCCAGTCATAGCGAGTCACTCTGTGAGTAGCGTAGTAGCGGAATCTCCATGTCGCCGAGGACCTGACATGCTCCGAGAGAGAATGTAGAAACAAACTGTGGCCCCGGTCGAGCAGGCTTTTAAGGACGGAAGGAAAACCAGATGGCAAAGTCCAGTCACCTTCATCGATGGGGTGAAATTTGCTACATAAAATATTCACCCAGTATAGTCATCTAAGTATGATAACCAGGCAAGTAAATGTTTAACAAGTGGATAATTAGGTAGCCTGATATTAATAAGGCCTTAAGACAGTTCAATGTCTTGTTTATTGGTATTTTGAATCACTACCAAAGGTTAAGGGTTCCTATTAGCTCTTATCTTCTGTTTATCTTATCTATTTTTTAACCTTTATTTATTTCTATATCATTTACTAATAGTATGGCAAACACTACATTCACTAACCTTAAAGTGTTTTCTCTCAATGTCAAAGGGTTACAGAACATCTCTAAAAGAAGAAAGCTATTTTTCTTTTCTGTAGACGATCTAATGCAGATTTAATTTTTCTACAAGAGACTCACTCATGTGATGATGATGAGAAATTCTGGAGAAGTCAATGGGGGTATCAGATTTACTTAAGACATGCTTCCAATCACTCAGCCAAAGTAGCTATTTTGTTTAATAAATTTAAAGGAGATGTGTTAGAATCCCACTTTTCTAAATAGGGTAGATGGATTATTCTAGTTCTTAGAGTGAATAATGTGATTCTGGTGTTAACTAATATATATGGACATAAGGGAAATATTACTTAAAGAATAGATAACTATATAAATTCCAATCCGTCTGATAAAGCAAATTATACCTCTCGTTTCTATTCCGAGCTACATAACTCACTATAACCAAAACAGAGGATGAGAATTGTTTCAGCAAAATTAGAGAATATATCCCACAAATGTCCAATGACTTTAAATCAGTTTGTGATAAACCTATCTCAAAACCTGAAATTCTTGAAGCTGTAAATAAAAAATAAAAGAAATCTCCAAGAATATTTTATTTACTTTAGTTTTTTCCAAGTAAGATTAGAATGTTCCATGGATGGAACAATTAACATCTTTTTTTCGTATGCTGTATGATGCCGAATTGTTTAAACATTGTACAACATGTTTGTAAAATTTGCACACACAAAAAAAAAAAAAATAGTTCTTATCAGCATTCAGGAGGTGCTTTGCATTGGCTATATATGGTTAAAAATGGGCGTGTACAGGGTGGAATAGGAGGCTGATTCATGTACGCATACTTGGGGGGTAATCTGATTTATAAAGGGAACATTACTAACAGATTTGTGCGCGTACAGTTTTATAGTCTGAATTTCTTTTGGTGTACGCCATTTTTGGCTATTGGGTGCACGTACACTTTTAGTAAGGATCCTACGCACAGTTTTATAAATGAGACCCCAGGGTTGCCAAAATGTTGCTCTGAGCTATGATAAATTCAGCAGTCAGGCCCAAAACATGCAGATTATGCAAAAGGAAGACCACATTTTTATATTGATTCAAAGTGCACTTTTATAGTACATGTGGTGATTTACTTCCCAACAGAACTACTAACTCTTAATGCTTCTACTTAAAATTCCTGTCGACTTTCTTCCTTCTTGTCTTCATGGAATAATTAACTCAACCAAATGGTGTGTAATTGCAGAGTTAATCTAATCTGCATATAGAGTGAAACAACATATTATAATAAATAAGGAAAAAAAATATTGAATTCATTTCAGAGAAATACACACAATTAATTCAGAATTAATGCAGAAATAAATGTCTCATTAGCTCAAAATAACTTGAACACATTAGTACAACAGAGCAATAAAACCCAGTTCAATAAACTGAACTATTGTTTTACTCCAATGGACTATAGATTAAAAATGTTGACTTAAAGTGTTGTGCATGAACGCTTAGAGAGCGCTATTCATTGAACGTGCCCATGTTTTTGGTAAACGGTGAAGACTATTTATCCATTTGCAACTGAGAATTGTTGACGTTCACGGAAGTTAACAATGTTCACGCATTGTGTTTTACATGCATTTCCCCCCCGACCTACGCTAAAGTAGTCCCTTATCCTATCGTTCATTAACAGGAGAGAAACACTATTCAACTGCAGAACAGACTTCAACACACCATTTTGCATGTTGCTAATGCAAGAAGCAATTCAGACACAGCTACTGGTATGAAGTCAGAAAAAACAAGTCACAATGTCACATCAGTGACGAATTTGAAACAACACATTCAGTTTGAGCATTGCAGAGAGGTTCTACTAAAAAATAATCTGCACATTAAAAAAGAAAAATAACTAGTACATTCAACTCTAAATTGTGAACTATAAATGTTAACAAATTTATTGTGTGTGAAGTGAACTTTGAGCAACACTGGGACTACACTAATATATTGTCAAAGTACGTATGGAACAAATAAGTCTCAGAAAACAAATCATTTTTAACCAACCTGATCTCACAAAATTCCATGAAATGAACACGGTCCCTTAACTTAAAATCTGTGGCAGTTTCACAGAATTGCAAAGAAAATGTGTGATGGGCCCACAAAAGAATTCCATGAAATAAACACGGCCCTTTAAATTAAGGAAAAGGTCTTGGGTGGGCTTACGGTTCCATGACGTGCAGGAGAACGGTACGGATGGGTTTAGGAAAAGAAAGCAAGTTTTTAGGGCTTTCATATTACTCTTACTACTATTGACTTTACATTGGCGTGGTTTTCCGTAGTGGCCACAAATAATTTCCCATATTCCGTGCCACCACACCATAACGCTGTGTTAACAGTTCCTGATAATTTCACGCAATTCTGTGACACCAGAGTGTTTGTAACCTTTGGACCTCTACAATTAGTTAACTAACCCAAACAGAAGCTTTAGGATCTGTTTAATATTTGAATAATCACTTTGCATAATTCTATTTCACAACATTTTTTTTTTTTTTAGCCAAGACAAAAACTACTTACTTCTACTGGAAGAGGAAATCCAAGTTAATAAGCATGAATACATCATTTCTGTAGCCTTAAGGTAAATGTATGCGTCCATATTTGTTTTGTTATCAAAACAAAACCTTTACAGTACATCTGACATTAATGTTGCCAGAGAAAACGGCATTCATCAAAGTGGAAACCCGGAAAAGCAAAGCAGCTCTGTGGCACTGCAGGTCATCATCTTAGTTAATACACCGCAGTTGATGAACTTTGAAATTGCTGTGGGCAAATTTCATCATTCATAAATATGTCCCACCAGTGTTCATGTTCCACTTTTGATTATGAAATGCATTATTCAAACTCAAATATCAAATGAATTATTTGCATAGCCTCTGTTCTCTGTGAGCAATTGTCTATGTATTGTAATCAGTTGTATTCTGTAAGGAAACTGTAATTTGTAATCAGACCAGCAAAGCAAGGTTAAAATTAGGATTAATTCAGATGTGTTGTCAGGTTATCCTGACTGGCAGATTATTGGACCTACACTTAAGCACCTTTTGAACAGGCAATTTAGCGGCATTTTGAGTTTGCTTAAATCTTGAATAATGCTGCTAGATGGAGGAATGTGCAGTACATCTGAGGTGTGGAGAACAGAATTTAAATGCCACTTAATACTTTTAGGGATGGCATCATAGCACTGGATGTATGGCGAGGCCTTGGGCATAATATCCTTAGTGAAGTGCTGTTTTATGATCATGTATTACGGGAGGCCAAGATACTGAACAACTGTAACCACTGATCATGTAAGAGGTCATGACATATAGGCCTATAGCGAAAACAATGCTCGTTAGCTTAAGGTTCACTTTTACAATTACCAGTATGTGCATGTTCATAAATTTCCGCTTGCTTTGCAAACAACTAATGCAATATTTCTTTTTTGGTATTTGGATGTGGCCCTGGGCCTGATAGTTTGTCCTACATAATCATTCTTTTCTGCCTCAGCTACCGCAGTGTGCAGTCTCTGTTCCAATTAGACCTCCTGAATTAAGAATCAGTTCTTGATTAAACAAAATTGATTAAATATCATATTAGGAAGTTTTCCAAATTCTTTCCTCTCCCATTCTTTTATAGTTCATAGCTTCTCATATCCTTGGGAACAAATTGTTCGGGCTGAGTTAAGTGCTTTTGCAAAGCTCCTCTGTGGTGCTCCAATTTATATATTAAGATGTATTTACTCCCAAAGTAGAGGTGCTAGAGGGTTTATGTTTTGAAACTGATGAAAAAAGAAATATGAAAAATGTTTAAGCTTCATTGACTGGCCCCTTGTGAGATATCTCTGGAAAACCCAGCATGAATGAATTCAATTTTTATGACAGGCGGCTGGTGGTTAATCAACGCATCCACATAGTTTTTTTTTATAATAAATTGATTCAATCTCTCAGTGGAAATCTAATAGCTGCTACATATCTATAGAATAGGATGCACATCTGTTGGAGTGACTCATCCATGTGTTAATATACAGCTTTGTCTTTTCTGGGGGCTGAGCCCTTGCTTCATTCTGTCCACATCACAAGCTGAAATGAAAGATTTAGCTGCAACCAGTTCTTGACATGCATTATTTTGATATGTGTCATTGCCTGCTGTGTTTAATTGGGAGCTGTCTCTACAAATATAAGCCTGGGGAAGAAGGATGGGTTGACAGCACAACAACATTTCCCACCAGTCTATTAGTAAGAGGGGAATATGGGTTTAGGATGGATAGGCAGATCTGTACACTCTGTAATGGTGTTATTAGCAGTGGCGCAAAAAGTGGGTATGCGCTATATGCGGCACAGCATCATGGGGGCGCCAAAGCGATGGTAACATTTAAAAATATATATATTTGTTTGGTATTTTCTATATGTAGCTGCTGTTTCCAAATCATTTCTACATTTCTTCAACGTTATATAACATTTTATTACATGGCTTGGTTGAATTCTAATGTAGAATGCGGTTTGTTATTTTCTTGATAACAGACCGTTGCTAAGTATAACACACCGTTGCCATAGACGCAGTTCTGTTCACTCTGGAGGACAGCAACCAATCAATCCGCTGAAAGAAATCCGGATAATTTATTAGCTGTGGCAAAAAGTGGGGAAACTTGGAGCAACTTCTTTCCTCCAATTCAAGCAATAGCAGGTGGTGAGCATCTATTAAGCTACACCTGTATGTACAGTCTACGATCGCCACGCCGAAGGGACAACAATGCTAATTAGTTAGCTTAGCTACATTGCAACATGTTTAACGTTAACTTACAGGTGTGTCAACAGCAGCTGTGCAAAAAGGAAACAAGATGAATGAGGACATAAACGTCAACATACATATTCCCAAAGAAGCCATTCGTCATGTCTAACTTCACCGTCAACGGAAATGTTCAGTTTAATGTGAATTAGAGCTGCCGATAGCCCGCTAGCTCACTACCGCTTCAGCTAATGTGTCAATTCCTGCAGTGATTAAAACAGCAGCTGGGTAATTTGTCCACCACAGCAGCACCCCATAAAATATACGGACCCTTCCGCTTCACGTTACTTAGAGGACTAACGGGCTAGAGTAGGCGCCCTATCTCCTAAGATTCCATCATAGCATGTTGACATAGAAGAGGGACCGGGGGTGCCATGAGTGCTGAGCAAGCAAGTGTTGAGTTGTCGTCTATGGAAAAAGATGGATAAAGCATAAAAGCTGTTGCGGGCTAAAAATAGAAAAATAGAGGGAAAAGGAGATGACATGTCAAGGGATACGACAGCAGTTAATAAATAAGTGGATGGTGAAAGGCTGCTTGGAGGCTTGCAAATATTCTTATACTGTTTATGTTGTTAACAGACTAGCTAGCATTTGCTAATACTGGGAATGTAGCAGCCAAATGGGGGTACGGCTAGCTTTGAATATGCAAAACCGTGGTTGCTGAGCTGAAAACTGGAAGATATAAGGTAGCATGTACAGTAAATGACAAGAATCTGGAAAACATACCTAATGCAATAACTCTGGTTTGCCATGGAATTATGCAAAGATTTGCTACCAAACTTGGAAGCTTGCAAATATTCATGTTAACAGACTGTTCTGAGATTAGCTAGTGTTTGCTAACACTAGCAGCTAAAGTGGGGGGTCACGGCTAGCTTAATGCAAACCAATGTTACTGATAGCTACATTTACATTTTGGATAAACCCAATGGTACAATTCCCATGCATGACATATCTCAAATGTTATTAAGGTAAAATAACAACTGGTAAATATAAGGTAGCATGCACTATAAATGACAAGGAGCTGGAAAACATAACTTGTGCAATAACTCTGGTTTACCATGGAATCCTTGATATATTTTGTCTTACCATTAGCTGTTCATGTTACCTGTGCTGTCAGACACACAGGCTATAGTTACATCAGTTGGGTGACAGGGAAGCTATAATCACAGGGTCACATCTCCCTCTCTCTTTAAAGGTCTGTGCTAAGTGGCTTTCCATATTTGTACTTTTTAAAATCCAAAATGTGACTGTCAAAAGCAGCACAACCTTACTGTGTAATAGTTGTCTTATCTGATGTAAATGGACTGTTTTTATATAGCGCTTTTCTAGTCCTAATGACTACTCAAAGCGCTTTTACATAGTACAGTAACCATTCGCCCTTCACACACATTCAAGCACTGGTTGTGGTTGGGTAGTTGCGTCCCTGGTTATTAGGTATATAGCATCTACTGCATGGACGGGAACAAGAAGTGTGTAAGTTTATTTTTTTTCTGAGTATAGCTGGACTACAAGCAATGCAATTATAAAAACACAATACATATACATGCATATTATACTGTATGTATTTACTCACTGACTAATACAATATGATTTTTTTTAACCAAATACTCGAACCAATGGTACATGCCTTCACATTACATTTGCAGGCTGAAATGTGCCGTTCACACTTCTACAGGGTCATTCATATTTAACATCAAAGGCTTATAAAACCAAATGGATGTGAAGAATGATGGCGATTAATCAAAGACTCACTTGATCCACAGTGTAGTGTCCTATAGATGCCTCTCAGTGCATTAGTACAGTCTCCAGAGACCATCAGCACCAGTTTGATTAATTGCAATGTTAAACGCAGCAATTTCCATTTCATAAATTTGAATTCAACATTAGCATAAGATTGTTCGGTAGCATAAATAATTATGAAACGGATTCAGATTACGACATTATCAAGAGATGCCCTTTGATCCTGGTAATCATGCGTTGTCTTTTGTGTTTATTTAAATAAATAAAAACATTTAAAATAAAAAATAAAAAATCGGTTGTTGATCTCAGAACACTTTATTCCATTTTTTAGTATCAACCAGTTTGATGATGTTATTAATAGTCATTATTGGTGTTAACTAATTTAATTTAGACATAATGAAAGCATTTATGATCTGACAGCCTTATTGTACTAAATCATGAGTGCTGCTTTCACCACCAACCTTTCTGGTCTTAAAAAAAAAAAAAAAAACATTTAAATAAATTTAGTCATTAGTGGTCACTGGTGATTGACCGGTGAAATAATCGATTCATCAGGTACTCTATAACTGATGAAGTAGACTAAATAAGCCGCAAAAAACAATTCAAAAACCTAATTATCTGATTTACGATAGTCAAACATTTAAGATGATAAAACCAGTGAGTGTCTTGTTGAATGATGAACGATTAGTCATTTAATTAAGTCTACATACTAACATTTGCTAATTAGCAATAAACACTAAGTACAGCAAGGCTGATGGGAATGTCGTTTTGCAGATATTTGTTTAGAAACAAAAGTATTGGATAAATTGAAATTTGACTTCATGGTGGTGCGGGAAAAAAAAAGTTAATGTTTTACCAGGTCATTAGGAATCATCCTTTATGACCCATGGTAGTAGCAAGCTTCTATACCAATCAATGTTGTAGATGTTGAGATAACTCACAGGATAAGGGAGAAATTTGATCTGTTGGTAACATCCATCCAATGGCTAAATGTCAACCTCCTGGAGGTGCTGGAGGACAGGGCAGGGGACAACCAAAGTCGGTTGGATTCATTCCAACTGCAGAAAATAAATGTTAATACATTTTCATGGCAATCAATCTCATAGTTGTTGAGATATTTTTGTCCAGAGCCAAGTGGTGGACCGGCTAATAATTCGCATATTACAATGCGATCATTTGGAGACTACAAGTGGCTACATTCTTTTAGAAAATCAGCAATGCAGACTCAGCAAAAGGAGGCATTGCATACAGCAGATAAGATGCTACTTTCACTGTCTCGGCATAACTCATCCTCCCTGGCTGTGCAGGGTTTGCTAGGAGAAGGAGTGTGATGTGCAGTATATGCTTTTGCTTAGGACAGCCTGTAAAGGACTGGTTTGACAGGCTCAGCGTGTGTTAGTTTGTCTGCTAGAGACCACTAATCTTAAAGTGTCTGAAACTGTGAGCAAAATTAATTAGGGCCTGAGCACCGACAGCGCATAAGGCCCTATTGAAACTGAAGGAATTTGGCCTCTGGCAAATGAATAGCCTTTTTTAGAGGTTTAACATACGCAAACACTCGTATCAAGTCTGATGAAAATGTACGTATTTTAAGGCTTTCGGGAATATGCACAAAAATGGCTCAATAGCAACCCCTACAAAATCAAAAGAAATTGAGCCCCTGCAGTTCGAACGTGAACGAAACGTGGTACACATACGTAGCAAGTCAAGATGTACAAAAAAAGCTCATTGGAGCAATACTCTACACCCAACAGGAAGTCCGCCATTTTGAATTGAAAGTTCGAAATTAGTGCAATTTTGGCCATTTCCACATATCATACATTAACAAACTCCTCCTAGAGATTTAATCCGATTAACTTCTAATTTGGTCAGTACCAAATTAAGACCGTACTGAGTATTAAAAGAAAAACCTTTCGTCATAGGGCAGGGCCGTGGCGGGGCAGCCATTTTGTGCGTTTTGCTATCAAAACAGGAAGTGGGTGTAACTTGAGTGTATATTGTCCGATTGGCTCAAAACTTTTCAGGATTTATTAGAGTCCAATCCTGACAACGTATACACAATCAACAAGAGTACAAGCCTGAGGACATATACAGGCTGATATTGACTTTTGGTCATAGTGCCCCCCGCTGGCAACAGGAAATCTGCCTTACATGACATACATACCGATTTAACTGAAACTTGTGTGATGTGTCATTGAACACAGCAGAGAGTTTATTTTTGATTGGTTATAATTTGACCCGCAACCTATGCTGTGGGCATACCCTTTTTATAACTTACGATCCGTTTGATGTAGACCCTTGTGTAAGCTCCTAATTATTTGGTGATGTTTGGCCTAATTGAACTCCGCAGGGAATTCCCTTTTCATTGGATTTGCCGTGTCTGTATGCCGCGCAAATGCACGGTCACATGGAGTGGCATCCACCAGTAACCCCGACTCGCGCAGAGAAGAGAGGGCCCATCCAACACTGCTTGCAGCTTTAATTTAGCTTTACAGAACAAAGCTATCACACTTTCTTTGGATACCCTGGTCAAAATTCCAACTGAATTACAAACTCATCTGGGTTTTTTTTTTTTAATTTGGACCATCTGGGGCCATTTTAATCCCATTTTGGAACAAGTGTTTCACACAATTATTGACTTACACCCTGGTATAGTGTCGAATTTTCAAGAGCCATATCACCAGGGATGGGTTACACTAACATCACTCTTATGTAGAGCCAGTTAAAGTGTGGAGAATGCTGTGTTATAAACGATGCAAGGCCCTGTTTCTGAATTGCCAAAGTTCTTTCTAAATTATTTTACTGCCTGGATGACTAACTGAAATATCCAATTTGCATTGGCAAAATCAAATTACCAGCCTCCCATGGTATTCCTAATGCAGCCTAGAGAGGGCTTTAGTATACAGACAATGTGTTTCCCATTCATAGAAAGCGTTGCATGGATAACAGCACGGGTGAAGGCTTTGTTGTTGTTTGGTTCAATAAATAATTGCTTATGTACACATTTTAATCAAGAAGCTTGTAGTTTCAAGTGTTATTGGTCATACGTGTGTGTGTATGACGAGGATAGTGATTAAAAGCAAGTGACAAGTGTATCCAACAGTATTGCACACATGATGAAAAAAAGGAATTAGATATGAGAGAATGGAATGAGCTAAATAGATACAAATAAAGCGCTATGTAACTTACTTGAGAAACAGATGTTTTGTTTTTTGCAATCAGAATCATGAGTGTAGATGCACACAGGTGGTTTACTCTTCCCACTTATTATCTTCTTTTGCTTCCACACCACGGGCCCCTTATCAGAAATTAAAATGGCTCGCTCAGAGTGTGAAATACAGATTATGACAGCCCTAAGCAGCTGGTCCGCCCAGAACCAGCCATATGGACCACTAGGGTTGGTGTTATTGTTGCATTCAGTCCTGTCAAACATGCTAGGGAAATTAGAGTTAAACCGACCTGTGTGTCTTTGAATGAGTCCACCACGACAGAATCCTGACCGTAGTCATAGCAACAGGCTGGGTCTAATGCGTTCAGCTCAAAATGAACTTTTATTGAAGACCACTTTTTCACACCTTATTGATAAGGGAAAAACATCACACAAGTCCACACATATGCTGTTTCAATATGCATGACTGGCGCAAAAGGCTATGTTGTTTTATGTGCTGGTAAAAAAAAAAAAAAAATAGTAACTACAGACTGATTCTCAACTTCTTTTTTTTTTTTTTAACACTAGCAGAAAAGGTTATATTCACAACATACTGTATTTTCAAAATGGAAAAATCCAAGCTTTAAAGCTTGAATAGAAATGTATTCAACAGATCAAGGTCTACACATGACGTACATAAAATGTATTTTTAAATTGTACCACTGTGATGGTGTTCATGGCTTACATAACACTCAACTATAATCGCTAATTATAAACTCAACACTGACATTGAAAAAAAATAAAATAATAAATAGCCTTTTTGTGATTCCTTGCACATAGACACCATGTGCACTGTTGAACCCAAGACATACACATATATTATTAAATCGGGGGACCATTTGCATAGAACATCTCATAATCATCCCATAATAGCTTGTGCTGCCAGTGACTATTCAAACCAACATGACACCGAAACGTTCCCAGACTCTGGCAAGCAAACCCTTCTTTCCCTAACGGCAGTCAACGTTGCCAGCACAGCTTTAATGGTAATGAAATGCTAATGCTCTGAATTCAAAAAAGATAATGAGATGTATCGTGATATGCCCTCATCCTAACCCCCAACACTTCTGGTTTATCCTGTTTGCATGTGTCGTGTTCATGTGTACGTATGTGTGAGAATGTCACATTTGTAGAAACACAGGCTGCTTTGGCATTGCACAGCATGACATAAGTGGGGTGTTCTGGGTGCCTATAGTGTGATGCAAGTACAGCCCTTTATAGTCAATTAATCAATTGTTAAATATATTTTTAAATATATATGGGTTAATAGGCCTGATGAACAAATTATACTTTATAGCTCATTCAAGACAGTGATGTAAAAGCCATGGTGTCTAATGACATTAGGTTGCCCATGTTCTGTAGATCTCATGATGTTAGAGGATACACACAAGAACATGTACAGAAAGGAAACAGTGTTACATTTGGTCGGTTATTTTTAAAGCAAAATAAAAAGCTTCCTAAACATGTAGGCTAGGTTCATTTCTGCTGATGTTCCCTTAAAAAACTGAACACTATGAGATTGCCATTCATGTTGTTTACAGCCGCAAAAGGGCTGGAGCCAATCCCACAATGCAGTAGGTGAGAGGCAGGGTACACCTTGGACAGGCTGCCAGTCTGTCACATTCACGCCTACCGGCTATTTAGAGTTTCAGGGACTTCTGACAGCCGGAAGACACGAGGAGAACATATTATCTCAACAGAGGAAGGTCCGGAGTCTTTCTTGATACGAAGTGACAGCAGTAACCACTGAGCCACCTTGTTGAACATTTTAACCTTACACTGCTAAGCATCACACTACGTCAGCCAGATGAATGTAGTGGAAAAAAGTATATATTCCTTTGAAATACAGCTAAGTAAAAGTCAGACTAAAGGGAAATATCCTGAATGAAACAATAAGTACTTGACACACCTAACTACTTTACGGCGTAGGTTCTGAACTTAAAAAGAAGTAAAGCCTACAGTATACATGGGGGGCACGACACTGACTACACGATTAAAGATCACCGTCTCCCTACTCGCCTGTAGTCAAGTGTAACCCACCATGTTCCCAAGCATGTGCAGTGGCGTATCATCAGAGCCACAGTGCAAGGATGACTCACCACATATGTGCTCGCTCACTGCTAGATCTCCAGAGAGGCCATGTCTGCAGGCCTACACATGCACACAAAGAGAAGACACTGATTGCAATTTTGCTGCCTGGAGAAAAATGCCTGTCCAAATACTACACTAAGTACACGGCGAGATAATTAGGAAATAATGCACTGATGCTGAAATTAAACCACACAGGAACTTTTGGGAATCACTTGCAATTAGCAGCTCTCGCCTGTTTACGCAACACGATCATTGCTTTTGTAATGACTCTTTACTGTACACAACCCAGCAAGCACCACATGGGAAGGGTGACTTTTTTTATGCTAGTATTATGTTACTGGTTTTAAATGTAACCCTTATGAGTCTTGTGCTATTTTGTTGAGTATGCCTTTGCATACGACTTAAAAAAATGTTTACCATACCAATGTTTGGTATGTTTTTTGATGATTGTATGCATGCTAATTAGCTGGTTTGCATGCAGATAGTATAATTAATTACTTATTCAAATTCTGGTCAAGCACTTATTAAACTCATCAACTGTGGATACAGAGCAGCAGTAACATTTTATATTTGCCAATTCTTATGCAAGATTATGTTTTTTGCAATTCAGAAAGTTTTGTCAATTTGTCTATGTTATGATGGTGGTGTTGCAGGTGATCAATGATCTTTCGAGTTTAATTTAAAAAGTGTAATTGATCACTGGATGCACAGGAATGCATGACAAAAATACTCAAATTACACCTAACAGGGAAAGGACACTACAGAGTGCATATCAACACTTGACTACACTTGCTGTATTCAAATTCCAGTTACATTTACAATTTATTCTTAGAAACGGCAGCCCTCTGTTGTGTGTACACGTATTTGTTTTTACTCAAAGGGCTTGCTATCATTGTCATAATCAACCCACCCTTACCCAGTGAATTAATCCCTCAACCATGTTGTTTATGTATATATACACATATATAATATATATATATATATATATATATATATATATATATATATATATATATATATATATATATATATATATATATATATACACACACACACACATACATACATACATACATACATACATACATACATACACATACATACATACATACACACACAAATTAAATTATGTCTATGTCAGTATAATCAAAGTTGTGACAATATCAAACTTATTCTATATTGAAAGTAAAGGATTATGAAGCTAAATATGCCTTATTGAGTACACAAACGCAAATGCTTGACACCGGCTCTAAAACCTTGGCTGAGCCCTCTGTCTTCATAATGCATTCATGATGGGATGATTCATTGTGCTGTCCAAGAGCTACTGCCAGTCTGATACTCAATGTGCATAATACTGTTCAAACAGGTGTTCAACGAGAAGTTCCAACTCCCAGAGATTGACGGGATTAATGAACACTTTTCCTATGCCTTTTCTGTCACAGACCAAGAAGCCTTGAATACACTGAATTATTATTTTATTTTTTTATTGTTTAAATGCTTTGAAATGTAGACCTACAGCAGGACTACCTGGCATAAATAGATTCCTTTGATGACCACCTCTCAACCAGACATTGTCTTTTGACAACGGACAAGCAGAGAAGCAGGGAAGTGTTTTTGCATCCTCGAGATTGGAATGTACAGTAAGACCAAGACCAACTGCAATTCTGACGCAGAGGGAGGAATGTTTTAAATATTTATTTTATTTGTACATTTATATTTGAACATTACTTCAACTCTCACATCAGCAGCCATTTATATAAACCTACAATAGCGTTTTTCTTTCAACATGTCATTATTTCTTCACAAATGTTCCAAATCCACACTTACATATCCAATAATTTAAAAAGAAATGTGTTTAAAAGATAAAAAGGTTAATCAAAGAATGGGGTTATTTTTAAAAAGAACATAATGTAACATTTAAAGAGCATTATAGTTTTGTTTTGAATGGGTGTTTTGGGGACCAGGATTTTCAAATATTGGCGATATTGCTTCAAAAGAAACTATTTGCAGCCTGCAAAAATCAATTGTCCTCCTTTACCCTGGCATCATAATGTCTACAGGGTCATCTCCACACTCTGATAGTCCTATTTATTTTTCTTTTGAAGCATTTTTATTAGTGCGGTCAATTTAACACGTTATTAATGGCATAAATGTAAACCTTAAAATGGGTTTACATTTATGCCATGTGTGTCAACTTTTTTAATCAAAAGATTAATGTTCTTTTTGGCCTAGCAAACTTTTTCTTTTTTCCACATGTTGTTGCAACATCTAGTAACGTTAGAAAAAACTACACCACCACACTGGATCTAGCTAGACCAGAAACAAAACAGTCACGCCACACACACTTATTTGGACTTGCGATGCGGCCAAAGAGAAGTGACGTTACGTTTTGAGTGGATGGGGAGCGCGAGACGCCGAAATGGATGCCAATAAGATTCTGAATGGAAAGTTTACTTTTTAAAAGTTGTCAAATGGTTCCACTGACAAGACCAAAGTGATCTGTGTGTTTTGTCGTGAACGGAGCTATCATCGCAGCACGTCCAGGCTGAAATACTACTTGATGGCCAAGCACACAAATGATGCAAATTCTCCCCCCCCCCTCGTCAAAGTATTTTTTTCACCCTTTCATTGATGGACAGTGTTACACTGTGTGAGAGATTATTTGCTCCAAGTGAGAATGTTACGTGTGAAATTTAACACTACAGTAGGCTATATGCCAATGTTGTTTTTAATTAAACATTTGCACAATGCAAGCCGATCCACTTTTCCATGTTGATAAGAGCATTTAAATGAGTAAAAATAATAGGACAAAAAGAAATCAAGGGACATTTAGAATAGATAAAAAATGTGTGATTAATTGCAAGTTAACTATGACATTAATGCGATTAATTGCAATTAACGATTTCAATCGTTTGACAACAATAACTTTTATACAACCAAGCAAGGTCTGGTGGATCCATTCATATGATCTCAACTCTATGTTCTTTTGCATGTGTTGCATCAAAATGGTTGGAGGCGGATGATGGATGTATTCAGACCTTGTTCTTTTACCCTCTCTCCCACAAGCATATCTCATTGATTTTCTGAAATGTGGTTGGGAATCACAATCATTCTTGAGAAAGAAATAGTCCAGAACATGTCAGATGGGTGAAACTAAGTCTGCTTGCTACTGCTGAGCTTAGCTCACCAGGGAACCTAAACCGGCATGCCAAAGGCTGCCTCTATTTAAATCAAACCTAAGGAGGAAATGTAGAGTGTCTCAGTACACAGACACAAAAACGCTCCGTTACCTTGGACAACCAACGGCGGCTGTCTAGGGTTGATAACAAAAATGCCGTCAGGTTAGTACCACCACCGCTATGCACTCAACCACCCAAACCAATATTGCAGTGATGAAGCTCTTAGTGAGATATGTTTTCTTCAGGATATTACTGTCAAACAGCATTTCCTGTGAATATTAATGAAAATACAAGCATTTAATTTCTATAATACCCCTGCCATAAAAACATGCATTCAGTCATTCATATCAACAGGACGATACGACAATAACCACTTTTTGAATAAGCTGCTCTGCTGTGTACAGTAATACCACATCCACCATGGACATTTTTACTAGTTATTACTAATTCTATTATCACTGTGGGATGTCCGATTACCTCCCAGGCCTATTGTGCTGTGCCGAGAGGGGATGCAATATAAAGCACAGGATGCAAGGGATCCAATGACACTGTGTGTAATCTGATGAATTGAATAATAAAATGATTAAAAGCCGTAGCAACAAAGTAAGGGAAATCTTTTGGCATTTGATACCGTAGGCGTCGTTTACATACGATACCCCTAAATATCTAAATCATTATGGATGATCCCAATGACTTCTCTCCCTCTTGCTTTCTATTCCTCCCTCCCTATGTGATAGATTAACCAGTAACCATGTCTCTCTTGTGGAATGGACAGTGCAAATCGTTGTAGGTTCTAAGCCAGCCAGCAGAGACAGGGCTGGCTGGGCAGAGTGATAGATTAGGGATTTTTAAATACTCCTCCTGGTGAGTTCTGCCGCAGCCAAAAGAGCAGCTGGAGGTTTTCTAACTCTGCAAGGGGGGTGGAGAAGGGCCACAGATGGCCATGGGCCCTACAGGTCAACGTTATTCAAGGATGCATTCTAGAGTGAATGATTGCGTGAATTAATCCAAGCCTGCGGATGTATTGGAATTTACTGTGCTATGGTAAATGATGAAGCCTGCACTTTAAATCCATATTTTATATGACACAAAAGCTACTGAAGAAGTCTGTGCAGAACTATAGCAGGGCTGACAAGCTTAGAGGAACATTATTACTCCCTATTGATTTCATGATACATTTTACATTGTGCACAGCAAGGAGAATAACTTTGAAATAAGGAAACTAAATCACCATTGAATACACTGTCATTAAGGTGATTCATTTTCTGCTTTATGCAGCTACATACTGTACTATCACAGCCCAATGTCTGTTACACTTTGACGCTGTAGTCTGTCAGTGTTTGGGGTAAAACATAACCTTTTTTAGAGTGAACACAGATGATTTGGCCTTTTTATAGCTTTGTCATCACAGGGTGGTTTGAAAACATCAAAGTGCTGATTGTAAGCCCTCTTTTATATCTGCGAAAAGCTGCTTATTTGCATTCAACCTTACGTGACCCTCTTTTGCTTTGCTGTCATTGTATTGCAGTTCCTCCACAATTAAATTCCTTTTAACATTTTAAGTTTACGTTATTTGGGGTTGTTGTTACACTGTTTAAAAGCTTTTAATTACTAAATAAAGATTTTCAGCCCTTTTGTTGTATTGTATGCAAATGTTACTATAGCTAAAAGGCCACCAATTGTATATGTCAAAACACTGGTACAATTCATTGTGAATAAATTCATGGAATGATTAGATGACCACTCCATGATTAGGTGTTCTCATTACATTATGAGCTACCGCCTTCAGTTATCTCTAAACATGCCTGTGTGAGGTTACTGAAGTCCAGTCTGACTTATTTACATTTAAAGTGGCCAACAGGATTTTAGGCTGGCTTGTTGGCTTAAGTATTTATAAAAGCAGAATAAGGTTACAATTAAACATTTGCACACAGATGCATCTTAAACAAATTAGTACCAGCATAAACCTGTAACCCGGCAGGCTGCTGGGTCACGCAACTCTAGGTTTGAGCCAAAGGATTTTTCTGAAGGGGCCTTCCAGACACGAAAGGTATTAATCTGGGATGGGTTATTGAGGCTAGTCACACTAAGCAGGCCGACTTCAAGGGGGATTTTAGAAGCTCAACAATTGTTTTCTTCAAACTTTGGCTGGAGTTTCTACAAACATTCTCTTTCTCTTTCCCCTTTATGAAAACTGTATCAAGCAATATTGTATGGAATTATTGTTTATCTTGATATAAAAAGTGTTAAGTCTTACTGTCAGTGCCATCATTTTGAGGCACCTCTGTTTTGCTAAGTAGTACTGTATGTGGATAATTTCCAATCAATTATCTCATTATCAACTCCCATACACAACGTCATAACAAATGGGTACACTTTTGTACCTTTCATCACAGGCACGGTTCCTCGACATGTCATAACCCAGTTTTCATTTCAAAATAAACAAACTCTTGTTTCCTAAATACTCAAGGGAACTGTGACCCTGCATGATTGTTTGTGTGGTTCCCACATTGTGGTGGTGAACTGCAATATTAAGCCTCTCTGAGGGCTTTGATGTGTCAACTGATTTCTGGGGGAGAAGGCACATAGGGATGTACAGTGGCAGAGATATGATCAAATGTGTCAGGAGACAATACATCCGGATGTGCAGTGAGAGCAGAGCCTGTTCATGTGAAGTGAAAGGTGCACAGTATCTTACCTCAGGCGAAATGTCATCTCAGTTGGGAGGATATGTATCATAGTTTTGATGTTTTTCATTCACCCTTCCCTTGTAAAAGAGTCTCAGTATACTGTTAGTATACTAAAAGTACATACATACATTAGTGTATGTTAAAAGTGAAATACAGCAGGCTGAAACTTATAGTGTATATACTGTACTTCATGACAATGCACATGATGTCCTTTGATAAAAAAGTGGTTCTCTATCAGTATATGAAAATGGATGGTGCAGTGGTCCATGGGAGGAGTTACCTTAATTGAGATCCACTTCATGTTTAAATCGTTTCAGGGGTTTAAATACCAGTATTAGGTTTAAGACAAAAGGACAATCAATCAGTCCTGGGGTAAAATTTAGTAAAACCACAAAGTTGCAGATAGCTCAGCAATTATTCCTTCAATTGCAGCCATTGTGCCTGAGACATAAATGTAAGTAAGAAGACAAATTGTCAACTCAACAGTTTAGATAAAAAGGTCCTGGATGTGTATGACTATGTGGAGGTCACAGTGACCATATACATCAGTTTTCTTTTAATGATCACATTGATTCCTCGTTTAAGTGGTCCCATATATGTGTTAACATCAATATGTAAATAGTAACAGTGTCCTAGTTTCACATGTTGATTATATACAATCAATGTCCATTGCATAGAATGCAACTTTGGTCAATACAAGGCAGGATTAGCTGGGAAACTTGTGGATTACCTGCTGAACAGGGACATGGAAGTAGTCTTTTGTAGATTATGGTGAACTAGTGTGTGTTTTAGCAGTGTTTTGCGATTGAGAACAAGCTAGCATGGTAGTGCTGCCATGTGCTACGGTTAGCCACCTCATCTCAGCTAGTGACATAGAAAGCCATGCAGATTTTGAACAGCTCACCCGGAGACTGAAGGCAGGACACAATCAGAAACCTGTATCTCACTCAAAACAGCCTGGATAGTTTGGAATGTGTGGAAGCACCAAAAACAAAACAAAAACACCCCAAATACCAGAAAAAGATTTGTTTTCATAATATGGGCACTTTAAAATATGTATCAGTATCATTTAGTTATGTACATGAAATTGTAAATTACTCAAGCAGTGGGTGGTGTACTGTAGGGTTAAGACAAACAATTGTGTTTCTGCACAGAAAGAAGACCATATTTCACCATACTGTGCTTCTCATATACACAAAATACTTCCCTGCTGAGGAAGCACAATCTTAGTGCATTACTTTCATCTGTAGATAAGTGGAATAGTGCCTCCCAATCTACTTCAATAGCCAGCTTATTGTTGTCTGTACATACATTGCTGCAACAAGAACAGGAACTGCCAATAGCTAATCCTGCATACTTCACAGCAACATTAAGCTTCCTCTTTGAATTGCCCAACAAGCGTAGTAGCAAAAACTCAAAATATATACATTTCATCTATTCATTAATTTACAAATGTTTGGATGGAAATGTTTTTTTTTCTTTTTTACATTTGCATAGCTTCAAAAACACCACTTTTATGTGAAATAACATTTATGAACTTTTCTGAAAGTGGTGGAAAGACTGCCTTAGCCTATACAGTAAACACGGAGGGAGCCAAACCAGCCTAGCCTATATTAACAGACTGATGCCTTTACCAGACCAGTTAAAACTATTTATTCCATCAATGGTACAAAATGTAAGTGGTAAAAATCCTAGAGCAGGTGTCTTCCATGTTTTTTAAATTCAAGGTCCCCTTAAATCCCTTTATATATTATAAGCCTTTATACATATTTTTGCATAGAATAAGCTTTTCAAATGGCCTTATACTTGTTAGCATACTTTTTTTTAAATCATGTTTTCATGTGGCACAGTAAATCCTCAGGATGAACTGTATCTGTGGATGGCTACCACCTTATCTATAGGTTAGTAAGCCTATCCTCATGGGGGATTTATACTTAATATGATGGATTCATGTTAAGACTAATAAACAATTTGGTGGGCCCCCTGCATTTAATCTGAGGACCCCCTAGGGGTCCCGGATTCCCACTGTTGAAGATCCCTGGCCTCGAGTGTTCCAGAGTGATGCTGAGCGTTAAGAATTTTGCAAGCAATTGTACAATTGTGTGACAATTGTAAGCCTGTAAGGTAATACAAAGTAAAGTTAGGGGGGGGACACCCAGGGAGTTCAAGCTGAGAGCAGGGCCAGCGAGGCAGAGACGGGCAGATATCTGCCTCGAGTTAAAACCAAACTCTACACGATGGAGTTATTGATTAAATGTTCTCTTAAAAGGCCAGTTGGATGGAGAAGGTTACATCAAGGTTTTCACTACAGGGGAATGGAGATGCATTCGACATGTCAGCTGAGGATAGGCTCTGAGTGGGCACATGGCCCTTCTGTACTCGTACAAGGCACGACAATTTTCTTAAATTGAATCTACCCATGCAGAAATTCACTGGGCTCAACCCCTATGGACTGAAATGAGTGTCAAAACATCCAAAAAAAGAATTTCGGGAGTGTTTTACCAGCAAATGGTCAGAAGACATGTATGGCACTCATATACATATTTGGAATAGTCCTTAGACATGCTATGAAGTCATGATTTAAATGACAACTCATTTTAGCATTTCCAATGTAAACAGAGGAATAATTTGAGATAATAGACTGGAGAGCATCATTTTTAATGCAATCCTTATTTCTTACAAAAGGTTAATGTGAGAATAATTGGGACAAACGGTTTTCTAATAACAAGCTAGGCAGTTCACGAGGATGTGTGACTCACATTATCTATGGTACAATAGTAAAACACAATTAAAAGTGCAATTAGCAATAGAGTTGGTCGATTTCTAGTTTCGCCGGTCTGGTCAGGTGTATAAGCTTGAACCAGTTGGATTTTATACAACTTAAGGTGTTGCAGCACCGTTTTTACTACATTTCTCTGTAGCGTTGATGTTTTCTAAATCAAATAGGTGTTCAGTAGTTCACCGTTAGCTCATTTATTCATCAAGTAGTGTGGTAGTGCCACTTCAGTGTAGTGAAGCTTTATTCAATGTCAGTACCTATAGTACCTTAACTCTGGTGTTTAGCTTAATATCAAACTGGTTTGAAAATGTTTACACCTGCCCAAAATTAGATGAACACATCACAACAACACTTTCTATTAGGATGTTTAGTAAGATCTTTATTTTGTGAAATGTTACTCTATTTCTCCTAATAATTAGCACACCATTGTAATAACATGGGGAGAGGCACGTGTGGCCTACTGCAACTAAAAACCATGTATGAGCAGCAGAGAATCTTTTTTCATACATGGGTGGTTATACTATCCCAAATACTGTACAATAAAATAAGCTGCATCATGATCCTGAACTCTACGAGAAAGAATCTGTCTCCACAGGGGCACTTTGACAGCGGTAGTTGTTTGAGAGTGTTTGATTGTGGGATTTGGACTGGCACTTTTTTCAGTCGAACTCTGTGGTCTGCCCCACAATTTACAGCACGGCAGCAGCATAATAATAAACCAGAATTCTTACCTTGTGGTGCAGTCATAACACAAAAAAGAAAAGTGTGACCCCGAGGCTGCAGCACCGCGGCTGCCCTGCTGCTGCTAGCTTGGCTAACAACATTAGCTAGCTGCCTGGTCGTCTGTTGCTTGCAGGTAACTCTGGAAGTGTGGGGGAGAGGTGCTGCTACTTCTTTGGGTTACAGTTGCTGAGTTTTCTGCCTCCGGTGTTTTAGGTTTTTTAGCCTATGGTTGATGTATAAAGAAATCCAAAATGCGCTTTTGTGCCATAGCAAGCGAACTTCTGTACAGTTGACTCGCCGGGAAAGTTCCCACAACTATCTTCACTCATCAGCGTCAGAAGCACGCAGCGCGCCTCGCTCTTGGTAAAATCGTCAGATTCAGTCTAATCACATTATGTGTTTATCTCTTACTTACCAAATTTTAAAATGTATTACATTTAGTGAAAGGGATTAGGTTTATATTAATCATTTTATTAAAAATACATTTGTTTTTTTAATTATGTTGTAGTTGTTTGTCATTTTGTTAGGGAGTCCTGCAGCACAATCCGCACCCTTAGTTCCCGCGGCCATGCCTATGCTGGAATCACAAGGGTCTTATCTAACTGCATATGCATAGAAAATGTTTTAAAAATAATTCACTAATAATTCACTATGAAAGGTTACTGCTCTGCGTGCTACTGGTGATGAATAATTGGACTTCATTAAAACGATGGCCTGAAAATAATGACTTTTAAGGAGAAACACCTGTATAATCCATCATTAATGACTGCAAATGGGGTTTTTTGCTCTTACTTTGGGGGTATCCTGTGCACTTTATTGGAAAGTAACCTGGCAAGTGTACGCACTTGCTAATATAATAGGCTTAACATGTTCTTATACTAATCAAAAACATATTCCACAAAAAAAATAACTAAAGCTTGATTTGAACAAATTGATACCAATGTCTAATATAACTTTAAAACTGCATGCTTGCATTTTGCCATTTAATTTAACTTATTTTATTGGCAAAAAAACAAAACGTTGAACTTGACTTCAAGCCACACTTGAAATGTTAACATTTAGAAATGTTTTAGCTGTCCCTCACTGCTTTCCACTGTGCTTTCTAGTAGGGAAAAGTGTGCTAAACTATAATGACCCCAATGCAAAAGTCTTGTTCTTCATGGTATGGAAGTTTGCTGCTGAAAAACATGCAGTGTAACATGATTTTTCTCTGCTATTTATGGCGGGAAATACTAAATTCCTTGCATTTAAACAACCCCTCTGTATGTACAATAGCAGTACAAACCAACACATCTAAATGTTACTTCTTTTATAATGCTAGCAGCTTGCGATCCATGACCATGACTCTGGTTCATGATTTGCCAGACAAAGCAGGTGAAACAATTCCCACCTATGTTGATGCTATTTGGTCAGTGTGAATAAATGGCCAACACAGGGCTGGTCCTTATTTACCTAGCTGTTACCGAAGGTTGAGTCAAATCCAGCCTGTGCTCCCTCTGTATTCCTGGCCTCTCAGCAGCATGAGTGGAGGAGGATTAGCCAGTATTACATGTTTTACTATGATGCTGGCTTGCACAAATCCCTTTCCTTCTTCACATCCTCTTCTCCTGCTGATTTAACACTGGAGTTTGTACCAGTACCATAAATCAACACCAGAAAGCCCAGAAAGAGCATCTGCCCTTGCAATGAGTTATCAGATTTTATTGAGAAGACATTTGCTGTTTAATTAGATGTAAAAGTAGGTACATGCGACAGTTATGTTGAACCTGCAGAACCATTTATTTAACAACTATTGCTTTGGGACATTTACCGTGTCCTCAGGGATCACATTGTCACCTGGGTCCTCAAACGCCCTTGGCACTTAATTAATCAATTGATGTGATGGAGTGGCCTTTGTGTGTGAGACATAATGAGCTCCTGATTAAAATCATTAAAGAAGGACCTGTAACAACCTGTAGGCCATGGCTCACGGATGTCGCAGTGATACTAACCGTCGCACTAAAGTAACATTTTGTAAACTGGCCTTAGAAATTGAAAGCATGAATGTCATTGGTTAATAGCAGCTCAGGTTAAATGTCTACTTTTGTTTTTGCAGGCTATTTAAGTTTATGGCTTGCCGTCTACTAATAACACATGGTGCCTTAACTGGGAACTTCAACAGGATTCATAGACAAGAAAATAAAGAACAAATTTATCTCAATCTCTTTGACTTCCCATTTACAGTACATCATTTAAGGTCAACCTTTATCATCACTATGTAGTTATGGAAATAATACAGCTTGGAAAGTTTGGATTTACATGTGCTTGTTAAAGTTGATTAAAAAGAGGAATAAAAAACATCTTTTGGAAATTGATCTTAATGCCTTTATTCAATAAATTTAGGAAAATCCAACCTTTTAAGAACACCAATTTTTTGTGAATAAATAATGTATTGTAAATAAATCAATATCTTTGAAATTTAGGGGGCATAAGTTAGACAGATAGACCCACATAATCACATACCCTTCACCATATGTAGAGATAGGCATAGGGAACTTTCCATAAGATCATCTCTCAATGCAAATCAAACCAGCTATTAAGCTAACTGAAATAAAACCATGTCAATCTATGTATGGTGAAGGGTATGTAATGGTGGGTGGCTATTTTAATTCCAAAGGCCAAGGGAACTTTATCAGGATGCATAGTATCCTGGATCCATGAAAAGACTGGCCTTGAAAAATAAAAAAAGGCACTTTTTTTTATATATAACCTTAAAATGTGTACTGGATGCAAATACAAGTTCTCAAATCATTTTGTTTTTATCCCCAGTAAAGCCTGCTCAATAAAGATTAGGCAGTGAGATTGATGGCAGATGTTGAGTTTGAAAATTCATTTAAACACTAAATTCATCTGTTCGTTAGAGGATAAAATCATTACACAAATACACATCAAATAACGGAAATATCAAGCGGTATTTCTTTTCTGTCTGAGTCAATATACTTTTGCTTTCAGTCAGTTAGTAACCCACTATGAAATGTGAAAAGAGATGGAGGATTGGAAGAGAAGCACTTTAGAAAATGGATGGAGTGGGCAATTCCTTTGCTGAAGAATTACTCATGACATGACTGGGCTTGTCACTCACAACAAAGATAATTTGAGTAAGATTTTATTGAATGCTACCCTTGTTAAATATGTAGTGTTGTGGATGTGAAGATGAAATGACCAATGCTTACACATAGTTTGGGATGTGTTAGACACTGTATGTGCTATAGAAAAAAACAAATCTCATAAATTAGTATACGTTTTATGATCAGGTTTCATTATCAAGAAAAAGGCAAAATCCAATACTATTATGAAGGCATTTAATTTAAAGCCTCACAAAATAGCTTAACCTTGTCTGTGACAGAAGTCTTTTATACAACAATGCCAGTATGCAGGCAAATAATAATGGAAATAATACAGTTACATCAATGTTCATTATCCATATGACTATCCTTGACCACAGTTTCATTAATTAATTGTAAACTGAATAGTGCTTAGTTATACTTGAATACATGACTTGGTTTACTTAAATTGGCTAACATAATTTAATTATCTATCTCTCTATATACACTGCATATATACACTGTTTATACACACACACACACACACACAGTATGTATACAGTATATATATATATATATATATATATATATATATATATATATATATATATATATATATATATATATATATATAGTTTTGTCAGTTTTATAACTACCTTTGCTAAATTACTAATTTGCAAAATAAATACAATTGCTCTCATTTATGAAATGTGCGTACGACCTAAAAGAGGTGTAGGACAGGCGTACGCCGATTCCTACGCCAAGCTCGGCATTTATCAATTTGAACATGAGCGTAGGCTGCGAAAAAATCTCACGTCTGGTCTGACCTTGTGTACACAAGTTTGTGAGTCAGTGTGGACTTGCGGTGCAGCATGGAACAGGAGAAAGAGAAGTCATCAGTTGATTACTTATCGACTATTGCAGATCTCGCTCTTTTAGAAGACCTATGAGCCAAGCAAAAGTGCACGCGTAGCCTACTTTACACAAGAGCCACGGTGGAGGGGGACCCTACTTTACACACCAGAAAGAGTCTGCAACATTGTTTTAGCCTGTGGGGTTCTGCACAACATCACACAGGAAAACAGGGTGCCATAAATTTAGTGACGGAGCCAGATGACCCGATGCCCGATGTGTCCAGCACAGGCCCAACTAGAGGCTGTACCAAGGAGACAGGATATCGCTCCTCACTTTCAAAAGATATGGTGTTATATTTGACAATGATATTCAGTCCAGGAAAAATGATGATGCACAACATTTTTATTTATTCTTCAGGTTTTCTGTGGTCTTTTTAATGGCCACAAGTGAATGATTTCTTTTTGCCATTGACAGACATATTTCGGCACACTCTCCCTAACAGCTCACAGTTGCCTGGCTCTGACTCATGACAAAAACATGTAAAATAAGAAACACTGCATAAACTCTGCTACTGTGTGTTTATTTTAATATAGGTACACCTACATGTAGGCCTAAGAGATTGCAGTATAGCATACATATGTCAAGGATATATATATTAAACAAACTTCAGTTGGAGTCCAATTTAATACGGCAATACTGTTGACCGCATCAGTGATCTCTTTCTATTCAGCATTTTTTCTACAGCCTTCGATACCAGTTTTTAGGCTGCCAAATAGGACACACGTTACTGCAAATTAAACTGAGATGTCAGGGTTTCAATCTCCACCTCTGAAAAGTGCCGCTTCTTAGCCAGATTACGTCTGGCCATGTCGTAAAAACAGTAGGGGCGAGGCCTCAAAACCGAGAATATATTGAGGCGTGATATTTAAATTCCGATCATTTCCAGCCACGGCATTTATCAATGTACGACCATTCTTATGCTCTGATTGGTGTGATACAAACGTTTCATGAATCCCACATGAAGTCTGATTGATTGAAATTGAAAATTGAAATTGATTGAGATTAATTGGTGGAAAATTACTGCACAAATGCATTTGTAACATCATCAGCTGCCTATGTGGTGTTGATGTAGTGTTCAATTGCTCTCACAATTTTGTGTTTTCAGCTGCTGTCATGATAATCTTTCTTAAACTGACCATTTGCCAGCTCAAAACAAAGCAAGGGCAAAAAAGACACCGTTTAATGCTTTACACCATATGTTATGTCTACCTGACATGTAACTGAGGGCTGAGGTAAGGAACCCTCTGGGACAAAAACCAGCGTTCTTGGACTAACCTCAGTTATGACTCCCACACTCAGTGCACAGAAATCCAACATAAAAATGACAACTTTTAATGAAGCCACCAAGGCAGCCTCCAGGGGACACTTAACCACAACTATTCCTGTTGAGTCTGACATCTTTCCAATAGCCCTGCTCCAGTCAATGCATTTCTGCATGGGTCATTGGCCACAGACTACATCAGGCTTCATCAGTTCTAAAAGTGGTTCTCTTGAAAATGTTGAGGGACAACAGCAAGATTTTAAAGAAAGGAGACTGGCTCTCAGCATCGGATACCAACGCAAAACTCACCCTTTACCGTATGTATGGGACACATTGGGCAGAGCAGAAGCTCAACCACGGTGCTGTAAGATGAAGTAGTATTAAAAAAGAATTCTAGCCAATTTTTACATTAATCTTGATTGCAATAAATATGCCAGTACTGTTGATGGAAGAAAATTTCCAATAAACACTAACGGTGATAACAAATGTACAGCACACACTAGAGATACTTACATTTAAATTATTATTTCACCGTCACATGGGGCCTTGAAGGATACAAATATGCATCCTTCTCTGTCTATGGGAAATTTTCTGAATGGACTCAGTCCTTGGAGGAATTCGGAGGATCCTCAACATTGGAACGGTCCTTCGATGGACGTCGGTGACGTAGTGTCCTCCTTCTGGCTTTGGAGAATCCTTCCTTGACATTAAGAAACGGCTGCTGATTCATCTTCTCCATCCCAACAGCATAATTAAACAGCACAGTTAACAGTTCCACAACCATTTTGTCCATTGTTTTGAAATGTGGCAAAAAAAATTCAATGACGCAAGCTCGCAATGACGTGCACTTGATGTTCCATTGTACATGTTCTCCAAATGCTAAGGAGGACTCTTACCTGCTCCTGAAGGATTCTTCCTTAAAAGGACTAGTCCTACCAAGGAAGGATCCTTGACATTGAGAAACGGAAGCTTTCTGCATTTCCCTTAGCCTCGCTGCTGCTCCTCAGTCAGTGACCAAGAGAGGTGATAGTGGCGGTCGCAAGAGAGAAAGAATTCGCTCTCTTTAGACAATACTGGCGTTTCTCTTCTACAGAAAGTTACTAGATCACTTCCGGGTTGCCGAGCATGGTGTGTTTGTCTTCTAATCTTCGATTATCACATATTTGCATATATTGCCCATACCAACACTGCATTCGGAATAATGCCCAGATCAATGGAAAACGCAAAAGTGACTTGGAGTCAGAGATGTCCTCGGACAGCGTTAGCAGCGACGCTAATGTTAGCTTAAAGGCTATAAAATTTCTCGGCCTTGCTCGAGCAGCACAGTGCAGCCATAGCTGGCGAGTTCAAGTCATCATTCGCCAGCATGGACACTAAGCTAGACAAGATCCAGGCTGTGGTCTCAGGACAGGGGCAACGTATAACCTATTTCGAGGCGAATGCGGAAGCTGTCTGTGGTTGCCTGGAGCAACGTGCTCCTTACTGCAGGAAGATAAGTCGCTGAAGTCTAAACTATCAGATTTGGAAGGGAGAAGTCTGAGACAGAACGTTAGTATTGTGGGCCTACCAGAGTCAGTTGAGGGCGCACGCCCTACTGCCTTTTTCTCCCAGCTTCTCGTCAAGGTTTTTGGTGATCAAGTTATCCTCCCCCGGAGCTGGACAGAGCTCATCGCACTTTGGCACCCAAACCTGGCCCGCGGGAGAGACCGCGTCCCGTCATCATCCACTTTCACAGTTACCAGATTAAAGACTTGATCATGAGAGAGGCACGTAGACAAGGCGAGCTAGAATACCATGGCTACAAGCTCCGATTCTATAAGGATTACAGCGCAGAAGTTTTTAAGCAGCGGGCTGAATACAAAGGGGTCATGGCCAAACTCTATGACCCTCTCTCCTCTTTCCTGCGAAGCTGCGCATCACTCTCCAGAGCGAGGAGAGGACGTGATTGCAGTCCGTCTCTGAAGCATCCAACTTCATCTCTACTTTGGATGGGAGTCCATAGTAAACTTGTTTGACTGAGTGTTCAGCTGTGGACAAAATGTTCTCTTCATACCCCAGCTAATTTCTCTGATTGATGTTACTTCACGCCTTTTTTATTTCGCCCTTTGGAATAAGAAAATCAGCTGGGTGACAGTGACTTGCTGCTTGTATTGCATTGTCTAATTTGCTTGGCTAGTTTGCTGGTTTGGTCTTGTCAATTAGATAGTTTGCCTAATTCAAGCTTTCTTTTTTGTTTGAATTTTAATCTGCTGGATGAGCATGGCATTTCGGTTTAGTTTTTTTGCAGTTTTCTGAGTATATCATTGTTCATTATGTTGCCAGGCTGTTAAGGGGTGAATTGTACGAGATCTATGTGGGAGCTAGTACAGTTTAGGAAGTAAAGCCTGGAATATTTGTTGTGAGACTAGTAAGGGTCCTTTAGATGGTAAGCCACCACCTGCTTTATTTTCATTTATTTCACACTAACCCATTTTTTTTATTACCCCCCCTTTTGCTTTTTTTTTCTCTCTTTTTTTCTCGTTATTTTGCTTCTCTGTGTGCCTTTCTTTTCCTCATCGGAGCAACTCTTGATTCTCACTGTAACTGAGTTAGATGAAGGGTAATCTGAATTTAATCAGTTGGAATGTCAAGGAGCTAAATCGCAAAGTGAAAAGGGGTAAAGTCTTCTCCCGCCTAAAGAAGCTTGGGGCTGGGATAGTTCCTTCAAGAAACCCACTTACTTGACTCTGACCAATGGCCTTTAGATAAATGCTAGCGGGGACAAATTTTCCATTCCAATTTCAGGGGTAAGGCTAGGGACACAGCTATCCTCATTGATAGTAATATTCCTTTTGAGCCATCAAACATATCAGACAAAAAAAGGACATTTATTATTATTTCAGGCAAACTTTACAATAAGTCATTAAGTCAATAAGTCATCTTGGCCAACGTTTACACGCTTAATGTTGATGTACAATTCTTTAAGAGATCTCAATTCTCACTCTTATTCTTGGAGGGGATTTTAATGAAGCAATTTATCCCTGGAATACGGACAGATAGTCAGACAAACCAGCCACCTCCCTGCCGGAGGCAGTTTCTGTGTTAGATGTCTTTAGTCAGTTTTCAGGCTACAAACCTAACTTGAGTAAGAGCGAATTCTTTCCAATTAATACAGGAGCACTTAAACTTAAGTATACTGCTTTTCCCCTTAAGGTGGTAACAGAACATCCGAGTTACCTTGGGGTTTGTTTTACCAGAAATTTTAAAAACCTGTATTTAAATCAAACTTCCTCAAGTTATTGGACCAGGCAAAGCAAATATTATTGAAGTGGTCTTCTCTGTCTTTTTCTCTTATGGGTAGAATAAATTCAATCAAAATGACACTCCCAAAGTTCTTATTTCTTTTCCAGAAATCCTGGAAATACTTTTTTCAGGCGCTTGATTCTTTAATGATAAATTATATTTGGAATGGTAAACACCTTAGGTCACAGAAAGCTTCTCTTCAAAACACCCAAACAAACAAGTGGAATGGCCCTCCCTAATTTCCAATACTATTACTGGGCTGCCAATATTCGTTCTTTAGTATATTGGGTGCATTTTCACCTTGACAACTCTGCCTCAGTCTGGGTTAAAATGGAGTCCAGCACTATTAGCCCATTGTCTCTATCTGCCTTCTTAAGCGCCGCACTCCCAATCTCTTCTGCTATTTCCAACAGCAGTCACGTGATTATAAACATATAAACAAATAAAAAAAACAAGCATTAGCTTCAAATCTGGACCCAATTTAGGAGGCAGTATGGACTGCAAATGTATTCACTTCTTAGCCTAATTGCAGCCAATCATTAGTTAGTTCCCATGATGGTGAATGGTACGTTTACATAAAAAAGACTTAAAATGCATTGGCAATTTATAAATGATCGATTTGCTAGTTTTCCTCAATTGACAAAATCTTCGGTTTAGTAAAGACAAATTTTTTCAGGTTTCTACAAATTAGGCATTATATACTGAAGTTAATTCCCCAATTCCGTAATAAACCCCCTGCCAATCCTGTCGACATGTTTCTGTTAACCCCACATTAAGAGGCACAATTTGTCTTTCACAACCTAATTTTGAAGTTGCATGGCCCCTCATTAGCAGCTATAAGAATTATGTGGGAGCAGGACCTAGGTTCTGCCTTCAAGGATCACATGTGGGATTTAGTCCTGGATTGGGTACACGCTAACTCCATGTGGGCCCGACGTGCTCTTGTGCAATTTAAAGTAGTCCACTGTATCCACATATCAAAACCAAACAAGCTTGTGTGTTCCCTGATGGGGATCTGACCTGTGATAGCTGTGCGAACGCACCTGCGTCACTCTTTCACATGTACTGGATGTGTCCTACCTTGACTGCAGCCTGGACATCAGTCTTTCATACTATTTCTCAAGTACCTCACCATCAAATTGAGCCAAACCTTTTAACGGGCATTTTTGGTATTGCTCCAAATTCAGGCTTGCCTATAGTGAAGCTGAAGGAATTGGCCTTTACCTCCTTACTGGCTCGTAGGGCTATCTTACTCAAGTGGAAAGATCCTGCTCCTCCTTTCCACTCACATTGGATTAGAGACATTATGTCTTATATGAACTTAGAGAAAATACGTTACACTACCCAGGGACCTGAGGAAAATCTTTACAAAATATGACGCCCCTTCTTGACATTTGAGAAACCAACTATCAGAGTATCTACCCCCTTCTCCTCTTTTATCTTATTTTATTCTATTTTATTTGTTGTTTTGTCTCTCTATTGAATTTTTGCAGTTCCTAACCTTTTCAACCTTTATGTATTATAATTTCAACTGATCTCTTGTAGGAATTTCTTGTAGGTCTGTTTGTAACTGGGTGGGAGCTGAGGAGGGGAGTTATGTTCTGGTTGACAAAAAAGAAATTTGTATGTTCCATCGTACAGTAATTGTTTTTTGCAAAGTTGTCATTCAATAAAAAAAACTTTGAAAGAAAGTCACTAGATTGGGTGCTAGTTGCTTTTTTGGAACCCAGCCGCACAGCTGTACAGAGGCTCGTAGGCTGTCCATTGGTAGCAAAGGTATGCACATGGAGCCATGAACCGCAATCAGCTGTCTAGTGATGTAGCAACTCACCTCCCCTCTGAAGTGGAAATATTTTTGGTCTGTTAATTGCTTAAATTTACAATCCTGTCCAAACAAAGGCTTTTCAATACAAGTAATGGGCAGTGGAGAAAATGTTGGAATGGTTGGAATTTGGAATATCAAAAATGAAAAAATTGGGAGAAAGTAAATTTGAACTCATTTAACATGTGATTTTCTCTTCTAATTTCATCTTAAATGTATTTTAGTAAGTTCCTCATTGTGTTCCCTGTCACATCAACAGAGACATGCATTTACCCCTCATCTACCCTCGCTGTCGTTTGCTTGAATGCATTTCAACCCTTGACTTGTTCCAGCATACCATAACAGATGAAGAGGAAAAAAAAGATTTCTGAAGTGAATTGTGTCAAAACTGTTTGTTTTTGCTCCATCAAGAAAAGCCTGGAAGCGCCTTTCGTGCTTACGTCTACCAGTTGACATCTTTACCACATCATGGCTCATGGGTCATTTTGAGGTTGCATAGTGCAGATGTATCTAAACCTAGGCCCTTCCTTTATCTCTCCATTACGTTTCAATTCCTCACTGGCATAAAAAGGCTTCACAACCCCTAACGTTTCAAGCAATTGCAATATCAGCAAAAAGAGCAGCGTAAATATACTGTGTTATTGATCAGTCACGCCTTAGCATTTTAGTAGATTAAGTGGTAAACTGTGGGGGTGTTCAGTTTTTCCATGCTGGCGTTAAAGTGTCAGTCATGAATCTTTTCACAGGCTTGATCAAATGCACTCATCATGAGACATTTCTGTAAATAAATGCAATGAACTGTCAAATACAGCCACCATTCTGATATTATAACCATTGGAGGTAGACTGATGGTATTGATTTCACTGTCATGTTTTAATTAGACCAGATTCAGGTATTTAATATAGGAGGTCAACAATGCATTGGCATAGCAACTGCAACGAGCCTGTGTGAAAAATCCTGCTGAATGTCCAATGACAGTAGTTCTGCAGTTAAGAGGCAGGTATGCAGCTGTGAGGATAAATTGAGGAAATTGTAGATGTCAATGGAAGTAGACAGTCCAAAAGAGAATGTCCATTATTTGTCAAAGCGCTTACCTACATTAGCGGTGGCACTAATTGCTATAAAATAATTTCACAGTTTTCAGATACCACATTCCCACAAGGAGCCTCCACAATGTTTCCCAAGAACATCTAAAAATGTGATTGAAGTTGATTCATTGAAGTGTATTCCTCTTCTTTTTTCCCCCCTCAACCACACATAAGCAAAAAAAAACATAATAAAATCTATTGGGAGTAAATCAGGTCATCTGGTTTAATTCTGGTACAACCTTGACCAACTTTATGTCAAAGCAGAGAGCTACCAGGGAGAAAACAAGGTTCTAAGAACCATAAAAAGATGTATTGAAATAGCACAGCAGTAGACTGTGGTTCACCAACCTGTTCTCACTCCGAACACGCAAAATATGAACGTTTGGACAGTGGCTTTCAGCGTCTGATGCGAAAAAAAAAAAAAAAAAAAGCATCCTTCGGGTGTGTAGAACGTACTGGGGAGAGTAGCATCTAGACGGGGTTTAGCGAGTAGTATGTTAGGGGGAAATTAGGTAGTATGTAAGGAGGAAAACACAGGACTTTCACCCAGGAGAGCGGTGTTCATATCCCGCGTGTCTTTAACCCTCCTGTTGTCCTCGGGTCAAATTTGACCCATTTACAAAAACTTTCTATATCAGAACTATGACAAAAGGAAATTGAAAAAGTGACAAATGTTGAAAAAAACACTACAAAAAAAAATTTTAAATGCTGAAAAAGTAAAAAAAAAAATAAAAATAAACGGAAAGTGACAATAATTGTTAACTTGACTAAAACAATTAAAAAACAAACAACAAAAAAGTGACAAAAAAAGGTCAAAGTGTAGAAAAAGAACAACAAAATGTTCACATTTCAACCCAGAAAAACACAAAGTTGCAGGTCAACAGGAAGACAACACAAGGGCTAACTGTCTCGTTATTGCCGCTTTAGGAAGCCGCTTTCTTCTTTAACTGGGCTGTTATTCTCGTGTTTCGCAGAACTGTAAGCCCACCTACAAACTTTCCCTAAACCCAACCGTCCCGTTCCCACGAGTCACAGAACTGTTAGCCCACCCACAAGCTTTTCCTTAACCTAACAGCGTCAAAAGGGACGCCCAATAGTCCCGACCAAGCACGTTTAAGTAAAACGTATTATAGTACGCTAAAGGAGACTTTTAGCGTCAATAACAACGACAAAGGCACCTGACCAAGCGTCTGTATTTTACGAGATGGGAGTGAGAATGTGTTGGGTTCACCAATATCTCAGTGAATGGTTATTCTTTACAGAGACCAAATCAACTTGTGATATGCTTTGGGTATATTAGCCAAAAAAAACACTATAATATTTGTTAATATTGTTTTTGGAAATAGGTCAAGGACTCAATCAGCATTTCATTCTTCACTTCTAAATATGACCGATAGAAATACAGGAAACTCACTGACAAAAAAATAGATTTAGATTTTAGATGCCTAACCATAGTTAAATTGCCATAGCCACAATTTTTCTCTCAACCACAAGGAGTTGCCATGAACAAATAATGTAAAAACATTTTAGAATGGCTATGGACGTTTTTAAATGTCATTGAACATTGCATGATTTAGCAGAATGTTCCAGTATCAACACTCTGTCTGGTGACAGGAAAGGGAAATACTTATGCACATGGATTCCAAAAGGAACTGCTAAAAATGTGTATAAAAGAGTGCTCCTTCACATTTTAATATGTGGGTGTTCCTGTCATGGTGTAGATCAATCTTGTGTTTTATAGAGGCATTGTAACATAGATTTTTCACATCTTTTCTGCAGATATCCTTCAACCTGCCACGTTCATTTGCATGCTATGTAGGATGCTGCAATGACAGCTTTGAGTTATGACAGATAGAGTTGGCATTCCTGGTAAAGCGACAATATTCTGCAGTCGGAGGTGTAATGTAATATCTGCAATCAGATCCCTTTGATGCATCCACAAGGCCTGTAGCCACTGAGACAGGAGGAAGAGCACCTTAAAAATGAATGAACTTGAAAATGAGAAGGTTAACATGATTTATGCTGGGGGAACTCATTGAAATGATGAGGAGCGCCTTGGAATTCATTTGTTCAGAGCAACGTTCGGCAGGGTGGAATGCCATTCATCTTCATCATTTGTCTATTTTCTTCCTATCTCTGAATGACAGGAGAGACACCACTATTTGTATGCTTATAATTTGACTTGATAATCTGACACACACATAGCAATATTCTGTCAAACAGAATCTCAGGACATCTTTTGGCAGTATCTCGTTTGAGGTACCATACCTTCAGCTGGAGAGCCACTCCTGAAGGGATATTTTTTGACCATTGGTAATTTCGAAATGGGCAATTTCAATATCTTATCAACATGTCAGCCAGACCATGTGAAAATGCAGACAACTGAGTTTAGTTTGCATGTTTTAGCATGGATTGCGTTCAGTTAATACTTGCAAATTCAGAAAATACAATTAATTGGATTATTTGCCTATAGTCACCTAGGAAAGATTTGCTGAACAAGCATGCTCTTTTGGAACATTGCCTTGTTCCACGCTCATACATTTATAAATATTCACTCATGAGAGACGACCTGTACAACCACAGGCTTTTACCCTTCACTGAGCATTGGTTCAGAGCAACAGTCAGTGCTTTGTTTTAAAAAAGGAAACCTGTACCCAAATATTCATTAGTGCCTGAAGCCTGCACAGCATCTCAAACTAAAATGATATTTGGTTAGTAGGCTCAGGATGTAGTCATCAGTCCACGTTTCAGTTTAGAGGTGTATTCATTCAATACATCATCATATACTGCAACTTCTTTTATCCCTTGCCTTTTATAAAAACATCCTCAGGCAATAGCTATAGTTTGCTTCAATCAAAAGACCAATCAATGAGATTTCTACTGCTCTTGAATGGCAGAAAAGCCAACAAAATACTTAAAAAAGTAAACCTTATTAATGTAACTATAAGGTTTAAACAATCACTGTAGGGTGTTCTGACATTCAGACACCAATTGTAGAGGGATTGCTATTTGTTTGCAAACTTTATAAAAAGGGCCATGTAAATAATAAAAGAGACGACATGTTACACTAACACAAATGTTCAAAATGGTAAGCTTGTTTTCTGATGTGTGGATAAACTGAAGGAACACAAATGCACTTTAGACCACTTTTACCTTAAATGCCTACATGACATAAAGGCCGGTGTGTCAGTATGCATCTGAATGTTTGACAGAAACATTTCTTTGACTTTGCATCTGAACAGTAACCTTGTAATTAGTCCTAAGCGCTAGAGCCCATGCTTCATCTGGCATTCAGTGAATGCAAGCTAGTTCTTGCATTGCATGCTCTTTAAGCCCATTGGCAAGTTGCCATTCTCTCATATTAACCAATTAATTAACCTGTCAATCACACATCACATACATTGCCCAAGGAGGCACTGAATAGAAAATTCAACGTTACAGCAGGCTTCTCTAGATAGCAATCAAATCCAGATTAAGGTAGCTTTAACTAGTTTAAGTGGGATGCTTTGCCCGAACAACACAGTGGTAGCCTGTGTGTGCCAGCTGGGCAGAGAGGAACAGGCAACCCAGTCTGTAATCCTACCAATCCATTTCTATATGTGCAAGTGCAGTGAATTAGCCGGGTTTGGCTGGATATGCATATTCAGTGCCAGTCACTACATGAACAAGTGCCTCTTTGTTGACATCTGCACTTAATCCTCCAGCCTTGTTTATTATAAACAAAGTGGTTTTTGATTGTAACTGCTTCTCATGGCACAGACACCGAAAATAAAATAACTGAACTAGCGAGCGAGCGAGAAAGGATTATAAAAAAAAAAGATCTGGCAAGAGTAAAATATATTGTTTGATAAATTATTTGTATTATTTGAATTTTTGTTGAATAATACATTGCATTGTTTTCTACGTTATCAACGCCAGCATTCTTCTTGTATTTTACAAAGAATCTGAGTGACAAGAGGCGAGCTGTGGAACTTTAACAGACTTTGATGGTTACAGTTCTGCTGACTTCCCTATTGCTCAGAAGTCATCTTATCACTTATTTACTTCCTTGGATATTTTTCCCTGAGCTGAGAGCCCATTTTCCTTGCACTCAATACGTCTTTTCCAGTTTTAGCATTGCAATGTCACTGGCACGTGGGATGGCTTAGGATACATGCAGTTGGCTTAATAACACAGAAATGGGACAATAAAAAGGTGCAGACTCTGGGTTTACTGTCAATGCATTTGGTACAGAGAATGTGTGACATAATTCTGTTGACTCATTAGATAACATATCAGGGTGATAATGTGTATTCTCTTTCTGCAGTAGTTTTGTTGCGATGCTCAATTAAAAGATTTATCTTTACCTTGTCATGTGTTCACGCTGAAACCAAGTTCATGAAGTTAAGGATATACAAGGAGCTAACCATATGGTTTTAAAGAGCATTCACAGCTAAAGAAAAATACTGACATTATCGCAATTAAAGGGTGGCATCTAAAAAGATGAGATGTCTTTGTTGAGATTACTGAGATTTCTATTTTTGGAAACATGGACAAACATGTGTGCGCGTTCATTAACTTAAACATGTACTTTTTACACTTATATTTCACAAATTTGTAGCTCAGAATCCCAAAGCAAGAATGACCATGATAATGGCACACTAGGTAAGGGTGTTCTACTAAAGTGTATATCACTTCCCTCATTAGTCGAGAAATGGTAGCTTTCATTTTTTACAGAGAAAGGAAAAATGTATTCCAATACAGCACGAATAGAAAAGAAATATAGTTCTATAATATCCCAGACATACAACATGTGGCACTACGGTAAGGAAACTTGCATGTTAATTCAATAATTACTTCTCTCCAACTTAAACTTCACAGGCCCACCACAGTCTTACTTCAAAACTAATCCACAGCTTAGTGTAGCATTATAACAAACATAAGCAATTTTTCATTAATAGCGGGACAGGGAAGATTAAAAAAAAAAAAAACTCGCCAAAACACGTGTATGTGATTAGCTTATTAATTCTTATGGCTAAGGTATAATACTTACACAACCAGCAGACATGAGCATCCCATTAAAGTTTACATCAACCATATGAAAGTGTTGAGACACACACCATACTGTCTACGTCAGGGCCATAAAACAAAAAGTATTAACTAAACTAAGGTTAGTGTTGATTTTTATTGGGTTGTGTACTATGTGCAAGTCATTTAAGTAAATGTTGTTAAAAAAATGTAGCTTAATGAAGACTAGCTATATCTATCAGCCCAAATCTGGTTGTCACACAAATAGCAAAATTAAGTACAGCTTCAACTTACACACACAGACACCAGCATCTGTACCATATACCTCAAATCCCCAACACAGATCAATGTCTTCTTGTTATCACGGTCAGCTCTCCAAAAATATGTGAGGATGAACATGAAATAGAGCCTGGCTTGCAGATTTGCAAGCCCCCGAGTGCGGACAGGTCACTGCATTAACCTCCTTACATGTGAATGAATTATTACCAGGGTCACATTTGGCTGGTTACACAGGCCATGTACAGTATACGCTGTTCCCCTGGGACTGGCTAAGCATAAACTCTGCTGTGCTGCATGTGCCAGCAGGGTTAAGCATATGGAACATTGACTGGTGGTGATAATGTTCTCAAAGCCTCATGCTTGAGTTGTCGTCCTTATTGATAGTCAAATGTGACCCTATATGGACAATATAAGATGAATGCATGACTTGATTGACTTGTGTTCAGGGACGGCTGTTCTAATGTGCTTTAAAAAAACACTGAGATGGGCATTGAGATGTGCATCAGTGACGGGCAGTGTGTGATATATGGCTGACCTCTATTGGAAGTCATGTGGATGTATATGTGCTTTAAAAGCAGATTTATTTGACCTCTAACCTTCACATGTGATTTATATTAGGGACTTTATTTATCATACTGCCTTCGCAAAGTCATGTGTTTTTTTTTTTGTGTGGGCATATGTCAGTGTTAGTGATTCACATGTGATATGCATAAGGATACCTTTGCTTCCAGTAATCCCCAATCCCAAATTCAGTGTTATTTCTGTTGAATCTCCATCTCCCAAGTGCATTAAGCTGACCTGTGAAACAAACATGGCCTCATCTGCAGAGAAATAGATACACAAAAATGTTTAGTTTCAGTTCAAGAAAAGCAAATCCACAAAAGCGTAGACTTCAAATAATTTTTTTCCCCAACACAAGCAATTGTGGCATTTTGATTTCTACACATCTCAAGTAAACAAGGCAAGAATTATTATGCATTACTTTCAGTTTTGCCTGAAAAGACTTTCTATCATAATCCTTGATGCATCACACAGGGATCCATATAATTCAGTGTCATAACAGATTGAGAGGTGTTAAAAGATTATCTGTTCCTAGACAAAAGTCACAAAGACAGAAAACAACTTCAGCTTGTATGAGCATTGCCATGTATTTACTACTAGAAACGTTTTTCTTGATGGGCCTAGTCCTATTTGTATTGCCTGTTTCAGAGTAGGACAGCTTTAGCTTTCAGGTCATTAGATAAAGCATTCAAGGGTACCTTAGTTAACTTCTCAGAAATTGTAAATTATTATGCATACTAGCCAGAGGCAGAGCTTATTTGAGTAGTAAGGTCAAACATTTTGACTGCAAGCTAGTCTCAATGGGAGTTTGAATACTTACTTATGCCTGGCACCCCTTGGGGGGTATAGGCCCTCGACAAAAGGACCTCCAGAGAACTGTTGGGAGGTTGAATAGCTAAACAATTTTGATAAATTTGTTCACTTCCTACTTATAAAAAGAAAATGTTAATATGTGATATTGTCTTGTTGAGCGAATAACTGATGATCTTTATTCTGTCACACAAGTCGACATGTGTGACATTCCATCATTCAGTGTTGAGAAGCCAGCTGAGGTGGTTTAGACATCAGTTACGGCCACCCTCTGGCTCTCTACGCTTGGAGGTATTCAGTGTGCAGCCAGTTGGGAAAAGACCCTGGAGCAACACTGGCCTGGGAGGACTTACAGCCCAGGACTAACAGGAGAATTCTTAACATTCTAATACAAAATGCTCTAAAAAGGTGTCCCAGTAGTAGATACCATTGTCACCACACACCCTAAGAGCAACCACATTCTGGGTTCAGAAGTTGGTGCTGTTTTTTTTTCTGTGTGCATTTGTTAATGTGATTCTCCTCCACAAATTGTAGAAATAAACAGACATCTGTGATATCGCTGAGGTTTGTCAAGGGACATTTCTATGTTTTATTATGTGAATTTACTATTCACCACCATATTTACTACTAGTACCACCATCTTTGTAAGCCAACTTGTCCAGGGTATATTGCAACATTTGGATGGATGGATGGATGTCCTAATAGAAATTTTGATGGTAAGGCTAAGTTAAAAACTAAAAACTATACTAAGTATATTATGATAAATGTAAGCATCAAACCCATCTTCTGTATCTAGTCCTAGTGATTAGATAAGATGTTCAACGCGGAAATAAAATAGTCAAAAAGCAGGTTATAATATCATGACAAGTCTCTGCTATGCAAACTTTTAAAGTGAGATAAATGGCTCAAACGGGCATTTGCAGTTTTTAAACTAGCAATAAAAAGTGAATTGCCTTTAATGCCATCATTATTCATTTAGCTTGTACATTGAGCAATTCACTCGTGTTCCAGGTGGGATTCTTATTATGCAGACACCAGCTGATGGAATGTAATCTGTTTTTACTACCATTGGGCAGATGCTTCTTGTCTACTGGAAGGATACAGCCCAAATTTGAATTGATCTTGACTTTTTCTATTTACTCACTTCAGAACTGCTCTGCCAACGCAGTCTCTGGAGAAGTTGAACATAAACCAACATGAGCACCAATCCTAAGCATTTATTTGTGCTTTTTCTGTGAACAAGCTAAATGGCTGTCATGGATGTCATGCAGTTAGGTATTTTTGAAGCTCAGTCTATGACTATTTTTTAAAGTGGCAACTGTGACAGGGAGAATATAGAGCACTAACAGCATTGTCACAACAATGACACAAAAGTGCTTGATGATGCACTTAAGTAAAAACATTAAGCAAAAAAGCTGTAGCCTATATAGTTTAAACTGGTCATGGAATCTTACAGAATTTATCTCTTAAACATCTTATAATTCACCTTGACAGTGCTGTCGGACCAGAAACAAGTTAGAGATGTTAGTCAACGCTGATTTCTGGGATGTTAGTTCCCAGTTTGACCTGGTTTTTAAGTAGTCTTAAGAGGCCTGTTTTAGTTGCCAGAAAAAGACAAATCATGTTAATGGATTGATTTCTTTGAACTATTGGCTGCTGGGAAGCCTCCACCGCGAGACTGGTTTGGTAGTTCCGTTTCTCTCTCAAATCCCACAAAACAAAGAGAAATCAATGGACTTTCTTTGGCAGCTTGGAGAGAGGTGCTTAGCATCAATGTTTGCCTGAGGTGAACATCCCAGAGTGTATTATGGTGTTACTCCATTGCCCTGTTCACATCCTCAAGCTGTTCTAAACCCATTTGAAGTGAAGCACACAGGGTTTTAACAACTATCAGCACTAGTGTGAATAGCCTCCTAGGGCCCTCTCACTCTATTCGGCCGTTGCAATGGCTTCTCTTCTCACTCGCATCTATATATTCCAGGGTGAGTGTTTTAAGGGGGTTACGTTAAGGAAAGGTGTCTCATGTAGCACCACACACTGAAGTACCATTTCAAGTTTACAGTTCATTCTTTTATCATGAATTCTGTTATATCCGTTGTCTAACTTGACATTTTGGATTTGAATGATCATCGCAGAGTGGAAAAATTACATCACAGATGATGTTAGGCAGTTTTTTTCTATTTCCTTTTATTATTTAATCTCACAACTGGCAGAGTCTTCAAACTTTCATTGTTGCTCCAGGTTGAACTGAGATTCAAACACTCTTACTCCGTGTGATTGAGGAGCCTCATAAACTGCACACATCTTGGATACATCCATTTGGTCCTTTGGAAACATTCACTTCTTCTGGAGGTTGGTGGAGGGTGTAATTCACTTTACAACATCATATAATCACTGCTTGTGATTCTTGTCTCCTGGCTAACTTGTCGGGCATGAGTTTATGGCTTTTAAAAGCAGAGGTGAGCTGCAAGGAGGAGAGCTGTGGCCTGAAGGTGATGAGGCCCAAAGTGAAGCTTTGCCTCCAGGTCATTGAGCAATAATGAGTGTTATCAAGAAAAGTGCCAGAAGACCCTAAGCAGGACCAGACATTTTTCACTGGAGACAGGGCTAAGACTAGGAAAAGACTAATATGGCAGGATTGTGATTAAGTAGACTTTTGATTTCATAAGCTTTGGGACCAACAGTCAGTATTTATTGACATAGATACCAGTTGTAAAAACTGAGCACTTCACTGATACTGTACGTGGGATCTCAATTTGGAAAATGTGTTTCTTCTACAGAGAGATGTTGGAATACTAGTTTTTGAAAAGCATCAGTATGGCATAATAACGAAGCATAGCATAACATTTTGATCCTCATCATACAAATAAATGTTTTAGCATTATTTTTTTTAGCAGACTGGCCAAAACCAGATCAAATGTAGTTATGAGGCAAATTTACTATAACATGCTATCAAAAGCCTTCAACTGTTTCCTTTCCCCGATCCATTTGTCCCTATGTCACTCAAAGTCATTTCTTCCCATTTGTCAACCTCCACTTTTGCTGGAAGGCAGCAGTGCCGAGCTGCACTGTCTCTAAATGCTGTCTATGAATCATCACCCTAACAAGAGGGTATAGCTTCCTTTGAAATTCAAATTGATGATATAAATAATGTGTTGTGCTGCATCCCAGGTTGTATAGTCAATATTTAATCTACCCACTTCTTATGTTCAAAGTAGAAAATGGGAGGAGACCAGGAAAGGGATAGAGTCAACACCGATCTCCCAAAATCTGTGCAAGGCTTCAGTCTGCGGGTTTTTCTTAGTTTAACGTATGAGCATGCTACCATTTGCTAATTAGCACTTAACGTAAAGCTAAGGCTGGTGGGAATGTCATTAGTTTGTAGGTATTTGTTCATAAACAAATGTATCAGAACAATTGAAATGTTCACCTGAAGATGGTGCTAGAAAGAAACAAGAAAACACCAATGTTAATACAATTCATCATGAGGAGACATGAATGTCTGCTCAAATTGCTTACCAATCCATCCAATGGTTATCAAAAGACAATTCAGTCAAAACCAGACATGTCAACCTCATGAAGAAGGAAACCCTAAAGTCCATCGATCCATCCATCTTCATCTGCTTATCCTGTATCGGGTCGCGGGGGCAGCAGCTCCACTAGGAGACCCCAAACTTCCCTTTCCGAACCACATCAACCAGCTCCGACTGGGGGATCCCGAGGTGTTCCCAGGCCAGGTTGGAGATACAATCTCCCCACCTAGTCCTGGGTCTTCCAAGGCCTCCTCAATTGCCTTCATCAGAAGAACGCAGCTAGCATGGTTACATTGTCACCCAGAAATCCAGCCTTGTAATTTACCATAACAGCACACGCCATGATGAGTTGCCTCATCTTTGGTGCTTTATATTTAAGGTTACCACGAGGACAAGTAAGGCAAAATATCTTGGTAAGTCAGACTTTCTTGGTTGATTAAGAGCTCGTGGTTTGACACTAACTTCTTTATTGTCAACTTTGGTTGTTGTCTAAAACAAGTGCATTTGCTAAGTGTTGCTTTAAATTGTCTCCCGGCAGTTTAAGGTTTTAGTTTAATAGGAAAAGCATAGCTGCCACTAAAACAGTTTGTGATCTTTGATAAACTATACCTAATCTCACAGGAATTGAGCCGACTGCTGTTTTTATTAAGAAAAAACACAGCCATGGCAGTAAAGCTTAGATCTCTTTCTTTAAACATATTTGCACTGCACACACAACCGCTTTAGACTTTCCCTCACTGTCACCTTGTTTTAAATTGGAGCAGGTGCTGTGTGTGTTATCTTAACATACAGCTGCTGGTCTCTTAGACATATACATTCAAAAGGAGATCCACTGATGTGATGCTCTTTATGGTTCACTGAGCAGAATGTGGCCACTACCTGTACAAGGGGACGGGGTTATTACACTGAAAAACTGATGGCAATAAACACCATAATTCAGGTCCGAAATATTACGACTGAATAACAAGACTAATAAAACAACTTCCACCAAAAGTTTAAGCAAAACTAGAAACCACATTTTAGTGGGTTCAATTTAATTTGATTTAAATGTTAATTATGATTACCACCAAGTTAACATGTGTTTTTACATTGGAAAGGTTAATTAGGTTCTTCTGCATGATATTGGTGCATAAGCCTCCAGTCTTCTGCTTTTTTTTCCTTTCTTCCAGCCAACAGCAATCTGCCCTGAATATTTGCAGGTTTGCCAATGTCTACACACGTGCATTGTGGTGATAACAATGGCCTGATAGTCTGTTATTTCAATCGGCATGTACCACGTCTGCCACATTATCAATCAACGACCGCAGCTCTTCCCTTTAATTTGGATTGAAGTAATGAGCAGTCAGCTAAGTTTTATAATACACGTCTGACAGTCAGTATTCATTATCAAACTAAAGCTTGCAGTACCATTTAGCTCTTCCACAGCTGATGGACCAAACACTGGTGCAGCATTCACAGCATGACAAAGAATAGAGGGATTCTGTCATGACTGCTTAGGATATCTATTAATTTTAATTTATTTTTTCTATTATCTTTTAGCCTCAAGCTGATGCACAGAGTACCTGAGTCACTGAGCTGGTTGAATGCATTCAGTTGACTTTGTTTGCCTTAAACTATGCAACTTCTTAACAAAGTCAAGGACTTGCTATGTCGCATGTTTGACACAAATTTGGCATTTGTGATGAGCACAATACAGCTGTTTTTGTCAAAATTCAATAGACCTATTTTCCAAGGGATTACCACATTGCAGCACAATGTATAATAATTAAATCTGAAGCTCCATATTCATGTCATAGAAGGAGGCTGATGTGATAGATTAGTTGTCTCACACCTGGTGGCCTGCATTCTCATTCAAAATGATTAACAGCTGCCGCGAAACACAAGAAACCTGAGTAACACTTGACTTGCAGATGAGCTGCTTGACAGTGTTTGTTCTGTTCTCATTGGAGAGGCAACACGATTAAGATATGACTCAAGGGACAGGAAACATGATGGTCTTAACTTCCTGCTAAGACAAAATGGGAATTAATTGATCGACCAAATGATGGAAAAGCAAAGCACCCTAAATGTTAAAGAAGCGCTACTCTCTGGGAGCTTTTGCTTGTGTTGATGCTTTTTCAACTGTTGGGGGCACGACTAATCATTTACCCCTTCCACCCAACAAGCACAGAGATGACACTATGGGTCAGAGTAGGCAGCAATACATGCCCCCTCAAGTACTATTTTTTTATCATTGCACTATTACAAAAGGTTTAAGCTTTATTCAGTAATGTAGTAATCCCTTGGAAATAGATCTATTGAATTTTGGCAAAAACATCAAAATCAACTGCACCAGCTCAAAGACGCAGTTCCTTTGTGCATCATCTTAGGGCTACAAAAGATAACTAAAACAAATTACAATTAAAAATAATTGATATCCATAACAGTCATGACAGAATCCCTCCATTCTTTCTAATGCTGTGAATAATGTGCCGGTGATATTAAGCAAGGCCTTACACTGTGCTGTAACCACTTTTAGAAGGTAAGCAATCACACTGAAGTGACAGAGAGAACAGCCTAAATATCTATAGGTGACATCCCCCCTGCACTGGAAAGACTAAGCTGTAAACCTTGCCAGCCTCTACCTCCTCTTGCAAGCTGCCAGCCACTGTGCCAACCAGGGGGCTCCTCTGATGCAGGAAATTAAGCAAATACAACTAACTACAAGAGGAGCCCAAGAGTGTCACATCTGCTAATTACAGCAATGGCGTCTACTTAAATGGGTACACCCGTAAGCTGAAGCTAAAGACACACACACACAAGCACACCTCCTCCAAACTCAGTTAATCAAGGCATAATCAGTAATCAAGACAGTAAAAGTGCTTCCTGTCTTCAGGTGGTAAAGTCTTTTTTGTAACATACAGTATGTATTTGTAGACCAATTTGTGTAACATGGAGCCAGCTTATAACAAGAAAGTTATATCCAGAGATGGCCAATTTTTGAAAAGGCCTTATTGCTGGATGTCATAACATGTTAAATTTATCAACAGTTCACCAGTAAAAATGCCAACAAGAAAAGTATGAATTTTTTAAATTAAACTGATTTACTAATAGTGCCTCCATTTTCATTGATAGCAGCTCTAATCTCATGCTGTGCATTAGCATGGCGATGCAATAAATAGAGCTGTTGTTCCCTTGACCCAAACAAAACTAATTTGCATGTCTGTGGAAAAACATATTGTTCCTTTTTTTGAATGAAAGATATAAATAAATCAAGATAATATCAGTCAGTGACTAAAGGATTTCTATATTCGGTTACTGCTGTCTCTCTTCCAAACATGTTCAATTGTAACATAAAATGTAGTTAGAAATCATATTTAAACATTTACAGTTTTGCATAGCTCTGAAATTTAAAATGCACAAGCTGTGTTACAATACTTTACAACTCTATTTTTTTGGTCACATATCTGCTGCCTCAGCAGCCCTTTACTGTAAGTCCCCTTTTAAGCATTCATAAGCAATATATAAACATTTGATACATTATCACACTATCAGGTAGTCATATAAGATAGTCATAATTGACAAATACTGTACATTAATATATACTAATTAAATAAAAAAATATCCTTATAGTTGCTGTTGTAAACCATCTATGAAATGTTCGTATACTGCTTATAAACGCTAAAGAGAGGCACTCAAAGTGTTACCTGCTGACTGATTAAACATTACCTCAAGAGCTTTAAATACATTTGCAAGCATCAAATAACATTTTTAATAATTATTGTTCAAGAGATGTGTCTCATGTAGTGGACTGCAACAAAATCTCTAAATCATAGGTGGCACACTGGACTTGGTGTTTTCCTTTCCTGATCCAGTCCATTCCTCTGGAGAGTTGGCCTCACTGCTAAACCCTGTTGAGTTGTTTGCCCATGCTGCTCTGCTGCAGCAAGGACACACTGACCTAGTCAGGTCATTTGGTTATTATCACAGCTGTGAGTATATAGTTCTCGTCATACATACGAATAAATGCAGCTGTGATGAGTTGAAGGTTTCCATATAGATCTGTCCTTGCTGATGTGATCCAAGCCTCTGAGTTAATTGAACAACTGGGCTGAGAGAACAGTGATTCTTTTCTACTGATGGTTGGTGTCAAGAAGACAAGGTTGTTGACATTTTAGACTACAGAAAGAGACTGCTGTGTGTGCGTGTGCGTGCGTGCACACGCACACGCACACACAGGACTTTCTGCTGACAGAGGAAGACAAAAGCGGTCAGTGCCAACAAGCCTGACATTTACTAGGCCATTTAAGTGTGGTTTTTTTTGTTGATCAAAAACGCTGTGAGATACGAAGCGAGTGACCCGCTGGAGTTTTAATGTACTTGACAACTGGCTGAGAGAGATCATGTTTGGCGAATAAACAGCTATTATTCCATGATTTCTGAACTGCATTCTCTGCATATCTATTCTGCATCATATATGCAGTATAGATATGCATTCTTCCCCAAACAAAGTGTTTCACACAGTTTTTTGAGACTATGGAAGGGGTGGAACGCCAACCCTCACACATAATTCACGAGAGCATACACTTTAGTCATCAAATAAATCAAGCACAAGGTTTATTTCCTATCTATTTACAGGTTAGGACAGGTTACTAATCAATTCAATAATATATTCTATTCTAACTATTTCTACATCCCTGTTGACAAACTTTGCACCCCGAATTTGGACATTTAATGTTCCTGGGCTTTGAGAAGAACAGCTGGAATGCCCTCTTGTAGTTAATTTTCTCTGGGCTCGACCATTGATGGAGACCCTCGGGCAGGCAGCCAGCTGCTCTCTTTGCAGCCTATTAAAGTCTGATTTGACCTAGGAAGCAAGGTAAATACAATAAGCTGAATGAATGAAAATAAATGGTAAATTTGGAGCACACTGTTAGTACTCTTATTTTTGTTAAGAAGATTATGTAGTTCGTCACTTAACGTTGAATGCAGTGGAGGAAAGCCAAACACTGTTCATCTATTGACCCACACTGCAATGACACAAACACCAGTTGAAAATCAACACAGCTTCCATTTAAACGTTAGATGAGCTAACGTTAGCTACACTTCTATACACTATATCAAATATTAGCTATATACTTCAATGTATACATCGTTCTTCATGACCCGACAACCGGACATGTCAACACAATTGGGGAGAGAAGATTGACAGCTAATTCTGTTAGCTAACACGTCACTTAGCGAGCTAATGTAAGGTTAATGTTAATTATTAATAGTAACTTCTGCATCTGTTTGCTGTGGTGAATTGTTAATGATAAAATGCCGTGAACTGTCCAGCATGTTCTGTATATTGGTGTGCGCGTGCTAATGTTGCGTACAGCGGGGTGGGAGTTTCTTCTTCTTCTTCGTTTTGTTTATTTGGGGTGGCATTATTGACTGGACTGCTGAAGCAATGGCACAAAACACAACAAGATATTGTGAATGTTATGAAAAGCGTAAAAATTATTTTCGGTTCATTATGTAACTGATAGTTGTAATGGTAAACACTGCAAATATAAGTTTGGGTCATTTTTAGCAAATGGTGCCATTTGTGTCCCCATGTGTCCCCATGATATAATCAAGTCTTTCTTACTAAATCAAACACTTCTCCACTACGTAAAACAAGGTTTATGCTCTTAGGCTTTACTAACTCTGAAATAATTACTCTGCGGTGCAAGAACTCTAAAATGCCATGTCCTTGGACAGTTTTTTATAACTTCAGTTGCAAATATAACAAAAATCAAATAAATGGTTATGTTTTTAACTATAATGCCAAATAGCTATAAGACATCTCACCACATGCCATTTGTTAAATTAAAAATATTTTTTAATATTGAAAATCTTTAAACATGGTTTGTCCCCAAGTTCACTGTCAAGCCCCCTGATTGTTCCTTTAGTCACCTGACACTCAGGAAGTAGGATACATATTTGTGGGGAAAGCAACTACAAGAAGCAGAGTAGGTATCTCTCTTTAATCAACAATTTTTCAACGTTTTAGAGTGGTTTACTAATGTGGTCAAGCATAACATCTCTCCTACTTTACTCTAATTTATATTGGAAACTGATTTTTTTTTGTGATTTGGAAGATATAGTTAATATGCAAATCTTCTTGCTAGCCTGTTGATTACATTCTAGTACCAACTTAAGCATAATTTCTCACCCCCTGTTACTCTACCCTCCTGGCTGTACAAAAAATAAGGTGATTTAATAGGTTAGGTTATTGATCACTTGAGCTCCTAGAACATGTAAATGTTATAATAACTGTCCATTAAAAACATTCATTAATAGAGATGAAAATGTCCAATAACGTGGGGGGACATGTGTATATACACATGTGCATCAACTGTGTCATAACATCCTGAGGTGGCCCATTATATTTTTCTCATAGTTGAACATGTCCATCAGATGAAATTATGAAGTCAATAAAATGTGATTTGTTTATAGGCAAGGTTACTACCCTCAAATGGCATCATTTGTTAAGAATGCGGCTGATTCAATCACAAGTACGGCGCAAGGGCACTTTGTTGACTCATATTCTATGTTATGGGGGATTTTATTATGCCTAGATGTTGGGGGTTTTACATTTTCTATGTTAATCCTTACGAAGCTGCAACATTATCCATTTCCTTCACATAATAATCTTTCAGGAACCAGACTTAGTTGCACAAGTCTCGACAGTGACTGGGAAAACATTGATATGATTCATGATACTGCCTAATCCCACATCCATCATCCATCGAGTAAAATGCGAAAGCAACATAAATGCACCCACACTCCCATGGATCATTTGTGAACAGTTTGTCATCCACATAATTCAGGCTTCAGGTACAGAACTCTGCAGAGATTTGAGGATGAGCATAACTAAACGTGAAAGCTGTCAGCACTATCATGACATTTGAATGGTCTCTATCTTTTATGTTTGTCTGAGTATAGTTTAGCCATTATGCCTCAATTTATTTATTCAAGGACAAAGAGTAGACTATAGGAAATGGGATTTTCAAGTGTGTCTAATAAACTTCGACCGAAGAAACAGCAATGAAGTAAATTCAAAACTAGAGAATCACATCTCAAATGTATCCAAGTACTTGTCACATGTTTGCAAAATATTCATAATTTGTCATGCTGTACACACTGTGAGCTTCAATTGTCTTTTCTCCTAAACAAATACTACTTCCAGACTACCAGAGTTGGCTGCCTTGGCGGTGGCATGTTATATTTTATTGAAGTAGTCAAAGGCATTCAAAAGAAAAACAAAAACTTGTCATCAGTGGGGAGATTCCAGCAATCTGACCTGCCATTCGAGGAGACAGGGAAATGTCTGCAGTATATGAGACGTCAGGTAGAGTCTTGGTTCTGTTTGCACCAAAAGCTCACGTCAAGGTGAAGTCTGACTACTCTCTGAACCCTCTTTGAACTTCCCTGACAGCTTGTGTGATATGAAATGCCCCCCCCACAAAAAAAAACAAAAAAAACTTTAGTCATGCTTCACAAAGCGTCCGGCTTCTGATGGAGACCTTGTTCCTTTCCGCTATGTGACAGCGAGATGGTGAGATCTGCTGTTTATATGTCTCAGGTATGGGTGGCTTTCCTCTTTGAATTCTGCCAGTTCAGTATCAAGCGGACAAGAATCACACTGGGCACTGATGTGGTTCCTGCTATTGAGAGCGGTGTGATGGGCTTCCAACCACCATGTATGTACAGTATTACTTACAATTAATAGCCAAAAACGTTTGATACTTTAAGTGCATGTGGTTATAACACATTTAAGGCAAAACTACTAATACCCTGTGATGTGCAAATCAAGTGTGTCTGTGCATAGTACAGATTAAAATGGAGGAAAGTAATCAAAAGTTTTATAGCAACAATGGATGTGAAATGTATAATTACAATTTTAAATTACATCCATCAGTTTTCCAGCAAGACAACTCCAAATGAATGATAATGTTACTCTATAAATGCCTTTAGAATTTTTATATATATATATATATATATATAAAAAAACAAATTCATTGTGTATTTACCACCTAAGAAACTTTGCAATCTCCTATTACTTTTGCAGTTTGAGATAAGTTTTACTTCCGGTCACAACTCCCTTCGAGTTTAGTGTTGGTGCCATGTGGATAGAATCATGATTTCATCTCATTTGGAGTCAACGATGATGTTCTTATTGACTAGAATCATGCAATGAATGCATGCATTTCCCTAGGTTCTGTCCATCACGCTCCATAGGCCAGCAGTGGGCTCAGTCTCTCTGTGTGGAGCTAACTGTAGGCTTGGCTCAAGCAGACCGGACACACTCCATCAAGCGCTGCAGCTTCTCTCCACGCCCCTTGTGCTTTCACTCCTCTCCTGCTAATGATTACCATCGTAAATCACACTACACTGTTTTCTCCCACTGCTAGTAGTGAGGAAAGCAGCTCCTCCATGACTTTACACACTAAGCAGTAACGGGGGGCTACTTATGTATTGGAAATTGTGTTGGTTTCTTTTTTCAGATGGAAAATATTTTTTTCTTCCAAAAATACATTTCCATTTATTCAGTCTAGTACTAGTGAGATCCAACAATAACTATTAGCAATTAAGCAAACATAATCTTAAAACCGGTTGGTCTGGCTTTCCAGTGTTATTATCAATGAGGTGGATCTCTGGCCAGGACAAGGACTATTTTGTGATTCATTTAAAAGTTTTAAATAAAAAGGTGTCACATTTGTGTCATGAAATCTTATTTCATTTTGCATTATCACATCGCTTTCACCACACTTGTCGCTTGTTAGCCAAATCAATAGTTGAAATCCTCTCAGCTAAACCAAGCTCACAAAACATTTTCCTAGTGCCATTGTGTCCTTTGTTTCTCACACACACACACACACACACACACACACACACACACACACACACACACACACACACACACACACACACACACACACGCTAACATTTTTTAGAATGAAATCAATTTTAACAAATGCTTTAAAATCAGGAAAAGTATCCAGTTGCAACAACTTATTGGACTGCAATGACATGACAGACCAATGTATCCTAGGATTTTAAATCCAAAGTTTAAACTGAGGTAAAACAGAGTTCATTTAGGTAGTATTTGGTGGTATTTTAATTTCCCATAGTTTATCTACCACCTTGCAAATCAGTTTTATTCAGGCCTCATTTCAAACCATCAGGTCTCTGTAATCCTCAGACATTTTCTGTCCCGTGGCCTTTAGTAAATGCGGCTTAGTTCTCTATGGCAAGTGCAACAAAAAGAAATAGCAAAGGAATGGCCTCATGGCTCCCATTCATCTGACATTAGGTACATACTGTATATGGTACATTTTGCTGACATTTATACCATTATCACAAGAGATTTACTCTAAAAAGGAATTCTGGATTTCAACATTCACACCCATAAATAGTTAATGCAACAAATTAATATTGAATTCATACGCTCTTTTCACATCGTAGGAAAATACCGCTAGAGGAGTGACAATTTTGTTTGGCAAATTTTCACTAACCGGTGTATGATGAAGGCATGTTTGGTGGGTGAAATTGGAAAGCTAACGTTAGCCAATGAGCAGCAGCGGGCCAATCGGTAGGGAGACTCCTTTACCGAGAGCACAGCTGACAGCCCGGGAGAGGCACTGTCTGGTTAACGCGCGTTTTTAGCTGGGACTGTCCTTCTTTTGCTTTACCTGAAGTAGCTGCATTTTGGCTGCTGTCTGCAAATTCCTTCATGCACAACTTGTATTCTTATGGATGTTTTATACGCAAATGTTTTAACAGAGGCGATGTTGTGTGTTGTTTAGGGTCCTTGCCATCATGAGACAAATCAGCATTGCAAATTGAAATGTAGCTCGACTTAGCCTTCTTTTGGCTGAAAGTATTGCCAAGCAACACTATCTGCCCACAAGTTCCATTTTCACTTTCTCACAGCCTACTGCATTGAACAGTTCATCTACGGAAACACCTTCCTGTAATCAATGGCGGCGTCATTAGGCTGACCAGCGTAGCGCTCTTAGTGCAAGCGTAGGGTTCAGTGGAAAAAATATTCTAACGTTGGGCAGAAACCGGACCTCGTCAAAAGCGCAATATTCGCCAAATCTGAACCCATATCCTGGATTCAGTGCATCCCAAATAAACAGGTTAACACACTTCCCAGTGTACCCAGTATTTTCTTTTGAATAAAAAGATTGAAGTGGCTTTACAGAAATGGCTTTTCAACCACTGAGCTACAGTAAAACTGTTGAGTGTGCAAAAAGCAATAGTAAAAAACATTTTGCATCAACCTAGGTCCATCAGGCCTGTAGATTCAAAATAGATTTTCTCTGGTCACAAGCATGTTTTAACATTATTAATATCCTTGTGGGATGGGAAAGTGTGATGCAATGAAACAATATAGACTAGTCCTGCTTGTTTTCATGTTCTCCATGGTGCATTTGACCTACTATTTATTTGACCTACCCCGTCAGGGTTAAAGAAATTTAACCCCAACCCTTCAATTAGACAGCACATCAGTCAGTGACTTGCGATGTAAATTCACTACTTTTAATATTTGTGCAAATTTGTCCATATTTGTGTTTATTTGCATCCAACAGTCAAGCATGTGTTTATGTATGACAGCTCATGAAAACATAACAGGAAATAGTTTAATGACTTTCCTTCGGGCCCGTCCTTTTGTTACCTTTGTACACTGATGAATTTCAACTCCTGATATTTGCTCTAAAATGGTTTGTGTCCATCTAGATTTACTTGCATTCACTCGCTGCATTTACTTTTCATACCTATAATGTCACCTCTGCAAACAGTCTGGACAGTCTGACCACAACTTTAAAATGACGTACTGTACACCTGGTTAATCAACTTTTCTCAGGCCAAAAAAAAAAAAAAAAAAAAAGAGAACAGATGGAAAGCAGATAGAACAACTTTGCTATGCTTTCCAGTTTGGTCTCACAAGCTGCAGCCCATAAACAATCCAGCATGTTGGAAAATGTGTCAGTAATGGATGGCTCAGGGGCAAACTGTAGAAAATATTAAAGGGTAACATCAACCCGAACCTCAGCTGTTATGACTCTTTGAGCCCTCAGTTTTAATTATTGATGTAAACATCCACTTTGACACTTTCTCTGCCAGTGATGACAACCCAGCCGCTTGCCCGACACATGAAAGAGTAATGATGCACTGGTAGCCTTCAGGTTCAGGGGATTAACCAGAAATTTGCTGTCTAAGCAGTAATGTCCATGGCTTTATTTACAGCCCCCCCCCCAAACACTCACTCTTTTAGATAAGGAACATTTTACACAAAGTAGGAAGCTTGAAAGACAGTGGCTGAAAGATCACAGTGACCGTTACTGCTGATCCTCAAGGGAAGAGTCCGAGGCCACATATAAATGTCTGAACCATTCATAAAAGTCAAACTGGAAACCCAACAACGAAAAGCCTCTGGGACATGTACATATTTGAATTCACCAAACAGTCTAAATGGAAATTACAAATGAAAAGTGTAGGATTTTAAATATGTTAAACTCAATCTTTTTTAAATTATGTAGAGTAGAAGAAGCTGTATTTCAGCTTGCTAACAGCCCTAGATTATGCAGGAACTGATTAAACCAAGACTTTCTGAATAATACTGAGGTAGCTCCTGTCAGCACATGTGTCACTGCTGCTCACAGAGTTGAGCAAAAACTCAGAACACTGCGAATCACATTGACCCTGATCTGACCTGATTCATTCATTTGCAATAAATAAAAATGACCAGGACTGTCTTGAGTAATGTTCATATGCAAAATCAGATACTCTTTTTTTTTTTTTTTTAGCATATCCAATTCCAGCTAATTATTATTTCCAAAGTCCGAAAAGTAAAATTAAACTGGACAAGATTTAAAGCACATCTTTAAATCTTTTGTAAGAAAGTATGCTTCGAAAAACCCAGTACACATTACAGTACACACAATGTGTGACATTTTTAACCTCCAAGTAGCTTCATACTAGAAAGCAGAACTTGAAGTAAGGCTTCAATAGCTGATCGTTACTGAGGCTATGTTCTTTTCTTAAAAATTGTCAATGTCAAACCAGAAGGAAAATGACGAAGAAGATCGCAAGTCTTGATTCAATTTAGCACAGGAAACAACACTGCTGGAAAACAGAAGAGACTGGGAATAATAATAATTGGCAGATTTTGTTGTTAAACACCTAGCTTTAACTACAGACACTATAAGCAAGACCGAAATACCTTCAAAGGGAAGATACAGCAATTAGCATGTATTTTCTCCTGTGATGGCAGGTGTAATGTGTAACTCCACTGATAACATTGCTTAGGCGTCTGTATAGAATTGCCATACATAACATTTTCAGGCAATTGCACAGGAATCTTTGTATTTGACTACTTGAATTAAGTTAAGGATTTACAAAAATCTACAGCCCTGAACTGGCAAACCGCCAGTGTCTTATATGGTCAATTAATTGGGCCCTCGTGCCAAACTATGCTAAAACGGAAACCTTACAGCGCGAAAGACACCTTAGTAAGAGAACGGAAGTCCCTCTGAATTACCACATCTATGAAGTCATTTCCTGACTAAGGCACAAACAGATCAAGGGAGTACTGTAATTAAAGAGTTTTTGAAGACAATGTGTACTAAGAGGTACCCAAGAGCCTTTGTTGTTATCCATCCATCCATCCATCTTTGTCCGCTTATCCGGTATCGGGGGGAGCAGCTCCGGCAGGGGACCCCAAACTTCCCTTTCCTGAGCCAAATTAACCATCTCCGACTGGGGGATCCCGAGGGGTTCCCAGGCCAGGTTGGAGATATAATCCCTCCACCTAGTCCTGGGTCTTCCCCGGGGCCTCCTCCCAGCTGGACGTGCCAGGAACACCTCCCTAGGGAGGCGCCACCTCAACTGGCTCCTTTCAACGCGAAGGAACCAGGAACAAGACCCCAAAGTATTTAAACTCCTTCTCTTGGGGTAAGGACTCATTCCCTACCTGAAGAAGGCACTCCATCGGTTTCCTGCTATCTTGTTGTTAAAGATGGTATATTTTTTTGATTTGGCTAGTGTGCCAGCAGATGCTGCATTTACTTCTAGTCAGAACAAAATAGACTATGACCAGTTTTAAGTACTTATTTATTTATATATTGATTAATCCTTTATTTACTCAGGAAGTCTCATGAGATGCAAGATATCTTTTACAAGCAAGACCTTGCTAACATGGCTGAATGCAATAGTTCATAAACAAATCTAAAAAAGCTCACATTCATAACAATATTGAAAAAAGTGAAAGTCACAGATTAAAATCAGAACCTCATCTAACGAACATTTACATTCTATCTACAGTGCAGAGCCAAACACCCACAAAAATTGAAACTGTAGGCTAAAGGATGCGGCATGTGAGCATAATATATGGAAAACATGTCCTAAATATTTACAAGTTGCCAATCGTTCCTTAAAGAGGAGCAAACTACTCAAAAGTGGTGCGGACTTTTAGTTTGATAAAGACATGACTGATGTTCAAATGTGGGTGTGACTTGTTGCAGCCCGCTAGTCAAAAATGGTTGGCAAGCGACCGTTTACTCAGAAGCTGCCAAAATAGAATTAAGAGAGCAGACCCAGAAACTAGTGGGCTTAGATCTGGATTGCATGATTAAATCTGAAATCTACTAATCTGTGCCTGTGCACTCTCATACTGACTCTTTTTTGCTTTCTCCAAAATCTTTTGCAGTCATACTTCTATAGATGACCATCCTTAAGGATCCGATTTGAAGTCAAATTACAATTGCCTGCTGTCAGAACACAGCATGCAATTTTCCCATAAAGGCTGCCGTGGGCATGCATTTGACAGTGCCTGAATGGACTAATAATAATTCTACAACGGTTCAGTAAAGCACAGTTTCTGAGCATGAAGGTAATACTACTTTAGAAAAGATGTAACCAAGATAAAGTTGAGCTCCAACAATGAGTGTCAGAGTAAGTGCTTCTGAAGGAAAGGAACTATGTTTTTGTAATGTCACAGCAGGTTCTCACAAGTGTGTTCTTGAGGCAGCAGGGTTAGTGAGGTTTCTCAGAAATGTACCCAAGGTGTTTGAAAATTCTTGGCAGACTTTTCAACTAAAGTTATTTAAGATGCATGAATCTTGTTGTTGGTGGATATTTGATTGGGGTCTAGGTTTGGATATGGTTAATTTGAAAAGTGAATCTTTGGTTCTAGTGTTTATTCATGACCGTGGAATGGATATTTGAATTGATGTACTGCACACACAGAGATGAAATCCATCAGTCTTAACACCCGACTAGGGGTTTGATGGGGTGTTTGGTGTTTTAAAAAGGTCCCAACAACAAGCAGCACTGCCTGGAAGGCACTAGGATTAGGCAATGGTTAGGGTTAAGGTTAGGGTTAGTTGCCTTTAAGTCAGTGGTTGCAGCGCTGCCTGGAAGTCGATGTTGGGGGTGTGAAACACCATTGCGCCAACAAGTGTATTGCTCAAACTGTTTGACTGTTCCTGTAATTCCTACAGTCCAATTCACTAAACCAAATAGAAAATGACATCAAATTGACTTAAATAATGTATTTTTCCATCATAAATCACTCACTACGGCCTTGGCCCAGTTTTTTTTGGATTCATATTGGGTTTTAATCAACACACTCACAGATCCTGTGCCCCCTTATGACATCTCGGGAAATGAAATTCAAACTCATTGACTCACAGAGCAGCAGCATGGGACGGGCCAACTTTCTCCATTAGAAAATGGCCTCAGAGGGAGGTGCTAATCTTCATCCCCTAAAGAATCCCACATACTAGCTGCAAACTATTCCAGTGCACATTAGGGTTCACGGTCTGATCATGTTAAACAGAGGACATGCCACAAATGGCAGAGATACCACCCGTTGTAGTTACAGTATACTCTACCAGTCACAGCTGAGCGGGAGACCCTGGATCCTGGACCCTGGACATGCTGAACGTTATGTATTGTACCTCCTCTGGCAATGGAGAACTGGAGTTCCCCCAAAAGAAGTTAAGAAGGAAAGGACATTATGGCTTCTCGTATAATTTTATTGCCAGTGCAAGATTAACCTAGACAAATTGATAGAAAGTCTATGAAAACAAAAGGACGCATGACCATTTATTTACATACAAAAGACTTTAGAAAAGTGCAATTAAGAACACAATGCTTTCTTTGATCACATGCAGCTTTGTATAATCAGATCCTGGTGTGTGTCTGATTTGTTCTATGAATGAATGTTAAAAATAACATGGTGTATGGTGGCACATTATGTAAGTGCTGTTAAATATGTTCTATGTTTATAATACATACTTAATGCTAATGTATAGTTGATATTTATAGTCTCATTGAGTAAATAAATAGGAAATATGTTTAATGTAAAGGTTAAAATGAATTATGTTATAGTAAAAAGCGTTTTTGTTTCACTCGGAACTAAAGTTCTCTTTTGCGGTTTCCACTGCTGCAGAATTTGTTAATGGACCTAGGGAAATCTAACGTGAGCACATGTTACGGTGCTCTGCTATTTAAGTTGGCGTTACACCCTTGTAGAAGGCCAAGGCGATCAATTCAATTTTATTTATAGTATCAATTCATAACAAGAGTTATCAAGACAGTTTACGCAGAGTAGGTTTAGACCACATTCCATAATTTACAAGGATTCTTGGAACAATTCTAGTAATTCACCCAAGGAAAAAGTATTGGATTTTTAAAAAGGATTTAAGAAAATCTTGTCGGGACAAGCCGCCAACGAGGTATTTTATCACGCATGTGAAGCTCTATTTAAATTCGTGCCAAGCGCAATTTGTACTTTTATTTTCTTCGGCAATGTCAAATTTACTTGACATGCTTACTGTGTTCATTCACATGCATTGATGGATGCATTAAGGTTGGCAGTTGGCACATGTCCCACCTAGTGACTGGGTATAATTTTTAATGTTATTAAATGCTTTTGAATGTTTATATACACATATGTATGTATATATGTTCATATAATAAATTGATTTATGGTTTTATGGTTTGATCTATGCTTGTTTCTGAAAACTTTGTGAGAATTCAGCAAGTCAAAATCTACAAAAATCAGTGTTGAATAAATCTTGTATAGAAATATCTTATCATTAGATACCTATTCCACATGTAATAAATCCTGTATTGTGTATCTTTAGAAATACTTTCTTCCTTTTTAAGAAACTTAAAAAAAACATTCCACATATTTCAGTTGCAACAGAAATCCATCACTCCTCTGATCCTAGGCTGGAACAATTCAACCATGATTATTATGCAAAGCAGCTGTGAAATATGACATTGTAAACAGCCATTTGGCAAACAAGTCCTCTACAGAGACTGGGATTGCATTTTGCCAGGTTGAAAAAAAAGTACACAGCTGCTAAGATTAAACATGTCAATGTATTGGACAGATGTTATATATATATATATATATATATATATATATATATATATATATATATATATATATATATATATATATATATATTCACCATGTATCACGACCAATAATTAATGAGTTTATGCAGTCTGGTTTAACATTTTCAGTAATGAGTTCATAATCTCTTAAATTGTGTAGTACAACAATTTGCATGTGCCTTGACCAGTGAGTTGCAGCCAAAGTTTTTACTTGAACATTCTTTCACAAATTAGTGTAAAAAAAGACTTATTGCTGTGTTCATTTATGGTTGGATGTGGAAAGTCAAAATTGGAATCCACCTTTTATTTAAAAAGGGTTCTAATAATAGGTTACATTACATGATTGTATGTCTGAATGGTTTAAGATTTATTAAGGACGTTGCATTAAAGCTATAGTTCCCCCATGAGGAATTCTAAGCAATGATAACAAAACTGTTGGCGCATCCACATGACACATGCTTCCGTGATTGCATACCATCCCGACCCTCCTCAAGGCAGTTGCTTGTAGCCAAATTAAAAAAACATGGACTCTTCCAAAGAGGCAATTATTACCAGTCTCTGAACATAGCTATACTAAGAAATACAGAGAGAGTTTTGTTGAGCTGATAGTTTTAATCAGTTATCAATTCAATTGGCGTTGGCTTGAATGACACGGACGTTCATTAAAAAAGGTCCCATGGCATGACAATTTCACTTAATGGAGGTTTTTTAACATTAATTTGAGTTCCCACAGCCTGTCTATGGTCCAGTGGCTAGAAATAGCGATAGGTGTAAACAGAGCCCTGGGTATCTTGCTCTGCCTTTAAGAAAATGAAAAATCAGATGAGCCGATCTGGAATCTTACCTCCCCTTGCTCTGCTTTGCCCGCCCAGAGAATTTGGATATGGGGAGTCATCCATGAGAGAGAGACACCATGGCTTTCAAATGAGCAAAGTGGCAGTTGGTCAAGGCCACACCCCCAGCCTATACCCACCCATCCTCAAAAGCTACAGTCTCAGAAATGTCATACTAAAGGAAAGCCCATTGTGGGACTGGCTCTAGTGGCTTTAATTCTGCACCAAGGCAAAATTTTGGGAAAGAGACTTCAGATATGATATTAAGGGACCATTAAGGTCTATATGAAAGCATCCAAAGACCACCGTGTCATGGGACCTTTAATATCAAAAAGTTACGCACTAAAGCATTAAATAACACAGTCCAATTTGCAATATCAATAGAAGTGGCTTTCTCACATGCACCTCACAGACTTACTAGTTATGCTTGGGGGCACTTTCATCCTTGATGGCACCTGGGGTATTCCGTTGCACACTTTACATGCACTTCAATCTGACACTGCTAGTGTCACACTTTGGCCTGAGGGTTAAAGCATGCCAGGGGATCAAGGGAGTCAGCCTCTCTGTCGCGCCTCCCTGAGGAATAAAGCACATGTGCATAGTGAGCATGAACTGACTGTCATGACCCCCCCCACACACACACCCCTCCCCTCCTCTACCCAGTGCTGTAGTGCACAACCTCTGCGTCAGCTCTTCTGTCACCATCTGAAGCATCGCTTCAAGTGCATTGTGGAAGTAAAATACAAAAAGACAGCTGTGGGAATGCAATAAGCACTGAAGAGAAATTATAGTTTAGGTTGTCTGCAAAGCATAGTCATCTAAATCTTTTTATATGTATCCTTAATTGATGAGCACATCTTTATGCAAAACCTAAGACAAAGCAGAGGTACAAAATGTGCAAAATGAATTACTATATGTGAAAATATAGGTGAGTCAGCTTTTTGGCCAGCAATTAACCTGTTGGTTGTGAAAGCTGGCGTTAAGTCCACTATACAGACATAAAATAAGTGTAACGATTCAAAGTGCAGCATGACCTGTACATGGTCAGCTGGATTTAAGGCCAAGTCCCATGGCAAAGGTTTAGCCGGTGGAGAGGAGGTTGAGTTTGCAGAGTCCACACAGCTGGTGCCTCAGTGGGAGGTCCAGTTAGATCCACACGGTATGTGGAAAGAGTAATGTTGGGCATTTCACGCAATATTTCTCCACTCATAGGCTTGCTTTGTTAGACCTTCCACCACAACGCTACGAACGAGGGTCTGGCTAGTCCACACGGCATTCCAGGATGGGGAAAAAAAAAAAAGTGCTCGGTTTATTTGGCATTTCTTTAAACCAATCACAATCATCATGGGCAGTGCTAAGCAATGGGCAGGGCCCCAGTGCAGCAGTAAAATAGCCTCTAGAAAGACCTTGTTTTGGTGGAACGTGTATGTTCAAAAGTTGGTTTAGTCATAAACTCGGATTGTACAGATAGTCTAGCTCAGTGTTTCTCAAACTTTTTTCAATATTGTACCCCCTTTGAATTGCTTTTTTAAAAACACAAAAACATTTAAATGCTACATTTCAAATGTTTAGAATCCATCACATAATTCATTCATTATAGTATAATTATATTTAGCAATTATGCATGACATTTTTAAATTAGCATTTTTGCAAATATTCTCACGTACCCCTTGCAATACTTGAAAGTACACCTAGGGGTACATGTACCCCCATTTGAGAAACACTGGTCTAGCTAGCTGTCTGGAATTACCCTGCAGAAATCTGAGGAGCAGGTAACCAGAGTCCTCAAACATCCACCGGAGTTTAGAATGCCAACACTAAGAAAGTGGATGATATCCCAGAAGTGGAGCATCGTGGATATAGGCTACTCCACTCATGACAATATTAATAATCAACAGTGGCGGCATGAAATAAAAATTAGTTGATCAATGTGTGTTTTTGTATCTACAGTACATGTATACAGCGTACTTATGTAGAAGGAAAGAAACTTAGCTGCCAACTAAGGTGGTTTAACTGAATGTGTTATCAAATTAAAACACATTAAAATCACTGCCAAAAAAGACAAAGCTTCGACGGGGACATTGTTACTAATCAAAAGCAATGTCAGGAAACACATTTATACATTTAATGAAGGATGGATCAGATAGAGGCAGCAAGAAATTCTATTAATCAAAATAAATTAAAAAAAGGTGAGAGGATAATATCTGAAGACAAGGTTCTATTGTATATGCTTGCTTGTTGAAAGGTTCATGCAATTCAAACAACCCAAATGTGGGAATGTATGCCAGATGGACTACATTTAGGCTGAAATGCAAAATAGAAATTTCATTTTTATGTATGTAAATATTAACTGGACCAAGGTTCTATGTGCTTGGTTTGATTCATTTTTTAGTCAGGAAATACTTGTGCACATCACTCCTCCTCCTTAAATAGACTTGTGTTGCAAAATAAATGCCTAGACTCATATCTTATTGACTTTCCTTGAGCAGCCACGTCATTATGTTCAACATGGAAGCAAAACACATGCTGTTCTACTTTTAGCTCTCTATCTCTTGTAGGCAGATATCAAAGGAAAGACTAGCACTCAAAATAACAATTCTTTTTATAAAGTAAAATAGCTTAAGTAGAAAAAGCATGTACTATTCATTAGAACAGAAGCTCTACAGTAACTCTTTGGTTACCAAAAGAGTTACCAAGAGAGGATTTGGTGTGACTCATAATCCGCACCAAATCCTGGCACCACATCACTCCAGACCACAAGTGGTCTCCCATCTACCACCGGATCACCTACAAAAGCCCCCCCCCCCATGCCTCACTGACCTCCTCTCTCCCTACCAACCCTCAGATCAGTCTCCTCTCCATCCACAAGTCCAACCTCCGAAGGTTTGGGAATAGATCCTTCTCCAGGGCAGCTCCCAGGTTCTGGAACTTCTTCACCATTTTCCAGTCCCACCTCAAGACCCATCTCTTCACGTCTGCATCTCTGTAGCCCCACGCCGCCCTCCCTTTTCATCATATACTCTGCAGTGAAGTTTATCTGCTGAAGTTCTTCCGCAAGTTTATAATGCATGAAGTGCTTTTGATACATAGGATATACTGTATACATGTGCAAATGGCTTGATAAGGAGCAACAGTTTGTACACTAATTTACTTTGACATTCATTTTCCATTTTCTCTGAGCATCATTGAGTATTTACAATGCAAGAACGTCATCTGACAGCATAAATATGTATGACTACAGGAGTGTTTGATAAATGATGATAGGACACGTAACAGTTACACTTGTGCGTGTACTCTCTGTGCCAATTACACTTCACCTAAAAACGACTGAGTCTTTGATGTAATCTGAAACAAAAAAAAAAACATTAATGACATGATTTGCATGAGTTGATTAAGAGTAAAGTCACCTGAGGGTTTTATCTTCCGGTTAAGTAAGACTAGAGTCACTCTGAGCATCACTCTGCATCATCAAATACTGAGTAATGCAGATGATTCCAGATACAGTACATGTTTACAGAGGGAATGCTGACACGGATCCTGGGGAGAAACAGATTTGTTGCAAGACAAGGAAATTAGCAATAGATGTAAAACTAACTATACAGTTTGAATTGTATATATGCGTTTTGATTTGCTCTGCAATGATGATGTATATATTAATCGTGATTTACTCTGCGACGAAGCTATTTAAAGTTAGGTGTTATTTAGAGAGCAGTCACACCACATAATATCTCCACCATCACTTTTACATAGATTTTCATCACAATTACTTTTGTCATTGCTCCTCATTGCTTATCAATGAAAGCTACTGAAAACCACTAAGTTGAAAATTACTGAAGTATACATTCAAACTAAATCAAGAGTTTCTAGCTGCAGACCTCCACCGCGGAGTCTATACCGGCGCAGGCTCCACTGTCAGTACATCTCTACTGTCAAGAAAAGACATTGCAGGCAGAACATACAAAATAAATTTGTATAAACTCTTCTGGTGAAAGTAGTTTGGTCGTTGATTTATATTTAAACAGCCTAAGTAATGAACTTGTAAACTGCAAACGACCTTGTAAATGCTGCATTTATTTTGCCGATCCTGTCAAACTTTTTCTTGTTGAGGCAATATGTATTTTCTCCAAACACTTAGCCTTTCATTTCATAAGCTTCAATTTTTTTGTTTGATATTTATCATGTATGTATTCTGTTGTGTGCTATTACAGTAGACTCCCCACACACACACACACACACACAGTATTTTGTTTGGATATTACTGAACTTCACCCATAAAAGTGCAAATATAGGTGGTTAAAAACACAGTAACTTATTTTTGTCTTCCTCAAAGTAAAATATGCATGTCTCATAAAAAAAAAATAAGAAATATAAGTCCTTTATTTAGGATGTAAAGCACAATAAACACAGTTCCACAGTCAGCCAATATGTTAAAACTGTAAACATCAGTGTGTACACAGAACACAGTGGGAGAGGAGCGATAAAAAGGAGAGAGAAGGTGAGCGAGTAGGCTGTGGATTTAAAGTCACCTCAGTCAGTTGTTGTCTTGGCATTTGGAGTAGGTCAAGTAGCCTAGTGTCTTTATCCGTGATTTCCTCCAGAAACGTCCACATAGTTTCCATTGTGTGAAAGACAAACTTGAATGTCTTCAACTGATGCATCTCATCATCTATGGCTGTACACAAAGCCTAACACACGGTTATATATTAAACCGTTATGCACAGAAAAAAAGCTATGTTGTCTTCACGTGCTAGTTGGAAGATCCTACTTCCCACAGTTGGAATTACAAGTATGTTATGTTCAAGTGCTTTGTTTGAAATGAAAAAAAAGATAGACGCAAGGTTTATTCTCACCTGCTTCTCAGGCCTAGACAAGTCTCCAAATTTCCCACTCAAAATTATAAATTGAGGGGGTGTTTATGTGCAACTTTCAAGTTGGTAACTCATATTTACAACAATTATGAAGGCAGCATAAAATGCAACTTCAGAAACTAGCCCTTGACGCCGAAAGTACATTTAACACGAAAAAGTAGCCCACATGTGTAACATACATTTTGGTTATTTATATTTATACAGTATATTGATAATAGTAGCAATTTTAATGAGAAAAAAAGCAACTCGACAGCGGAGGGCTGCAGCTAAACCCATCTCGACTAAATAGTGAACCAATTAAATAAGTATAACACAACATGCAAGTAATTTCAATTGCCAAACTAATTTCAAACCAATTCACCGTTGGCGAATAAGCTGCTGTGCGGTTATACATCTTGATGTATTAACATCCATAACCACATTGATATCCTATCATCGTTGGGAACCATCAAAAACGAGTTCATGATTCTACATGGCAGGGAAAACTTACTCTACATGATGTACTAATTAATTTTCTCAATCTGAAAGCTATGTCACTTGTCACTCACGGGTGGATGTGAATGGCTCTTCCCTGACTCCTCTTCTAGAGTTTCATTCTTGTGTAGCTGGAGGGCAGCGACTTTCCTTTTAACTCCAAGTAATAGAGCATTTCTCACTCAGGTCCAACTTTGGAACAACTCAAACACGGGTTTTTGCAAGTTTGACAGACAGTTCTCACAATGCAAACCCTGCAGCATCCCAAGTGAAGCCAGCCAGTTGGAAACATCTGTGACTCATCTTTGTTAAAGATCAGTGGAAAAGTTTTAATGCAATACTTGCTGTGATGTACTTTGATGACCCCTTAATGCATACATTATTTTGCCAGATTGTACCAACACAGCTTGAAAGCAACCCCAATATACACCTGGGGTATCTTTTATCAAACTGCGTAGCATTTACCAGAAAAGGTGGCGTAAGGACGAAACACAAAGTACCTGCACACAAAAATATTTGGATTCATAAAACCCAAGGGGGTAAGCCTCTCCTCTCTAAACGTAGCTCCTATGGTGCCATTTTAATGCTACGAAGCACTCGCCCCCCGTGACTGTTGCATAGTCAACAAAACACCGTATTGTCAGGGGACACTTGCAGACAGTTTTGACTTTTAGGTTTAATTGCTAATGTTAACTAGCATTTTAGTTAGCAATAATTAGCCTGTGCCTATGTTATCTCCTTGTACCTTTGCTCTCCGTCTCTTTTCAAGATTGGGAATGATTGAGATTTCTCATGGCACAGCTACCAGAAGACTTACAGCTTTCAGACAGGTTGCTCACGTCACATCTAAGTCGTCAAGCTCAGTTGGAGGCTGCGCAGGGACGCTCAGCACTCACCGGAAAAGGTTTTCTAATATCCTTCACTATTCTCTGTCCAGAGCAATGGGATCTGTTGGTCAATTTCTTTAACTGTCTATGATAAAACCGAGCACACTCACATCCTATGCCGGTTTGCGATATTAAAGGTGATGCACAACGTTATGCACAAATAGTTATGCACTTGGAGCATCGTAGTAAAACTTTATTTCTATTGCACCATTCAAAATAGTTAAAACTTGCTTTACAGCAAAATCAAATATAAAAAATTAACTAAAGCCTTAAAAATACTGCATAAAACACTACGATACTGTATATGATAACCATGTTAAAACTATGTGCTCCGCCACACAGAGGCATGGAAAACAGCATCAGTATGATCATTTATCCTGTTTACCATATGAGAAAAAAATGCAAATTACAGAACATACTGTATTTGAGTTCTTTTGCAGATATATCTTCATTTGACTTTACTATACTATCTTGTTTTATTTGTTTTATTTTATGTTTTTGTATTCATTGCAACAATGCCTTTGTGAATTCTTTACATTATTAATGAGCAGAGAAGGCGAAAGTACTCACTTTCACAGATCCAGTTTCTCTTTTTTAATCTTCCCCTTAACAGTTAAAGGACTCTACATGTACAGTATGTGTGTGCTCAAATATGGCTTCTGGAAAGAAAATAAAGGATAAAATATGATTTACTAAACAGACATTTATGAAGAACTTCCCTAGCACATTCGCCAGAATGTGCTAGGGAAGTTCATTCTTGATGCCTACTATCAAATATCTCTCTCAGATAAGGCCGAGGATGATTGGAAATTTCTCTGTCTGTAGAATATCTGGGAACTCCATTTTCTTCATTTTCAATCATGTTGCCATCTATACTACTATGCGCCAACGTTAGCGTCATCAAGCCGCAATGATTTGCCACAAATGAATGCCGCCAAATCTGTTGAGTGGTCTTGTAGCGGTGCGTCAAGTGCAATGTACAGTATGCCTACTGTATATTCCTATCTAATTAGATTGAATGTGGTACTGATGCCGCAAACAATAAACAATAACTCCAGTGAAGTTATTTGAAACTTGTTAGTGAGGACTAGATTAGGACTGTATTTAAAAGCTGATTCTGGTTTCCAACTTCGCCCCAGGTGTGTCTGTTAAAACACGGACGGAGACAACTCTGATGCTTTCTTATAATCAAGCAACAGTACATACTTGGGCGCGGTAGCCCTGCTATGGCTGTGTGGTTCTGCAAAGAAATTTATATTGTAAAGGCTACCATACACAATACACAGGAATCATATATATAGCATCATATATATATATAGCTAGCAAATAACAATAAACCCAGTATTGATTACATTATACTAATGCAGTGTAACTGTAGCATGTTAATGCACCTAAAATACAAATATGAGCAAAGGCGTTCAACAATTGCCATTATGAATCAACAACCACTTGCAACCTAGCGGGTGAAGAACACAAACAACAAAATCACTAGCTTTTAAATTTGCCAGAACTATAGACCAATAAAACAGGCATAAATGAACTGACAACATAAGTTATACGACTTACAGTTCTCAAGGACGCACACACACAATTTCAACTGATAAAAATAAAATATCTGAAAAAAAAAAAAAAAAATCGACTTGAGTACAGTAAAGTATTTGTACTTTGTTACTTCCCATCTCTGTTGAGGGGAAATATTTAGATTTATTTTACACAATGGTCTCAGTTTTTCACGTTTCATCCATCTGCTGTCAGTGTTGCCATTTGTTAATTTCACCCGTTTCTGTGCGCACCCCTGGGTCAGAGTGTCCGTGGAGGAGCGCACAGTCTCCAGTCAAGTTTTTTATAAATCTTAAAGTCTGCTAAGAAAGTGTCGTGCACCATCTTTATTCGGATCCCGAGCTACTCTTCTTGGGGTCCACAAACTTATGTGTGCAAATGAAGCTCCTGGATTTATGCTCATTCTCCATCTCTCCTCTTCTTGCTCTATGTCTTTTGCTGTGCATCGCTGAAGCCGTTGGCCCCTGTGGGCTTCTATTTAAATGGATATTCAACTCTGTAAGTGGTGCCATCTCCCAGAGATCTGGGAATGACTGAATTATGCTGCTGACCTTCTACACTGACCTCCTCTTGTCTACATGAACTCAAAGGCCCTAATCAAGTACAAGCACGTTATATTGATTGCCTAAAAGTCCTCTTATTCTTTTAAGGCAGAAGAGTTTCAACAAAAGAGTTTGGTTGGTGTCTTGTCATTTAGGATTATTCGTCCTCCGACAGAGTCACAGCCAAGGGGTCTGTGATGGAGCTGTTGTTCTAGTTAGATTTCATCACAGAAAGTTCTACACGGCCTAAAAAAAAAAAAATAAGAGAAAATGTCAGACGATCTGAGCAGGGCTGAGGGGGACAAATGAGACAAGACAGTATAACACTGTCTTGGCCATTATTTTTAGTTATGTCATTCTGTGAAGATTCCTGACAAGCATATGAGTAAAAATCATTTTCCACTGACTTCCTGAAAGAGACTCAATCAAATCAGCAATCAAGATCAATTAGTCTGAGCTGTGTGGAGTAGGCTACGCATTTGCAAGGTTGAAAAACAATGCTCTGCCAATTAAAGGGTGGCTGTGATAGCCCACAATATCATCTGATTAAATTAAGGTTATTGTATTTCTCTCTATATAAATAGCTTTGAAACATTTGAGATTGCAACATCCACCGTTAATGAAATGTAAATTTCATTTGTTAAGCGCAATTGACAAAACTTATAAGTGTCTTATGTGCTAATGAGTAATACATGGGTGATTGATTGATTGCCATTGTAAATTGATTAAATGAGATGTAGACTCAGCTGTCAGTTGCAGGGCTACAGATTGAACATTTGTGTTTAGTTGTTCAGAGCTGAGGCAGTAGAGTTACTGCATCAGGACAACTGAGTTTTTTCTCAATTTAGCTTCAATACATTTTTACCATTACCTTTGCCATTACATTCCCCACCATCTGGTATTCATGTATGCCAAAACAAGTAATTTTCTAGGTATGAAATATTAGACAGCTGAGAACATAATCTCTGTCTTGATACAGTAAATCATAACGCTGAAAAGCAATTAAAAAATAACTTGAGTCCCAGGGTTACATTAGTCTCTACAGCAGCACTGTGGTGAATGCCAAAAAAAATCTGATAATTTATGGCAGATCCAAGGTTATTTTTTGTAACACATTACTAACAATTAAAATACAATAAAGCTCACGTTGCCAACGGACGTACAGTAGCTTTTATACTGCTTTCTTTCTACCTCACCAGAATATCACAACATTGTCTCTTTTATAAACATGACTACGCACAAAACGGGTCTGAAAATGTGTGTGCGCCACTTCCCACGCAAAAGGTTGTGATTTATTAAAAAAAAAAAATAAAGCGTACCCACATTTTTGAAAAAAAATAAATAAAAAATGAGAATTGTTCTCATGAATCTTTGTTGGAGTGTTAAGCTAAGTTAAGTTTTCTTTGGAAAGAGCAGGGAGGATATTGGCCTAGAGGCTCTATTCTTCTACCCCATTAACATTAGCCACCTAATCCTCCAGCCGACTGCAACCGGAAGGATCTGACAGAGAACTTTTGTCTGTCTCCAATGTCTGAAAAGTGCCCTTTCCTGAAGGTGAGGACGAAATTCCCAGACTTTTTAATCTCAGAGGCCCTGTCAGGGAGGCAGTTTAATTATGACTGATACAGCTGTGTGTGTCTGTGTGAGCTTGTGTGTCTATAGAATATCAGTGAGAGTGTGGCTCTGTTAGTGCTGCTGCCTGTGTGTGCGAGGCAATGGGGGGCACACAGCTTTTCAATTAAGAAGCCAATCTGATGGACATGATCTGAAACCTGTTCTGCTCTACAGTCCTCTATTCAAGAAAAGAATTCATGTTTGTCTATAAGGCTAGGTTTAATCCATCTGTCAGACCACTCCATGGGTGATTTGGGCGGCTGGGGCTCAGGTGGTAAAAGCGGTCGCCTACCAATTGGAAGGTTGGTGATCCCTGGCCTTGCAGTTCCATGCCGAAGTGTCCTGAACCGTGAATTGCTCCTGATGCTGCCACCGGAGTGTACATGTGTGTGAATGCTTATTTGATAAGCAGGTGGCACCATGTACTACAGCCGCGACCACAGTATTATGAATGGTTCCTGTACTATGTTAAAGCGTGTTGAGTAGTTGTTAAGACTAGAAAAGCGCTATATAAATCCAGTTCATTTGCCAACACATACAGTACGTAGTGTCAATAACAAAGCTTTTTTTTGTGTTGGATATGTGTGAGTACATTTTTGGTCAAACGTTTCATATTTCATTACCTTTTGTAAAGAGAGGAGCTCTCAACTTTATGAAAACCCTCCTTATTTTCCTCAACTTTCTCAATAAATGAATTCCCCATTGTGGGACGAATAAAGCATTATCATGTGCTTTTTATCAAACAGTGTCAGACAGCTAAGTTCTCTTCTCTGAAAGCCAAAAAGCAGTTTGTCCAAAAAAAAAATTGAGAATTATGAGCAGTAAGTAGTTATGTCAGATTGTGGCAACAAATATGGCATTTCATGCAAAAAAGTACAAAAATTATCAGCACTAGTAAGGAAAAGCTTAGGAGTAGCAGAATTGATATTCACATATGTGAAGAAGGTTCAGGAGACTTTGATTATTACACAAAAGCACTTAATGAAATCCCTGTTGAGGAGAAATTAGAATTGCACAGTACAGTGTGGGTGCCTTACCAACTGTCTTCCTTAAGGTGTATTAAAACTCATGCTGGAGGCATTAAGTTCAGCTGAACCTTTAATGCAAACACTGACATTGAGGGTGCCTTAAACAGATGCTTAACTCAAATCCCTCAGCACAATGAAAATTTCCTGGATTGATAGAAATGCAGCAGTTATAGTGAATTTGACCTTTTTAACAGAGTTGCCATGTTGTTGCAGCTAGTTTTCTCTTCTAGCAGAGAAGATAGCTGCACCAACTGTGACACTTCTGCCAGCCATGATCACCATCATCATGTTACTGAGAGCAGTATTCACATGATACTACATAAGCAGAGCTATAATGGCTGGTGTGTGTAGGATTGGATCTGTGCAGTTGGATGCTAAATCACTTCTCTTTTATATTTGCCAGGCTGTGAAAGTTCAACAAGGTACAATCACTGTTTACTATAATGTGAATCTACTCACAAAATGGGCAGAAGCATTGTGAACACAAGCAGTAGACACGAGCACTAGGGCATGAGAGGTTAATGTGAAAACAACCATATAGAAACAGCAGCATTCTGTCTGGGGAAATATGACCACGGTTATTTAGGATTAGCCAAAGTGGATTTAACTGGAGAGCAAACAATAAGGGAAGGCACAATTAAAACTGCTTTATTAGACAAATCCTTCTATACGTAAACATATCAAAAGCCAGGGAAATGGAAGGCTTTTCTTTCTTTATTTCACAAGTTGACTGTATTAGCAGTTTCATTGGTCAGGGCCTCTTGAGGTCAGACAGCTTAAAAAAGAAAAAAAGACGACAGTTTTTTGGTGTAACTGCCGCCTTTTCGGTCTTAAATTGACTTTCTTGGTACTTGTTGAGGTCAGGGCGCCTTAATAAGTGAGGAAGAGGTTGATCCCTAATGCTAATTACACGCCACATGGCATTGTTATTGTTTGCTAATTGCATGCTGTGAATTGCTGAAGACGCCTCGCCTTGGTGAGCTTTTAATCTATGCATTAAGCCCATAAATTTGGCATCAACAACGCGGCTTCTTTCATAACCATATAGTAAATCCTCTGAAGGGTGTGGGGGGTATCATTGAAACAAAATGTCTCTTTCTTGGCTGCAATGAGATGGGGAGGTACAACAGACACACTCCTGGAAAATTTGCATAAAACGCATGCATATTGCAGACAGATGTTTTTTGGAGTCAAGCATTTTCCTGTCATCAGTTATTTTTATGTGCATCACTTTGTTGTTTTTACAATAATTGCATAACACTAGATGGTATGTCTCCCTATGGAAAAAATATATGCTTCCTACATGTTTGGAAACATTTATGTCTAGATGTTAGTGCCACTTCTAAATGATGAAACAGAAGAAGAGAAGAAGAAGAAGTGGCCTTTACCCTGATGGTTGACCTGGTTGAGATGTCATGAGACAGTCCTCGTTATGTTTGTCTTCTACTGGTTGTCATTACTCGGCTCAGAAAAGCCACTAGGAAGTAGTGTGTGTTTTGAAGGGTGAGGATATGCAAATGACTTGTTTTTCCCTAGTCTGCCTCTAAACAAATCGTGTTTTAGAAGAAAAAAATAAATAAAAATGACAATGAAAAATGGATCAGTGTCAGCAAAGCAGTGACAGACATATCTTTGAGAAGCAAATCCTTGAAGACAGCTTTGATTGCCACAATTTGGACTGCCAAAAAATGTACATTTTGTAGCATGGTGTCAACTAAGAAGCTTGCTAATTTTAAAAAGAGTGTTTCCCCCTGCATCCCTTCTTAGACAATTTTCTGATTGTCTAAGAAGCTTTTTTGCATCAGTTAGCAGCCTATTTTCATGAATCATGATGGGGCATATATTTACCTTAATGCTTGTGACTCTGTTAAGGGGTGACTCTGTTAAGGGTGTGTGTGTGTGTGTGTGTGTGTGTGTGTGTGTGTGTGTGTGTGTGTGTGTGTGTGTGTTTTGTTTGTGTCTGTGCCCTTTTGCCGTCACCACTGTCTGGAAAAAAATCTTTTTTTCTTAGATTAATCTGCTCAGAATGTGTGTGCTGGCATGAGTGTACCTATTTTGATATATGCCAGAATGTGTCTGTGTGTACAGTCATGTCAAAAATGGATTTCATTTTTTTCATTGAGATAGGTCAGTGTCAAATAGTATGTCAGATAGTGTGTGTGTGTGTGTGTGTGTGTGTGTGTGTGTGTGTGTGTGTGTGTGTGTGTGTGTGTGCGCAATCAAGAATTCAATTTCAAGTCACGTGTCAATATTAACAAGAGTGACAATTTTCGGTTTTCATCATGACATTTTATCAGAGTAATTTCTTTGACCCGAGGGTCGCTGGAGAGAGAATTCAGAGAAGGGACAACAGGGGCCAACAGGGAGCAAGCAAAGGGGGGCTACATATTTTGTGAGTTACAGAAATAAAACCTATCTTAGTGGGATCTTAGGTATTGTCTGTGATTCAGTCCTTTTCCAGAGGTAGTTTTGGATAGCTGCGTTAACATTTTTCCTTCTCTCCAGTTCAGGATCATTCCCATGCTGAGAGCGTTCCAGTCAAACTATTTCTCCTGTTTCTCATTCTTAATGCACATTTCCTGTTGAAAACTATTCAGTGCTTTAGAATAAAAATACCAATTAGTTCATTACCATGTACTTTTTAGATTGTTTATATTATCCAGCGACAGATTAAGTTACTGGATTTTCTTTAGCAAATGTATGCACATTAATGATAACTGCAGATAACTGCATTGAGAAGAGATTGATATGGTTTAATTACCCCGATTAATAGTTATTTGGAAGACATTATTTGTTAGATTAAAGGCTTCATGCTGATTCAATGTATAATTCCTCAGCAGCACTCTATATAGCATAAATAATAAATTACATCCAAGATATGTAAAAAATTATATTGACGCTGATGCATGGGCAATATTTCAACTTCCACACAGCCAACTGCTTGGATAACACTTTTTAAAATAGCTATTATTTCTAAATATAACAATGTTTTTTTAAGTTGCAGATTCACAATATGCCTAATCTCATTCCCCCCAAAGATTCTGTTAAATAATGACTGATCTGAATTTCACAGCTGAAGAAAAGACTTTATGGTTTGCTTGACACACAGCTTGCAAAGGAATTGCTCCCTCTTACACATAAACCACCTCAAGACCTTTCAATCCCCCTCTGGGTCAACACATGTCATTCAATCTAAAGAGATTTTGTTCAGCAGAATCCACACAGCCACTGCTAAAAGCTTTATATGTCCTGTACTGTGGTCATTTTTTTTCCTCATTGTGGTTCTATGTGGTGGGATGTGTGAGCACTCCTGCTGGTGAGTCATTGGTTTATTAAATTTCATTAGTCATTCGTTGTGCATTAATCAAAATCAATTAAAACAAGTTTATCACAAAAATGAAAAATGACAGTGGGTTAATAAATGCTACCAACAGAGGTGAGAGTCCTTTAGTGGCAGAAACAGGTACCTGCCTGCACACTAACTCTCCTGTTGTCAGTGCACGGACAAAATTTGACATGCCCACTTAGGTTACCACCCATTTTGCCATGACATTGAATTGTTGCAAGTGGCTAGTAGATTTGCTTTACTTACCAGCCAACAAAATAATAATTGTAATGGCTGATCAAATTTTAACATATACTACCATTTGGCCGATGGACAGAAAAGTACATTTTGTACCCTGCATACAGATATATGCACATAGAGGGTTACCCGGCAACTGTAACCCCTTGGATGGGAGAACTATTGCCTTTTGTTATTATGTTAAGTGATTTGGCTTTAATGCAGGTTTTGTTTATGGCTTCACGATATGAGAAAAATATGAGATATGCAATAATGTTAAATATTGCATTAACAATATTACTCGCGATACATAAACAGATGTTAAAGTGTACTCAGTTCTGCCTTTCTGCTGCTTTCAGTATTCTATAATACAACAAATTGCTTGTTGAATTTAAAACATTAAAAAGGAAATAGATTCCAACATTCATTTATGAACAAATTGAACATTATAAAAAAGGCACCCCTCCAAAAATATTAATGACGGTTACATTTTAAAGTGCAGTTTTCTACCAATATTTTTTTCAACTAACACAATATTGCGATGACAACAAAAAAATAAAATAAAAATAAAAAAATAAATAAAAAATGTTGTACAAAATGTCATTACAAAAAAAAATGTAAATCTAAATTAGCCCTTTGTGTGTTCTTATTTGGAAGTGCTATAGTCTGATATTGTATTTTTGCCATCATTTCCAATTTCCTCTGGCAAACAAAAAGTGGTAATTTCCTTCCTGTGGATCCTGAACACTGTTAAATGAGCTCTGAGGAATCACTGCAAGCTGTCAATAAGTGGTCGAGTTCTGCTTACTTTGACTTGTCTAAACCCCTAATAAGAAATGTGTCCAACTGCCATGTCTGCATCTTCACTAAGAAAAACGAAATACTGCATCGTGTTTCTAAATTGGCCTAAAATGAAGGTAGGATGGAAGCTTAAAAGATAAAAGTAGAGTTGATGCTCTGATGACAAGATAGGATTTCCACTAATTTCATGCTTGACGTCTTCAGATTTTCAAACAGATGTCAGTTAACTGCATCGTAACTTAAGCTGCTGAACAACCACAAGGGGTCCTATTTTAACAGTCTAGGCGCAAGGCGTGCCCAAATTCACTTTTGCTAGTTTGACGGCAGAAAATAAGATCCGTACGCCAGGCGCATGGTCAATGGTTGTACTTGGTGTCTTTATTAATTCATAGGTGTGTTTTGGGCATAACATGCAATAAACCAGTGTCATCTCCCATTCCCTTTAAAAGCCAGACGCGTTTGTATCTTGGTGCATTGCTGTTATGATGCCATAAAGTAATATTTTATTTGTAAGTGTAGCCAAGGAGGACACGGAGGATTAAAAAAAAAAAAAAAGATTGATTCTTCAGAAAAGGTAATTATCTTCGCTCGATTTCTGCGTGCAAAAGTCACCAGATGACACAATTTTCTGAACATAGCCATACTGGGAAATGCAGAGAGAGCTTTGTGGAGCCGGTAGTCTCAATTAGCTTTGTATCAACTAATTTGGCAATGGTTTGAGGGAAACGGACGTCCATTAATATAAAAAAGTTACGTACTAAAGCTTTCAATTCAGGTCATGGCAACACATTGGAGAAAAAAGTGATCATCACTTTGCAAAGTTATTGCTGTTCCGTGAAGCCACTGTGTGGGTGGTAAGTATGCAGGCTCATATATCTTCTTTAGGGCCTTCACAATCATTTGCCAGGAGCATTTTAAATTGGCAGAGAATAAGTTGTGTTACTTACGCCTTTATTCTTTGAGCCCCTGATAAATTACCTGTGTAACGTTTCAGCAAACCTTGACAGGTTCAAGCAGGGTTGTCGCTTTAATTTTATAGCCATGTAGAGACTGAGATGAATAGGATGCAATTAACCCCATCTTGAAAACAGACATTTCTGTTTCTTCATCCTTTCGAATCTCCCACTTCCTCAGTGTGCAACATTAAAAGAAACCTGCGCTCATATATTTTACAGGTCAGTTCTATTAAATGCATTATGCTCACCTGGCAACCAACTGCTGTGCGAGGACCATGGCATTCCACACATTGTGTGCTTGCATCGTTTACTGCGAACACCCACACATGCTGGAGTGAGTAATCATTCCCTTCAAGATGTGGTCATCTTTTTTCCGACCACGACAGAAATTGTGCGCCGCCTTAACGCGGCCCAGACTGGCTCATGATTTTTCCTCAAGCCACTCAATGAAATGAGCTCAAGTATGATAGCACTGATGAATCCCTTCAGCCTCTGTTGACATAACTGGTCATGGTGTTAAGGAGGTCATTTGAGATATTATAATCAAGTTTCAGCTAGACCATGAGTTCTCAGCATTGTCTTCAGGCCTGTTCATTTAATGCCGCCATGGGCTTTTAATGAGGGGTACAATGTAGAAAGGCAAGTAGCGATGTGATTTTAATAGGCTCACTATGGTCCACTGGCAAGGGAAAACAGTCATTGCATTAGTTTTCTCTGGGCACATAATTTAAATAAGCGAGGGGAGCCGGGATATTGTCTGCTTGTTGGAGTTCAGTCGTACAGAGGAGCTGTGTCGGCGAGATGGCATGTCGTCTTTCAATGTAGATGAGGAGTTTGGAATGCATTAACCTTTTTTCTCATTTGTTTTGTGTGTGCACCCTTTTTGCTCCACAGTGAAATGAGTCTTCGCAGCTACGGGGCAAAATTGAAGCTCCCATGGGGCTCTGGAGGCAGAGGCATGTGACACCTTAACATTAGCCTTCAATCGAAATGAGAAAAGATGAGGGGAGAGGAGTAAGAGAGAAAAAGACAAAAGATGGATGAGAAGAGGGGGGTTGGGCCGCCGGCAACGGTCTGACCGGGGTTTGGATAACAGCTATATTTTGTCTCCCTTGCTCATTCTATCTTTCTTTTCATTCTCTTGCTCTCGGTCACCGGCCGTTAAAGCTCAGTACCTCCGGCACAGCAATTATTGGTATGGTAGAGATGAAAGGTCAATTGTTAGCAGTATTGAAGGAAGTGACAGAATGAGGAGGGAGGACATTCCAACATTCTAAAGCTTCAAGCGGCCAGGCATAAAAGGAAGAAAATATTGTAATTATGGCTGTCAAAAGTCCCACGTATTGACTATGCAAAGCGAAGGTTCCTGACCTTTTTAGTTATTGCTGCCAAATATTAACAATTTAGTGAAAAAATATAAATTTTTACCTCTACCGGAAATTGCAAGAAAACAGCATTTCAAAAAGTAGCAATGTTTTCTATCAGCCCCAAGCAGTGACAGTGGCCTGTTCACTGTAAGTGAAGCAGAATCCATTCATTTGTATTAGAAGAGGTGGAAACAGCTTGACCAGCTAATGTGCTCAAGTGACCAACCACAGTACGGCAACAGAAAATCCCCTCCAGTCAGATAAGTATTTTCCATCATTATAAAAGAGAACTCTATAAAATTGTTGACAAGACATTTCGGACTGCAAATAAAATCATTTATAAATAACTATTAGGATTTTTTAAACCGTGAAGGTTTTGTGCTTGCAACATTTTCCCAGAGGCCATAAAGGCTATTTTTATGTACATGACAAAATCCCTGTAGGTTGGCGGCAGTGAGCAACACGGAGGCAAATATTTTTGTGATTGTGGTAATTGTAGAAAAAAATTGATGTACATTATATTTTTGTGAGATGCCAACAACTTGCATGGAAGCTATTTTGGACGCATCCACTAGATGGCATTTATATAAATTGTCTCCTCTGACACTTTCCCGTTGGCTTCAATATCCAGCTCTTAGCTGCTTTGTGAAGTGGTAATATGCAGAATTGGGATGCAAAGTACTGTAATTATGGTCACTATTATGACCATTTGCTTTCATGGCATGAGAATGAGGCCCATTAGCCTTTATGACTGAAATATCTTGTGGCGCTGGTCAATATACTACACACATTGTTGAGCAGCTGAAAAAGTGTGTGTGTGTCAATCTTAAAATCTCAGCACCTAGCAAAGAAATTAGGTGACTAGTATTGCAAATACATTGCTGATGTATTACAGCGTCTCCATTAAATAGAACAAAAATGACTTATGAATGTTGCTGCACCTTCACTCCCCACTGAGAGTTATGCAGTACACCTAGAGACTCCTGAGTCCAGAGTAAAGACATGGGAGGAGGACAAGGTGAGAGCATGAGTGAGGAGGAGATGGGAGGAAGAAAGGATGGATTTGGGCTGCCCAGGCAATTGGGTTACAGTGGGAAGATGAAAGACAGGAACTGCAGGCAGAGAAATAAGCAGAAATGCCATCAGAGCATAAGGGACAGCAAATGAGGAAATTGGAAGGAAAGTAAAATTAAGCAGAGTTATGCTGAGAGGGGAAGAAAAAGGCGAAAGGCAGCCGCAGAGATCTATGTGCCGGGGGAAGAGTGCTGTATTTCAGGCCCAGTGCTTTTGTGCCATTTGAATCACTGCAGGTTTCCCATGCCCTAGGCTCTTCTATATAAAGCTCAGACAGCTGCTGGATTTTCCACATTACTGCCATAGAATTGGATTAATACAATGCCTGTCCATGTTTTCACCATCATCAGCCAGCATCCGGAGGGACCTGCTCTCACAGGTCGCTGGCCACCTGTCTCCTTCTGCTCATTGTTATGGAGGGCATTTGCTGGTATGGGTAATGTATGGCACACTGCATGCAGAACATTATTGTGAAACAAGTTTGTCACATTCATACACTTATGTCTGAAATATCATTGCATGTTGCAGCATTAAAAATTCCTTTATTCGGAATTAAGTGGCCCCGCCCAAATTATGAAAAAATAGCCCGAGACCAAAAATACACGTGGACAGGAGTGTCCACATATTTTTTTTGTATATTTTTTGTCATATAATGTATTTTATTTTAACATGAAAAATGTGTACCTAGCCACAACACAAAATGCTAAGAAATTCTTCAGGCTGAGGTAAAAGCAACTGGAATCTAGACATGTACATAGACATTTCATTCAAGGTAACACTCAATTGTTGGTACAGTGCAAATAAATGCATGTGTGTAAAGTATCTCTATAGTTGGTGGAAGAAGCACTTGAGTGTAAAATGGCATTTCTTAATTGCTTTCATTTATCCATGCAAACCTGTGCAGACCAGATGGCCCCCATCTTCAAAAGATCACTGGAGCTTTCGGAAGTTCCCTTCTGCTTTAAAAAAACCCTCCATCTCTAGAGTAAATGACTACAGGCCTGTCACACTGACATCTGTAGTCATAAAGTCCTTTGTAAGACTGGTGTTGGCCCACCTGAAGGACATCACAGTCCCCTTGCTGAACGCCCTGCAGTTTGCCTACAGGGCTAACAGGTCTGTGGATGATGCAGTTAACTTGGATGCATTACATCCTGTAACACCTCGACTTTTCAGGGGCATATGCAAGGATCTTGTTTGTGGACTTCAGCTCGCAGCGCACAGACTATTAGCACTGGCACCCCCCAGGGGTTTGTGCTCTCCCCACTGCTCTTCTCCCTTTACACCAATGACTGCACCTCAAGAGACCCATCTGTTAAACTCCTGAAGTTCGCTGATGACAACGGTCTGCATCATCTGGGATGGTGTCGAGTCGGCCTACAGACGGGAGGTTGATCAGCCGGCTCTCTGGTACGGTCAGAACAACCTTGAACTTAACACGCTTAAAACTGAGATGATCGTGGACTTCAGGAGGAGCCCCCCGAGTCTTCCCCTCATCATCATACTCAACAGCCCTGTGTCTGCAGTGGAATCCTTTAGGTTTCTGGGATCCACTATAGTATATCCCAAGAAAGTCGGAGCCCAACACTGACCATCATCTGCCCAGCAGAGGCTGTACTTCCTGCGCGAGCTCAGGAAGCTCAACCTGCCTAAGAACCTGCTGATCCACTTCTACAATCTGTCCTCTGCACGTCCATCACTGTCTGGTTTGGATCTGCCACCAAGATGGCAGATCTACAAGAGTAGACTACAGCGGACAGAACTGCAGAAAAGATCAGTGCCAACCTGCCCTCGATTCATGACCTATATTCTTCCAGAGTCAGGAAACATCACTGCAGACCCCTCTCACCCCGGACACAACCTGTTCCAGCTTCTCCCCTCTGTATATCGTTTGTGGTTTGTTTTATATGTGTAAGCGCATTGTGAGCAATGATGATCCAAAGCAAAATTCCTCGTATGTGTCCTCATACCTGGCAAATAAAGCAGATTCAGATAATCTGAAAAGGTATTTTATCTCAAACTGTATAAAAAAAGCAAATGTTGAAAGCCTGCCATTTTATCAACAACTCCTTACTTCTTCCCATTAGTAAGGAGTTATAAGTCTGAAGCATCAAGATGTCTGACCAGCGGTCACATCACACAGATCACATCAAGGCAGCCTTGAGATTCTGCGAAACACCTAAATTACATTTCCATCATTTCTTCCTTCTTATGTCTGCACTAGCTGAAGTATCTCCAGTACCCTTTTATAAATTGTTAGGTCTTGATCGAATAATTCCATATAAAATGCCAACAGGGAACTGGCAGAAACTCATAAATGTCTAATCAGTGAAGGTTCTCTTTTATGATGACTGTGTCATGGTGCACACTTTGGTACACATAAGCTTGACTTTCAGCATACACAAGACATGCAACATAAATCCATACTCAAAACCCACATTTTCACTTTATAGGATGTCTACCTTCCATTTTTTGACCACAGAAATTGCATTGCTTCTGCTTAAGAGACCAAGGACATCATTTCCATGCTTCCCCTCAGTCCCTTGGGAAATGCAATGCTGGAAAAACAGGAGTATGAAGCAAAGTATTATGGATTTTTTGTCGATCTGGAAGTTTCTACTGCTTTCATTGTATCCCTGGGTGTTTTGATAGCCTTCAGACATCCTTTTTTTAAAAAGGGTGAAACGGAAGAAAAACTTTGGCACTTCAATTTACCCCATCTACTACTGGGTGCTGGAGAGTTGGAAAAGCTGATAGGAAAACATTCTTGACATGCTATAATGGCTCTCTCAGAGGACCCGGCCATTTCTTTTGGACAAACAAAATCTCAAATAACCTCAACCCTATCACTGGGAGCCAGATGATCACCACTGAAACCCGACTGGCTGAGTTATGCACTGTCAGGTGAGCACAATAGGAAAAGGTTTCCTGTGTGGGTCATTTCATCAGCAAATGCGGGGCCGATTTCAGGCACAGTCTCATGTGCATACAGTTTAGATGTGGGCTTAAAATATAAATAGCCTACTGCTACATATGAAAAGTATTACTTTCAATATTAGGATTACAATGATTAGCAAATATTGATCGTTTGTGTTTTGCTTCAATATAAATTTCAACATTTCAACAATTTATGTCGTATTATTGAATATATAAGTGTATTTGTCCTGAATACCTAAATAAATATAACATTTAAAAAGCATCAACTCAACTGGGAACTAACTTCTTAAAGTTAAAAAACTAAAATAAAAGGCAATAGGAACAAAATATAATTATGTTCACATTGCCTGCATGTGTAATTAAATGCTTGAAACTTGAACTTTACTGGTCACAGTTCTGACACAGATTAGGTCCTCGACATCACATTGCTAGTAAAGTGTCTGTGTTTCAGCCACTGGTCTGATGTTGAGAAAAGGTCAGATATAATTAGGTGTCCTGTATCATGTCCTTTGTAAAATAAAATTCGGACACCAATTTTTTCACATTAAAATTTATTTATTAAATTTATTTAAAAAAAATTAAAACTGACCATTTTAAAATCCCAGCAGACATTAAACAAAAGCACAATATAACTTAAAATAAATTAGTAAAATTACATCTCTAAACCCTCTTCTTGATTAGCCTATAACTGACTGCAGAAAGAATGTAACATATTGTGTATGCAACAAAAAGGGTATTGAAAAGAATGCAAAAAAGGTGGATGGACCCACAACAAATGAATAATCGTCCTAGACCTTAGCCTACTTCAGGAGAAGTGACAGGTTCTTTATTAAAAGTAGCTTCTCTCCTTTCTCACATGAGACAATTTTGCCATTGCCGCCACACTTCCGACACATTTGCTGCATTTATAAAGCTTGCACGTCACTCACTCTAAGCGATTGCCATTTGAAAAAATGGAATTGTTCATCAAAATGTATTTGGCCTTTTTACTTATTTTCACCTGAATAATTCCGTTTTTTTAACATTCGTTGCATCCTTGATGAAAATATATTAGCAGAAGAGTTGTAATATCTCCTTATGGGCTTCCAATTCATTTCTCAAGCACTGGAAAGCATGTCTGTCTAATCTTCTTTCATTGATTTAAGTTGTTCATTTTACACTCTGCCAATACAAGTTCAACTTCTCTAGCGTATTGATTTAGTAATTACACATTTTTTCATTACATGACTGTGGGTACTCAACATAAAGCTATTATCTAACTGAATAAAGGCCTACATAAGTCTTTTTACTCAATAAGAGACTTCAACCTTAAAAGTAGATTAGATATTCGTTCATGTCCAAAGTCCATCATTTAACATAAGAAAAACTCTATGGATGCGATGAAATTGCACAAATACTCTTGTTAAACATTTTGTGAGCAATGTATTTTAATGACAATAAAAAGGTCTAGCAAATAGCAAAAAAAACAACAACACAGAAATCATTGTCATTTCAGGTTAGGAGATCCAGCCATGCATCAGTTGATCAAAGCTGAACTATACTGAAGCTGAACCAATAGTTGTTTTTTTAATGACAAAAGAGACATTGTCGAGTGCCAGTGGCTCTGTGGGTTGTTTGGAGATGCTTGCCATGTTCAGTGTGAGTATGAATAACGAATATCTAGTTTACTCAAAATTTCCCTTTGTGCATATGCTCTGTTTACCTACTTATCCATTCAGGGATGGAATTTATTCCAGAATACTTTAGATAGAAGTTAAGGAACCAGGCACAGGGCAGCAGCTCTTTACAGGGAAATCAGGGAGAGTCATAGACAGATTTTATAGGAAATCAATTACTGGTCTGTTAATGGTGGATAACAGGAATCCAAGCAAACAAACCATCCACACCAAAACAAGGACTGAACCTTGTTGCTGTGAAAGGACAGTGCTAACTGGAGCCACCATGCCACCTTCATACTACTGGTGGTAAAGAATGTGAACGCTTAGCAAATAATCTGTCACGTTCACACTGAAAGGGTAAATGTTTTTCAGGCAAGCAGAGCCATCTGGTGTGTGGTGGAGACACCAGCTGGAGGGAGGCAGGAAGACGGGTTCAATGGGCCTTCGAGAAAATGACAGGCGTGACATGGTGAGCGCTCTGAGTCAGGTGATGTTTCACCGCACGGCGAAATGTCTAGTGATTCACTGCTGTAGTGGACTGCACCTGCTCAATGCAGACGCTCCAATCAGCAATTGGAATTGGGAGCAAGGTGACTGCACACCCGAATCAAACTTAATTTGTAAAAATCTCAAAAATGTATTTAGGCCTATTTATTTTCAAAGTACTACGTCATAAAGGATTGAAGGACATGCATTTTATTATATGATTAAAAGACAGATGCATGGAAACTTCTATCGACACTATTTAATGTTTCATTCTGTTATTCTTACTTGGTCTAGAATGACCAAATAACCCAATGTTAGTTAATATTAACAAACTAAAGTTATTTATTGGTGTGTATCTCATTAACGAGTCTGTTTGCTGACTTTGAGTCTTTGCTACTTGTGCAAGTGTTCTTTAAATCATTTGTCACTACCCAATGAGAGTCGAGTGCAGATTTGAGTGTTGTATTCTTCTCTTTGTGATGAGTGCAGTTAAGTAGGCTAGCCTACAAGATGCTAACGAGAGACTTCTGTAATGTCAACACAGTAAAAATGGACCTACATAACGAAGTTTGTTCACTGCTGGCTACAAGTTAGCAATCAAACAACAATGGCTCTCACTTGAATGGTGTTTTGAGCTAACGTTAGCAACAATCAGAAAGCTAAAACATTTTTGAAATGATTTCCATCTTCTGTTATTGTTTGTAATGAGAAAAGTTTTATTTTATGGATTTCACAAATTTCAGTATGACACGTTATGCCATAAACCATTTCAATCTGAGCATGCGCAACTCACATCTGCACTCACCTCACATCGGGTAGTGACATCATTTATCAGTAAAAACAGGAAGTAAAACACAACATACCTCACTGAACATTTCCAAATAAACAAGCATTTGAGGACATTTTACAGACATTGAAAAAGAGGAACAGTTCAGACTTACATTTAGGCTGAATCTCATTTATTTTACCCCTACCCCTTCCCCTAGGTGTTGCGCGTGAACACGAGACTAAGTGTTGTCCCAATACTCCTTTTGATCAAGGGGTAGGGGTGTACGGTCGTTGAAAACCATAGACAGTGAATGAAAAAAACCTAGGGAGAATGCAACCTTACTTGTAACCGAGGGGTATCCATATATACATTGCGCAACATTGGCTGCCAGATTGACCAAAAAAATGTTAGTATTTTCAGCTTGAATAAATTTAAAATGAACAACAGTCTTGTGTTGTGGTCTATACAGTTCTGTACATATATACTTGCAACCATGTTCTTAATTGAAACTTTTTAAAATCATTAGCTTGCTATGCCAACACTAAATTAATGATTTGCACAGTCTCGCATTTCTCTGCCTTGAATGGATTGTAAACATGTCTACAGTTTTAACCATTAGCGGAGAATTTTGTTTGATACTTGCTTTGGAGACATTGATACGTGCTTTATGTATACTATCCAGTATCACACAGGGATGCAGGAGGACACAGCAGCTGATCCACTTTCGGGCTGAAAACGAGCAGAAGTTTCTTAAATCATGTGTTCATGTTGTACCCATTCATTATTGTATTGGTACTGCATTAATGTAATCATTTGTAATTACTTCCTGATCATGCACATTGTCGTTCGTTATGATACGGGACACTGATGAAAGAAATGTGAGGGAAGGGTTACTGGCCAACAGGCATCAGACTGGTCTGGAATATCAGAATAACTGTAGTTTATTTGTGGTCTTGTGTCTTTTTTTTAGTTTTACACATTTGAGTGCCTTTTTGTGTGTGACACGTAAGTTATGGTTCTAATAGTTGACAATGGTTCTGTAATTTTATTTTATGTAATGTTTTTGCCTGTTTAATTTATTGGGCAATAAAGAGATTTTTGTTAACAAAAAAGTGTTTCTGAACATTAATGACATTCAAAACAGTAATAACTGAAACAGATAACACACCATTCAGTGTGTATACACGTGTATTGCAATCAGACCTAAGTACTAAACAGATAACATCTGCCTCTGCACCACCAAAGTGAACATAAAATAACTAATATATATAAATGCATACAACACTTAAAACCCACGCAATCGACATATAGACACACTTGCAGACGGCATCATGGAAGTTTGTGATCAATACTGTATGGTGATGTAACCAAGTGGTGGCCCATTTTATAGGGGTATGTTTTCACCCCTAGCCCTTACCACTTGTTTTCAAGGGCTAGGGCTAAGAGGTCGGGGTAAAATGAAGAAATGGGATTCATCTTAAACCCAATCAGGATTCTAGTACATTTAGGCTGAATATGACTAAATGTATTATATTATTATTACTTACATAGACAGGATTTCATGGACGAGTATAACATATTGAGAATTGCTAATAGCACAATGTAAATTGAAAGTGCACTTACATGCTCTGGCAGAAAGCAGTGCAGTTTTGAGAAGCAGATTTTTTGTTACTAACATTCATTACAAAATGGCAATTACATTAAGTAAATGTTGCATTACAGTGGTTATCTGATTGTTTTATTATATTTAATACTCCAATGCTCTTTGCCTTTCCTTCCCTCCTCTGTTCCCTTCTCAGTTTTAATGTGCAGGGCAACAAATCCACAATTAACCTATTTTTACAGCAGAGTTCTTGTTAATGTGAAACTGAAACTTTTCCCTCACCCAGAGCTATTGACTTATTCAATAAGATGGGTCCTATGTGCAGTGGCTGGCAGCACTAGCCTGCTGTTGAAACCGTTAAGTGTTTTGGCAGAAGCTTCTGAGAGCTGCCGTTGAAGATTTATCCAGCCAAAACTCAGAATGGACCCCCACTAGCCCATACCCATGCCCTCCATCACTGCCACCAGTTGACACATGCTCACTGTGACATATTGACTGATCGCCTCATTGCCAATGGAGCAGAGTTACATGACGGATGTGTTGCGTGGGCTGTCTAGCTGGACCTCTATAAAACAAAGATGACATGTTGGAAACACTGCAGATTTTAAAAGAGAGTTTATGTGAATGGTTAAGTCCCCCCCATACACAGTGCGATTAATAGGCTACATCTAAGAACTCGTGAAGGTTGAATTTCATGCAGTAGTGTGAGCACAAGCCAGCAAATTCTCAATACTGCCTACCATACGCTGAAGGCAAATTGGAAGGTGGGGTTAAAGGGCACAAGCGACACTGGTCTCTAGGTCTCAATACACAGCAGAGAAACTAGCCAGAGGATCCTGGGTGGGGGAGCTGAAGTTGGCCTTCATTTATCAGCTTTAGGTAACAGCAGCAGTGACTGGGACACCAATGCATCAATAAGCGACACACACACACACAGACACACACACACACACACTAATGAGGTACAATACAAAAAAGGTCATAGCTCAACATGTGAAGTAGGTGCACAACCACGTGACGGATGCGGAATTCCCAATCCCATGTGATTCACTTGACAATTCCCTCTGTTTTCAATCTGTATGATAAAGAGCTCTAGAGTAAGCACAGTAAAAGAGGGATTCTGGCAAGAGATAAAGGGCACCCAGAGTAGAAAACAGCAAGGAAGAGAAGCAGCCAAACACCTCCAGACAACCGCTTTGGAAGCTGAGGGAATTTTTATCCACCCTGCAAATATTGATTTTTTTTCTTTGCTGCTCTTTCCATCAATGCTTCAAACTAACCCCCAATCTCCAACCACCACTGGCCGTCAGTGTCCTTGGTGGTTTTAGAAAAGTAGAACACCAAAGTCATGATGTGGTTCACTCCCTCTTAACTACAATCTCTAGTGACTTCTACATTCTACTGTACCGTTACATCAAAAAGGTTTTTCTATCAAAGTCAAACTTTGAGGCAGAAGAGAATTGTTTAGGTCTGTGATGCACAAATTATCCGGAGTGCTGCACACTGTATTGGATTATTGTGCCTATCATAGGACTTGTAAAGTCAATTTAAGACCACTTAAAAACAAAACTAAAACATTCCCACTTAACATGGCCACCACTGTTGAAGGGCTGTTTCCACATTGAAAAGTGAAATGTATTTTCTTAACGGGATTCGGGAGGATAAATCTATACTACCACCCTCAAGTGTAATAAATATGCTTCTATTTAGGATTATCTCACAAATACCAATATCTATAGGCTACACTGTATGCACAGTTAAATCAAAGTGTATACATATGAAAAAAGGTTAGCCAGAATCAGCTAAGTATGGTGATGAGAGGAAGAGTGGGGGGGGGGCTCCTCCAACTGATCAACCTCCCGTCTGTAGGCAGTATTGGGGGGATGGTCTCCTGTACTTTGTGAGTGTTTGCAGGCCTCTTCACACTGAGGGTTGCCGTTTGTGAAGCGGTTTTCCATCTTATTAGCATAGCTCCTCTTAGCTGCTTTGATCTGTTTGGTCAGTGTGTTCCTGGCCTGGTTATACAGGACTCTGTCCCCACTTCTGAAGGCCTCCTCTTTGGACTGACAAAGATGCCTGAGTTTTGCTGTAAACCAGGGTTTTTGGTTGTTTTATGTGTAGAAGGTTTTAGTCAACGCACACACAAAAAGTGATGTATGATGTCAGTGTCCGTTCGTCCAGATCAATGGCTGCATTCTCAAAAACACTCCAATCAGTACAGTCAAAGCAGGCCTGTAAACCCAGCTTTGACTCGTAGGTCCATTTTTTCCACACTTTTTACAACCGGTTTAACAGATTTTAGTTCATGCCTGTATGTTGGGACAAGATGAATCAGACAGTGATCAGAGAGTCCCAAAGCTGCACGTATGACAGATCGATAGGCGTCCTGTAATGTAGTATAGCAGTGGTCCAGTGTGTTAGTGTCACTGGTGGGGCACTTAATATGCTGTCTATACTTTGGAAGGTCATGACTGAGGTTTGCTGTGAAGTCCCCCTGAAGTCCTTTTTGGTTGAGTGATATTGAAGTCTGGGAGTTGAATACAAAACATGCATTTTAATAATTTGTAGAGACAGCAACACCTTTAATCTGCAACGGTATGATGATGACAACTTGGAGCCGAGTGACCCCATAATATATGATATTGCCATTAAGGCTGAGCAATATGGCAAAAAAAAAATCACAATATGATTTTTTTTTTTGATGATACTGCCCAAAATCAACAAGTGCAAACTTTGAGAGCAGTCAGTTTTGGCAAAATTTCTAAAAACAACCTTAAACTAGTTGAAAGCAACTATAAATGTAAACTGCCAAGAAAGCATCTCAAATGTTTGTAGAGGTTGCACAAAACCTAACAAAGTAAACAAGTGCATGTGTAATCAAGTGTCTTACGCTACACAAGAAATAGGGCTTGTTATATTTTTGAATGTTTTTCATATGAGGCAATGGCCACAAAAGATGACACAAGTGATTGTTGGTTTAGTACAGCAGCTGCACAGCTAATGCTTGTGCTGTTAACAGCAGAATAACAAAACGTTACTACTTATTTACTTTCATAAATTGCAGGCTGTGTGTGGACTCCAGCCAGCCAGCTAAGTATGCATTTTCATACTCTGTGTGGTCTCTGATGGTAGCTGATCAGGTGATGGAAAAGATTTATTGCGTTTCCTGTACTGCTTGGCACCAACTGCCGACATATTTAGCAGACCGGCTTAATCTGTTGCTTGTCACTTTTTTAAAATCCAAACCACACAACTGAAATTGTGTAACGTTAACCCTTTTTATTCCCAATTCCTTCAGCTTGAAAGGACAGCGCGAGTTCACGTGCATGTCCACCATCACTTTAGTTGCCCTCAGCTTTTTACTCAGTTGATGTTACCTAAACCGACCCTCATCTCTTACTATAACTATGGATAGGGGCTCTACGCATTTTAACTGGAGGGAAACCAGTTGGCGTGTCCGGAACGTGACTGTGACAGGGAGTCAGTCGGTCTGTCGCTCAGGCAATCCTTGTCCTAGTCTGGCCATCACCAGACCAAGCCAAGTTTAATAGATTTGAGATTGAGCGTTGGTCTGGAGAGTCTGCTCCGTATTTTCTCTATAAAAAACGGGCATAGTTCAAATGACTCTGTACACAATTGTATAGTCCTTCAACCAATAAGACCAACGATCCAGGTGACTGCTTGGTCACCTCGTGTTAAACCCGCCACTGATTTTTCACATGAATCAAATGATATATTTTGGTCAAATGGTGGTGTGAGCTAGCCTGGCTCTGCCCTCCTATGTACTTAAAAAAGGATCTCCAAACTCTATAAAGTTTTACTTTGCATGCCGGTGTGCAGTGTATCACCAGAGGTAGTGGTGACTTGAACTTATACCATTTCGAAAATAATTTTGTAGACATAACAATGGATAACGTTTCTTTTTTTTCGCTACAATTTCACTTTCTTCCCGGCAGAGACTGATTTACTAAGGGATCCTTTTTTAAAAAGGTGTAGCTATTTTACAGCTGATTGGCTAATATTTAATCCGTCCGGAGTAACGTTACAAGGCAGAGAGCCAGTCGCTAAGTGAGTTGCAATAACTTCATGCTTCATCCACACAGCTATTGCCACAAGTGACATCTGTATTCGGCTGTAGTCGATGTGGCGACAGAGTAGCGTTAAGGCAGAGTTAGCAAGCTGACATTAGCCAACTAACGCTGGATGGCTTGCTGGTTCCGGCGTGATTTTATGCTGCAATGCTTACAGAGAATGAGCTAAACAGCGGACTGGGTCCAACGTTAGCCGTCCATTGCCCTGAATTGTGTGTGTGGGGGAATGCATTTCAAATTGGTAATGGACGTAATGAGTGGCAGATAATGTGAAGTAACATGGCATTTTGTTTTGAGTTTTTAATTGTCCAGTGGGGTAAGTCAATTTCTCTTCCACTTGCCCTACAAAAAAATCCACTTGTCGCAGACAAACCTTAATGTCAAGCCTTGTGTCCAGGGTTGCATCTTTTGTTTTTTTCCTCTTTTCTGAATTTAAAAAGGTTTCCTTGCCTGTTTCAGTGGTAATCAGCAGTTTAATATGATAAGAAGTCCTATTTGCTGCTGTAAATTTGGGTCTCTGATCTACAATAACTAGAAATTCACACTGTCTTGACTTTTTTCACAGGGAACAATGTAGTACTCAGCAGTAACATGGTGTACCATTCAAATGGAAATCTGTACTCTGAACGTTGGATGAAGCACGCTAATCCATCACAAACTTTACCTCTTGTAGAATCTTTTACACGTTATATAAATGGCTTACTTAATTAACAAAAACTCAAAACTTAAAATAAAAAATATTTCAGACAGTAAATGTGTTGGTCCTATTGGTCCATTAAAAACCAGTCCAGACTGTAGTTTTATTTGACTAAACTAGCTGCTGTTACACCATTGTGTAATTAGCTGAGCTCCACCAACATTTATTAATTTACTCAAATTCTTTTGCTTGTCGGAATGTTAATCGGTTGTCTATCCATGATGAATGTTCTAAGAGGCGCAGATGTTACAAATTATTCTATATCCAGCCAATTAGTGGCACTTTGATATTTTTAAAGTGGACCAATCACAACTTGTCCCTCTCACCGTTGACCAGACTGCCGGATAAAAATGTGCAGCCAGAGGCAAGGCAAGATGAATAGAGGTCTCCTCCTAATTAGCAAAGAAGACTGGTTATTTTATGACTTTTAAACATTTATATCCTCCTGAGTCCTCTTGTCAGTGTGGGAACAAGGAAGCTACATAATGTAACAGCCTCAATGTACCAGGGTCACTTTTCCTCTTCACTCATTGGGGTCTATGGAAACAATCACATAAACGTGTGCTTTTAATTGTAACTTGTAGGAAAAAAAATTGTCTTTAAAGGCTATCTTGCAAACTTGTCAGGTGCCCATAGTCATTAAAGAGCTGTTTCCCCTTGGTCATGAAAAACTCTCCCATAAACCTGAAGTGGTGCGCAAAAATGCATACATTTAAATTGTAGATACTTTTGAATGAAGCAGAAAATATATAAAACAGTCGTCATTAATTATTTATTTCATCATGACATAATTAAATGCATTAACACAAAATGGTCCCCTCTTTTAATTATTCAACTCCTGTGTTTTCGTGAAGGAATGTCATGTAGTTTGTTGAAAATGGGGAGGCCGCATGCATAACTTAGCAGCAATATTTCCATAATGGGACCTAAACTGTATTCACAGGGGTAGAAGGTTATAAAACAAAATTACAGACAAGAAAGTGACTTATGTGGACTCCCAAACACATTCCTGGATTTTTTTTTTTTAATTTTAATTTATTTATTAAAACCACAAAAATCTCAAGCTGAAATAATTTAAAGCAGCTACTCAGAACTGGATATTTCACACCAAAGGCTCTGTTTTTTGTAATGCGATAAATGCATTGTTCAGTATAGCCTTCAGTGTTATCCAAATCAGATTCTAACTGTTCTAAATATTTGTGTAGAAAGATTTTTACTCATCCTGGAAATTATAAAGGGGGTATTATTTCCATTGCTGAAACAGACACAAATAACTCGATTGACATTACTGCACCCACAAAGATGTTCCATATCGGACCCTGTAAGACAAATGGCTAGCTCTCGCTCTTACAGGGTGGCAGCAGTCGTTGAATCTCATGCCCTTGCAGGAGATTTTTGGTTTAAATTGAATGAACAATAAAATCAATAACCTATATCAGAACATTAAATCAGTGGCTTAATTACAGGTAATTTAATGCCTCAGTCTTGATTCTTAACTTATAGCTGTAAGTTAATCAAATGTAAGTGGTGTGAAGGAAAAAGCCACGTGTGTTTTGGGTGAAAATGGGGAAGATCCCGCCACAGCGCACATGCCATTAAACTCTGAGGGGTTCTGGCTGACTTCTCCAACAGCTTCCATGGGGCTTCCAGCAAGACACTTTCTCCAACAAACCTGTTTACAATTAATTAACCCTTCTGTTGCTTTTGAGTCAAATTTGACCCATTTTCAAAATGTTTTTGTATGTAAAACAAATGATCACTATACTATTTTCATTATTATTTTCATTTTGCAAGCATTTTGGGGGAATGTTAAAGTGAGGTCTGTGCAGCCATGTTTCCTACTCTAAAAGCTAGTGTCTCTCATTATTCAAATTACTGAAACTACCAACTTGGCATATGATGCGTCTTATTGAGAAAGATTTTTCTGTTGCAGTCAGGACCAACTAACTTCTCTAAAGCTCTGTCAGTGTAAATACTAATACTGTACATAGCATTACATTTTGTCCTATCAATGTTGTAACAAAGCCATACACTGAGCCATCCCCACTGCCGTACTCTAACGAAGTTTGGAACTTCTGACTGATGGTGAGAAAATGCTATCTCCAGGTACGATTACAAATTGCATTGATCTCCCATTCACACAGAGGAGTTAACAGCCACGCCGGTTTTGTTTCCATCTATAATGCGTCAGCGAGAGTGTTTGCATGACTCTTGCAGGCTTTCAACTAAGATTGCACAAGCTTTCACAAACTCTGTAGCCTCAAGCATCTGTGTCATTGTTAGTCTGCCTCTATTTTAAGTGTTTTTATGACACCTAGCACTTGGCAGAGATGGAAGGACAAATATCCGGCTGCTGAATTAAGGGAGGGGACGAAGGATCAATGTCTGCAATTATTTACACAGAAACAGCATTTATACTGGTGTCAGTGAAGTAAGGAAAATGTCACTAAAAGCACTACTTCTAGTATACTCACCTTTTTAGTAAATGCTCCATCCATCTTCATCTGCTTATCCGGTATTGGGTCGCGTGGGCAACACGTCCAGCAGGGGACCCCAAACTTCCCTTTCCCGAGCCACATTAACCAGCGCCGACTGGGGGATTCCGAGGCGTTCCCAGGCCAGGTTGTAGATATAATCTCTCCACCTAGTCCTGCGTCTTCCCCCGGGGCCTCCTCCCAGCTGGACGTGCCTGGAACACCTCCCTAGGAAGGCGCCCAGGAAGCATCCTTACCAGATACCCAAACCACCTCAACTGGCTCCTTTTGACGCAAAGGAGTAGCGGCTCTACTCAGAGTTCTTCTCGGATGACTGTGCTTCTCACCCCATCTCTAAGGGAGATGCCAGCCACCTTCCTGAGGAAACCCATTTAGGCCGCTTGTGCCCTGGATCTCGTTCTTTCGGTCATGACCCAGCCTTCGTGACCAAAGGTGAGGGTAGGAACGAACACTGACCGATCGAGAGCTTTGCCTTCTTGCTTTGGTCATACAGAGATTGGATGTCCCTAAGAAGGGACTCCTGCAGCACCTCTCACAGTGTCTTCCGGGGGACCCGGTCATACACTTTGTCCAGATCCATAAAACACATGTAGACTGGTTGGGCATACTCCCAGGCTCCTTCCAAGATCCTTGCAAGAGTGAAGATCTGATCCATTGTTCCACGACCAGGACGGAATCTGCATTGTTCCTCTTCAATCCGAGGTTCGACTATCGGCCAAACCCTCCTTTCCAGCACCTTGGAGTAGACTTTACCAGGGAGGCTGAGAAGTGTTATAGGGGACGAAGGAGCACTGTCTGCTATTATTTACACAAACAGTGTAGTCACCTTTTTAGTAAAGGCAACATGACGCCATATTTTTTTGCTGCCTGACTTTCAAAAGAATAATATTTGGAGTATCCTTAATTATGGCAAAAAAGACCAAGAATGACATGCAAAAAAGACTGATTTCAGTGACACTGGATCTACAGGCACGTATTACTGATGTTCAACTTTTTGGCCTTTACCTAATCACACTGGTATTGAGTTCAACATCCATCTAAAAAATTTTTTTTTCCCCCCCCTCAATGATATTTTGCTCCTACTGTTTGTTTGCAGTCTTCTCTCTGGGTTGTCTGTATATTCAAGAACACCTTGAGGTACAGTCTGAAGGGTGCTGTGATTATTGTATATTATGAATATTGCAAACTAAGGACAAACAAAGGATTCTAAATGCTTTCAAATCCCCTTTTGGAAAATGTTCAAATGGTGTTCAAAAGCCTTTGTACCAAACGGACTAAGTGCTTTACAATTGCCCTCATTCACACACTGATGGCGATGGAGCTGTCTTGCAAAGTGCTGGTCTTTTGCTTCAGCGTCTTGTCCAAGGACATGTAAGCTACGGCTGCTCAGACATACATTACATGCAGTTATTATATTAATCCATGTTGTTTTTAAGCAAACAATAACCGTAACAGACCATTACATTGAAAAAATTCATGTTCTTCAACTAAATGCAATGCTTTCTATGCTCCTTCAGAAATGCAATAACAATGTGCTCTGTGTAATCTGTAGCATACAACAGTGAGTCACCAATACTCAAGAGAAAAATCACCATAAAGAGCAAAGTTCAGATCCGCTTTCAAGCTTCATGCAGTACAGACAATACTTTGAGATTGGCACAAAATAAGTGGAACAATATTGCAAGTGTAACTTTACACATATTTGTGATTAATTCATGACTTACGGATGTGGTTATTGTAGTGCATCTTTATGATTCCATCAGCCTGAAAGAACGGCAGCATTTCAAGAGTAGCTCAAATATCAGTCTTTTTTGATTTTGGGAATTTGGGTTTTATGAGCATTGTTTGGATAAGTGTCTTAAATTTTCAGTGGAGAGTTAAGATGTCAGGATAAAATGGCAAAAACATTATGCTAAACTAAAAGACCATGATGAAACACCCACAATAGAATTATTGGGTCTTCAGAACTCAATTTTGAGAGAAAAGGATATTCTGCCATTGATGTATTAAAATTTAGTGTAAGCAGTTAGTGAGATATTTTGAGCTCTCGCCAAAGCAACTACAAAACTCTCTTGAGATGTAATCTGCTGAGGTGTCCTTCCCCCGAACACCTGTGACGCTAAACAGAGGTGTAATGAAGTTGTGCGCGGCAGAACAGGGTGACAGTGACAGCACTAACAAATGTGGGCCAACACAACAACTCAACTTCAACTGGGAAATTATGAGAGGGTTACCTACATCTGGGTGGACAGTGTTCACAACCCGCAGTGCCTTTGCTTCAAATATGTGAAGAAAGGATTGTCTCTGTCTGCAGAGACTGAGGCAGCAATCATGGCAGGGCTGTTGGTGCCAGATGGCGCAGTCTCATAGAAAGCATGGATGAGTGACTAATGTAGGGAACTGGAAGTGTGACATTATTGAATAAAACAAACATTGGGAAAGAACTATTAAATTGCTCTTTCATAAGTGGGGCTGAGTCAGTAGCTTCTGCTACTTAAAGATTATACACTTATTTTTGCATGGAATATATCTTAATCTAAACAAAAAATATACATACTGTACATCCTCCAAAGAGTTTACCCTGACTGTAAAGAGCTTTTACCTCAACCCTGAAAAGTTTAGCATAAGGCCTGCTCACACCTTGCCTGGTCCTACCAGACTCTCGTACATTTCATTTGTAAAGAGAGTCTGGCCACTCTCCATGGTAACTTACTTGAAGGCAGTACCCTGACGTTGAAAACTATTGGATCTGCTAATTGCTAATGTTTGGTTGATTTTATGTATTTCATGTGCAACAAGAGGGCAGACAGACAAGGCTTATATTTAGCATTAGCATCGCTAGCATTAACCTTAGCCAACTCCTTGGAAAATCAAAACTTTCCCCAAATCCCATGGGGAGGAGGGCCACAACATCATGGCCACCAACAAAAAGTCAGTAAAGATTGTTCTTGCTTGGGCTTTAACTTCTGGATATTTGTCAGCGTTGCAACAACGGACCGAAAAGTTTCACTCGCATCTTTCTCCGCTGCCATTACAGAACTACAACACTAGCGCATGGCCTCAACGTCATTGTTATCATCCACTCCCTTGGTTCGCTGATTGGACCGCCAAAAATTTGGCTGGAGAAAAACCCAACACTATACCCCAAACCCAGACATACAGTAGTGCCCAAGGGAAATGAAAATTGAGGGGAAATCTATTCTTGGGACACATTTGTTTTAACTGAATTGTATTGATGTTGATGGTGTTTGAATTCTTTCAACAGTTTGTTTGAATTCTGCATTCTCTGGTAGAACAGATTTTAAAAATGTGTTACAAAAAAAATGCTGCTCCACAATGTATTTTGTTACTTCACATTGACATAGTTTAAAAAGGATATGTCACTGGAAAGTCAAAATCTGAGGAGTTGTGAAAATGTAATGATACACTTTGAGAGGCTGCTAAACTGTAGCAGAGGACTCTGCGTTAGCTTCTGCAGCACTGTGCCGAATGCTAACACTTCTCCACATAATGTCATGCTTGCCAATTGCTAATCTCCACTGCACCAGCAGCAGTGTCACGTGATCATAGCATGAGGTTTACATGCTCATGCTGTCACAGTAAGCCCTGAAGAACTCTGCTTACACAAACCTCAGAAAGTTAAGACAGCTTAATTGATCTATAAAATATTCTCTTTCTTTCTTTCTTTCACACACACACACACACACACACACACACACACACACACACACACACACACTCTAATTGCATGTATCAGCATGGGAATGTAGATTAATGAAACCAACAAAATATCTAATTGTTATAATAATAATAATAATGTCTATTGTGCATAAAAAGTATTCATACTCTGTAGATGAGGCACTATACCATACCCAGTGTTTCCGCTTATGTTCTGTTATTGCGGGCTACCACAGCAAATTTTTTTCGCTGCAACAAAAAATAAATAAATAAATGAAAAAAAAATCCCAAAAGACAAATTTAAGTTTTATGAGTAAAAGAACGGCAAGGAGAGGTGGAGTGAGACGGCACCTGGACCCGAGCAAGAGACGTGAATAGAGACCAGATCATCATCATTTGTAAATACAACGCAGTGAGGATACACACATTTCATACACTATCATAGGTCATACAGATATGCCAATGCAAAACTGTGCTGGGCCAGTTCATATGAGTCAGCCATCACTGTATAGTCTATACACTATACTGATAAACCAACATATTTGTATTGTAAAGTAACATTGTGCTTCATGATAAAGCTTTTGTATCACGTCTACATTTCTGTCCATACTACATTCTCACTCTTCCACATGAGTGCCATCTCTCTTCCCGGGGAAATACAGTTCATTTTTCACCACAAATCACCACAAATCACCACTGCACACTGAAACTCTCATTCCACAGGAAACACTGCTGTAGCAGTTTGAAATTAAGTGCATAAGGTTGGACCAATGTCTCACTCTCTCTCACACACACACACACACACACACACACACACACACACACACACACACACAGCTTTTGCCTATTTATCTCTGCACAGACGAGAGAAAACCAATGGGAACTTTCTACATGTCAGGCTTTTCTCTCATCTTTCAGTCGACCGCTCTCTACCAGCCTGCAGTAGCTTAGGTGAGAACTTTGTCTGTACTCCCACCTTCAGCATTTCCTCAAAGTCCCAATCCAAATCCTAACCAGGATAATCTCATCCCTCCACTCTGATGTACTTCCATTTATCCTACCCTTGTACTACTGCCAGCTCAGGCCCGTTTTAGTGAAAAAAGAAAGAGGATTTCTTCTGCTTTCCCCTTGCTCGGGCACTTCACTGAGGTTGTAAGTCCGTATCGCATTGGAGCTCCACAGATTCTGCACAATGTCACCCCTGCAGCTCCTCTGGACAGAATGGCCACTTGCTTGTTGTTATCATGCTACTACCAACCGTGGGTTCATCCGAATGACTTAAGACCAGGAATAAATTCCTGTAAACTTTAGCAACCAGAAGCGTCATGCAGCACAATAGTGTTACAATGGTAGCCATCATCAAAAGGCCCACTACATTTCTTGCATCAGTGTAGAATTATAACCACTTCTGCAATGATGCAAGACATGTAGTGGGCCTTTGATGATACATACAAATATACTCTATTGTTTTGCTGATTATCAAATGTGTGTAGAAAATGGGAGTGTGATAACCTCTTGTATGCGACAAAAGCCAGAAAAATGGCGATAATTATGTAAATCGGCTACATGCAAAATTGCTGTCTTGGGGTGTAGGTTTCGGAGAGGATGCAGGGGACACGTCCCCGAATATTAGGTTCCCTGAACATATGTATGTTGCATTTTACTTTTGAAAGCAATACAGAATGCCTGAGAGCCTTGCCGCATGATATTTTGAACTGTCACCTGCTGCCTGAATTGTGTATTCTTTTACAGAAATTAGGACACCATGGTGACGAAGAGTGACAATGAAAGAAAAACAAGCTCTTTCTTTTGAGTTCAAAGAAAGTCATCATTAGCATGAAAGCAACAAAATGCAAAACAAGCACAATTGCACATGCAGGTAGATGCAGCAGCAGAAATTATCAGCCAGCAAACAAGCACAAAACAGCCATTCAATAGCAGCCAGTAATGTCAAGTGCACAAACCGTAAAAAAAAAAAATATATATATAAAAAGCCAAGCTATCAAGTTAAGATATATACATTTTGGAAAAAGCAGTATATTAGGCACTTACCTTCGTGAAGTGGTGATATCCAAGTAATCGCTTTGCAAAGTGACACTGGAGGTGCCGAGCTGAAGATGTTACACTGAAACCTCAGCTTCTGGCTTAAAGCTGCCTTTGAGGCAAATGGCTGACTATTATTTTTCCAGTAAGAAAATGTGAACATGACCACCTACCTTGTTTGTGACAAAAGCCATTTTGAGCTTCACATAAAAGCAAATATTTCAGGGAAACAAGATTACAGTCATATCAACAAGGTGTCGTCCAAAATGCTCAACATGAGCATTCAAATTTCACGAGAACATAAATCAGCATCATGAAAGAATCATAATACAAGTCAGACAACAAGCCAAAAGTAAAATAAATTTTACACAAAAATGTCTCCAGCTGCAGCCAGCAGAGAAGCACAAAGCAAGCATTAAAACACTGATGTAGGGCTGGAAGCCACACACACACACACACACACACACACACACACACACACACACACACACACACACACACACACACACACACACACACACATACACACACACACACACACACACACACACACACAAGATTCAAGCATAAGAGACAATGACAGAGCTGTAAAGCAGACAATCACATTGCTTTGGGTTAAATATGTTTTACATTTGCTTAATATGAAGTTTGTGTGCATGAATACATGTGAATGCAAGACAAAAAAAATATTGTTACACATACAGTAGACGACAGCAAACAAGAATAAAATAGCAAAGCGGCATCAACAGCCATATTGATCGAGCACAAACAACACCAACAGAACAAAGGGAAGCCATGCATCCTACCAAAAAGCAAGTCTTTTGGAAGGTCTGCCAAGCTAAAGATGTCCTACTCTGGAAACTACAGCTTTCAGCCCAAAGCATCAACATTAAGATTCAACCGGTGCAGAATATTCTATGCTGTTACCATTGAGGCCTACCTTTGTGTAGTACTAATAATGGCAACATTAAGCAGGCAAAAATCTGGTAGCCCATCATACTAGTTCGACAACCACCAAAACAATGTTGCACTCTTATAACCGCTGCAAATAGGCTACTGCAAGTAGAAGACAACAGAAGCAGAAATTAGCATTTAGAAGACAAGCACAAAAACAACAAAGAAAGGGCCAGCAACCATATTGTGAAGCACAAAAGCACTGTAAGAACAAAGCCAAGGTGATCAGTACACGGATATAGGCTTAAGATTGACGATGCTATAGTAATAAATAAACTCATTGCTTTGAGAGAGATGCTTTTGATGCTTGGCTGAATAGGAAGTGGGAGGAGAAAATGTGAACATGACCCACATTGTTTGTGTCAAAAGCTACTTTGAGTCTTTATGAAGAAAATATTACGGGGAAATAACGATGTAAATGTGCTGCATATAAGATTACATGTCCTAAAGCCAATATGTTATACCTTGAATAATGTAGCTGTTGAGCAAGCAGGGTAAACAAAGCTTCTTGGCGTTATTGTGGATTTTAAACTGTTGTGGACAAGGCATATAGATTCCCTTGTAAGATGGGGAGGAATATATCCGTTTTAAAAAAGGTGCTCTGCTTTTCTAACACCACACCTGACCAAACAAGTCCTGCAGACTCTAGTTTTATCAAATCTAGACTATTGCACAATGATATGCTCAGGTACAGCAAAGAAGGATCTAGGAAAACTACATCTGGTCCAAAACACAGCAGCTTGTCTTGCCCTTCAATGTCCACTTAGATCTAATGTAAATTACATGTCAATTTCTCCTGGCTTAAAGTTGAGAAACAAGAATTGAAAAGTCCTTATTGTTTGTATAGTCAACTTATATTTAGCTCTAAACACACATACAGTTGTGGTCAAAAGTGTACATACACTTGTAGAAAATCACAATGTTATGGCTGTCTTGAGTCTTCAATAAGTTCTACAACTCTTATTTTTCTGTGATAGAGTGATCGGAACACATACATGTTTGTCACAAAAAACAGTCATAAAGTTTGGTTCTTTCATAAATTTATTATGGGTCTGCTGAAAATGTCACCAAATCTGCTGGGTCAAAAATATACATACAGCAACATTAGTATTTGGTTACATGTCCCTTGGCCATTTTCACGGCAACTAGGCGCTTTTGGTAGCCATCCACAAGGTCCTGGCAAGCTTCGTCGAATGTTTGACCACTCTTCTTGACAGAATTGGTGCAGTTCAGCTAAATTTGATGGTTTTCTTGCATGAACCTGTTTCTTTAGCACTGTCCACATGTTCTCAATGGGGTTTAAGTCAGGACTTTGGGAAGGCCATTCTAAAACCTTAATTCTAGCCTGGTTTAGCCATTCCTTTACCACTTTTGATGTGTGTTTTGGGTCATTGTCTTGTTGGAACACCCAACTGCGCCCAAGACCCAACCTTCGGGCTGATGGTTTTAAGTTTTCCTGCAGAATTTGGAGGTAATCCTCCTTCTTCATTATCCCATTTACTTTCTGCAAAGAACCAGTTCCACTGGCAGCAAAACATCCCCAGAGCATAATACTACCACCACCATGCTTGACAGTAGGCATGGTGTTCCTGGGATTAAAGGCCTCACCTTTTCTCCTCCAAACATATTGCTGGGTGCTGTGGCCAAACAGCTCAATTTTTGTTTCGTCTGACCAGAGAACTTTCCTCCAGAAGGTTTTATCTTTGTCCATGTGATCAGCAGCAAACTTCAGCCGAGTCTTAAGGTGCCTTTTCTGGAGCAAGGGCTTACGGCAGCCTCTCAGTCCATGGCGATGTAAAACACGCTTGACTGTGGAGACTGACACCTGTGTTCCATCAGCTTCCAAATCCTTGCAGACCTGCTTCTTGGTGATTCTTGGTTGACTCTTGACCATCCTGACCAATCTCCTCTCGGCAGCATGTGATAGCTTGCGTTTTCTTCCTGATCGTGGCAGTGACACAACTGTTCCATGCACTTTATACTTGCGTATAAGTGTCTGCACAGTTGCTCTTGGGACCTGTAGCTGCTTTGAAATGGCTCCAAGTGACTTCCTGACTTGTTCAAGTCAATAATTCGCTTTTTCAGATCCACACTGAGTTCCTTTGACTTTCCCATTGTAGCTTTTGTAGCTGAGTCTAATCACTGGGTCAAATGAGCCCTATTTAAATGGGCTCATGAGAAGTCAACAGCTGTAGTCAATCAGAATCACTTAGAAGAAGTGAAGAGGCCATGACATGAAGCTAATTTGATTGACACAACTCGCTACATCACCAAAATTGACATATTTTGTTGCTGTATGTATATTTTTGACCCAGCAGATTTGGTGACATTTTCAGCAGACCCATAATAAATGTATGAAAGAACCAAACTTTATGACTGTTTTTTGTGACAAACATGTATGTGTTCCGATCACTCTATCACAGAAAAATAAGAGTTGTAGAACTTATTGAAGACTCAAGACAGCCATAACATTGTGATTTTCTACAAGTGTATGTACACTTTTGACCACAACTGTACATATCTCACCAGACATGCCATCAGAGGTCTTTACAAAGTTCCTAGAGCCTGAACACAATCAATGTTTTGTACATTACTGTATCGAGGGATGGTTTCATGGAACTCTCTTATGGCTGAGATTGCTAAAGTGCACAATAAATCAAGCTTTAAAAAACAAAACAAAAAAAACCACACAACTAAAGCAACATCTAAGGGCCCTAAGACTAACCATATGTTGTGATTACTTTTGTACTTTGTGTGTGTATGGGAATATTTATACATACATACATACACACACACACATATATATATATATATATATATATATATATATATATATATATATATATATATATATATATATATATATACAATAAGCTGCTCTTATTTTTATATTATGTGTTTGTTGTAGTGTTTTGTGTGGACCCCCGGAAGAAAAGCAGATGTTCTGTATCAGCTAATGGGGATCCTAATAAACTCAAATCCTCTACTGAAGACCTGTATGCAACAATAGCACCTACAAAATGGCAACAACCAGGAGGGAGGGATAGATAGACCAATTAAGCCAATGGCATACATACAACTCAAAAAATAAATCAGTATTCATATTTCACTACAACATAAATAAACAAGTCACAGGGCAGTCAAAGCAAAACAGCCAGCAGAAAAGCACAACAAAAAGCAATAAAAAAAAAAAAATGAAGGTATCAAAGTACAACCACCAACAAAAAAATAAGCTCAGCCACTACAACAAAGAGATTAACAATTAATACCCTGAAAATACTTCATTTAGATGACAGCAGCAGACATTAGCAGTCAACCACCAAACAAGCGTAAAACACCAAAGCAGCCATGTTGGTAGCCATATTGTCAAGAACACAAGCAAGGCCTGACCAAAGCCTAGACACAACTCACACTATGCCAGTTAGCAACAGACAGCAAGAAATGAGCATTTACCTTTCTGAAGAGAAGCACCAACCGAAACCAGTGAATATTCCTCCACTAATCCATCCTGAAGCAACATTTTTATGCTGTTGGCACGTGAGCTGTAGCTTAAACAACACAAAATGCGGAGCACTAACTGATTTTAAAAAGACCGCCTTTTATGTGTTGTAGTAAGTAGAGTGTGTTCTGCTGTGTGTCTGAACTAGCAGGCAGGCTATCATGTAGTTTGGTCATTTTTGTTTTGCATTGATTCTCTGCCCTATTTAGGAGTAAAATACCAAGCATTTAGCCTCTTTCTGAGAGTAAGAGAGTAAGTCTGATAACTGCACAACACCTGACTGCTAAAAACAACAGTTCAATTAATAATTACATATGCCATGTCTGAGTACAATGTTTTGAAATGGAATGAGAATAGATATAGCCCTAACCAATGACAAATTGGCTGAAAATCTGCATTTTCACAGCTCATAATCTATGGTTTTGCCCAATTCACTTTATTTAGGGGGAACTATCATAGTCCCAGTATACAAACAGTTGTCCAATAACATTTCATGATACTGTCTGGCTGATAAATAATAATTGTATTTTACACCATTTTGTGTCGGTCAAGTTTTGTGTATACACACACTGCAATCCCCTAATATGAGGGTTAGCAATAATATTACACATCTGGTTTCTATATTTTGATGGTACAGTACACAGCAGGATTTTCAATACAGTAACAATGTACTTAGTCCTGTTCCTATAAGAAAAGGAAAACATTTTAGATTTTTCCTGACTTTATCCAGACATGTTTTTTAGGGTTTATCAAAAGAGGCTGTAGATATAGACATAGTGAAACTATCTACAAAAGAAAGGTAATTAACAAGACTTTATCGTAAATAACTCATATAATTTGCTTAGCATGGCAGATTTATAATGTATGCATACGGGGGGGAGGCGTGGTAAAGGTAGCAGTTAGTCAATGGGAAATTCAACCATTTGTTTGACAATTAAAAAATAGTTAGTGTGAAACCTTAAGACAACTGTGTCCAAATGCAAAGGGGATGGAGAGAATGTGGGTAAAGCTTTTCTCTCCTCAATGTCTTTCAACAAGGTGCCCTTTATCAGGGTACTTAACCCCCAGTTGCTCCAGTGGCAATCAATTGAAGGCCACGGCTTTAATTGGAATCTATTGTGTGACGCTGCATAACTGTAAGATTGTAGAGTAGGATGGTGCTGAAGAGGAAACGAATGGCAGAAAATGGTTAAATGGTTCCTAGTTTTAGTTAGTTTGGCAACATTAGTCATGGCACAAGCTGTCAGTGACTCAACCCGCCTATGTCAGCTGTCACGCACATGCAGCAGCACCAGCTGACGTGGGAGGTTTTAGGCAAATGTACTGTATGACATGTACAGTATGGTCGGGATTTTGGTCGGGATATTAATTGCATCATAACACACAGTTTACTGACATGGTGCAACTTTCATGTTCACACCGGGTCTGGGAATTTACAATGGTTCACACTATTATGATAGGCACACTGAATATCAACAACAAATAAGGATTTAAGCACTTACAGTAAACAGTCTTTATTCTACTATCAGTCTTTATATGTTGATGTTCTGTATAATTCAAAGCAAAGAAAATTGGTCACAGCTTTTGTACAATCAACAAAGCAATCATGGAGACTCTAGTCCAAAAACCCTGATTATTAATGTAGTTAATTTATTAACTTAGGTTTGGGAGCAGGGCCACGCCTAAAACAGGCCTCTAATCACCAGACAAACTTATATATACCACGCTACGCAGTAGCCTCGTTATTCTGATCGTTTGACCCACCCTCCCGTTCCCTCCTCTTTGGTCATCATGCATCCTCCCAGACCAGACATCAGACGACATCTACATTAATTCATACATTTGCACATTCATAATGTTCATTAAATCTTTAAACTAACATATTGTTGTGGCGTGGTCCATGCTAGTGAATTAGGATTTTGAGTATGTTTTAAATGTGTTGTCTTTTCAAAAATGACATCTCACATGGATGTCATATTGTGCCTGTGTTTCATGGGCTTAATGCAGGGCAACACTGCTGCAGATATAAAGTTCAGGAGCAGGCAGAGGGAGAGCATGAAAACAAACCAGAGTGCATAAAATGCAGTAGGTCTACAGCCAAGCCATGCAAAGGTGACATCAAAGCCAACATCATTGTAAAACTAACTGCTGATCTTAAAGAATTCAGTGGCCTTAGAAACCATTCAGTGCAAACAAACAAAGGAAATATTGACATCCTTAAATTAATTTATTTGTACATAGATTTTGTCAGCTAAACCTCATTTGGGTACATTTGACCGCCATGATCAAGAGAAAGGTTGAGATCAGCAGTCCTCTCGGATGTTGCTGTTGCCGTTTACCCCCGCGCCTTAGGTTTAAATGTAACATTGATTACATCAAAGAAAAGATTGCAACAAAAACATTCGGTTTAATAACCAGGAGATTTTCTTTTAATACTATATTGTTCCAAAGACACAATATGATCCACATACTTTCATTTGCCTTTATTGATTGCCAGTATTCTTCTTTCACACACATCTTAATAACTTGATCAAGTTTCAGTTGTAAGGAAAAGTAAACAGAAAAAAATGTTTAGAGTAAAAAGCATCATTTTTAATGACATGTTTTGGTGTCAAAGAACACAACTCGCAGCCCTCATAGGAATATTTCAGCATAAATCTATATTGTAGGCTCGTTAGCACACCCCATATTGTTTTGCGGTTCATTGTTTTGTTTTTTTCTATTATTAATTACCTCAGCTTAATACAAGAGGATTTCTCATTTTAGACGGTCATTAGGAACACATTACTGCACCGCTGATGCCGTGACGTGACTTATTTGCTCCACAACAATTTCCTCTTCTGTGTTGCCTCAAAGGTTCTGAAATGAGCCTGAGAAAGAAGGGGCGAGCCCAGGTTACGCTGGGGTGAAAACACACCAGCTTTGGTGTCATAGCAAACGAAGCACGCCAGTGCTGCAGCGAGCAGCTTGAGCTGGAAGAAATTAATTTCTGAGTTTGCCTTTGCAGCCCTCGGCAGGGCACTAACGTTATACTATTGGCTGTTAGCACCTCTCAAGTTTTTCTATAACCTTGGTCCATGACTCGACATCACTGCTAAATAGCGGCACAACATGTTCCTTCCAGCTTGTTCAATTGTTCTGACCGCATGAACCCTCAGGTCTGAGGGAAATAGAGCTGGACAAAGGAGGGGGTGGGGGTTGGAGAGCTCAATGTCACCAAGGGGATTGGCTTTTGGAAAGGAAACGTGCGTGTGTCTGCCTGCATGTATGTGTACAGTATTGCTGCTGTACAATGTTGTTCCTATTTAACAGACATAAAAGTCTGCCGTCTCGGTTGTTGTGGCAGTCCAGTCTTCTGTGTTATTGAAAGGGCACTGATAGTTGTTCAGCCTTCTCTGTATGATGAATAGCTGCGAGCTGTGTGGATAAATAAAACAAATAGCTCTCCTTGCTCTAACTATGGTCCGCTCTCTGATGGTGCTTCAATAGCGAGCTGCCTTTACTCCTTTTCAACACAAACCATAATGATTCTGCTCTTTTGGTTCATGGTTTAGCACACAGCACCATGTACCAAAAGCACACCCCTATCTTGCTGTACATTTTTTTTATTTGAAAAGAGCGTGGAGATTTTAACAGGGTTGTATCTCAGGGTGATGAATGATCTCTCTGCTCCTCAGACGCACTTGCCTTTCTTAAACTGAGAGCCCTTTGTCTGCACTTTATGACCACAAAGGTTTAAAGCTATAGTGCGTAGATTCTGTCTGTTTCATGAGGAATTCTAAGTAATGACAACAAAAATGTCAGATACAAGCCTCACGTGGTTGCGCACCACCCCCACCCCTCCTCCATGTAGGTGCGAGTAGCCAAGAAGGATACATGATGGACTCTTCAGAAAAAGTAATAATCTTTGCTTGATTTTCTGCGTGCAAAAGTCGCCAGACAATACAATTTTCTTAACATGGCCATACTGAGAAATACAGAGAGAGCTTTATGGAGCTGGTAGTCTCAATTAGCTTTGAATCAACTAATTTGGCTTGAATGAAACGGACGTTCATTAATATAAAGAAAAGTTATGCACTAAAGCTTTAAGCAACAACGTCCTATTTGGTGCCACCAGGTTGTGTGATGTGCAAGACTTTACTAACAACCATAACGCCATAGCTCTATATTGTGCAGTATTATCCATGTTATATTTGCATAGAATTGTACATACTGAGTATGTTCCAGTGTGCTTCAGGTCAGTAATCTGCAGGCTAGAGTTACCAGATCGTCTCTAAACATCTGTGAGAGTGATGAGGCCTTGGAGTTTCTTACAGACAGGTTAAAACTGCTTCCAGTCTCTGCAGTGGTCATGGTTGGGAATGTTAACAGTACAATGTAGGGATATGTCAATGCCCTTGATATGTGTTGTACCTGTATAAACTATTCAATGGATTCACAGTCACAGTCATTTAAATTGTAAAGTGTCATATTTTAATGCCTCATGCAGCAATCTGTGTCAAGAGATAATACATGAAGCAAATGTTCAAGGAAATTTTTTTGCTGCAACTGTCATTGTTTGAATAAAGGAAACTTCTTTAAAATCCCAAATGTAGTTCTGCATCACAGATTATCTTACATGGCTATGAAATTGTAGGTGCTGATATATTTATATATTTTAGTGTGTAACTGATCAATAAGCTGTAGGCTGTGGACGCTGGTCGCCTCTGATTTTGCTGTTATCAACCTGCCAAAGGCCTGACCTGATGAATCTTTCCAATTTCTAAATCCACACCGGGCCACACATGTAAAAATACCCACTCACCCACTGTTGTGGTCTGCTGTCTTTGCCCAACCTTTGGCATATTTTCCCTTTTCTCTGTGTTTGTCTTGTCTGTTGTCTGTCTGGCCGTGAGGGCGTTCCTACCAGAGGCGTGGCTACCCATCTCCTATTCCGTCATCCGCTCAGCTGTATCCCATCTACTCATCATCTCCTGCCATAATTAAACCCCGGCTGACCATCTCTTTAGTGCCAGATTGTTACATACTCTCACGTGGTAACTTGGCTCTTGTGTTTTGCTTTCATGTTTTGCTCTCGTGTTTGTCTCGTGTTTCACCGTTTCTACTCTGCCTCTCCGTACAGATCCATCCGAGCTGCCTTCCACCAATCCGGCCAACCTGTCACCTGTTCTTTTGGAATTACCTCTGCATCCATTAAACCACCTTTACCTTATCCTGTTTACCGCGTATTTTTGAACCTGTGTTTCTGGGTCTCACTAACCCTAACACCCTCATAGTGGGCCAGTAAACATACTATTATATTTATTAAACCAAAATAAAAATAAAAAATGGTTGGTTTAGGCGAGAAGCTTTTGTCATTCTGCCAACATGGCCTGTAAAAGTTTGTTAAATTAAGCATGACATTACCCCACATGAGCTCAAATGACCCGATTCACACAACCTGTGTACAAATGTACAGGGCATGCAGCTTTCATGTCTTAATATGCATTGGCAGGTGGCAGCACATCATAAAAAAGGCCTCTAAGTAGCTTGGGACCATTGGCCAGATTGTTGTCTGGGGGGGAGAAAAGAATACATAATACAAAATTTGTTCAACTATATACAGTACAATACAATAATAGTTTTGCTTTTGTTGGTTAGTGGGAAAATAATTGCCAGGCCAGAATGACTATATGGATGAATATGAAATTGTGTCTCGGGCTGGTAGTTCTACATACTTTCATTAAAATATAAAATCAGCATAGCAGCATTGATTAATTTATTTATTATATTATAAATCAAAAATGTTCTTATAGAATTACCTGAAGCGTCAAACAACACTATAGAATCACCACAATTGTAGTTAAAATCATATTAAAATCCTCAGTCTGCACTTTTACAAGTTGCTATTCAAATGCAATGGGTAGCACCATTAAGTTATAAATATTATTTTTATGTTTACTTGCTGGCAAAATTGATGTTGTCAAAATGATGCTATAGATGATATTTGTTACCCTGTAATTTGGATGGCATAATGGCTATCCATGTCTTTTTCTCAAACTGTTTATGTTTACAATGAAGTAATCCAAGGCAGAATCTCCTCTAATGAAAGGATAGCAAAATTGTGTCCTGTGAACATCATACTTTGGTGGTCAAATAAGCTTTGTGTACAAGAGACACAGCGGTGAAATGATGCAAAAAACACAGCAGATTCTGTACAGAATGTGTGACAGTTGACACAGAAATTATATGATTTAGGCCAAGGTAATGTTTTGGTTAAGGTGATTGATTGCAGGTACAGGGAACAGGGAGGGTTAATGTATCGTCGGTCTCTTGCCTTTTTTTACATTCTGGGGAACGAGATAACCAGAAACATTCTGTGGTTTCCATCAGCAATGACAGTTGGTGAGTAGGCGTGTACCATTAGGACAATGGCCAAAGCCTGTAGCCGTTTGGTTCATCCTTTATTTTAATCTGGATAGAAGAACCTTGGTGGCCCTTTCTTTGGAGAGCAACCTACCCAAAGAAGGCTCACATCATTTTATCTTTGCAATGGTGATGGCTGGGAATGGTAAGATTCCTCCATTTCAGCTGTGAAACCTGTAAAAATCCTGCAAAATGGATTTGCATTTCAGATTTTTCTGTATCATGTTGCAACCTGCCTCAAATATAACAAAGAAACAAATAAAACCTGACCAAACAGAACTTGTTTGCTCTGTCATGCTGCTTGAAATAAGAGAACATTGGATTATGCATTGTAAATTTATTTTGCCCAACATGTAAAGATTTAACTAAAGATTGAAATTCCATTAACATGAACTCAGAATACCGTTGAGTTACTTCTGAACTAAGCCAAACTGTCAGTCACCTTCTGAAACAAAAGCGCTGAGGGTTTTCCTTTACCACCTCAAGCAATGGAGCTGCATGCGTAAAACCTTAAAACATCACTCCAGAGTGAGCAACCCACTCCCTGCTTTGGGCTGTTGGTACAATGTCTCATTCCATTGGTTTGATCCAGCTGAGCAGTGAACTTAAAAGCTTCCTCTTAGTTCTGTTCTGTGTCCCAACAGCTGACTACAGACACTGCATTTTACATGTCAGAGCAACCTGGGTTAATTCCAATCTGTGAGCCGCTCATGAGATATTAATACCTCACCTGTGCATGTTTGGGTGTGTGTGTGTGTGTGTGTGTGTGTGTGTGTGTGTGTGTGTGTGTGTGTGTGTGTGTGTGTGTGTGTGAGAGAGGAAGTCTGAGCGTGGATAATAAACACCCACAGCTCCCTCTAGCTTCTTCACTGTGAACCTTTTAACTGTGCCAGATGCAGAGGGGTTGGAGGAGTGTGAGTGTCTGTGCGTGTCTATGTGTGTGTGTGCTTTCAGCTTCAACCAGGTCCCCCCTTTACAAGCTCATTTGTCATGATTTAAAACAGTGATTGTGATCTGGGCCAGAATCAAGGACCAATTTGCCAAACTAGTTAGACTGGTTTTCTATCACATCTCTTGAAACAAACTAATAATGCTGTAAATCTCCAAACACGAAAGTGTTTAGCTGGCAACAATCATTACCCACGGACCAGCATAATGCCTTTGTTATGCTCAGTCTATAGATTTTTTTCACACTGCAGTCTGTGAGAAAGCCACTAGTACTGCTGATGAAATAACAATGTGAAATATACTGGGAGACAGACTTTCAGAGAGTTGGCCAATGAGCTGATAGAAAGAAGCAATGAGACCAAGTCTGAGCCACCAAAGAATAACTGATACGAGAGAGAAAGAGAAGCTTTTAGAAAAAGGTTTTTACTGACGGATTTAATGAGAAGAAATGTCTGAGGGAGCGAAGAGTCAAACTGATAACAGAGAGAGTTGCTGTTGTTGAACAGAATAATTACAATACAAAAATATGTTTTATTAAAGGTCAGCAAGCAAGATTCTTATCAATAGCAGGTGTTATAAAGGAGGCTTGTGCAGAAATTTGTTTCTGCATGGTTGTTCCAATTCTTTTTGCTAGAGATGTGCACAGACTTTGTATAAGCCATTTTGCATTGTGGAAAAAGAAGTTTTCTCAGATCCAATTCAGTGGTTCAGTGGAGACAGAAGTTCACAAGAAGCTGTAAAAATCTCACAGACCAGAATGAGTCTCTGACCAGAGTTACGGTCACAGGAAGCAACAGAATTAACAAAAGCTGAGAAGAAATTCAACTAAACAAGTCTGTTTGAGTATTTTTGCTCAGTACTGTCTGCTTCAACTAATTTAAAAGGTGTGAATCTCTGTTGGGCCAACCTGGGCCAAAAGGTCTCACTCAGTGATCAAAGTAAAATGCTTCATTTTAACACTAAGCTATGGAAAAGCCAAGTTGTTGATTAGGTAAAATAGTTTCAGCACAGTCAAAATATCATACAGAACAGTAGATTTAATCTAATTTAATCTTTATTTGTCAGGGACAGTGCATGTTAATAAACGTGTCTGTGGATATGCCAGAATTAGCCAAAAGGCTAGTTTTCATCTGCAGTCCCTGGCCAGATGTTACAATAGGCTCCCTTAAAAAACAATGATAGACATCCTAACATGAGCATGCCATTAAATACAAATACAAATTCAGGTGCACTAGATAAAATCACATTACATTCATGTCTTGTTTACAACAACTAAAATTACATTCCCATTTAATAAAAAAAAAAAACACATTTAAAAAACCCCAACATCACATAATTAAATACATCTTTCGCCTATAGAAACCAGACAAATAACATGACTACAAAATAATTAATAAAAAAATCAGAGGATCAGGCTTTTCTTTGAAATACCACATAACAGTGGTTTGCTAATTTTGCCCACACAATTGAACGACTTAAGCTAATTTCAGCATCTGCTTCATTGTACTGTATAAATAAATAAAAATACAAATAAATACAATGGGCAACAACATGCAAAGTCATGGTCATTTAATAAAGCCTTTTAGAGGTCTTTCTGCAAACATTTGGACTTTCTGACTAATTACTGATGAAAAATAATTGCTAACCTCTGCAGTGTCTCTTTGAGGGTTAAAACCAGAGCCAGTTTAAATGAATGCTGTCCTATAATGCAGTGTTGTAATGTAACAAAGTACAAATACTTTGCTACTGTATTGAACTTTTACTTCGACTAGCGCGTTTGTGTATTTGGTTGTGTTCTATAGTTGCAGCACATTTACTAAATGCTGCGCATGTGTTGTCAAATTAATGAAGATGTTTTCTTAATTTGATTGTGTTTTCTTGAGTTGCATGGCATTGGCCACCGTAACATATTGTTAACCTGACCTCCACTCACTCCGTGACTTGGCAGTAAAAGCTTCTGGTTCAGCTGGGCAGCTCTTGATTTGAACAGCATGAATGTGAAGGAGGGCATTGTGCAAAATGCATGTGTGAAAACCTGAATAAATACAAGTTGGAATAAGATATTCCATCCCCCCCCCTGAGCATCTGACACCGTGACCTGCAAAACCTGGAGTTTGACTCCAGCCTGCATCATCACACTCCACAGCCATATGGGAGGCAACCTGCCTGCCTGCTTGGTGTGCCTGAAGCTGTGTCCTCTGGGATGAGTTCACTCAATGAATGTCGACTAATGTCATTTTCAGTATCATAATTCCGTGATTTTAGTCAAAGGCAGAACAGTGTTATTTGTGATAATTAGATGGTGCTTGTCACACTGCAATCACAAAGTGAATAAATCGTTCTAATCTTTAAAACTTTCCTTTTTAACTTACACTGAACATGTATTGTGGTTTCACAATTTCCTATTTTTCAAAACCATGTGGGGTGTAAAATATTTGTCAAAAGAAGAAGAAATATAAAACAATTTGTGATAGTTTACTTTAAAAATAAGTAGTCTGGATGAATAGAAGTGCATTTCCAGGATAATTGCCTGACATGTCCTTCGCCTTTGGTGTATTGCCTTTCTGAAACTCTGTTCGCTCTGGGAAACAACAACAAGCTAGCAAGCTCCTCACTGAAAACAGAAGGTTTTGAAACAAATTTGGACATGCAACAAGGCAGGCCTGCTTGTTTCTTTCAGGGGGAGCACTTTTTCTCATATCCCAAAATGTATCTCTGGCGCTCTGAACAAGCTTTTTCCATTTTTAAATGTTATTTTACCAGTCTTGCAACACATTATAGAAATTTGCATCAATATGTATAGATGTTTGCAGATGGTTTGCTTCTGAGTAACCAATGGGTACAAAAATGCTTGCTTTTAACCACCCATGTAGGACTTACTGCTGTTTCACACAAGCTGAGGTGCAAAGCTAGTGAGAGAAGTTGTCAGGTTGTGTGCCTTCTGGCATTCAGTGGTAGTCTGTCATTGCAGTGCAGGGCATGGGCAGACACCATGGCACACACTGATAAAAAAAAAAAAAAGTCAAAGGTCAATCAGAGCAGGCTCACGTCTCTCTTATGCCCTGTTTACACGTACATTGGTTATTTTGAAAAACTGAGACATTTCCCTTCGTTTGTGCCCTTCTTTTACACACAAATGGAGAATTTGCCTTTGAAAACGAGTCTTTCTAAAACCTTTGGCCAGAGTGTAGATTTTTGAAATCTTCGTTTGCATGTCTGCATGTCACCTGAGACAAACTGGGGTTAGGCAGCCAAGGAAGTGAGGAAGAGAAGAGAGAGGAAGAGAAGAAAGAGGAAGTGATTTGTGGCTGTTGTTGCTATTTTTGGGATTTTGATTGGCTGACGTTGGCTTCAGCTTCTCGTGCCACTGCCACCTACAGGTTTGGAATGCTTCTGACGGCATTGATGGCATATATACACTTGTAACAGAACACTTTTCTGACAACTGGCAGGTGTGCACAATTAGTGTTAGTTATTTTTGAAACCGGAGGCTGAAAAGTCTGTTTATCAAAATAACCGGCCACGTGTAAACGTGGTCTTAGAGAGTGATATTCATTTCTTTGTCGAGCAAAGAAGGAAGAGTTTTGCAGTTTATGATGGCAATGGAGGCAAAAGTGTGAGGTGTCCTTTAGAAAAGCACAGTTCCCAGCAGTCCTTCTGTGCCCTTTAAAGACCAGTGAGAAACTGGTCATTATGGGAAATAGAGGGGAGAGGAATGACAGGAGACATAATAGAACTCACGTTCAATATTATTTAAAGGGGCGCTCTACCGTTTACAGAACTTTCTTTGCTGTTTTCTTGCTTTTTGCTCACAAATTTCTCTATGGAGCTCCCCCTACAGCTTGGGAATAGATATTTGGCAACACTGTTGTAAAAACTTGTTGGCGACTCTTCCCCCTCCCATCTTCTCCCTCTGGGCATGTGGATTTGTTTTCAAAGAAGCCAGCAAACGCACAGAGCCATGTCCACCGTGGTAGACAGCTAGTAAGCCCGTAACAGACAACGATCATAATAAAAACATTTCGGACAATAGCAAACATCCTGAGGTCACAATAAGAAAAAAGAAGAAATACAAAGATTAAACAGAGTTTATTCCAAAGATACTTTCAAGTCAGACAGCAAGAAAGCCAAGTCAGCAACGGATTTGCAAGCTTATGTTTGTCTCAGTTCTCACCATTCTGAAAACGCAGGTCTCCATTTACTTCTGTCTGACTCCTCGCTCGGTCAGTCTGCTGTTTCCTCTTTCTCTGTTCCGTTGCCAATGCTTTTCTAGTTTTCTGCTTTTTTTTTTGCTGGCTCAGCCATAACAATAGTGTGAACAACTACACAATGACTACCTTGTTCTTATAGCTAGCCGGTTCATGTGTGCAGTGCCGTCAAGCACTTTGTTACATCGCGAGACCTGATATCTTGCCATACTTCCTGACGCTGAGGCCAGGGCTAGGGGGAAGCGGGACGACTACCATTCAACCTGAAAAAAAGTCATATAACTATTCCAATGACTTCGAAGGTGTTCAGGTAAAACTGTATAATTCCCCTTTAAGTGCTGCACGGTTCACTTATTTTGAGCATTGAATTTTCAAAGCCCTCCTGCAGATTCTCCCCCCCCCCCATACATATGAGGAATGGAGCTGCATCTTAGGATAATCAAGAGAGTGTGATTCATTTGTACCTCTCGTGCCCTTCACACAGAATGATGTGTCTTTAGCTCCTGCTGTTCAGTTTAATATCTAGTGACTCTATCCAAGGTTTGAAAATGTGTCTGCTAAAATAATGAGAGTGCAAGCTGTTGCATCAGCAGGACCTGATGCAAAGAAACACAACAAATATCCAACCAAGGATGGTATTTTTTTGTATGTTCTTGACTAGTCTTGCATTGCAACACCTTCCTCCACAGCGCTGCCGAGGAAGGTCTGGCTAGTCCAAACAGCATTCCAGGATGGGAGGAAAACGTGCTTTGGTTAATTGGCATTTCTTTAAACAAATCACAATTGTCTTGGGCGGTGTTAAGCGCCAGATGGAGCAACAGTGCTTCAGATTGGACAGATAGTCTAACTAGCTGTCTGGATACCCTGCAGAGATCTGAGGAGCAGTTAACTATAGTCCTCATTAATCCACTTGAGTTTATAATTACAACACAAAGAAAGCGAAAGATGTGGGACATCCGACCTAAAAAGTACAATCCCAGATATGGAACTTAGTTGATATTTAGACTAGGTCTTGACTGAATGTATATTTATAAATACACATACATACATACATACATACATACAGTACATACATACAGTACATGCATATACAATAGTGTATATATGTGCATTAGCGCTGTAACAATATGGAAAATAAAACCAAAATCGCGAACCTCAGCTCCACGAACCTGTGTTGCAGTGGGAGAAGGCAGAATTGCGACACACCCTTTCGAACTCCCAGAGTTATCCTTCTCATCCAGCCACATCTTTAAATTATTAGTAGTCCTTTTGGTGCCTTATTCCTGTTTTGTCTGGTAAGTTTAGCTAACTGTAAAGACGGCTAAAAGCAAAAGAGGGGGCACCGGTAACACTAAAGGAGGTGTAGCCGCAGGTGTAGGTGTTCTGACTCGCGTGGCTAGGTCTTTAAGCAACAAAAATGCTTAGTTATGGTTAGTAAAACAGAAGGAATTGTCTAAAAAATAACTCCCTTAAAGGTCCCATGGCATGAAAATTTCACTATGAGGTTTTTAACATTAATATGCATTCCCCCAGCCTGCCTATGGTTCCCCAGTGGCTAAAAATGGCAATAGATGTAAAACGAGCCCTGAATATCCTGCTCTGCCTTTGAGAAAATGAAAGCTCAGATGGGCACGATCTGGAATCTTCACCCTTATGACCTCATAAGGGACAAGGTTACCTCCCCTTTCTCTGCTTTGCCCGCCCAGATAATTTGGCCCACCCATGAGAGAGAGACTTCATGGCTTTCAAACGAGCAAAGTGGCAGCTGGTCAAGGCCACACCGCCCAGCCTCCAACAAGCTACGGACTCAGAAATGAACTCAAAATACTAAGGAAAGCTCATTGTGGGTCTGGCTCTAGTGGCTGTAATTCTCGTAGACAGTTAAAGAAAAGGACCAACAGATCCCCTTGTTCTGGACAGAGACCAGTGAAGGAAGATAGAAGCACTTTTCCGGTGATGGCTAGGCGGTAACGCAGCCTCCAACTGAGCTTGACGTATTTGTGACATGGGCAACATGTCTGGAAGTTGTAAGTATTCATTCCCAATCAGCAGAGACGGAGAGCGTATGTATACAGTATGTGTACAGGAGATAACATAGACACAAGCTAATTACTGCTAACTAATATTCTAATTAACATTAGTGATTAAACCTAAACAGCTAATGTAATTCAAAGCTGTCTGTGAGCTTCTCCTGGCAATACGGTGATAGAAAGTCGCGTGGTTATGACACAGTTGTTGGCATAATTTTGCAAAACGTGAGGTACAAGATAATGGAGCCTTTTATACGTTGTCATTTTTCTTTAGAAATAAACAATGCACAAATAGAGTCTTGAAACGCTTCAGATGTAAAGTTATTCACTGTCATAGTGGCGCAAAAATGAATAGCAGTCAATGGGACTATAACTGCAGGTGAGTGCTTTGTAGCATTAAAATGGCCCCATGGGAGCAGATAAAATGACCAAAACATATATAATAATAGATCAATACTTGGCTTTCCCCCTCCACCCCTAATGTGTGTGTATATATATATATATATATATATATATATATATATATATATATATATATATATATATGTATGTATGCATGTATGTATGTATGTATGTATTGTATATATGTGGACCCATCAGAAATTGGATATATCATTTACAATTTAGTACCTATAGATATAAAGTATGTGTAATATGTTTTTAAGTTATTGTCAATAATCATTTATAATTTCTCTAACAGATAAAGTCACTATTGCTGACATAGTCTCACAGATTCTTACTTTTAGCTCAAACTGGGGGGAGAGGGAACAGGAAACAGGAAGAGAGTGGGGTTGTTGTTTAGGTCAGTTGGCCTTGAAATAGAGGCAGACTTCAGGTTAGAATGTGTTCCTTCTCCCCTCAAATTATTAATGATGCAATTATAATTCATGATTAACAGGGAGGAACAAAGAAACTGTGATGAGCATTGTAATTATGGGATTTGGGAAACATTTGAAAGATGAGGATGTTTGTTTTTTGTTGTCTGTGTATATGTGTGTGTGTGTGTGTGTGTGTGTGTGTGTGTGTGTGTGTGCCAAGTGTAACTGATTTGATAGGGAAGGTAAGAGCTGAATATCCTTGAGCTCTTGCAGAGAACCTGTGTGGAATCACTTGCATCAATATGAAACGGATCAGTTGCAGGTTTGCAGCCGACCACAAAAGTGCATTTTTATCGTTCTAATCTGTGTTAATTGGTCATAACTTAGGTTCTTCGGTGTCCTTATCCTGATCCTTATCAGTGAGAGAATTAATATCAGGGAGCATGACAGAAACACGTGTTTCTCAGATGCAGATGGTGTTTTTTGCTTCTGTTCAAATCTCAGCTGTTGGCTCATATCATGGTGTTGTTAAATGAGGAGAAAGAGAACATACCTTCTGTCTATTTCACTCCCCACCCACTGACTACTGTATCTTTCTGGATGCACCCCACATCTTCTATAGCAAGAAACTCTGCTGTTGCTTTTTGTTTCTCTCTGAAAGCTGTTTCAGTGCTTGAGGTCATCAAATACAGTCTGTTCTTCCTGTTGAGTCTGAAGTTTATGTGGACAGGTGTGTTGGAGTGTCTTTGTGTGAACAAATGAAAAAAGGTGTGTGTATGCATGCGAGTTTGTGCAGGGTAGAGTTTGTCTGTGTGCAATGGCACATAGTGGTTTTGCAATTCATCATTGTGCTGAATGTTGCTATAGAAACTCAGCCACATGGATACTGACACTGAGATACATTTAACCCATACCTGAATACGTTTGCAACTTTGAAAAGGACTATAATTTGTCTAAAATCCTTTCCAAAATTCAAATGTATTGTTGAGATGAGATAAATTGGGATTTTCTGGCAATGCTAAATCCAGGTGGCAATATTCTTACAGTGAAGGTGAACTTACCTGTGTTATGGTTTTGGTGTTTTGTCTTGTCTTAGTGTGGTAGTCTGTTTTCCTGTCTTAACCCTCATGTTGTCCTTGGGTCAAATTTGACCCATTTTCAGTAAAAAAAATAAATAAACAAATTGTAACAAAAATGGACCGTCAAAGTAAGCGCTGAAAATGTCGACATTAAAAATATCAAAAAACTCAAAAAAGCACCCACAACATCGAAACAAGTGACGAAAATGTCAGAAAAAGCGATAATAATGTTGAAATAAATGTTTTTCATGGTTGAAGAAGACAACACAAGGGTTAATTTGTAAGCCTGTTTTTTTTTGTCATGTCTGCGTTTGCTCCCTTGTCTTGTTTAGTTATGGTTCCTATCTTGTGTTGTTCCGTTAGTGTCTGTTCTGTTTCCTGTTTTATTTTGACAGTATGGGTTTTCTGATTTTTTTGTGTCTAATTTTACTTCCTGTGTCCTGTTTCACATGTCTCTTGTTTCCTCGTTACCCAGTGTCTTTGTGGTCTCCTTGTCCTTGGTCAGATTGTTAATTGGTGTGTGTGCATGCGTGCGTGCGTGTGCGTGCGTGCGTGTCCGCGTGTTTTGTGAGTACCTGCTTGGAGGATCCCTATTGTCTCTGAGTTTATGTTTTGAGATCTTGTCTGTTGGTTCTGCCATTAGTTTTTGCCTGTTGCTTTCTGGACTCAGTTTTTGGTATTTCCTTTGTTTTGTTCCACCTACTCTCTGTATTTGGGTCCACCATTCCCAGGGAACGTAACAGCCTATAACCAAACACATTGCACGGTGTGTGCTTACTTTAGTTTCACACAGTTTGTCTCTTCAGAGATGTTAGCAATCAGAAAAAAATATGAAGATGTTTTCTCACAAGGAGAAATGAACGATGTTTAAGCTGATTTCAGAGGAACACTACTAGCAAGCTGGTGTGTGACGAATTCAACCAGCCTGTGCATGCAGCCAAACCAATGCTTAATATTTTCTGCAAATGTGTCCTTTTGTTCATTTGAACCAGAAAGAAAATAATTTCTGCAAGCCACCTGCAGAAAGGGCACATTACATACTCACCAAGCTTCTTGATTAAGTTTTTTTTTTCCATGTTTTGTTTCTCAGTTTCTGTCACATATTGTATAGCAAACCAGAAATGCTCCCAAAATAACTTTGAGTAGAAATCACTCAAATTGCATGTTCTTAAAAACTCTCCCAACACAAATGTGTGTATATCCATTTGAATAAATGAGCCAGTCTCTAAGCAACATGAGCTCTCACTACATTTAATACCTCAGACTTCATCTGTTGTCCCACTGGCTCCATGGGAACAGGTAATCAAGTTTGGTGAGCTATTGTCTTGGAACGGCAGCTACCTGCCTGGTAATTGGAAATGAGCGAGTGTGATGCGGAAAGACTGTTGCAAGATTTTGTTTGGGTGAGAGAGACAGATGGAGAAAAGGTGCTAGAGAGTGAGACAGGTTTATGAAGTCTGCGTTTGGCTTTAGCCAGATTGACAGGGAGAGAGATGCTGGTACGGACCGTACCACTGAAAGCTTGCTGTCCCCCAGGATTCCTCTGCTGTGATGGCTATTGGAGTCTGTCTTCCCGAGGGACCACTGCTCTGTCATCATCTCTCTCACACACACACACACACACACACACACACACACACATACAAACCCACATATATGTATATGTATACAATGAAAACACACATGCTCACACATCTACACACACAATCCTCAGAGACAGCATATTGCCTTTCAGGTATTAGTCTGTTTTTTGTGAGATATAAAAACTCCCACAATGCATACTGCAAACATGATGCTATGTATTAGTTTTTTTGTGAAAAGGCCACAGAGCACATACATCCATTATGGCCCAGCACAATGACAACAAGGTCATGCCTCGAGGAGATCTGCATTTTGTCAAAACTGACACCTTAATGCTGCTGCTTCCCGGGATTTTAACATCAAGCTGTTCATTTTTGACATTTTCAGCTCAGTAGGTGGCTTGAAATCTTTGCAGCACAACAACGTTCTTTTCAAAGCATGACATCAATCCATGTTTTTTTTATGTGTTGGCGTTTAGAGAAAGCAAGAAAAGCATGTTCAGTCAAGTACACATCTATTCATACTGGGAACCACTTTCTAATACAGCATAGTTTATAGGCTTATAAGTTGTGACTTTTGGCTTTATTAACATAAATTACAAATTTAGTTATGCTTTATAGGCTAGTTATATTAATCACATTTGCAATGGCAGGATGTGAACAATTCACTCATTGGCTGATCTCAAACTCATCTTTGTTTAAAGTGAAAGAACCTATTATTGATAACTAATTAATACTTAAAACTACAGACTTGATGGTGTATTATGAAATAAGAAACTCATCACCATTTCATAATAATTTACTTAACGTAAGCCAACACAGAAGGTGTTCTTGTTAATGGCTTAATACTGATCTACAAAGCATCAATGATACAATGATTATTGTAGTAAACATACATTACCAAAATGTATTAACTAACCTCATGTTGTTATTATTAATAGTGTATTACTGATGTATAAAACATTACTACATGACTGTTAACTACCAATAGACACACACACACACACACACATATATATATATATATATATATATATATATATATATATATATATATATATATATATATATATAAAAGTTTCCCAAAATGACAAACTCAATACTTAACACTGAGAAAATGACAGCTGGTAAGACTGCTCATCAGAGGGATTTGGCAACTCCAGAGCGTTTTCCTCCTTCCCACAGTGATCTGTCCGGCTGAGTCCCACAAACACAAAGAACTGTGTTTTGGATCAGGGCAACACTTATTACTGAGGCACAGAGACAGAGCTGCAGAGAGAGAGAGAAGTGGCTTAAAGGCAAAGAAAGGAGAGATTCGGGGCAAAGAGAGGGGCAGGAAAGATTGAGTGCCAGCTCTGCCTCCAGTGTCCATCTCAGATCTCTCCATCCTTCCCTTCATCCTCTCCCTCCATCCTCTCCGTCCATCCTGTCCTTCCTTTTTCCTTCCCAGCAGCTGGTCAGTTTTTACCCCAGCAGAGAAAGACCTCTCTGATGGCGCAGACTGAGACATCAGTGTGTGTTCAAACTAAGAACAGTCTCTCAACTCTCCATGAATTCACACCCGCCGTCTCCACTCTCCTCCTCTCTCAACTGTATCTTTTTCATCCTCCATCGCTTCGTTTTAACTTTTCCTGTTCTTTATTCTCATCCACCTCTACTTCCCTCTCTCCTTCTTTTACTTCAGCTGTCACTTTTGTCTCTGGTCCCTTTGGACCAGCCTTCCAGTCCAGTTTTAATTGACTTGGAGTGACATGCAGTTGAGACGATAGGCGCGGTCCTCATGGGAAGGTCAATATGTACAGATATGGAGCGAACAGTGGCTGGCAGCAGGGGAGATAGAAGCAATGGACTTTTCAAGGGACATTTTCCTATATCATGAAGTCCTGTTGTAGAAGTGAGACCACGTAAACCATGTGAGGTACTTTGATATGATACAGTACATATCGCAAATAAAATCAGAGGAAATATCACACAGATTTAAACCAAACAAGCTATAATGTTTGTTTTTTATTATCCTGTTTTGTCCCATTTTCCATGACATGTTATTTTATTATTTTTTCATACGTTGCATTTATTATATTTATTGAACGGATCATACAGTAGTTTCGGATAAAAAAACAAAAAACAGAGGCAAACCATTCTTACGAAGTCAAAGTGAAACATTTATTCAAAAGTAATATTTTACCTGGACATCAGGCTGAGAGAGAAGAGCAGGGCAAGAGTAAATCTCCCCTAGGTCTTGTAATAAAAAACTATTTAAGAAAAAGTAATATACAGTACGTCTTCAATACACGTGCAAAATGCATAATAATGTCATAATATTGACCAGGAACATGACATTGACATTAAGATACTGGCTTGGTGTGGTGATGTCAACGCTTTTAAATGCTTGAACAAGTTATTTGCTGAGTAGGTTGGAGAAGGAGAATGTTAACTGTGTTTACCTTTAAAAATCAGCATCAAATCAAAATGAAATGGACATCAAGGTTCATGTTTCTATCAATTTAAGTTACAAGTTCACATGGTGAGCTTGACTACAACCAGCCTGTTCTCATGAACCATAAAAGTTAAGCACCACGTCAGCATTAAGTAAGCATTTCATGTTTTGTTTTTGCTAAATTCATTACATTGATGGCCACTGTATAAAAAGGGAGGTGGTCAGGGTGGATGGGTGGGTGTTAACATAAAGGACTTTCAAGCCAGAGAGCGGTGTTGGCTTGCCGGGTAATACAAAAGCCTTTCACCCTGGAAATATGTGTTTAAATTCAAACCATGATCTTTTTCCTGATTTCAACTGTTGTTTTTGTTGTTCTTGTGTCACAACGCTCATATTTTGTGGACAAAATGTAACCCTAATATTCGCTGAAACTAGCAACTGCCGCTCATCGTCATGGAGCTCATAGCCAGCCACTGTAGCCGGCATCTCATGACCAGCCAGCGGTCTCCTAATTTCATAGGATAGTCTATTATATGTTTTGGTGTGCATACATTTTCTTACGCTCATGATATGGGCTTAAACAATAAAGGTTCAAAATATTTTGTCCAACCACCTGCTGTGGATGTACTTGTTTCAGTTATTTCTGAGTCAATGTCTGGGCCCTTGTGATGCCAGCTCTTCTTCACAATTAACATTCTGTGATAAAACATCTGCTTATTAGCCTTGTTCAAAACCATTTCCTATCACGGACATAGTGCAACATGGGTGTTTGAATTCTCCACGGTTGATTTAATTTACTATATAGTCCACTAAAATACCCACAATGCACAGCTAATTTGAGTGTACATATGATGTATCCGACATTTAACTCCCATATACCACAATGCAGCGTGGTGTTTTCACGGAGGAGAAGAAGAAGCAGAAGCAACCGTGACAACTGAAAAGGAAAAAAATGTAAACAGTGGAAATGTAACAAGTAACATATATACAACCTTTTACTATCTTCCTGAGTGTTCGGTTAGTTTCAGGGACGTATTAGAAGTAACTTTTGTTTTGGTTTGTTTACATGATGCAGGGCACGCCCGCCTCTGTCACAGATATAATTGGCACATTAACTGACGCAATACGATGTGTTTTCATTGCAGTGTCCAAAATCTCCTTTCATCATTCCCTATATAGTTCTCTATTTAATAAACCCTATATAGGGAATAGTGAGTAAGTGAATGAGGGAATGGTTTCGAACACAGCTATTGTCTTTTTGGCCACTCTCTTAATTCACTATGCTAACATTAGTTGTCTGATAGCTTAGTTCCACAACTGGCACCTGCTGTTTTGTCATTTTTAGCCTTTTGGAAAATATCTGGACTGCTTTGGTATCTTTTGCAATTGCTCCTGGTCTCACTTATCATCTTTATTATTGACATTCAGTAGTCTTTTGTAATTCTCGGCCCATGGGAAAGCCTGTGCATCACAGTAAATCCCCCGTGGTTGTAGTTCTGGTATATTCAGCTATATTAATAATGTATTAATAATAATAATTTCTATTTGACAATTGAAGGGTGGATTTGGGCTTATACACACAAGCACATTGTTTATTATATAACTCAGGTAATATTTCCTGTTGCAACATTCACTGCACTAAAATCTAGACAGAGGTTAAATAGTTTATATAGGAAAATGGACTGAAATGTCTGGCTAAAAGACACTTTGCTTCAAAGAACCTGTCAATAGGCAGAGGTGAGTGAGTCATCCAAAAATTTGTTGAAACAACATTGGCCTTGAGGTGAAGCAGAATGTCAGTCCTCTAGCAGTGCTCAGCAGGTGCAAGCCCAAATGGATGTCCAGACAAAATGGAGGAAGACTAAAAAAATGGATGCTATCAGAAGGTTGCTGACATATGACCTCTGCTGTACAGTTTCAGACCGAGACCTTTTAGAGCAGCCTGTATTTGAAGGCAACAATGCCACTGTGATGGAAAACATCAGGAGGTAGAGGGCAGCCACAGCCAAATCCACAAACACTGGTACAAAGTTTGGAGCTTTGTTGAGTTCCCCTTTTGTTTGCTGCTACTGGAAGCTGCTCGTCTTGCATCCAAAATGGTGCTAACCCTAAATTTGTTGTTGCAGAATATGGCACCACCAATTGAGTTTCTATTATTTGATTTGTTTGTGTTTTGACTCACTTAATAATAAAAAGATGTTTCAAAAAGTTGAATCCCGATTCAAACACGATACCACAAGCAAAATTGAGTTTTCAAACAATTTACTGTATATCGACTCCACTGATTAGAAATGAGCATTTCCATAATCTTTTCTGACAGGAAATACTGTACATGTGGATCCAAGCTGTTTCCTACTGATGCATTTCAAAAGAAAAGATTTATATAGTACAGACTAGGGCTGTAACTGTATGCAATATAAAACCGAAATGGCAAAGGCAGAATTGTGACACATCCCTTCCAACTCCCAGAGTTATCATCTGTCTATCGTACCGACAGTTCAATAAACTGTTGTTAGCGTTCTTAGCACCGGAGTTAAGTGCTGACTGGGCTGGCTGCTAGCTGGCTGAGGGCTGACTGTGGATGGGGCTGTTGTCTCTCATCCCAACTGAAGCCTTGCAGTGCAGGGACAGTGAGGTAGACAGACATGGCTAGCTGGCTAAATTACCATCACATTAGTCGTCTATCTATACTGAAATGTTACTGATCAATTCGTGGTAGCCCAGAGTTGTGAATTATACTAAAAATAACTGAGCGTTTTAAACAATGTTGTGATCTTTATGTGACCTAGCATTAGCATTAACCAGGCTCTGGTATTAGCTACTTGCTAGTCAACCAGCACCGTTACAATAGGCACCAAAGCACTTTTCCCTCTTCGATCCCCTGTCACTGGGCAATGTAAGTCGAGTGCAGATTTGAATTGTGCATGCGTCACTTTGCGACGAGTGAAGATGTGAGTTGCGCATGTATCACTTTGCGACAAATAGCATACAAGATGGTAACAAGAGAGTTCCTTAATGTCAAGCTTAGCTACATTACATACATTATATACATTTGCTAATAAAAAGCATGAAGACAGTATAAAGCTTAATTTATTTAATTTACAAAAAACATGTTCATTTGCAGTGGAATTATTAATTATCATACTGCAGTCAACTGTTCCGAAGTCCCATGCAGCAGGCAGGCATTTATCACGCCTAAGGAAGATCACAGAGATCCAAATGCCTTGCATACTCTATCTGAATGTTAGATTATTGCCACCCTTTTGGTCTGAATGCACTTCTGTTTATTTATGCACATCTAAAAACATCAATAACAATTCTTGCTCTTTTGCAAGTAGTGGGCTGCCTAGCTATGACTTTGAATTAAACACTTGCCCTCTTTGGAAGTCCCATTGTTTATTATGTGGATATTCACTCATATTTAATTATAAAGATGGACAATATTTGTGCACCTACATGGTTGAGTGTGTGTTGCATATTAAGAGAGATTTATTAACGTAACTCAACTCATTAACCTCTGAATGGGTTTGCTTTATCAAAAGAAGTCGTTCCATATATTGTATCCACATGCATTGTTTCTCATGGAGAAACTCAGCTAAAGTAATATCTAATAATTAAGTAATCAGGTCACATTCCAGTTTGTATTTGATACCAAGTCAAGCATTCACTGTGCTTGTAGAGAGGATTTTGAGCACAGCTTTAAAGAAAATGTATATGTCAGTTTTGCTTAATTCACCCTGCTTCTCTCTCTATCTATCGTTTTTAATGACGCTGTTTGAATGGAAATTCTTTACAGACCCAGACAGAGACTGTCCAGTCCCTTGGCCGTTGTAAGAAATATGGACACTTAACAGAATATCCACCAAGGCACATGTTGCATTCCTATAACCTCTAATTGTGCTGGAGAGAATTCAGTTCTCCGTCTCCTTGTTGATGCAATTTGTGTCACACCAGATGGAAGAGCTTATCTTTGATTCGACCATAAACAAAGGCTGTTTCTTCTTGTTTTGATTTGTCCAAGCTGTAAAAATGTCTATACAACATGATCTCCACAGTTAAAACTATTAAACTAACAAACATTTCAGGGTTTAAATTTTCTGTCAAATAGTTTCACTGCATGGAGGAAAGCAGGGAGGTCTTTGCTTGGCAATGTAGAACAACTTCACACAGAAATTTGCTTTCTTATATGAAGTGACTCATATAGAAATTGACAGTGATCACCTGTGCAACTGCTGTCAAGATATATAATGTGTCTGGTTTTCAAATTGGTTTCATAAAGTGTTCAGTAATTTAAAGGTGGCCCAGATTAATCGTTTAAATACGATTTGGCTATAATGTGCACACAAAGGTGAGAGGAATTAAGAAGATCATTGTTGTGTTCTGTTTCAGTTCACAATACTAAGTAAGAATAAATTGCATTTGCTCCAGTTTATATCCCCAACATGCTAAAACAACATGCTAAAACAATATATCTGATTGTGTAAAGTGAAAGACAAGTGTATATGATATGACTCCCACCTTTATATGTAAGGAAAGCAGAGAAACTTGCATTTTGTAAAGGAAAAGATCGGTCTGTTGTAGGGGGAACGCTGGAGTCAGATTTTAATGTCAGGTTCAAAGGTAATCCGGGTAGATCACATTTAGACCCAATCCACATATGATATGCCTGTTAATCCTGCGCATAAAGGGAGACACAAAGGTCTTCCTGACAACCAAACTGGATGGTCTGTTGGGATTAACTGTGTGAGTAGCTGAACAACTCTAATTGCTTGATGACTAAGCCATCCAGAACAATACAAATGTTGTGTAGCATTCAGTAACCTTCAGCGTATATATCACTCCCATTCAGCAATATACCAGCCTGACATTCAGATGCACACTGTTGCTGCAGGAATCTCATTATCACAGTAGTATTATGTTGCTGTCTACATGTTATTGGCTGTGAGTGTTTTTTTATATATTGTCTCATGCAGCTGAATCCTATATTCTTCGTTAAGTCATGCAGGCCAAATTCCAGCCAACAGCAAAATCAATCCAATGGGTTTCACAAATGTTCCATCAAATCAATTAAAAGGTAATTTCATCAAAATTACAAGAAAGACATTCTAACATTAGTATCTAGCCAAGCAGAAAGGTTTCATTTGAATGGAGTGAAATGTGTGCCGCTCACAGCTTTGAAAGTAAACAGCAACATCTTTAATCAAAGCAGCATCACTCTCTATATAATTCAAAGACACCATTGAACAACATTCTACCAAAGAAAAAGTCCCCATATACTGTATATGCTAGCTCAGTCCCTGAATACTCCCTGTACATTATGTAGACTAAAAGGGCATGTAGTTATGAAAACAGATGCCGTTTAAATTCTATTTACCGCCATTAAATTGGGGTGTAGGAACTTCAAAGAAATCCATCCATTTTCCTATTCCAACCCAGGTTGCTGTGGCCATGCTAAACAAGGTAGCCCAGATGTCCTTATCCCCAGATGTTCCCAGACAGCCCAGATGGGATATTTAATCCAGGTCTGAACTGGTTTCTTTCAAAACTGAACAAGCATAGGTTCTACTTTGATCTCTTTCCGGATGTCTGAGACCCGCCACCGAATACACTTTTAACCTTTCCTAGGTTTAGGCACAAACAGGATTTAGGGTTAGGGTGAAAATAATATCTTTGTTTGGGGTCATAATACAGAGAGACTAAGGCTACATTTACATTGCAACATTTTGGTTCTAAAGTGGAGTTTTGAGCCAAAAGCGGTCGCCGTTCACACATTTCTTTTAAGCTCCAGTAGAACTTTTTTTTTCAAACTAACACGCCAAAACCACATATCCCATGAACATCCTTGTATACTGGGCATGCGCGTACTGGGGTAAATAGGAGGCAACATGTGTACACCGCCCGTTGCTGGTAGTTGCCAAGGTAACATTAGTAGCTTACTTACTAATACTTGCTACAGACAATTGCTGTACCATAACGGGTAAGTAAGAAAATATGTTTAATTTAGGCGACATACACTTTAAGACATAATTTAGTTAATTAGGAAAACCTGGTTAATTAAAAGGCATATTAACAACATCCTGATGATGAAGACTTTTTTTTTTTTTTTTTTTAATCACACTTGGCCCACTGCTGTGTTACATGTTAATCCTTGATTGGCCATTTCATGTGTTTTTTTCTGGTTATATGATATTTATATATATATATATATATATATATATATATATATATATATATATATATATATATATATATATATATATATATATATATATATCCTTTTTCTATACGGGAGCCTTTACCACTGAAGAACTGTACTTTTGCTGTTGGATAGTATTTGAGCTCAACATCTGAAACCATCTTGAAACCAAGACCACAAACCACAGGGCCATAGCTCCCTTCAGGAGTTATGTAAAAAAAAAAACAATGCAACACTGGCCAGTACTCAGTAATCAATCATTAATGTCCTCATGGGTGGGTAGTATGTATATAATGGTTGATGAGGGGGAGAACTGGATGTAATACTCTATTAACCATAAATAAGAATGCCTTGGGCAGAAATGATAGCAACAATGTAGAGTGGGTTAGGGAAGGGTTATGTGTATGGTGCTCCTCTCTGCATAAGAATCAGCGTTCTTTTTATATCATCTTGTGTGGAAAACATGCTGTTGCCGCTGGCCATGCCCAGAGATGAGGTGTAACATTAACGCATGAGGAGGCCAATCTTAGTCCCATGTGCTCCCATACTCATTCTGGGAGAGAATACCTCAGTGATGATGTGATTGCTACACAAAGGCTCAGAGGTGTCTTTGAATTTATGAATACATATGAACTTGATTTGGAATGGACAAAAGTAGTAATTATTTCTTTCATGATCATTTCTATAACAAGTGTCTCTTCCGATATGTATCACATCTGAAGATCACTGTAATTTCCCTGGCACTTAGCTTGTTATAATTCCTACAGAGTAAATTAAATCTTCTATATGCAAAGGCTGCTGCAGAGTAGATGGTCACTGGTTACACGATCTGACTGTATCTGGGAAAGGAAGAGTGAGCCCAGCTTTCCCCTCCATCAATAAATACAGCTTACATGCCTTTGTGGAACCAACAAGCACTTTGTTTAAAGCTTACTGACACCTTTAGGCAGAGAGAATAATTTGATTTTCTATTTTTGAGAAAAGGAAATTAAAAAGATTGACTCAAATAGCCACACTCACATTGGTTTGTGATCTTTAAAGATTGTGTTTCTTAACATTTAAACACAAATATTTCCCGTAATTAGTCTTCCATTGTTCTCGTCTCAGCTTTTTTTTCTACCAGTTAACCTAAGAGTTTTGTTTTTTACAGCTGCTCTCTTCCAGGCTGAGCAAACACAAACCGAAGTCAAAAGAATTCATCCGCTTCAAAGTGTTAACATCTTTGAGCGCTATTATTAAAGTTCATACAAATTCAAATTCATACAAATGTCCCATTAAATTCATTTCCTTCAGTTGATGTACAGTGTTTGATACACTTTTAGTTTACTGTAAATTTAATTCCTTTTTTGAAAGTGCCAATATTAATTTTCATATGGGCCTGGTGTCAAAACATTCAGCACACAGTGTTTCAGCTTGTTGGGTACATTACACCGTAGGTTGACTTTGGAAAAGAATAACAAAAAGTGAAGGCAACAGCCGACTGTAACATTTGTCCTCTGCAAATGTTACATTCTTTCTGTGAAGCCGTCGGCAGCAAACAAGTCCCTTTATTTTGACCTGTAATTGCAGCGCCCGCTGTTGTTCCAAACACTGTCATTTTGAAACAGACACAGAAAGATTTTGATTGAATTAAACTTTTTGATACTATGTATGGTCCGCATTTCTTTCTCTATTAAAGCACCTCTGCCATTTTCACGCTGGATTCAAACTGTTTACATACGCAAGAAGGATTCACAGGATATGGTGCAGCATGTAATCCAGTTTTATTGTTAATTTTTGAAGCTCTGCTTTTTGTGTGGAAAACGACTTGCGTTGTGCACTGCATGAAATTTGATCATGGTGAATTTGTTTTGCTGCACTACAAACAACGCTATTACAGCACTTTTTTGACAAAGAGTATTGCTGTTGCTGTTGTATTAAACTCTTACCACGACAATCACTGGTGTTGCATCAGCCAGATCTAAATATTTAAAAAGATTTAAACCATTACACGAGAACATTTACATTTCAATTATTCTAATTATGTCCTGTTTGTGTGGTGGAATTTCTAGAAATGCCATGTTATGGTACTGTAAGATAAGACAACTGGGAAAACTTTGGTGTCATTACTCTATCTATTCAGCCTAGTCTCTCATTCCCAGACCCATGTCCACAGCGCTGTGAACTAGCATCTTGCTACACCCGGATAATACAAAATGTGGCTACTAAATAGTAATAAAGGTGAAATGTGTGAGGTTGTTCATACATAATCTACATATTATACTCTCTCTTTCTCTCTTTCTCTCTCTCTCTCTCTCCTTCTTTAGAAATTGCTATGCACCTACTGTATGTTACTTCATGCACCTGCAAGTCTTGTGGCACTTGTGTCAGGTGGAAAATGCAACTGAGTGACACTTATTCTCAAAGGCTCCTTCTTGATCTACTGTTGCTTGGAATGTACTTGGAACAAAAGTGTCTGCCAAATAAATAAATTTAAATGTAATGTAAAAATGCCAATCATTAATTACCCTTCAATGAGGAAGAAAGAAAATAGTCCTCTAAATCTTGATTTCAGCTGTTTGCTAAAGTATACGACTTAAGTAGAATTGATTGCTTACGTTTTATTTTTGCTGGTTGATCTACAGAAGGGTACGCTGACGTTGAAAGTACATTACGTTAAGATGAAGAAAGCTGTCAATATGCTCCAGCGGTGTATCAGTGTTATATGGTTTGTTGCTGATGTTTCTGGTACATTTTGTCATTTTTTATTTGACTCTTGGTCCATTCTGTCAACAACAGCACATTGTCTGTTCTCTTCCTGTCTCCCTGTTGTCTCTCTTTAGAGAAGAGAAATATGTGTGAGGATAGGCCACATAAAAGAACAAATAATTCTAAAGCCAGAACACCTAGATTAACAGTAGTGTCATCCCTGCAAGGTCGAGTTTCAATGTTAGTTTGTAGTCTTCTGAACTGACTGCCACAGCCTTTTGACACAGAGTGCAGAAATAATGTATTTAGAGAACAAGACGGGCTGCACGTCTCTACAGGGACGGTGGACATAAGTGATATTAATGGGAAACATTAAGGAAATCTTACACAGAAACACGCCCCTTGGATGGGCAGCTCCAACTGGCAAGTAGTGGGCCGGGTGTCACATTTCAGATGAGCACAAGCAGTTTTGTCGGGTAGAGAGGGAGTGAATGAGCACAACAAATTCTTGTGCCACATTAAATGTCGCCTCTCTGCTTTGCAAGGGTGACCTCTGTGGCCAATTATAGGGGAGGCTAATGCTTTGGCTGACATATCTATTTGAATGGATGAGATGTTTTTCTCATTTGCTGACACAGGAGATCACATGCCTATTATCTTCACAATGGCCGTATACACAAGCTTATGTAAATGCCTCCTCACGCAGTGACTGTCAGGCCCACCGCATATTAGCTTTGTGTATGGAAGAATGGCGAGTGTGGAGAGAATAGGAGGGATAAATTCAATGTTGCTTGGATATCACTGTCTGAGCTGTGAAGGATATGCACCCAAAGATAACAAAGCCTTTTTTCCAGTGGTGTCTAATAATATTTAATTAGTTCATTTGAACTGAATTTGTGGCTGCATTGAGGTGCTTAGGGGCAAGATAGCTCTGAAGGAGTCTGACAACTAAGTCATCAATCAATTTGACATTTGTGGTCAGAGTATCATGAGATAGTGAGACTCTGAACTGATAACGAGCTACTGTAGTGCTAATGTAATCAATTTTACCTTGATTAAATCAATTCCCAAAGTCCAAAAGGCTAAATTCGAACATGTTCCCAATGTTATACAGGAGGCAAGAGACTCTCTGTCTGTCCCACGTGTCTACCAGGCTCGCCCATCAACTTTTACCAGACTGAGAGCACCTTGTGGACTGAAGTAGGGCAAGCACATAGGCCCGAGGCACAAAAAGAAATGGAAAACAGCAGCCTGGCTGGGCAAATAATATAGCTGGGCTAACTGACTTCCCCTGAGAAACAACCCTTAATTAGACCCCTTCATGTTCATCCGTGCCAGCACCTGAAGAAAATGCACGGAAGCAAAGGCTCCTGTGGGCTTTCGGAGTCGCTGGCGGAGATTTTATCAGTAGGGCCATTCTGCGACTCCATTTGTGTTGGCTGGCGATATCCTCTGCTGCCTGCTTTATTGTTACTCTGGATGAAGTGGACTTCCTCATCAGGCCCCAATTAGCTAGTAAGAAATTTGTATGCACGTGTGCGTATGTGAGTGCGTTCGTGCTTGCGTGGGTGCTTGCGTGCATGCATGCAGTGCGTGTATGTGTGTGTGTGAGTAATACCAAATGCGTGCACATCTCAGAAATGTGATGAAATGTGTGTGTGTGTGTATGTGTGTGTGTATGTGTGCGTGTGTGTGTGCGTGTGTGTGTGTGTGTGTGTGTGTGTGTGTGTGTGTGTGTGTGTGTGTGTGTGTGTGTGTGTGTGTAGAGGCTGTGAGCTGCTGTCAGTAGTCATCCCGTCTGGGGGAAAAGTCAACTGATTTGCCTCCTGCTCTCCTCTGTTTGATCGTACTGCTTGCTCAGCCGTGAGCTTGTTTGGTAACCTTTGACATGCAGATTACAGGACCATATTGATGAGATTGCACGCATGACAGGTGTTTACAAAGTATGAATGTAAACACAACAACGATGCACGCACACTCATAGAACCTCATGTATATCCATATAATAATATAGCCTGCAGTGCTCATTTGTGTTTTATTTCAGCCTTGTTTATGATGAAAGCTGGGGCTGTTTCTGCCCTGGGAAGAGAAGTACACTGCATCTTGATTTACAATTCGTTCAAACACTCTTCTCCAAGCCACCACCTTGATTAGAGCACAACCCAAGAGCCTGCGGAGTCTGAAGCCTGAGAGAGGGAGAAAGACAGAGAGAGAGAGAGAGGGGCAGTGCTTGTATATACACACTTAGGAATCTGTCCATCCCTCTTCCTGCATAACCTTAAAGAACCCTCGGTATTCAAAGTGTCCAAGTCCAGTTTTGTTTGCCACCTTTCATTCTGTCAAGTGGCTGCCCCTCTTTTTTAATGACCCTCATGCTGCGCTTCTTGTTCTTTGAAAAGTTCAATTCGGCTCCCTTCCACTGTCAGCTAGTCTCTGGCTGTGATAATTGAAGCCCCTCATCTTTGGAGATGGGCTAATTTGCTGTCTTTGTACCGCTTTGTTCTCTTCCCTTTTCAGGGCATTATCCGCTCCACCTGCCATACTTCAGGATTCCTTGATGTTGCACAGCTCTCACTGCCCCATATGGACAGCTCTGACAGTGACGTGCCGCGCAGCCATTACTGTCACCTACTATCCTCTGCTGGCCTCTTCCGGAATTGCATCTGTTTGCAGCACCACCAGTATGCTGCTAAGAAAAGGAGATTAAATGTAATGGTTGATTTAGCAGTAATAGTTTGGCTTTTACTTGGTTGTAATCTTTAATGCGGCCACTTGTACATTTGTCGGTGTACTTCCTTAGCGACTACCCTGTGACTGACAAAAAAGCAATCATTTGGCAGAAGACTCTGTGGTACCAGGTTTCATTCTAACACAAAGTGGCAAGGGTTACCATCCCAGATTGGCACATTTCTCTTCATATTGTCATACTCAGCAGTTCTGTAGCTGTGGTGGATGAGTAGTCATACTAGCTTATAGTACAAGTTTTCTCTACAGGACTGCACTAAGAAGCATGACTCGTGTCCTCTCTAGGTCTCAAGCTCAATAAACTTCAGGCGAACATGCAATTACAAAAAATACATTCATTTCTATACTACATTATTCAAATGGTTCACCCCATGTTTGAGAGATGTCCACTGGAATAATTTTATTGTTGTGTGTCACCATGTTGAGAATGATTGTCTTGAAATAGCTCCAACCATTTGGGATTTGGCCACCGCCTGTGAAGGGGAGGATGCGCTGCAGCTGGCAAAAGGTTTCTGACAGTGACTATTGAGCCTCCCCGGATATGTGTGTGCACACCTACACACTTATCCTCACAACTTGGCAGGCCTGCGCACAGACCTGGGCAGGGAATGCAGGCCAGACAATGACTTTGCTTTTGTGTGTCAGCAAAAGCAAAGGCATAGAGGAAGGGGGATAAAGGAGGCACTGCTACTATCCTTAGCTTGAGTGCTACTAATAAGAACAGGAAGCCCAGATAAAGAGCTTTCTTTCATGCTGTACCCATAGCCATAATGAGGCCTGGCATCTGATGGATTACCCAGACTTATTTAGCAAAGGCTGCCTCATTTTTCCAGTCGCCCTCCGCTACCCACAGCTCTTCCAGTCGGTTGAACAAAGGCCAGTCTTTTTAGTGCCTTAAATCTTTCATGGCATAGCCATCACGTGTGCCTGGACTTTATATCGCCTCCTCATCAATTGTTCAGCGATAAGTCTGACATGATTTCCTTGGAGCTACAGACGAAAATGTGCGCTTGGTGATGATACTGCACATAACGACCCGCTTTAGTCAAAATCGTAATGACAAGCTATACATTACCAGCAAATGTCATGTAAAGCAAATGCTGTCAATTGGGAGATGTTTCACATAAGATGAGAGACAGATCTTGAGCCTTGAGGCCTTCATTCAACACAGACGATCAAAGTCAAAGCCAAAGTCCTGATGTTACCTCCATGAAACCTTGACAACAATAAATTACAAAACGCTGCCCCTTCCATGAAAATGTGGCACAACATTCCTCTATTGTCATCTCTCCTAACTTTTTAGCTGTAATCACGGCTGTCTTTCTTTGCTGTTATTGTAGAGTGACACATTTGTTTAGGTAAAGGCAGAATTACATTTTCTTTTTTTTCTTTATTTTACAATCCTTATGTAGTTGCACAAAACGTTTGCAAAAACGTTGCAAAAATGGGGGAAGCGGAAACAAATTGTCTCACGTCATTGTCACATCATCACCTTTTAAGTCAATGTGGCAAATTATTTTTAATTATTATATTATATTTATGTAAATTATTTACACAGTTAATAATTAGTTATGGAGCAAGCTTATTATTCATTTGGAGTCGCCACCTGATTAGCATAAGTCAAGTATTCCGTCTTTTTTACCTCTGATTTTGGTCTCCAACTCTTGAGGGAAACATCTAGCGAAATGCTCCACTACAGCAGCTGGTCTCTCAATGTGCCTGTCTGCTGTTTGGTGGTGTACAGTCAGTTTTTAGAGATTTTTGACTGAAAACAACTGACTTCTGCGGCTAAAAACAATACTATGCCCAAACAGTTAAGTTGTGTAACAATGAGCTGAAACTTGCTAGAAAACTGTAGGTTCAAGAGTGACCCCTCTCACACATTGTTGCATTGTTTTCACATTTGATACATTGCTATGATTATTAATTATAGCCACTTTAAAGGTAGGTTTGAGGAATTAAGGAATTTATGCTTTATTGTTGGTGTGAATAATACGTGCGTTGCTATGTGGTTAAAAAAAAAATATGTATCATTATTGATTCACTTAAAAAGAGGCATTCAAAAAGAATGAATCTGAATCAATTTGAGATACACTCAGTAGTGTCCGACACTCAAAGAGCATGTTTGAAAGATGAAAAGCCTGTGAAGGATTGTTCACTTCTGAAAGCCTTCTCTGATCAGCAGGAAGTGAAACACCAAGGACAGACTGGCTTGGTCCTTGGTCCTGGAACACTTTTGCAAACAAGTCTGTTCTGTGTGTTTGTTACACTGACGTGATGTCACTTTTTGCATTCGTGTGTGTGTGGGCAAGTGAAGTCAACACTGTGTTTTCTCTCTGGGGCTTCTTGGTCCTCAGCCAAAGCCGGAGCGCTGTATCAGAAGATAAAGCTCGTCTGTTACCAAGACAGGAGGAAATGGAGCTTGGCTCTTTGGAGAAGGCCACTCACAACTGTATTTACATCATTCTGGAGGCAAGGTTGGCCACGCTAAACTCGTGTGCACTCATCAGTGAAGTGTCGTGTCTGCACAGAGAGGGAGCTGTGGTTGAGATCTCCCTATAGGCATAAACAAAAAAGAGGGTATGCCTTTTAATTGGGGGTAATTTATTGCCTGCCTAGCTAATTAAATTGCGTCTTCAACCAGCCTGCCTAACACTATGACTGCACAAAGCCAGTATTCGAGCAAGGTGTGGTGTGGAAGATCTTGCCGGAGGCAAGAAGAGACAGGAGGAAAGAAAGGAGAGGGGATGAAGGGAACAAGGTTTGAGAAAGAGACAAAGGCAAGCCTGGTAGCAAGGTTTAAGTAAAGGAGAAGGAAAAGAGGCAAAACATGTAAGGGGAATCGACAAAGCATGCCCTGCTGCATGGTTTCACTGATCCCCCTGTTGTAACGCCACAAGTTACAGAAGTCAAGGGTGTTGACATGCATGCGTAAGCTAATTAGTTAGCATGGCTGAAGAAAAGGCGCACTAATGGGACACGTTTAAAGTCACATTCCTTTAAAGGAACATGTAGCTCACTGAAAATCGCTTCAGGTCAGATAGTTCTCTGTGGATGTGTGTGTGTCTTGAAGGGATACTGATTGTTCAAATTACTTTTTCAAACATAATTTATTTTGGACCTCTGTGTGTGTCTATTTAATATACTGCCCAAAATTACGGCTTCATTGCAGCTACAGTGTTGCTCATCAGTATAGGAACGCCTGCTTAAGTTGACTAAGAAGAGGAATACAAAATCATCTTTTGGAAATTGATTTTAATGCCTTAATTAAAAAATGAGGAAAAATCCAACCTTTAAGGACACCAATTTTCTTTGTGAATGAATAATGTATCGTAAATAAATAAATGTTAAATTACAGGGGGCATGAGTATACACACCCCTATGTTAAATTCCCATAGAAGCAGATAGATTTTTATTGTTAAAGGCCAGTTATTTCATGGATCCAGGATACTATGCATTCTGATAAAGTTCCCTTGACCTTTGGAATTAAAATAGCCACCCATCATTACATACCCTTCACCATACCTAGAGATTGGTTTTATTTCAGTTAGCTTAATAGCTGGTTTGATTTGCATTGAGAAATGATTTTATGGAAAGTTCCCCATGCCAATCTCTAGGTATGGTGAAGGTTATGTGATGATATGGGGTTATTTTAATTCCCAAGTCCAAGGGAACTTTATCAGGATGCATAGTATCCCGAATCCATGAAATAACTGGCCTTTTATAATAAAAATCTGCTTGCTTTAATGGGAATTTGTCTATACGTATGCCCACTGTATTTTAAGGAAGAACATTTATTTATTTACGATACATTATTCATTCATAAAGAAAATTGGTGTCCTTAAAGGTTGGATTGTTCCTAATTTTTTAATTAAGGCAATAAGATACATTTTCAAAAGATGATTTTTTTATTTCTCTTTTTAGTCAACTTAAGCAGGGGTTCCTATACTCATGAGCAGCACAATATATATTGCTGTTCCAAGCAGCTATAATTGATATCATTGATGGCTATGTATAATATGAAAAGGGGTCATAGGGAATTACTACCCAACCCTGCTGTTAAACACATCAGCATTATTTTCAAATGCCCTTTTTTTTTCAGGGAAAATGTTTTCAAAAACCCACTGCATGCTACCTGTCCAGCTCTAAACGGTACATAGATGTAGTTGACTGCTAGCTGTTGAACATAGCGGAGCATTAAGCAGGATATTTCCCTCAGGAGTGGTAGGCAACCAGACCAGAGCTAAAATAAGAGTGAAAATTGGACTTATATCCGTGCAGAATGTTGCTCAGCGTCTGCTGGATGCTTAAATACGCAACTTGCCTTTTCATCTTACAAGATGATGTTCGTCTGTGTCGTGTTTACAGCTCCTGCTTGCCACAAGTGGCTGAAAGATTTAAAGGTTTAAAGGTTGTTTGTTGGTCAGACGTCTTGCAAAATGCAATTAAGCACGTGAGGAGATGTAGTTTACTTTAGTTTAGTGTTTTAGTTTTGATTTCATACAATCAACATACTTTAAACTTTTAAAATGAAAAGAAAACTCAAATAAAACACAAAGATAAAACACAATGATATACAAATCAATCCGATTCCATCGAAGCACAAAAAAAAGAGCTGATAGAAGCATAATGCTTACAAAGCTTATAAACTTTACAACATCATATTTATTACAGGGAAAAAAATGGTTATGCATATACAGCATACCAAAATTGTAGGTCATACAGTAACTTACAATAATACAACAACATACAACTACATCAATATATGCAGGTCGCCTTTCTGTAATGGTAAAGTATTGTTATCTTGAATCTAGCTTTGAATTGTAAATATTATGTAATAGTTTGATTTCATTGTTCAGACCATTTCACAAGGTCCCCCACAAACTGAAATACACATTTAAGGTCACAGCAGACTCCTAACCAAACAGGAACAACCACTAATACAGCACTTTAGGTGTTTTTACGTTGTGCAAAATCAAAATGTCTTAAGGAAGATATTTAGGTGTCAGGCGGTAATCTAATCTTAAAAAAAGCTTTATTTATTGTCATACACACATTAGTGAAATTTAATAAATTTCTGTAGTTCTAGTATTAGGAGCAGTGGGCAGCTATTTACGCATAGCATCTGGGGAGCAACTTTGGATTCAATGTCTTGCTCAGGGACACTTTGACAAGTGGCTGGAAGAACCTGGGTTTGTACCGCCAACCTCTAGCCTCAAGCCACCCCTTTAATCTTATAAGTACACATTCTGTAAAGCATCCAGGCACGTATGTGAACAATCCTTCTTGTGTTGCAGCCATCTGTCTCTGCTTACACAATGGTAAAAAGCAAATAAATCTCAAGCCAGATGTACAGCAAAAGCACATACCGTGCTTATGTGTGCAGACATAAGTACATATCTCAGTTTTGGCTGTCTATCAAAACACAAACATGCAATTCAGTGTGTTTGTTGTGTGACCAGATCAGGCACTTAGTAGGCATGTTTTGCTGTCCAATGTCCATCTGGAATGACATGACGGACACGTGCAACTATTCCCTTAAGCTCCAAGCATGTTTGCCTTTGTAGTACAAATACATGTAACACTGCAAAGTGCAGATACATGTATTTGATGTACCAGATGGGTTAAAGTTCACATCTGGTGACCTTGCCAATATACCATAACCAACCTGTCCATCACTGTCACCCACTGGAGAGGAGTGGGTGAGGACATACACAGGTTACAACACACATGGCAGCATATTGCAGCTGTGACAATTCCCCTGACGTGGTCGAATGCCGTCATGCAGGAAAATGCTTCGGACAGTTCAGGTTGTGCTGTTGTTCCATAGAATGCACACAAGAATACACACCAATGCCAAATGCATTATAAATGTAATCGTGTGTTTGATCCAACATGACATCCATGACTGGAATTTGTCACAGCTACAATGAGCACCTTGTTGCTGCAAAAATTGTTTCCCCCAAGAACATTATGAATTTATTAAACTGAAACTGTTTCACGCTAATACATTTCCGAAAGATGCTGCTTGTATAATTAAACTGAAATACAATTATCAAAGCCAACACATTGACTGAATATTAACCGTGGTATTATGTCCTTTTTGTCCACCTCATACTTCTTTTTATGGAATTACTAAAACAAAAGCACAGTGACATGCCTTTTGTCAAATCTTCATTTTTATGGACATTATATTTCAGACTAAAAAGAACACACTATTCAGCTTTTTCCCCTCATTTAAATTCCCCATCTTGAGCTCATCATTGTTTTCCAAGGAACATGGCAACAATTGAATGTGTTTGTCTGTTGCTTCGAGCAACTCATCAAGTTTGAATGTACTCCAAAAGTCACAATTCACACAGCAGCAATAGTGTCCATGTTGCTGCAATTGAAAGCTCTAAACCCTAATTTTCTGTTTTTGAAAAAATGACACTGAAATAAAGTTACACCAAATTTGCTTAAATTTACATTGTTCATTCTTGTTGCTTCAATTATCCTAGATGGGCCTCACTAAAAGCATTTTCTCATCTTAAAAATCAGCTTTTTATTGATTGCTTTTAAGCAAAGTAATACAATTCTGATTAGTAAGTGATTATTTTTCACTGGACTATAGACTATAATGTTTCAGTTTTTTGATCTTTAGAAAAAAAAAGCATGGCCATAATTGTGGAAAACAATCAAGACTGGATTGCCGTCAGTTGCTTGATTTGCAGGCGAGGTTTCCTGATGTAAAATGAGTTTGCATGTGCCTGTGTTTGCATGTGTTTCCTCCGGGTGCTCCGGTTTCCTCCCACCATGAAGACATGCATGCTAGGTAACTAGGACTACAATTGAAAATTAACCGACTGGCTAACAATGGCACATTTACAAAAATGTTGATTAATGGGCATTGTCCTAATCAAATAAAATTAAAAAAATAAAAACATTTACAAAGTTGTCTTTTTTATCATTTTGAAGATTGATTTGAGTGAAACGTCTTGATGTCTTGAGTGAAAATGTCAATGTTACATTTTATCATAGATGAATGGTCCCAAAATCCAGTTTAAACTACATGAACTTGTAATTTTTTGGATTAGGTATAAGGTTACCTTAAAGGACCTGTGTTGAAGAGGGCCCTCATGTCAAAATGAAGTAATACCAATCATTTTTCTAACTTATACTCTACTGACATGGTGCATATTCCAAAATTAATTTGTGTTTAATCTAATTATCAAATAACACATATGGGGTTATATAACATCCCAGCATAGGAATACTATCCACAATTCATACACCTTGCTGTGCCCTGCAACGAGATGCGACACCCTACTATGCCCTGCTATGCCCTACAATGATCTGTGAAGCCCTGTAATGCATTGCTGTGCCCCGCTACGCCATGAACTACTGCAACTACTATTTCTAGTCATAGTTCCATTATCTTTATTGTGACTGTTATTGCCACTATTCATCACACCCCCAACGGACACCATCAGACACACCAAGAGAATGGGTCTGTCCGAGATTTCGCCCTAAAAGGAATTTTTTTCTCGCCACTGTCACAGTAAATGCTTGCTCTTGGAGCAATTACTGGAATTGTTGGGGCTTTGTAAATTATAAAGCGTGGTCAAGACCTTTGCATTGCATATGGAGAAGGAAAATTGGGGGGACTCACAGTGACCCAACAGCCTTTGAGCAGGTTAATTTAGCCATGGATCACTGAACGTAGAATTTTCAATCTTTCTTGTTTTAGAATAACATTCTTGCACTCAGGCTTCTCACACATGGCTGGATTTTGATGTAAATGCATTCATGTCTTTTAATGTTGAAATGTCTGCAACATGCTTGAAAAGATACTATACATGCACAAGTTATTGTATTGTATTCACTTGTACATTAGTTATTGCTTTTTTCTCTTTTCACAATGACCCAATGCGTTGAATTAAGAGCAACATAAGACCTGTGAATAAGGCTCATGACTAACCTCCACAAAGTCAATACAGGATGCCTGAGAATAGAGTGCATTCATCAGCGCTCGTTGCTATCACCCCGTGGTTCATTCAGTAAAAATCTCTTACTTATTGATTTTCTTTTGTCCATTATCTGCCAGGCGGTGCAGCGAAAATGATAAACGTGACATGGTTGAAGAGAAGCGCTGTCATTGTGCATGAATTTAGATAAGACATTTAAAGCTCACTGCTGAAGCATCATACATCAAGTTATTATCCATTGTCATCTCCTCTCCCCTCTTTAGCCCTTTACAAAGGGCAGTCTAGTCGCTTTTGAGCCATCATTTGAAATCTCTGCTGCCTCACATAAAAAGGTCTCATTTGTTTTGTTTAATCTGCCTTGACTGGGTGTCTATGTGAAAATGTGTGCTGTCAAAAATATACATTTCTTTAAAGTCAATTTAGAAACAGAACACACTTTAATTGTTGTCAAAAAAAGTAACGTGCAGAAATAATCCCTGTGTTAATCTCTTCGATAATAAAAGAAAATCATCTTCAGATGTACGCTTTTTTTCTTCCTCAGATATCTTCTATTAATATTTTTAAGGACACACATTTAAGGAATTACATTTGTATTATTCTCGGTATTGCCTCTAAATTTTGAGAAGCCTATCCTTTTCTCAGAACAGTCGTGTGAGTATAATTCTTCTTGTGTACTCTCTGTTGACCTTTATGCACATGTTTACAAATGTTAATTTTCTTCCAGTGGTGATTAGAAGGCATCTTTCATTAACGAAGATGCGGATTTAAAGTGTTTGAGTGTCATTGTTCATTGCGTATAGAATACACAATACACAATACAAAGGCGCTTAGAGAGTTGCAGAATGTAATAGTGGGTCTCATTAAATTCGCATTTCAATCCGGAACATCTTTATGACATCAACCACAATGAAGAAAAGCTAACAGCTACAACAGCTTCAACTCTGAAGCGCCCTCATTAACTTGCATCTCATTTGCAGTGGTGGAAGATCCTTAATTTAAGTACAAGTACTAATACCACACTGTGAAAATAATCTGTTACAATTACACGTAAAAGTCCTGCAATGAAAATGTATCTTAAGTAAAGGTGTGTAAGTATCATCAGGAAAATATACTTAAAGTATTAATTAAGTGAAGGTATTCATTACAGAAAAATCCTCCTTTGGAAAACAGCCCTGTCTATCAACTGTGTGTTAAATCGTCTTATCATTTCTGCTATACTTGTATAATAAAGCATCATCTTTTATAAACTACATGTGTTTTGTGTACACAAATCTCAATTTGTAAAGTAACTATAACTAAAGCTGTCAGATTAATGTAGTGGAGTAAAAAGTACAATATTTCCCTCTGATATTTAGTGGAATAGAAGTAGAAAGTTGCAGGAAAAGAAAAGATTAAAGTACAAGTACCTCAAATTTGTATCTAAGTACAGTGCTTGAATAAATGTACTTAGTTACATTCCACCACTGCTTAGTTGTTTGATGCATAGACAAACATTCTCTATGAATAGCAGTTCATCCATCCAAAAGGAACTCCTGTGCACTCTCTCCAGCAGTTGCCTGAAATCGTCACAGTAATGACAGGAATTCAGAAAGTTACTTTAAAACCACAAATAGTCTTTTTTAAATCTCTATTAACGTATGAATAAAGCAAAAGAGATACAACACATTAGCTATTGAACTTTAGAGGTGTTGCTAGGTGTTATTTTTACTTTGGAGAGAGCCAGGCCAGCTTTAACATTAAAGTGTTATTGATCTCAGTTTTCTTGGGAAGAATGTCAACAAGCAAAATGTTGAACAATTTTACAGATGAGAATAGCTTTTTAAACGGCCTATTAATATCTGTGAAATGCAGTACCTACATATATTGCATTGTTTCCGTTCCATCACAGAGTCTATCATTTGCATTCTTAAAAAAAAAAAACTACCGTGATCAGGTAAATCCATTACATTCATGTTAACATAATGTCAGAAGATATTCTTCCACAGGGTGGAAGTAAAACTTTTCTGCTATTTATTCATGAAGGCCAGACTACATGAGCTGAAAGAGGGACGTGTTCTGATGAAAATGATCAGCAGATAACGATAATGACAGCTCTGAGATAGCTTTACCCTTTGCGGTCGTGATTACATGTGATCTTTTTTTTTTTTTTTAAAGTATCTTATATCAGTGTAGCATGGGTACCTCGAACAGGAAGAGTGGACTGGACAATGGGCCTTTTTCACAGACATTTTGACTTGTCATAGTAAGAAAAGCATGAAATCACCTGGTATCTTGTGTGAATGGTAAAAAGCCTGCACACTTGGCCCGCTGCAACACATGGCCGCCCATAGAATGGGGGGGGGGGGATTCAGATTAACAGAAATGTGTGGAGAAGGTTGGACCCAAATGCAGAGATGGCCAGGCGATGTGATGAGCTTGAATATTTATTAACAGGCAAGGTATCCAAAAAACAACGCAGGAACCCCGGGAAACCGCAACACAGCGACAAAAACAGGCAGACTCATACGCAGAAAATACCACAATCATCTGACACAAGACAAGGAAAGCACAAAGACTGCATAAACTAAAAACACAGGGTAACAAGATAACGAGAGACAGGTGACACTATAGGTCCAGGGACAGGTGAAACACATCTGGGTGGGGCAGACAATCACAGAGGCGGGAAAACACAAGGCAAGTAGTACTACTAGACAAGACAAGGAGGAAACACGGACCACAACATGAAACAGGAACGAGAACAAATACACAATCATAAGAGGAAACAGAACAAATACACAATCATCACAAAATGTATCTTTTTAGATAAAACGCTGCTCTAGCCACAGGTTTTGAAAAATAGGAGACATTCTCCACGCTGTGTTTCCCCAGTGACAATCCATCTTAACTCCTTTCTTATTTTCAACAGCATACCCCTTTGATTCTTCAGGTTAGCTACCTAAAATTAATTAAACAGTTGCATAGCAACAAGATGATGCAGTCCTTACGCACTTTGAGCTCTTGTTCTCTGTGGTATTAGCAAAGCTCACAGATGTGCTTTGTGTTTGTGCATAAGAAAGCAAGAGGCACTTGAGCTGTCTAATATACTGCCATATTCACCATCATACACTGAACCATAACCAGTTATGCTGATGAGGTCATTAACGAAACTAACGAATGCGTTACTTAGCATATGTTGACAATCTTTATCTTCAACCAACACACTGTGGTATTAATATTAACTACCTAGCTTAAAACATGAGGGCATGAAGGAGCTGCAGATTCATTCTCATTATTTTCCAAATGTATGCAGCAAGATGCTGAAAAATCGAAGCCAATTATTTGCTCTATAGAGGGCAGCTGTGGTGTGTGTTAAGTATGACCTTTACTTCATGTGATGTTTGTGTTTAAATGAATGTGCCACACGTGTGTATACACGTAGACGCATGACCGTGCATGATTCAACGACACAACATGACATTATGTGAACAACTGATCATATCCTCACACTGCTCGCTGGTGGAGGAAAAAATAATAAAAATTTCATTTGACTTTCTGCCCAACATACAGTATGTTATCCTGTGATGTTGCACAGTATAACCAGATGAGTCTTATGTGAGGGTGAAGAAGCAATTTGAAAAGTTAAAATATATCCATTATCATTAAATACTAGATACCAAATGGGAGATAAATGTCCACCAGAAAGAGGGCTGCCAGGTGCATTCAGATTTAAATAACACCCTCACGTATTCCCAGTTGTTCTAACGATCACCTGCAGAGAGAGCACAGTCAAGTGAACCACACAGAAAACTCAAGATGACATATCGTCATCACTCCTTTGATCCAATAGAGTTCAACAGAAGTGCAGGAGGGAACCGATCAGAAACCAAACTAAGTTCAAATCAAGTCTAATCACATTTATTTGTCACATACAATCATATACAGTACCATGTGGTTACACTATGTTGTGCCTCTCTCCAGAAAGCAACATATAGAAAAAACTGAATATTATATTATGGAATCAAATATTTTTTATAAAAGAAACAATGAAACATAAAGAAATACAGAAATGGAACAATAATAACAGTATAATCATAGAATAATTTTACAAAATTGAAAGATAACTGGTATTTACAGCATATCATATTTAAATGTAATAATGATACTAATTCTGATGTTCAGCCATTAAATCCAGTGGTATTGTTAAGATTCCCCTGTCAACACAAGGGAATGTGGTTAGACTACGAGTGCTTTGTGTGTACAATTAGTGATGTTCTCTTCGTTGTCAACGGAAACATGTAATGAACTGATGATATGCCCGTTGCTTCCAACAAAGCTGCTTTGTCTCTACAACTGAACCTTAGCTTGCAACAATACCAAGCTGATTCAATGGATGAACATGACTATTATAATATTATTATACATGTTTATCAAATAGGGTTTTTGTGTTGCTGAATATAGGTCACCAATTACACACACAGCAGCTGGCATCAGGTATTCAACTTTAAAACACTGGTAATTAACTATTAAGCTATGCTTTCAGTACAAGTACTAAATCACAATTGTGATCCACTGATTTACTAGTCTATATCCACAACGTTCCACTTCTGCGCGCCAGAAATTCCTCCGCTTCTTCCACTTACTTTGTGTTGGAATTAGACTTAGGTTGATTTGTGAGTATGATGGTCAACTGCTCTGCAGATCTCTGCAGGGTAAATTCAGACAGCTAGCTAGACCATCTGTCCAATCAAAGTTTTCTGTTGCAAGACTAAAACAACCTTTGAACACCAAAACAAGTTCCTTCCCGAGGCTATTTTGTAGTGGCACCGTTGCTCCATCCGGTGCTTAGCGCCGTCTCTGACGTTTGTCATTGGTTTAAAGAAATGCCAATTAACCAGAGCACTTTTTTCTCCCATCCCTGAATGCTGTGTGGACTAGCCAGACCCTCCTTTGGAGTGCTGTGGAGGAAGGTCTGGCAAAGCAAGACTACTGATTCACTAACTTCACCATCTATTCTCACCCTCATCACCCTTCATGTCCTGAGGCAGAAGGAGGGTGTGATGCATGCAGTGTGGGTGTCACAATCCTGCCACTTTCCAGGCCACACAAACCAACTGGCAAAGACATATTGGCCCACCCACAGTGGGCCAGTGGCTGGAAACCTTTCCTCTGCACTAAACGTCTCAGGCTGGGAGCAGATGATCGGATGTGACATGACAGGTGGATTACAGTATAGGGGACAGCTTGATGCTGTGATCTAAAGAGTCTCCAGTTCAGAGCTGATTGAACCTGGCTCACCATTTCCCAAGCTTTGTTTGCTGTGACAATGCTCACAATGCAGCAACCATGCTGCATGATAAAAAGAAATTGTTAAAATCCTAGCCAGACATCCTACTGGTGGGAGTTGAACAGTTGGCCTGCATCATTTCCGTGGTCCAAGTCAGCCAATTAGTGACAAACATGATTCCACTGGCAAAGCTACCTCTTATTAATTCAAGACTGTTGGAGAGCTAGATTATGAGATGTCTGTTTGTATAGATTACCATATTACTGGCAGATGTTTTTTTCTGTTCCCCTCAACAAAAAATTGTCATAGCTCATTTGTGTACCTCTTGTTATTGTTGAATTCACATAGGGAAAAAAAAATCCTCATATACAATCATAGAAAGAAACGGCTTCCTCGCAGCCTTTATTTCTGGGCATATTGCATTGTGGTGAGATGTTTTTATTAAAAATTGTTCTCAGTCATGGGAAATATTAATGCTAAATGTCAGGTTTTGGTATGGGCCTGTGGACTCGCTATTTTTGCATTATGATGTTCAAGAGTCTAACATTATATATATATATATATATATATATATATATACAGTATATATATATATATATATATATATATACATATATATACTGTATATAGTACAAATGCAAAATATATCTGTTTCAGCAGTCTCTGAATGCAATACAGCCACAAGGCATCTGACTAAGGGCTGTTACTCTACTTTGTTTAACCGCTGAGGAAAAACTAACTTGCTTGTTGTACTATTAGAACACTTTTACCTTTAGCACATACAGATACAATATAACCAACAATTGAATTATTTGAAAGGCTTTCTTGGAAATGTAGGACATCATATCCACAAGTAGAAGCAGACATCACAGGTTGTTGGAGTGTTGGTGGACAAGCCATTACCAATCCATGCAGTGTAGCCAAACAAATGTTCTAATGCAGATTCAAAATATGACAAAGGTCAAAAGGTCTATAAAGTGATCCTTAAGACATTTTAAATACATTTTTTGGGGGGGCCTTTAGCTCCCCCTGGTAGAGGGCATGGCGCACGCCCCATGTAGGCTCAGTCCTTGCCAGCCTGGGTTCAAATCTGACCCAAGGTCCTTTGCTGCATGTCATCCCCCTCTCTGTCTCCCATTTCCGGTCTCTCTTCAGCTGTTCTAAATTAGAAGAAAAGCCCTAAAACAATATATCTTTAAATATATAAAATGTGATTAAATGGTGAGGCCACAAAAAACATCCAACTCTTGCATAAGCTGGTAGACTATGTGGAGTGGTGGAATACTTTTCCAACTGTAAAGTACTTAGAGGGAAACAATAGAAAACTGATGTCAATAGGGCTTAATCATATTCATTAGTGGTTGAGCGTCCTCAGACCTGGTATGTTGATACTCAGAGGTTTGCTGTTTTTTTTGGAGAATCCTGGGGGAAACATTTCTTACCTCCACAGCAATTAATTTGATGATCTACAAGATATGAAACATTTGAGAGCTAAATGTCTTGGTTTTATTTCTGACTTTATTTTCTGAACTCTGGATGTACCCAACATCTGTGTATAATGAGCCTGAGAATTGGGTTGGATTAACTCTTGGTAATTGCGATGAGATTGCAATCAAAGTTTCAATTAGACTGGTCACTCCCGCCTGGGTGTTGAGTTGCGATCTGTTAATTTGGAATTAGATTATTAGTCTTCTCGCTCTCTCTCATTTTCTATGTCTCAAATTGGGAGAGGTTTTCTGGATTGGGAGCTTCATTATTTATCATGTGTGTTTCATCCACAAAATAACATAATATAACATATCATGTTTTACTGAATTCTCTGTTTGGGCAGGGTCATATAAGCCCAAAGAGTGCACTGACAGGGATGGTTTCCACAAGCAGTGTATTTTTCTCAAATTAATAAAATCATTTATCAATGTATGATGGATGCTCAGTGCAATATAAGGATATGGTTGTTTGCAGAAGTTGATTGTACTCCAGGGTTGCCAGCAATGTAAAACTGCCATTTGTGAGTTGTATGTACATGTGTGTGGCTCTGGCAGAGCTCAAACACTCACTAACAGTTACAGAGAGAGAAGGGCACACTTGTTAACCCTTGTCCTTGTATGGTGTTTGGGTCTGTGGGACCCGTTTTCAAGGTTTGTAAAAAGAAAAATTATGCTATTTATTATTACTTCTAACTCAAACTAATTGGCTTTGGCTCATTTTCTGTGAAGAACATAAAAAAATAACTTATTATTAATAACTTATTATTAATGACTGCACACGGTACAATCCCCCTCCCCAGAAATAAGCACCAATAATAATCAAAAATCTTGTTTCTATTTTTTGAACCTTTTAAATAATTGGATTTCCTTGTTTTCTCACAAAAAAACAAAAATGATCATATGATCATAAATGTGATCTCACAGGGGTGAATGGCAAATATAAACCATAAATGATAAATATATAACTGGTAATAGAGCTAAAGTAAATATCTGTTAAATATTTTTACATGAATTGTTATGGCTGTATGGATTTAAAAGCTTAATAATGTGGTGGGTAACCCAGACCCGGGAACATTGGCTGTGTAACAAAAATATGAACACCACACAAGGGTTAAAAAAAAAAGGTTAAATAGGGGATGGCAGTATTTCAAGTTGCAACTGCAACATAGGCCTTAAAAAATGCCCTACAAACTACAAAAAGCTTGAGGGTTTGCCAACTCTGCTCATAGGATCATTTTGCATGAGTAATCTACAAAATTCCAAATCAAATGAAAGATTTCCTCATCTCTTCATTTAATACTTAGCTAGTGCACAAGCCTTGATGTGCAGACATCTTCCACTTCTTATAAATAAGGCTTGAAATTCCCCATGGGAGTTAATTCTGGAATTAAATTTAAGAAATGTAATACTTAAAACCAACAGTAGGTGGAAGCAACACCCTTAAAGACATTGGTCAATGTACACGAAGAAAACAGTGCTCTACGAAAAGGCAAAGAATTAGAATGTCTAGAGCAGTTTTCCTGTCTTCAAATCTGCCTTTGTTGCGTTGGTACGTTTGAAAAGGCCATCATATTATATGAGCTTTTAATAATAATGCTGGTTCTGGTGTGCACCTTTTATAGGCTGAATCAAAAACTATCCAATTATCGTTATAGTCAACATATTCAATTCGTGATCAAATCTCTTTTCGGATTGTTTTTGTGATTTCTTGGCTATTGTCATCTGTAACAATTGATTTTAATTAAATACAATTAAAATAATATTAAAACATACAGGCAGAAATAGGAGTATTTTGCAGGTCTAAGTATAACCATAGCTACATGCCTGTCTATGTGGTTTGGTTCTATAAATTGCCTGCTGTATTGTTTTGATTAGGAAAATCATTTGGACAGGTAACGTTACAGTTACGTTATCTACGGTTAGTTTTCACTCTATGGTTTTACTAAATGTACATTACGAATTTAATTGAATGATGTTTCAAATCGCATTTTGACGAGTTAGCTAAAGCTAAAGTAGAACGTTAGCTGCCCGTCGGCTGGCTAACAACTGAGTGCTAATGCTAGCTTGCCCAGCAGCACATCAGTCCAATATGCTAACTAGCTAGCTAGTGCTAGACCATTGTTTCTGATAATGATAACTTCAATATGTTTTTGAATTTAAGGAATACCGTTAGTCGCCATTATTATCAGACATTAAATGGTCGTTCAGCAATAGCTTGTATTGCTGAAGACAGCACCACAGCTGTTAAAGTTGACATTAGCTAGTGTGAGTTAACATAAGTGACGCTAATGGTGCTGTTTGCCAGCTGTTCACAAGGTTTGCATGAATTTTATCAACATCGTAATGTTTATCAATTTAATGTTACATATAAGTTGCTACGTTGCATTTTATAATGTCCACTCACTTGTCAGTGTGACGATATTTGTAACATGTTGACCACAGAATTTGCTTACATGAATGTGGCTTAACGTTAACATTATGGTTAGCCGAAGCTTCAGGGAATAGTGCAAAAGCAGTGCATCAGTAAATAAGGTAATATATAATAATACATGCGTAAACGGAGCCATAAAAGCAGTAGTAAAAGCAAGTGACAATAAAAAAAATAGCCAACACAGTAATGACAAAATATAATAAGTGAACAGACTGAAAGGTTCAATTATTGCACAGATAAAATGTTGATATTGCACATAGAAGTCAATTTTAAAGTCGACATACTGTGTTTATATATATATATATATATATATATATATATATATATATATATATATATATATATATATATATATATATATATATATATATATATATAAGCACATAATGTGATGTTTTATTTTTCTGTCCAGGTAAAATGCCATGCAATTTATCAACACATTTTGCATTGTGTGCTTTCACCCAGCAGAGGGCACTGCGGCATAGTTTTTATTTCTTAGGGTTGGAAAGCGAAACACAGCAATCTTAATGGTCTTTGTTAGATTTTGAATTTGATGTTCTGCTATGAACATCAAATTAAAATCTAACAAAGACCAAGGCATCAGCACCATAAAGCCCTACCTACAGGTAAAGTTATATTCATAGGCTTGCTCAAATAAGCATCACAAAATAGGTGACATGTGGGGTCCTCTTGTTTGGCAGTATGTTACGAAGGCATTTGTAGGTGTCACTGGAAACCAGCATTAGGCGTAACAGAAGAAAACCCCTGCTTACTTCAACTGTTTGCTGTAGGGGTGGGGGGATTTCCCCAGATGTTCTCTTCCCAAGAAGAGACAATCTTCTGGTTTTTGGTGGTAGATCAGCTAAATCCTCTGTGACTTTTCCCACAGTAGTTAGTGGCAGGGGGCAGAAACCACATCCAGGATATAGAAGCTCGCTTCCCACGTAGTGATTTAGAAGAGGTGAAAGGTTAAAACACAAGGATGTTGTTCTTATTTCACAGCTCAACGTGGGCTGTTTGCCTACTCTGCATTTTTTCATTTAGTGTTTTGTATATTAGTCTTTTACAAACATAAATTACCTATGCTTTTTAGAGTGGTTTAATAGCTATACTATATTGTTATTTCAGGCTAGCATAGACACTATTAAACATTGTTAAAGCTCAGTTAGACCAGATGTTCAGCCAGGGAACAGATTTCATCTTTAGAGGGCCCTTCTCTTATCTCTAATTGAGAGGCAGTTCCACAACACTACTTCCTCCTGTTGAATATAGGCTAAGTTAGCATCTGAGAAGTTGGGGTGCAGTTTTTTTTTTTTTCTTTTTTTCCTTCACATGCTCAATAATGATTAATGGCAGCAAGACATTTCTATTAGAGGAAATGCGACTGGCCAAGAGGAGGTTGGGAGCCAATGACTGGGAGGAGTTTGGATGAAAAAAAGGAGAAAAGGCGATCATGTTGCAGACGGAACAGTCTTCTATTTCCTGGCTGGGCTGCATCCCTGGTGACAATGCTTCACGCCTCAGTCCAACTCTGTCTCCAAATGCATAACCCACCTTAACTGAAAAGCAATGTGCATCCCGCTTTTTTTCATCTGGCTCCCCCAGATAGCACAAGCCTTTCCTTAACTAATCTTTCCAGATCATACAGTAATACCATATAAGTTTGTAACTCCTAACGTACTTGTATGAGACTTTTCCTATTCTAACATCTCCCACTGTTTTCCTACAGATCTCCCCTGTATTCATAGAAGTCATGGATGAGCAGACAGGCTCTCCTGGAGCCAATACCGACAACAACCAAAGAAATGGAGATGAGGTAAGAAGACACAGATGTCGAATGAGATACTTTTCAAACTCCCAAGAATGTCCTGCCAGTGTATATCATGCGGGATTTCTACCTGATATTTCCAAACATATCTGTTTTTGTTATCTTTGCAGAAGCCCCGACGTGGCAGCTGGACCAAGGGGAGGAAGAGGAAGAAGCCAATGAAAGACAGCAATGCACCCAAGGCCCCCCTAACGGGCTACGTTCGCTTCATGAACGATAGACGAGAGCAGCTACGGGCAGAGCGTCCAGATGTGCCATTTCCGGAGATTACAAGGATGCTGGGCAACGAATGGAGCAAGCTGCCTCCCGAGGAGAAGCAGGTCAGTGTAGCAGTCGCTGACAGGATTACACGTTGAATCAACAGCTTTGAGAAATAGTGTGTCAACGTTCAGCTTCTTGTTACTCTGTTTAAGATATGAAAAGCTAGAAGCTAGTGCTTAAAGTGCGTAGTTTCTGTCGCCCCTATGAGGAATTCTAAGTTATGACAACAAAACTGTTGGCGCGTCCACATGATAGAAGTCTTCCGTGATCGCGCACCACCCTCACCTCTCCTCCGCGCATTTGCAAGTAGCCAAAAAGTACGCAAAGAATTAAAAAAACATGATGGACTCTTCAGATAAGGTCATTTTCTTCACTTGAGGTTCTGTGCGCAAAAGTTACCGACGACACAATCTTACAAAGAAATACAGAGAGAGTTTTGTGGTCTTAATTAGCTTTGTCACAACTCTTTTGGCAATGGCTTGAATGTAAGCACACTTAAAGGGGCACTATGTAGTTTTGGCAATTTCTTTGCTTTTTGCTCGCAGGTTTCTCTATAGAGTTCCCCCTACAGCTTCGCAATAGATATTTGGCAGCTCCTATGTTTATCTGTGTCTGACTCCCCGCTTGGTCAGTCTGCCGCTTCCTCTTTCTCTGTTCCTCTGACAATGCTTTCCTAAGTTTCTGTTTCTTTTTTGCTGGCTCGGCCATGACGATAGTGTGAAAAACTCCATCTTGTGTAGAGCCGTGAAGCAATTTGTTACATTGCGAGACCTGATATCACGCGGTACTTCCTGAGTCCGGCAACTTGCTGGCCCAAAGTTGCAAGGGTGTAATTTTGCGCTCGCAGGCGCTAGGGGGAGCAAGACGACCACCATACTAAAAAGTCATACAACCATTCCAATGACTCCGAAGCTGTTCAGTTAAGGTAAATTAAGCTAAAAAACTGCATAGTTCCCCTTTTTAATTGGAAGTCACTTTGGATAGAAGCGTCGGCTAAATGACATGTAATGAAAAGGACGTTCATAAATATCAAAAAGTTACGCATTACAGCTTTAACTTCTGTAAAAGTGTTCATATAGATTAGAGCAACAATAGCAAATAACTAAGCGATCCAGGTTTTGAGAAAGCAGTGAACGGATCCGAGGCTGCAGCGGTAATATGCAGCAATACGTGTTCGGCGTTTCATAAACAAGGTGGTGGATTTTTCATTGGCTTTCCATTGATTGCACCAACACTGATCCAGAGGTATGGACTGAAATCTTCATCTGCCACTATCTAACACCATCCCCAGCAATATGTAACGCTCTCAAACCAGCAGAGACTTTCATAACATCTTTCACGGTGCACAAAAAGAGTGTAGGAACAAAAGCCTGTCGAGTCGATGGTGTCACTGTTTTGGAGCTTGCAAAACTTGACTTATACACAATGACTATGTTTGGCAGTTTGATATCCTTTTAAAGATCGTCTTGCATATGTGATGGCATCTTGTGTTGTCCCAGATACGCCCTCAAGTGTAATGCAACAATAACAAAAAGAGATAACAAAGGATATTTTTGTGGTGATAGAACCATTACTACAGTCATGTTCATGCCAATGTTCTGTATCAATTTGTTATTCCACTGCTTCAATATCGGAGTGACACCCCTGTGCTTCAACCAACAAAAAGCATGGATGGCCTTTTTAAAATTAGACAGAATCAACAGGATGATAATCATTTCCCACTGCCCTTCAGTTTCATCAACAGCTCATAAATTAATCTGAATGAAATCATCTATATGTTATGACATTAAATTGTCTTTTAGAAACCTGTAAGGAACTGTGTATCAGACATAATGCCATCCTCAATGCTGCACATGTCATTTACCCTCACATGGCCAGAGCCTCCTCCAAAGCACTCTGGAGGAGGGTCTGGCCGCTCCACACAGCATTCGGTTAATTGGCATTTCTTTAAACCAATCCCAATTGTCTTGGGTAGTGCTAAGCACCGGAGAAAAGTCACGGTGCTGCTGAAAAATAGACTCATGTGTATGTTTAAAAGTTGATTGGACAGATAGTCTAACTAGCGTTCTGGAATTACCCTGCAAAAATCCGAGGAAAGGTTAACCATAGTCCTCATGAATCCAAGTTTAAAATGCCAACACAATTTTCCGGAGGCAACGGGGCAATCCCGGAAATGGAACGTCCTGGATATAGACTACATGGCATTCAACAAAATTCCTCAGCGTTGTCTGTTAGCCAAACACTTAAAGTGCTCATATTATGCGTTTTGGCCTTTTCCCTTTCCTTTATTGTGTTTATATATATATATATATATATATATATATATATATATATATATATATATATATATATATATATATATATATATATATCTTTTTGTGCATGTAATAGGTTTACAAAGTGAAAAATCCCAAAGTCCACCCCAAAGAGACTTACCATCTCCAACAGAAAACACTGTTCACAAACTGCTCCAAACAGCTCTATTGTAGTCCATGCTTGCCTAGCTGCTAGCGTGGCCCTCATCCTCTGTAACTGACTAGCTAGCAGTGCTTACCTAGCTACAGCACATGTGCGACTCCCAACAAAGATGGAGTGAGATGCCTCACTCTGTAGCTACAACAAAAATATGGTGTTTGTTTAAAATTAATCCATGTTAACCCATTCTGATTTAACCTCTAAATACACTTTAAAGCATAGCTGCATTAATTCAAAGTTAGAACTTGCTGTTTTTCTTGCCTTTTTTTTCCCCCAGAGAAGATTAGAGAAATCTGGACATGTTTTGGTTTTAAATCCAAAGGTGGGATAGAGCCCGGAGTGCTTTGCTGCTGATTTGTATCACGTTGTTCATGTTGAGTCAGATGTGCCAGTATCCTGGGACAAGGTCTTTGCATGAAGATGGTTTTATTAGTGTTTTCCTCTAATTCCCAAACTAATGACATCACGTTTTCTTAGTTACAAGCGTTGTAAGTGAATGTACATTATTACTATTGTAAATTACTTATTTTTGTCTTTTGAAAGGAACTAATCCTGATTAGAAAATGATCACTCTCACTCACGGTGCCATCTCACCCACAATCCTCCTTCATTCTGTTTAACCAAATCTCATTTTCCTCTCATTTTTTGGCGTAGCCCTCCCAGCTCTTCTCACCTTTCTTTATTCTCTCTGCAGCGATACTTGGATGAGGCAGAGCGTGATAAGGAGCGCTACATGCGGGAGCTGGAGAAGTACCAGAAGACGGAGGCTTATAAACATTTCACCAGGAAGGTTCAGGAGAAACAGAAGGGCAAGCGGCACAGGGGAGGTGAGATCTGGTTAGAAAAGCTGCAGGATCACAAGTTGGCATCAGCCACTAAAAAAAGGTGTTCTGGCAGTTAGCCCACCATCATTCTGAGGCAGTACTCTTTAAGAAGTAGCTGGCGAGTCAAATTCTTCATATGTCCGCTGACATTTGGATGAACCACGTGTTATGTTTGGTGGACAATTCCTGCCAGATTGACTAACATGAACATGCATCGTAAGGCATTCATTGCAGAATAGATCTATAGGAATGGAATTTTAAATCTTTTGACTGGTTTGAAATATTTGGTTTTGACCACAAAGATCCCCGTGAGCAAGGCACCAAACCACTTCATGATCTAGACTAGTGGAGTTGCTGTGTGGCTTAAAGTGCTCATATTATGCTAATTTTCAGGTTCATAACTGTGTTTTAGAGGTTGTACCAGAATAGCTTTACATGGTTTATTTAAAAAAAAAAACACCATATTTTTGCTGTACTGCACATTGCTGCAGCTCCTCTTTTTACCCTGTGTGTTGAGCTCTCCGTTTTAGCTACAGAGTGAGGCATCTCACTTCTGTTCCATCTTTGTTGGGAGTCGCATGTGCTCAGTAGCTAGGAAAGGACTACGCTATGGACTATGCTAGCAGCTAGCAGTTAGGTGAGCATTGTGTTATAAAGTGTTATAATGCAACAAAAGTGACAAACGTTTGCCACGGAAGTAAAAGCTGGACTACAATAGAGCAGTTTGTGAAAAGTGTTTTCTGTTGGAGATGGGAAGTTCCTCTGGGGTGGACTTTGTTTTTTTACTTTTGTAAACCTATTACATGCACAAAAAGATATTTAACACAATACAGGAAAGGGGGAAAGCAAGAAGAGCATAATGAGCACTTTAATGTAGAAGATGTGGCTCTTGTGCTTATGTGTTAAGGGGATGTTAGTGTACATAAAGAAATAAGGCTTACAAGGCTAGGACATCATTTCCCAACCTCAAACACTTTTGCTATGTTTTAATACATATTTGAATATATTCCTTTATTTCGTGTTGGAACTTACAACTTATTGGCATTGCCCAGTTAATGGAAATGTGTCAAGGAAAAGAGATACTTTTTTGAGTTTGTTGTAGTCAAGGTTATAAGTTAATAGTTTAGCTGCTCAAGGCCGAAGAGCCCTTACTGTGCTCGCACAACACATGGTCTACATTATCTTTTTTTGCAACTGTGGATAATTCTCAGTTTGAATATCAAAAAGGTTGATGACATAAACAGCTCTGTCTCTGAAGTATCTGCTTCATTTCAGTGGATTCGCAATAAAGAGTGCAGAGAGGGGATTTCTTTGGATTACTTTAATTCATTCTATCAGTTTGTGATGTAGTTAAGGCAGGCTGTGCTGTGCAAAGGAAACATGAATCATCTGCTGTGCTCTTTCTTTCTTTCTTTATACTTTCCTTCCTTACCAGATGTTGGGCACCAGGCAGCCAACGAGGCTCTTCACGAGGTCAGTAACTCTTTCCTGTCCTATTACACTATTACGCAATCACGTTCCTAGATTTAAGTTAAGAAATCCTCTTCTAACTATCGAAACATAGTTGTATTTATTCCACAATCTTTTCGAGGCAAGGAAAGCACAACATCTTCCACACAGATTGGTTGGAGCAGGAATATAGCAACACATACAAAACACATTATATGAGGTCAAATGACTCAATATCTGTAAAAATGCTTAATCAACATGAATTGCAAAGGATGGTTTTGACTTTACAAACAGCATGTCTCCAAAACTCAAGTGACCCTGTGCTTTTGCCCAGAAATGTCACTAGTTTAATTCATTGTGAGTTGATGTAACCACGGTTAGTCTGTTTTTGCTATTTTCTCACCAAGGATGTTAAACCTGTTGTGTTTGCCCTCCTCTTGCTCTACCCATTAAATGCTTATTGTTGCATCACTAAAGCTGGGTTAATCCGCTTTGGTGCTCTGTTTGCGTTCGTGATCCAAACACTTGGCTTTGACTAAGTGTGTAATTCATTTTTATTAAGTTCTAGATGTGATTAAGAGGTTTCCTTTGTGAGTCGTATAGCATGCTCCTGAATGGTTATGGTCAAGGTGACTTTATTGCAATCAGCATTCCTGTGAAAAATAGCAGTGTTTCCCCTCTAGGTTTCAAAGGACATGGGATTGAGGATACATTTAATTATGTTAAGAAATGAGGAAGGATGATGCATTCTTTCAGAGGAAGGAGAAAACAATTGAAAACTGCACTTTATCTTGTGCTGCTATTGTGAAATACATTTTTATTGCAAACCATTTCAGGGCCTTTGGTATCTTGGCAGCCTTGTTGATGAAACTATTTCCCCTCCCTCACTTCTTGAACCGTATCACAGTATTTCTCCTGTGGCCAGGTGTGAAATGAATAACCCAGCCACCTACAGCTGTTTTCACTGTTCACCTCTTTTCCTTCCCTCTCTCACTGTCTCTTGCTACCAACAGAAGGATGCAGAAGGCAAGGACAGAACTGTTTTTGACATACCAATCTTCACAGAGGAGTTTCTCAACCACAGCAAAGGTAAAGGGCTTGAACACTGCAAGTTGTCTTGCTGAGAAAGACTTTGTAGCTGTTTTTGGGAAACCTCCATTTGTCTAAGTGTTTTAAAGACATTCACCCTCTACCTGAAGATTTTTTTTTTTTTTTATAGTGCTCCATTGTCCAAGAATAGTTTCACAGTACACCCAACTCCGTGATGCCCTAAACGTTAAAAGAACACACCTCTCTGGGTAAATAAAAAATGAATGATGCACCGACTGCTGTATCTTGTATCCTCAACAGCACGTGAAGCTGAGATGCGGCAGCTGCGTAAGACCAACATGGAGTATGAGGAGCGTAACGCAGCGCTGCAGAAACACGTGGAGAGCATGCGCGGGGCAGTAGAGAGGCTGGAAGGCGACGTGATGCAAGAGAGGGGACGCAACAGCCTCCTCCACCAACACCTGGAGACCCTGCGCCAGGCGCTCACCTCCAGCTTCTCCTCTGTACCTTTGCCAGGTGAGAATCAAAATAACTTTATTTAGTACCAACAGTCTGAGGCTTACGATGTTTCCAGCAGTAGGAGTCATGATTATTCCACTTGCATCCATTTTAACTACTGGAACTACTTTTCTTTAGTTAAAAGAAGTTAAATGACTTGGCACTATCGTAGATGACTAATGAAATCAGGCAGTTTTTGCAGCATCCTAAGTTTGTCAAATATTTGCTGATAAAGAGTTCTTGTCTCAGTGTAGACCATTAGTTTTGGTAATCTTGGACAAAAAATGAAATATACTCTTCTTTTTTTTTTTTTTTTTTAAACCAACATTCTGCTGTGTGCAGGAAAATAAAATTGCTATGCTTTAATTTCTGAAAGTGCAATGCAGCTCTTGGGCATGCTGATATTGATCAATGTGCATCATAAACCTGCAGCGACTTGATAATCCATACCACTAATCCATCCCTTGACACTAATACTGTAGTACCCTATTAGTTCCAGGAGATATGAATAATTATGTAGGCGTGTTCACACACCCACTGTGTTTACTGTGCCTTGAACTCCAATGCCTCTCGAGGACAGATGTACATATTTAAACCACTCACTGTTCTTTTAGAGACTGGCCATGTTAAGTCGGTCTGTCTCTTCTTAATTTGAACCTGTTTTTTTATTTACATTTCAGGAATGTGGTCCTACTTTGTTCGCACTTGTTTTTTTTTGCACTTACTGTAAAGAACCCATGCTGAGTTCACACCCACAGCATTTCTCTCCATTGCAATTGTCTCCACACCTATTGAAATTCTTGTTCACACAGCAGAGACATACACTCTGCAAACAGCACACTTAGACACCACTGGAATTATTTCATAAGAGCTTGATGATGAAAGATGATTGCAAAATACACTCTAGACATGGCCTTAGGGGAAGCTCTGAGGCACATTCAGTTTAGGAGAAAGTGTCAATAAATAATAATAACCGGTAAAATCAAAGCTCCAGAACTTGCACTTGCTCAATATTAAATAGTTTTACATTTAAAGACTAAATTTTTCTGTTTTGCATCTCTTGTAGTCTTGTTGGTTTGGTAACATTCTTTTTTTTATCACACATTGGAACTTGGGCAACTTGCAGCAAAAGCAACCGTACAGTAGTGACAAGTAGTGGCTGTGCTTGGATCGTTCTTATTCGGATTGGTCTGGTCATCTAGTGAGGTGTTCAGTCGTCATCCCTGCCACCGCCTAGTTGATGTCCAAACATAAAATGTTCAGAATTTTAAACAAAGTTTTTTTATGAACTATGTGGGGAGTAATTAGTTGTACAATTAATTGCATATTTATCAAAATTGCAATATGGACTAGTGTAATATCCAAATTGCAGGGGGCGCAATAATTGTTAAGGGCGAAATATGTGTCAACAAATCCAATCCTAGTGAAAGAAATCTTTGTTTGGTACAGATCCTCACAAAAATCACACTATAGTCTATAACATTTTTCAACATTTTTCAATGAAAATGAGAATTATACAATAATGATAATTTCCTCCAAAGTTGTTAATTATATCGTAATTGCAATCTCAGTCAAAATAATCAGTTTGTGCAGCCCTAATGAGAAATAAATGACACTTCACAACATGTAAACATCATTTGTTAAAAATGTAAAGACAAGCTATCAGTTGCGACCCAATATTGTTGTTGTTTTAATTGGCTGCCAAATGTTTCACGCATATGGGGGTACCATTTGCATGACGCATTTGGCTAATAAAATGTAACCTTCTCAAAAGTTTGCGTCAGCCCATGAACAACTTTCACCTTCAGAACAGCCGAAAGCACTTAAAGACGCTTGTGAGTACTTACATCACATGCTTGTTGTCCTACAGCTAGTGGAGAGACACCCACTCTTGACAGCATTGACTCGTACATGAAGAAGCTCCACAGCATCATAGTCAGTAACCCCCAGGAACATGAGAATCTCATCAACACTGTGAGAGACGTGGTCAACCGTTTGGACAGGTAACAGCTGCTTTGTTTGTATGGAGGGTAAAGGCTGCTTGTAGAATTTAGATTTGCATTGGTGACTTTACATTATCAATCAATCTAATGACTTATTTTGTTTTTGATTAATTGTCTTGTCAATAAAATGTAACGCCTAAAAGGAGGCCTTAAAATTCCTTTTTCAGTCTGACCAACATAGATCAATTAGTCTTATTAATCAGACCGTTTTTGGTTGCAAGGTCCATTTATTAGGTATTTAAAAAAAAAAAGAATGAATGAATAACGAGCGTGTCTTTTGCTGCTTATGCCCCAGATAATTGGACCATTCAGATTCACTGTGACGCTCAGTAGAGGCTCCTCCTTGACTGGGAATCTTCTGGACGATCTGGCATCCCAATTCATTTTAAAACCTCTTTTATTACTCTGCTATTGTAATGTAGGTGAAGGTAATGTAGCGTCTCATATTTATTTATAATTGTTTAAATTACTTTTTATAAAATAATGGTAGGACATGAAACAGTTTCATGTCACTCGTTGCTCCTGTTGTGTCTTCACTGTCCATTTATAGCAAATGCTTCCACAACAATATCTTAAAGCATTATACAAAATGTGCAGAAATGTTCTGATCCAAGAAAAATGTATCGGTGGGTTTGTGTTTCCATAACCAAGAAAACCTGTTGAGCAGACTTTTCTTTTTCCTACTCTGTTGAAGAAAAATGTGCCATTTTTTTTGTTTTTCCTGTGTGGAAAAAGTGTTTGTGTTTTCAATAAACGTATTTACATCATTTGAGCAGTCGGTTTGTTTTGGAAAGGTTCATGGCATGCTGGGAATATGTTTGCACTGAAATAAAAATCTAATTTGGGTACACTAGGTTCCATTGCCAATAGATGTGTTGTTTCATCTTATTCCCTCAAACTTGCTGTAGTTTATGGAACAGCCACTGTCGAAAGGCCACTGTTAAAAATTTCTTTGATGGTGTGTCTAAAATTTTCAATTTAAACATTAAAGCACCTAATTAAAATATTAGCCAAAGTCATTTCTAGTTTTAGATTTGTCACATTAGAATGAACAGTTGACTTTTAACCACCTAGTTTTAAAGTCTACTGAATCAAAAAGAACTATGAGAATTAACTGCTGTAATGTGTCACTGTTTGGAATTTGGTGCTGAGTCAGCGCATACGCTTATTTACTTACGGTAGATTGGGAGTGAAAAAGATTTGGATTGGTTAAGTTTTGAGCAGCTCTGGTGTAATTTACTGGAATCTGAAGAAAGATACAAATTACTTTGCTCTATGTGGCCCATTCACAGCCACTGAGCTGTGCACAGCTTTGGGAAACAATAACCTACTGTATCATGTTTGAGGATTTTCCCTACTCGTAGCCTTTAATGAGGAATAAAATAGCTGTAGATGACTACCATAATTACATTTTAGTAAATCAGGTTAACGTCATAATTCACTTGGAAATTTAAGATGAATGTGCCCATTGTCTGATCAAGAGCTTGCAGATTAGTTTGGATGCCAAGTATCAAGTTGCTATATAGTTCTGTATTTTTCTTTGACTTGATAAAATGAGTCCCTCCTGCTTCCATACACGGATGCCCATTTCCTATTTGCCAGCTGAGACTTCCTGTCCACAATGGCTGCATGTGTCCCGGTGTTATATCCAACAATGTCACTAACAGATGTTCAGTTCCCACAGGAGAGTACGTCAGTATACAGTGAGCTGCTATTACATAATTGCTGACTGCTATGATACTGATATATATGAGGACATTGGGGGAATCCATGTTTCTGCTATACATGCACGTTGCAAAGGTCTAGCTCCTAAGAGCTAAGCATCCCTGAGCAATGTGATGCAGTGTGGACAGAACTTTGCAATTTACAGGTTGTTATGAACGTTTGAAGTTTTACAACCTGGAAGCTGATCAAATGCCAGCTTGTTTTGGTAGCAATATAATTGTATTGTTAAAGGGAAATGAGAAATACATATGTAGTTTTGAAACAATGTTTTTATGAACAATGTGTACTTAAACAAGACAGAGTCTGCAGCTACGCTAGCGGCTCTGTGAGGCTGTATTTATGCACAGCAATGCTTTAAGCTAAATGCTGACATGTTATCAATGTTAAAGTTAACACGCTGTTTAGAAGGTGGACTGTTGACTATATTCCCTATATTAATTCAGTGTAAGCATGCTAACATCTGCAAACTAGTACTAAGAAAATGATGGAATGTCACTACTTTTGCAAGTATTAGTCATAGACCAAAGTATTGTGCAAATACAAATGTTTACCCAATGATGGCTTTAGATGAAAGATTAAGGGGTCACCGAAATAATTATACTTCATCCTGAAGGGTACGTGAATGTGTGTACCAAATTTTGTGTTATTCAATCATTTTTTAAGGTTCATCCTCTGGGCACCATGAATATATGCCAATTTTCATGAAATAATTGTGGAGATATAAAAAAAAAAAAAAAAACCTACCTCATGGTAGAGTTCAAGGAAAAGTCACACCAAAGTAATTATGCTTCATCATCTGGGGACCATGAACATTGGTACCAAATTGCATGGTAATTCATCCAATTGTTGCCATCACTGTCCCTACAATATGCTGCTGGTGTGGCTAAAAATCCTAGCTCTTGTGTGTGCTAGATGTGCTATGAGACATAAACCACATCCAGGCGAGCTTCTGTGATCAGTGAGACACTCACTACCATACCTTATTAGAGTTGTTTACCTTTTAACTTCTGAAATCATTTTTCCCATGTTAACTGCTTGGTGTGAGCAGTTGGCCCCAAAGCTCATTTGTATAATGAGCTTAGCAACAGTTTTTTTTATTTTTTATTTTTTGCTTTGATGTTGCCCTAAAGCTGCAAAAGAACGACAGAGGGAAAAGGGATACATAGTGAAGAGTTATGGCTCATACCTTGTTATCACATTTTACCTTGAGATTCAGTACCTATGTTGACCCATTTCCCCAACTCCAAGCGGCTATTCCGTCTCCATCATTTTTTTAAAGATGTGATAGAATTGTTGGAGTGTGACTGTGCTTCAGTCCCTCATGATGTCCCATGGCTTGCCCTTTTTTCACCACACCATCATCACATCCAGCAGTCTTTGTCTTCACAAAAGACCCACTGAAATAAAAACAGCCCCCTTCGTCCCCAGCAGGGCCATGTCTGCATCCTTGGCTGGCTTCCTGCCTGTGGAGTGGAGGGTTGACATTAGGGTGAGAGGAGCCAGCAGAGCCACAGATCCCGGACTAGAGGGGGGAGGGAGTGACTCAGAGCAGAGAGGATGAGTCAGGTGTCATGTGCTGAATTGGCACTCAGCAGCCTCAATGTCCTGAATGGTTTCTGTTAGCACAATAACATGCACTATCATTGTCAGCTACCTTTTGTTAGTTACAGTTGACAATGTGGCTTTGCCTTGATTATGTTGGCCATTGATGGAGATCTTTTTTATTATCTACATTGATATGCAACAAGGAATGATTTAAAAAAAAAAAAAAAAAAAAAGTTTTCCAATGGCAGGAAATTCCCCCATTATTTAATCAATATAGTATTGAGTTCAGTAAGTCACTGCTGAAGGCCATTTTTGACCTTAGTTTCTGGGGTGGGAGATGATTATTCTCTGTAAATGAGTAGCTTTTTCATTTACTTTTGGGTACATTGAAAACTCAAAAGTGATACTATAATCTTTATGAGCAGGATAATCTATTTTTCAACCCTTGTTTAGATCATTTCAAATAATTCATACTGTATCATTTGAAAGCTCCTCTTCAAAGAAGCCCAGGCTCAGTGGAATAGTTTTTATGATTCTCAGTTAAGTTTCCAAATAGGACATTAAGGTCAGATATTATTCAGCTGGAGAACATCTTCCCTGCAGCTGGTGTCTTGGTTGTCATCTGTGGTTTGCTTAAAGATTCTTAAGCAGGACAGACACTTGCTGTACCAAAGGCTTTCAAGTGCTCATATTATTCTTTTTTCCCTTTCCTTTATTGTGCCTTATATGTTTTTTTGTGAATATTATAGGTTTACAAAGTGGAAAAAGCCCAAAGTCCTCCCCAAAGGGACTTACCATCTCCAACAGAAAACCCTGTTCACAAACTGCTCCAAACACCTCTATTGTAGTCCGGCCTTTACTTCCTTGACGGACATGCGTCACATTGTAACACACGTTATAATGCTAGTGCAGCTGCTAGTGTGGCACGCCCTCATTCTCTGTAACTGACAAGCTAACTCCTAACCAAGATGGTACATAAGTTAGCTGTCTCACTCTGTAGCTAAAACGGAGAACCCAACACACAGGGTGAAAAGAGAACAAATATATGGTGTTTTTTTGAAAATTCAACCACAAAAACATATTCTGGTACAACCTCTAAATACCATTATGAACCTGAAAATGAGCATAAAATGAGCACTTTAACCTATGGTTTTTGGGAGAATGTCTCCCAAATGCTGCCTCAATGGTTTCTCAACATGTCTGGAGAAAATTAGTTCTTATTGACAGGAGATATTAACCCTCAAGTTTGTAAAGAAATGATTATAACTTTAATCGAAGCACAGTCAGAGCAAAGCATGTCGTTGGCACGACATAGGGCAAAATACAATACGTAGAAATGGTTTGCGATATACAGAGGGATGTGGGGCATGATGTTTTGCTGATTTGTTCTATAGTTTGAAACTCTGTAATGTGTGTCAGATTTTCTTGCTTCCATAGTTTTAATATTTTTTTTTTTGAAAAATATTTATTTATATTCCATCATTAGGGACAATGTCCTTATTTTCAAATCTGTTTCTGATGTGAGTCACTGTAAACTTCATTGTGTCTGTTCCAGTGGACCCTGACTCATACCGCCCTGTCACTTTCTCAGATTTTATATAGTAGTGGATGTTACTTTCTTGCATTAACAGCCTTTTGAAACATTGGTAAGAATGACTGTGATGCTTACTTTCTGCATCTTACAAGCTAAATATACCATAGCTAAATCTTGGAAATCCACCAACAAACCAAGTGTTAATGTCTGGCTTACTGAACTGTCGGACCGTCTGGCACTGGAAAAACTCACTTTTACGTTAAAGGGTAAATATCTTGTCTTTGACAATATGTGGAGATCCTATATGGTGTTCTTAGAGGGGAGGAAAGCATTGGAGGCGTGCTCTCCGTATGTGTCAACCAATAACAAATGAGTATTGCTATGTATTAAGTACATGTCTGCTTGTCTTTGTTTAGTTTTATTTGGAATGCTTTGGAATGCTTTTCTCTTTAGGCCAACTCCGGGATAGGTTAACTTAAGGATCTTTCATTTTGATCTACTGTGCCAACTATCGCATGTAACAGCCCTGTCATGTTTATGTTTATTTTATTGAAGATGAGCCTTACTCTGTCAGTTTGCACCTGTTTTATTTGTTGTAGTGTGACTATCTTCTAGAAAATTAATAAACACACTTGTTGAAGAATGACTGTGATGCTAATACTGTTTGTGATAACTTTTCAGGCACACCTTTCTACTAACAACTGTACTTCTGCTAGTGTTTAAGTGCTTTTTCATTTTGTTATAATTCTAAGTGTTGGATATGGATTGTTTTTGAAAAGAGATTTGATAATAAAATATTTGCTGTTTTTTTCCTGGTAGCTATAAAGCAAAACACTGTCATATTACATACTTGCCAATAAATTCAGCTTTTGTCTTATACACATTGGTCTACTTCGTTGCCCTCTCATTCAATTATTCCACAATGATTTGGTCATGCAGACAAAAATATGGCACTGGGGGAGCTGCTCTAGCATATAATCCAAAAGTTCTTCAAATGCAAGCAATTTCCAAAGGGGGTTAGTTTCATAGTTTCCTCTATATTCATCTTCTACTTCCTCCTTAGCAGGTGAGGGATGCAGGTAAATTAAACAAAAACCAGAGTGACATCTCAAAAGTATACAACAATACCCCTCTAACTCTTATTTGTTCAGGTGGAGAATGAGTGAATTGCTCTTTAAAAAAGCAAAAGCGGAAAATGCGAGTCACCCTTCCTCTTCCTTCATCCATCATTCACTCCATCTCCCCAGCCCTGGAAAAATCCTTGGCCTCAGTGCCTGGGACTGGGGCAGGGAGGAGGAGTACAAATGCTTGGAATGTGTGAAAAACGTGAGTCATTCCCACATGTCAACCTCTGGCTCAGCTCCTCCTCCTATTCCCACATGTATGTTGCCTTCAGGATCTTCTTCATAAGCTCTTTTATCCATGTTTTAAAGTTGTTCATGTCCAAGCAAACTATTGTTGCTGCTGCCTGGAACATGCATTGTTTGCTTTACTGGATTTTTATTCAAGGAAAATACTCCAGAAAATTAAATGTTAAAGCTTTCACAAATTGGGTGCGATCTGAAGTCTCTCTTACATCAATTGCAAAGCGTTAAGATCAATTCCACATTTATAAGACATAGTATGTTGCCATCCTAAGATGAACATTATCCTGAGAGTAGTAGAAAACAATGGTAATTTTACAGTTACAATTACCTATTTTTCACATTGCTTTTAATTCTTATAAGAATATTTCCAACAGCACCTGGAGGCAGCAGGAGTGGAGGGGATTTCCTCTCGAAAAGTCATTAGCCCTTATGGCACACTGACTGCTCTCAGCGCTTTTCAATAACTGCAACATGCACACACACTCCGTGGCTTTGTACTGTACAGCTGTTTGCCTTCCTCCTGATGTCAGCTGTCTTTTCCATACAAACATGGTTTTGAATAATTAGAACTACTTGAAATCACATTTGTGTGGTCTCATAATTTATCATCAGTGAATGTGGCATTTCTTTTCAGGCAGTAACGGAAAGAACACTGTGATGAACAAATGACATATATAGTACCCAAGAATAGAATAGAAATGCATTGCAGTGCAATTAAACTGACAAGATCATTGACAGTGATGGACGTAGAATTCAAATCCTTTACTTAAAAAATATTCTACAAGTAGGCTAAAAGTCCTAAAATGTCTTATCAGCCAAATGTACTTTAAATATAAAATACTTGTTATGCAGAATATAAATGATTTAATGTATTAACTCAGTGGTTAGTGGACCCAAAAGGGTCCTTGAGGGGGTTCTTGAGGGGGTTGCAGTAGGTCCCCAGCAAAAGGGAGAATTTAGGCTATTTTCACTATCACTGTATCCATAAGTCACACAATGACAGCTAGTATGACTATTTTGGTCACGATACACATTGGTATTTTGAACTTTTTCACATCCAATCACTTTCGTGAATCACTGCAGAAAATGCAATTTACAATATTGCAAACTATTATCTCATAACATGACAAAATACTTTTGTTTTATTACAAATTCAGAACAAACAGTGCGAATCTCTTGACTGGATTTCCACATTTGTACAGACGGGTTTGTTGTGTCTTGTAAATTGCGCGTTCACGCGGTTCCCCTGGCCTACCCAGTATCCTAGAGCGCTCGCTCCCGCTCCAGGCTGGTGGTGGAAAAAAACTGCAGCGGCTGTTACCGGAGCCAAGCAGAGAGGAGCTGTGTGCGAGAAATCACAGGCACTGGCAAGAGTTGAGCTACACACACTCGGATTTTCGTTGTTCTTGCCGAGGACGACGTTGTCAAAATCTGGATTTATGGCCGCCAAGAAGTGGTAGTATCGGTAGGAAGATATCCGGCGCCTGAAAGGTATGGAAAAGTTAGCTACGGGTTCCTTTTTCCCAAAAAGAAAGTGTCTCAGCCACAAGTATTGTCAGTTTCCTTCTGCTGCCAAGTTCCAGTTTGCACAGCAGGGGAATGTTGTGTCTTGACGAATAAGCTAACGGTTCTGTGAGTATACATATATAACACTTAATATAATAACACTTAGCTAATGCAGTACAGGGATGCGAAGACAGCGGAGAAGTTTGCTAGCCGTTGTTACGTTTCATTGTATTGCATGATAATGCTAATTAACGTACGTTACCGACTGCGTGCTGACTTCGTAAAGTCGCAACATAACTAACGTTAGCTGCTGCTGTCATTAGTTGACTGAGGTTCTAAAATACTGGGGAAAAGCTTGTTCAGACGGGTGATGCTGTTAGTGTTTGGTTTTGCTCAAAAGTTAGTTTAGCGTACACCTGGTTTGGAAAGGAGCCCATAAAAAAGACAACTTCTCAATGTTTACAAAATGGGATAGGCAGCGTTTAACTTACTGCTGCCAGGGACCACCACGGGTTTCTCTAGAGGGAACCAGTGGGAGATGGTTTCATTTGAGAGATATTCCACCGCCCCTTATGTTATTTTTAGGCTATATAACGTAATACATAGAGGCGAGTGGAAGGTGAAAAGGATATTTTACTATTGCAAACATGGTCAATGTCACGTGCTGTACGTACCAAGTTGTATGCAACAACAAACATATTAAAAAGGACTTACTTTCACCTAGGGCTGTACAATATATCGATATATGTGGCTTGATATCTTCTTAAATTTTGGATATCGTAAAATCCTGATATCAAGTGTTGTCTTTTCCTGCTTTTAAAGGCTACATTACAGTAGAGTAATGTCATTTTCTGAACACACCAGACTGTTCTAGCTGTTCTATTATTTGCATTTACCCACATAGTATAGTTATAGTTATATCAACATAACCGATGATTATTTATCAAACATCTCATTGTGTGCATATTTTGTGAAAGCACCAATTGTCAGCCCTATAATATCGCCACAGTATCGATATCGAGGTATTTGATTTTCTCCATATCGCCCAGCTCTACTTTGATCACACTCTCACCAAGTGGGAGTTTGTGATGGAAAGCATGCATTATACTGATTTGCCAAATAAAGAAACAAAAATCCTCCAGACTGGAGAATTAGTCTAAAAATAATAATTGATTCAAAGTGTATTTCCTTGAATTCACCCCTACCCTATAGGGAATCGTCCTGTCTTGTCCTCCTGTTCCATCTTTAACCTATGGTCCATAACATTTAGCTGACCCAGGTGAGACCCTTTTACAAAAAACTGATCACCCACATTAATCCTCATGTCAAGCCTTTTTCACAACACTCCATTGGGACATGTGTTAGTGTATTACATAAATTAGCTGTGGCTGTTACCCCAGGCTTTGAAGATTGTAATATTGTCTGAGTCACTTTTTAACATTGTTTTTTCTCTGGCCCCGGAAATCAAAAGGGAGACTGAAATTATAGCCTACAACATTCAATATCATATAAAATATACCAGTATCAATATTATGTTGGAAAAATGGAGATTTGAGCATGGAGGCACTGACATGTGATGACAGAAATTAGATTTTGAATGCAGGTCTGTAAATGAGCAAATTGGAGGTTGGAGTAGGAGTGACATTGGCATTTTTTAAAGGTGATATTTACACCTGCCAACTTCTGTGGTCTCAGCTGAGTTCTGAACCCTTTAGAGACTATTTGATCTGACAGACAGCTGCTTATGGTTTAAGAATAAATCATATTGCGTTGCCCGTTCAATGATGAGTCATAAAATGTGGTTTTGGTTCCCATTATTCTAAGCTGGCAGTGGCACCAGATGGAATGCAAGAACAGCATTCCAAAAAAAAAATTGTTGTCCAGAAGAGGAGTGTTTAAAAAAAAAAAAAAAAGTTTTCAGGTCATTGCAAAAACTTGTAGAAAAACCACAACAGTATTCACTCCAAAAATCCATATCAGTCAAATCTGAGTTGTATTTCTGTTGAAATCCATAGTATTTTTTTATTCTGATGCATTAACAAGAACAACAACCCCTTCTGTTTATGTGAAGAATGTGTTTGTGAAAGTGAAACATTCTTCAGTTTCAGTGTCACAAGTTCAGGCCAGTGAAAGTTGAAGGACACTCCCGCTCTACACCTCAGCCCATTAAAAACCAATACTGGGCTTTTGAAAAATAAGATCTTCTTTGTGCGTTCACATGGGACTGTAGTTATCAATTCTTGATGTTGTTTAGATCACCACTCGTGGGTTGACGGCGTCAGCAGAGGCAGTCGTCTAACATGGTTACTTCCTCACCTGTTTAAAGCGGAGGGGGAGGCTGATTTTGCAGAGATTTCAGATTTGCCTTCTGATATAAGTGCCCTGCGGATGCCTGTTCCCAAAGTACGTGGGACAAATATTTGCTGGATTGTTTCTGAAATGAGAACATACCTGACATTCTTTGTGGGGAGCAACAGGAAGATAGTGTTTTGTGGTGATCGTGATTTTCCTATTTTACAGGAAGGTTTTTGTGATTCACACTGTCTTTTACCAATAGAGGTAAAGTCTTGAAAGTTGTAGGATATACGCCTAAATCATCAGAAGATTTCATGACATTTGTTAGGCCTGTTTTATGGCCGCTGCTCAAAAGTCACAAGTATTTTATTTGCCTTTCACCTTTGTGTTTGCGTATCACAGACATTCAACTATTGTATTGATCTATGCTATTACAGTGGCTATGCTTTTTAGTAAATAATCTCTTTTTGTGTTAAAGGAATGTCATAGATGACTCACTGGCCTCAAGGGATATCATGAAATGGCAGTGCAGTGAGTCGTTCAAAATAAGTCCCTTCACATTGTGCATTAGGATGAAAGTTGTTTCTGTTTGCCAGAAAGATCAATGACCCAGAGCTTTACCTAAACTGAGGCTTATTTCTCTTTGTTCATAAAATACATATCCATAAGCTACATGTTTAGAAAGCTGAAGCCTGTTGGCAATAGAAACAATTATAATATTTGAATTTTGAATGATAAAGCAGAAACACTCTGCTTCTTTGCCTTTGTATGTTTAAAAATAATTAAAAAATCTTCCTTTTGAAAGCACTAGACAATTTTGTTATAATTTGGCATTTAAGTAAAGACGGTAATTGGTTATTTTGATTCCAATAAGCCATTTAAGGCATTAGTGTATTACTGTGTACTTACTGTGAAAAACTGTGTACTGTTTTTCTTTATATATCAAGTCATGGATTTTCAAGTAGCATTGTTTTCCCCCTGCAGTATAATGCTAATTTGGTAGGAGACGATTTAATTATGTATGAGTGCACGCTTTAGTCCATTTAAAAGATGTGAAATTATGCACAGTCCCTTTCCATTGAGTTGCATTGATCTTTGCCTAAATTAAATTCCAAATGATTTTAATTGTGAGTGGTAGAAAACAAAAGAAAAGGGTTTCCAGAAATAAGGGTACATTCAGAACTCCAACAGGTTGTCATCAAACCTGATTAATACTATATGCATGCTTATATTTTTATTATTGCACAGAAGGGCCAATTGAGATAAATGTAACCTTGGAAGAAAAGCAGTGTGCGCTTATTACAATTTCAAATGTGTTCCTTGGTCAATATGAATCTAACAAACATTTGGTTTTGAGTTTTAGAGAATGCAGTGACATAAATAATATAGGTAATTTGTTGGTTGACAGAATGCATGTGTATGTGTGTGCTCTGAAACAGATCTGTGAAGGAAACCATGACCCTTGACCTCTCCCCCTTGCCCTAAGCCAGGGCTTGAGCTGGGTAACAGGTGTGACCCAGAAGTTAAGGAGCGACACACACACACACACACACACACACACACACACACACACACACACACACACACACACACACACACACTCACACACTCACACACTGAAGTGTGGACTGGTAGCTGGAGAGATGCCATTTCACCTCCTGGGCACTGCCAAGGGGCTATTGCGCAAGGCACCGAACCCCCCCAATCGCCCAGGTCGCCTGTTCAGCAGTTGCAGCCAACTCACTCTGACATCTCTCCATTAGTTCATATAAAGGACCTGAGCGTGTGTGTGCGCGTGTGTGTGTGTGTGTGTGTGTGTGTGTGTGTGTGTTTCAGAACTGTGTGTATTGTGTAATAACAACAGAGTGTAAATTGTAATTTCCCCATTGGGGATCAATAAACAGTATGAATTCAATACATTATTAGTTGCATTAGAACAGTAGTGTGACACTAGATGCAAATCATATTACTGAAGTTTGGAAATTTTATTATTTCTACACTGATATGTATGTGAAAGAACGTAGCAGAGCCTAAATATTTTTGGAACTAATCAACCAGGAAAAACAAGCAGGCAAGAAACCAAACCAAGTGTTTATGTTGACGCATAATGAATGATGTTGAATTACTATCCCTCGTTGCATGGGCAGTTGTTTGGGTTAATGCATATGTAATTATGTAGGCCAAATAAAAAAAAAAAAAGGAAACCCAACAACAACAACAAAGCATCTGAATACTGATTTGGACTTTGGTTACTATGGCAACGGGCAGAGCGTCGAAGCACTCGGATCTGCCCTATTACTGTACCTAACCAAACTGTGATCTTCAACACAGTACCATTCCATGTTTTTTCCAAATGCCACACTCTTTGTGATAAACAACATTGTTCCCCTTTAATACCATCGCAGATTTGGCCATGTAGTTGCCCCTTAGACGAAACACTCCAGGTTTTAGAAGGTCAGTGGAGCCTGATAAAGTGCAGTTTGGGCTGGAAGCCATGTCCAAAACCTTCAGCTCTGTCAGTGATCAAGGAAGAGCTGGAGCCAAATTGCGTTTTGTTTTGAAACTCTAGCCTTGATATAATTTGTGTTGGCAGCTCCAGGTCGCGGCCTGTACCGAGTACATTTTGCAGCTATCAGGCAATAACATTGCACCTACCAAAAGCCAGCGTAGTGTCATTTGAGTCATCCAGGTAGAAAGATGTCGGAACAAATTAAACTAATCCTCTGGATTTCAGAAGTCACCCAAATGAATGGTGAAACATTTTTTTAGTTCCACACCAGTCAAGTAGATTTAAAGGTTTGTTTTTTATTACCAAAAACTTGTTTTTATGAACAGAAGCTCTAGTCTTTAATTGAAGTGCAATCTTTTCAGATGAGCTTACTGTTTTTCAGTTCTTTACTTGATTTCACACTTGTTGCATGTGACATGACACCAGTGTTATTCCAGGTTGGGTCAGAGTTATTATGAGTCATTTTTGTATCAGTCTTCAATCTGTGGCTTGTTGCAAGATGACGGATGATAAAGGAGCAGATTGCTGTGCCACTGTCATCTTCCATGAAGCCAGAAGGCATCTCCTCCTGCCTGGGTATTTGATGAGACAGCAGGGACAATCATCAATGTCTTACCAAGAACCCTTGTGTGTGCTGTGCTCATGTTTGTTTGTCTGTGTGACTATTTGTGTGCTCATGCACATGTTACACATGTGGTTAAACATGCAGCTTTGCAAAGATTTGTTTCCATATTAACAGCAACATTTGATTTACAATATTACATAAAATGTGAACATTTTACGACTAGGAGTGTTTTATTTTTGGGATCTCCTTGTATGTGGTATAATGACATGAAGAATATTGTATTGGTTAATAGTCAAGAGTTTTCATTACAATTGTCTATGTTACCATGCCATTGATTCACTGCTTCAAGAGAGATGATACAGTTCTAACATTTGTAAAAATCTGGAAAAGTCAATGCTAGGGCGCTGCTGCTAAGCTTTTAGCTAAGGTGGTTACTTGAGCTTGTCTAATGAGCTATTACCTGAGTTAAGGTAATAATGTAGTAATTCTGCATATAAAAAAAACTTGAATTAAAAGAAATTCTAATTGCAGTTTTTAATTAATACATTAGAATGCATTATTCCAATAAGTTTCTGTGCCACAGCTTTCACTATGCATACATAAGAGGACAATTAGCATAGAGGACGACCTTAATAACTTAACGCTGGCAAAAAGCTGTATGCTGCAGCCCAACCCTTGTCAAACTTTGTGCTTTTACCAAAACTTGTGATTTAAAATTGTCTCTCCTCCTCACAGGGCAGGCAGAGTTCAGCTATTCAGTATATCCTAAAATGACTTAATGGCTGAAGTTGTTAGTCAGTGATTTATTGGTGTCAGATAGCCTATTCTCCTTCTGAGCTGAATACTGGGTGTGGGATAGACTATTACCATCATCATCCTGATCGTCCTGTGGGGTCTATAAAACAAAGACTGAACCAGAGCCAGTGGTGATGTAAGGCCTTTTCATTGTTGATGTCTTCCAGACCTCTCACCTGTCTTGCTGCTTGTGAAAACATTACGATGTCACGTTAACGTTATTTTTTTTACTAGTATGGGCAACAGTTAACATAAAAACGATCAGACATACATTTAAATGCCCTCTGTAAATAGAAAATATTACATGTTGCCGCTGGTAGGGGCAGTAAATTACAACTTGACCGACTTTCACTTAACTACGGTGCCGTAAAGTCTAGACTCAATCAGATCTCCGTGATTTGCGTATCGACAGTACATTGGAGCGTTTGCCTTCAACAGAGCGACAGTAATAACCTAATATACCATCATTACTGAGATGAAACTACATTCTGAGTTATATTTGCACTGAACGCATTCAATAAACGGAAACATAACTTTTGTAGCGCACATGAACAGAGGCGCAATATTAGCTCACACATAAAATAGCACCCTCGTAAATTAGCCTACTGTTGCTAACATACATTCAAAAATCCTACATAACATCGTCATCAGACTTACTTATTGATGCACGCACACAGTACTATCCACAAGTCCAATGAGGGGACAAAGGAAAGTGTGATAGCATTCCAAGTTAGCGCGTTTTCTCTGTCGCTCAAGACCGCTGCGTCCAAGACGCAGAGCATGACCTTACCGCATGGTGATACGTTACTAGTCCAGGTAGAGCGAGCTACTGTACTGCCAGGGAGAGAAAGAAAGAGAGACTATATCACTACAAATAGGTTGCACGTAAGGGGGGGAAGTAGCTTCCACTTAAGGGACAGCACAGTGCAAAGACCAACGTAAGTTGTCAGTGACCCATCCACTAGAATTAGCGTGTGCCTGACAGGGTGGGGGGCGTGGCATCATGATGGTGGCCCTGGTCAACCATCACAATGATATCCTCCATCGACACAACCCTACTGTGTATGTTGTTATGTGTCATCGAATATTGCCCTCCCTAACTCGCGAAAGGTCAGATTAGCTCCATCTTTTGATGAGTTTTGTTTAGAAAACCTTGAATCTATGTAAGACACAATGTCATCAGACACAATCCATGTCATTAGAATCAGTGAAGCCATGTCATTAAACACAACGTGGCCGTGCAAACGTGCAGGCCAATGTATTTTTGCGGTGATAACAGTGATGAGCTCAGAACTGCGGTAGGCGTCACATCCCAGCCCTAGACGTCACATTAGCTATTGCTTTTGGCCGGCAGTGAAAACCCTAATGGAGGCAAATGTGGCAGCATGTAGAAATGAATGTTATCCCATTTTTGATCTTGAATGACCTGATGGTGAACTTCTGTCTCAGAACCCTTTAGGATTCCACCCCGTCTTGGAGACCATACCTCAGACATGGTTCCAACACCACTTGGGTTCAGTTCTTTGCGTACATGATTTTTCACACACTGTATACACTCTGGCCCTAAAGTAGATTCTCTGACCCTGAAACCCAAGGCTTCATTTGGAGATTCCTTCAAGGGTTTGTTCCGGCTGTGTCACATTCCAAATTCAATGTGGTCTGTTATTTCTCAGACTCCCACTTACTAACAGAGCAGTAGAATGGGGGAACAATGAGTGATGTTGTGGCTGTCGCCCCTCAACGGTATTTAGGGGATTCCAATGGCTTTTCATTAGAAAACTAAAGACTAGTAGTTTTAGAGAATTCTGCTATTGGGTTTGGTTAATTTGCAATAGTTAGCCAGAGTAGCCAGTCAATTACCCTTTTTGTGAGATTAGATACTAGCTAGGTCGAAGAGGCACAGTCTTTAATTCAGCTTATTAAAAGCTTAATTATTTGTTTGAATTTGACTAAACCCAGCCTTGTTTCTTTAGTAATTGTCCATGTTATAAAAGTGCTAAACCCCTTGTAATACAATATCACTTTCTGCAATATCATATATTCACCCAGCAAATTGTGAACATGTTTTGTTAATATTGGTTTTCTCTGGAAAAGGTTAGTAAGAGGTCCAGTCATGCTAACTGCCCAGACACATTTCCCACCTTTAGCACAAACTCAACTTGGCAGCAAAACGTGTCACAGCATTGTGGCTTTCAAATTAAAGTCTCTAGCCTATTATTTTCTAAGATCTGTGCATACTTGACCTTAAAAGTCTCAAACCAACAACAAGGACTGTGTCATGCAATGATTACTTGTATTATTACTGAATAATAAAATTCAACTTTTAAATATCGTAAAATGACCTAAAAGCTGCTGAATGCTCGTTGGGATAAAACAGAACATTTGGAAAAATGGAATGCTTTCCAAAATGCACTGAAATGCTTCGTGAATCAGCCAATTGGGCCATTTTATTCTTTCTTCTTTCCTCTTTGCTACATTTTTCTACATTTATACTCTTGAATACTGAGACTAATAGGTGCTTTCTGTATTACAATGAAATATAAAAACTTTTTTTTTTTTTTTTGAGAGTTTTGCAATCCTAGCTCCTAATACATCACTCAGTCTGAGAACTAACACAGTTTACAGCCTGAGGCTGGAAGGAGAGATGGCCCATAAAGACCAAACAATATGTGGTTGGAGATCAAAAACTCTGGATGAATCCAGTTTCCAATTTCATTTAGAGGCAAAATGCCTTCAGGCTCGGTCCCACAGTTCTGCATTTCTGGTGATTAAGTCTGTAAGTGAGTAAATCTGGAATGGGGCAAAAGCAAATAACTGAAATACAAATAAAATTCACTGTCGACACTGAATAAAGTGACATGCAGTCCCATGCATTTGGGCCCACCCAGCAAGTGTGCACATCTGCATGTGAACACTTTACATTTCTGACGCTGTCATCTTGTATCTCTGGGACTGGTGAAAAATATCCCCTGCATCAACAGCATGCCTACAGTTAGGCTTTTGATCAAGGAGAGGGTTTGGCACCAGTCTGGCCCAATGGCTATTGCTCTCTGGGATTTACCTTGACAGATAGTCTGACTATCAAAGACCCTGAGTGACTTTTGTACTGCACAAATGTCCCCATACAGGGAAACAGAAACTCGCCTGACAAAGTCTGTCCAGGGAAAAAAAAAAAGCCTTTCTTTGTAAGATCTTGGGAATGCCTTTATTGTGAATACATTTCTCAAATGCCTGTGGTTCAGTTGTTTTTATGTTGAAATTTGAATTAGAGATTTAAGTGGCGTGAATACTTAGTTTCTAAGTTGAACTGCCTTGACACTGTGTAAAACTCCATGTATGGAAGGATCATTTCCCGTGAAGGATCTGTGGTGATCTATCCATGCAAGGTTTTGTTTGAGTTAGTACAACGATTCCGTGACTGGTTGTGGCTATGTTGAGGAAACACAATTCTGGCTTACTGAAATGTGTTGAGAGCACAATGGGGTGCTTGTAAGTTTTGACCTCACTAACTCTCCTGGACTCAGCCTGCATCTTTAAATAACATGCTATGTGTTGTGCTGAAGACTCTCAGACAAACCTTGCTGCTGTTGGACTTGTCTACCATGGTGAACCTGAGCTCTGCCTGCTGTTGGAGATTACAGCGCTGGATGGGGGCCACTTCCATGCATGCAATATTACCTTGTACATTAATCTGAAGGAGGATAAAGTATGATAGGTTTTTGGAGCTAGGTTGTGGTGAGTTCGCGTGTGTGTTTGTTGGATATCAGAACGGTCATCAGGTCACCACTTAGTCTGCAGAAGGTTACATTTTATAAACTGAGTTTTGGAACAGTTGTGTGGGTGTATTCAATTTGGTTTATGGTCTAACTCTTTTATGTGGTTCTTAAGCTGCATCTTGAGTCTCATACATTACAGATGAGATGGATGGGGGTTGGTGGGTCTCTCTACAAATCCACACTTATTAATTGCTCTTCCTGATACTGCAAATGTATAAAACATTTCCTCCACAGTTCTGAATGCTAAACTAGGTCATCATGACTCACTTCTTTTCATCCAAATGGGAAATTTAGAAATGCTTTGCTTTTTATCTCTTGTTCTTACAGTAAGAGCCCTTGTCTTTTTTTCATGGCCGTTTCTAATCTTGTCCTAACTCAGTGATCAACAGGGACGACTAATAGGCTACTCTGTGCATCAGCTATTAGGAAAATTGTGTTAAAGGCTGAACTGTAGTATAAGAGAAATATACTAACAGTGTGGTGCAGCTACATTCTAATCAGTTTTATTACTGTTGTACTGCACAGACCATAAAGCAAAACGTGATGACATGAACCCCCAATTCCTTCATCATACTGTAGCCAAATGTTGGCACAACTATTGTGATAGCTGTAATCATTTGTATGTGGGCAAAGCAATAATTAGGTCACCAACAACCAGGATATGCAGTATGGCCAATACCTCAGTATTGATGAGGAATTATTTTCATATCGTATCACGATATCTAAAATCACATTTGTTCTTGCATTAAGCTGTAGAGTAAAGCCGGATTAATACCTGACACAAGGGCGTTACAACTGTCCACACCCCCCACAACACTAGATAGATGTGCTACAGTGTCTAAACTATTTGATTCACTTCAATACTGCGTCTTGATACTGTATGAATAATGAGAGGAAATTGTATATGAACTGATCAAACGGAAGAACAATTTTACCATACATTATTTGTCACTTAGCATTTCAAGGTGGTTATGACATTACACAACATTCCCACTGACAATGCATCCCAGCATTCCCTACCTCATCACTTGTAAACAAACATCCACTGCCTGACCTCGCCCGACACAGCAAGACATGTTTTCCACAAATAATCCTGTCGGTGCTGCTCAATTTAAATTTGCAGACTCACCCCATTTCCAAGTCACCCAGCTGAGTGAGGGCACATCTCAAATTACCTGTTTAACTGCTGTCGCTGTCTCACACACACACACACACGCACGCACGCGCGCGCACACGCATACACAGCCCATCCATGCTGTGATCTTATTAACACTATTGGTGCATGCCAAATCTCTGTCACAGTAACAACCCCTCACCTTCCCCGCTTGTTGTTTGGTGCGTGACATGATCAGGAGCACATGAAGATCGAAATGGCAAGAAAACAAATACTCGTATTCCTTCAGACCCTGGCCCACACTGGGCCCATACCACAGCTATATCAGGCTGACTGGGGCTCCTGGCTAGTGGTTCATAGGAAATGAGACAAGCGTGACCTGTCTGTCTAAGAATTGTGTGAAAGATAACATGAGGTAAGAAGGAAAAGAAGACCTTATTTGGACATTATCCACGTTTGTGGATTTGGTGTTTGTACTGACTGCTTGCTTGTGAAACTATTGCGTGCCATGAGTGTGTCATTGTGATGGCAGGTGGGTGTCCTGCCCAGATATTGGCATACAGCCAGTAGATCTGGGCCATGGAAGGAGGAAGAGGAGGTGGAGGAGGATTTGGAAGCCCTATGATCTGTTGACTGACAGGAACAGTGGCTGTGCACAAACTAGCCAATGAGTATGAGGCAAGCAAACAAGACCACAGCTGCACAAGCTCCAGCATTCAGTTTTATATTTTTATATGTCTGGGACAGCATATTGCAGTTTTTAAAGTGCAAATGTGATGTTTAAATACATGGATTGCTTTCTCCTTTGGTTTTTCTCTGGCACTGTAAAGAAGAATTTTCAAATATACATATAAGCTACGGTATATATTTCACACTCACCCTACATCTACCAGCACTTTTAATTAAAAGCTATCGCTTTTGCACACACACTCATAAGTCCCCCATTACATCTCCGCTAGTTAGCTGGGCATGTTCATTTACTGTATAAGCAATAATTAGGCTTGGTGTGGAGGGATGACAGAAAGGAGGACATGCATAGTAATCAGGCTGACTTTCATCATAAAGAGCTTTAATTAAACAGGTTTGTCAAAGTCGTTTTATACAAGGACATAAAGATCAACAACGAATAGAGCAAACATATCAAACATAAAATGAGGTCAGCCCTTGTGTGTCTCACAGCGTGTATGTAGCTGATGACAGACACCCCTTAGATCTATTTCTCGTAGAATTCATCGAACATCCTCTTTCCTTATGTTTAATCCATTCTCCTTGCATTTTGTGTACATCCACCTATATGCGTGGAGTTGGCCAGATATTTGTATCTGTTCATAAATGAAAGTAATTGCCCGATCCAAATTGCTGTATCCCATGCGACGGAACAGATTATAAGACTTTAAAATCCGTATTAAATGTCGTATCGAAACAATATAATGGTGACAACTTTCAAGCAATGCAGCAATGTCCTCATAATGGAGACCTAGATTAAAATGTAGTGCAACTAACTCATGTACCGTAGTCATTTCTCTAGCTGTCACTGTCTCCAGTATGGCCCAGGCTACATCAATATACGGCTTTCATGTTCTCACACTAAAGTTTTGCGTGCTCACATGAAAAAGCTTCATGTGTTAGAAAACTCCCTACTGGACTGATGAGTCTACGTCACTCCTTGGACTCACGCATTTGCACACATGCGCAAGTTCGCCATTTCCTTTTGTAGTTCGCTGCGGACATGAGTACAGCTGCTCCTAAAGTTGCACGTTACTTGTGTAAATCTTCCGTTGTGTTGCCATGTGCGTTATTGAGAACAAAACCACACAGGCACACCTACGCAAAGGTTTAATGCAAGCAACAAGCACTGTATTCAGTGTTTGATCTGGATATCAGTAAATCTGTTGAACTAAAACCAAAGGTTGCAGCAACTCTCTTACCGGAATTCATAGCCAGCTCGGGTAGCGCCAGTGATAACGTACATGGACTTCACAATGTGCTCACGTGAAACTAAACTGCACATGAAGATTTTGCGTGAGCACATGAAACTAAACTTTTTTTTTTTTTGCTCATGTCCACTTAGGGGCTCCGTACCTTTGTAATGCCTGATATCTCTAAAAAAGGATGGCACTCTCTTTGTCTCTTGGTGATGCCATTATATTTTGTACTGTAAGAACACTGTCCAGTAGGAGAATCTTTCAAGCTACTAAGGGTGGTTAAAACAAGGCTGAATTCCATTACTGTTATAAAATGACTGACTGGAGTCATCTTGCACAGGGGTTCCCTGCCAAAGATGTAAAGCTTAATGGGACACTTTGCTGAAACAAATGCTGCCACTAGGGATTTACAGCGATTGTGAAGTGAGACGCGGAGCTTTGAAGAGGGAGATTGTCTTCGTGATTAGCTTTACAACAGCTTGTAGTGTGAATTCAATTCTACACATACATACTCAAAATGCCGGCTACATCACCCCTTAGGGTAGTAGTACGTTGTGCCCCTGCGCAAGTTAATAGGCTTCCCCAAGGAGTGTGAGCTTGATCCTGAGTGATGTCTTTAAGCCCCCCCATTGAGTTTACATCACTCGGTGTTTTATCTGGCTTGCTGCAAGTGGAGACAGTTCTAATGGTCAGTCTGTGTTTTCTTTGTACCAAATGAAGTTTCTAGAGCTTGTTGGGTCTGCCGATTTGTAATTAGTGTCAACCATAAACAACTGTAATCCCATTGAGCACTGCCAAGGGTGGCTGCCCTCACCACAACAATCAAGAGTTTCCCTTTTGCCCCCATATATGTGTGATGTAAAGCCAGCTGCCTGCCGTGGGAGTTGAACGGGGGCTTACCGTATGGAGAGAGGGGAAGAGAAAGTTGTGCAGGAGTTGTGAGGAGAAACATTGATTGTGAAAATAAATACAAATACAATTAAAAGAAGAAACAGGAAGGGGAATATACCTTTAAAGTCTGTGATAAAGAGGTTATTGTTAAGTAACTTGTAGCCGGGAGATGTCAGAGTCCTTTCCTGTCCTGCAGACTTCTATTTAAATATAGAGTCTGATGCCATCTAAATGCAATGCAAGCCCTCTGCTCTAGGATCAGTACATGTTTTTTTTCTGCCCTGGCTCTAAGATGCACAATAATGACATCATGGCTAATGTTCTACAGGGTAGCTCTCCATTCCGGTAATTTGTCCAGTCGTTTGGCATGCATGCCTATTGTTTTACAAATTTGATATCCCCTCAGTCACTTGTCACAGCCTACCTATGCTGCATTTCCTCAATATGCTTGAGTCATAACACTCCTTTTACCATGGAAACAGTGACAGCTTTACATTGGGTTAGGTTTGAGCAGACTTGTGTGAGTCTTTTGTTGATGGTTTTTGACTGTCTGTGACCATATTTTTTTCAGATGTTAATCCAATTTGTGATTCACACACCCTACAGCTGTTTAGGTATTTATCAGAGTAATTGTTGAATGAATTTCAGAACTACAGTATGTAGACACTGGATTTGAGCAAGAATTTCACATCTTGGAGAAAAACGTGCCAATTCTTCCTTTGCAGCCACAGAATCTCTGAAGTCTTTTTAACTTCATCCAGAATGCCCAACTTTCCAGGCTCTTGTAAAGGTCATGGTGAACTCTTGGTTGTTGTCTTGGGAACAGGGTCTTAGCCTGAAGACATGCTCCATGGACCATTGCAAACAGTCGACTGCCTGTGCTGTGGCCGCCCAGCCCACTTAGTCTGCACACACAACCAATCTAGGCACATGGCTAAGAGGAGGAAACATCTGTACATTTAATTCAGACACCAGAATGTTTTGTGAATGATAAGGAGCACTGTTCCTGGCTGTCAGAGTAATCTGACGTCTTAAAAAGATACTTAATTTGTGTTAAATGTTGTGGTGTTTGTCACAAAATAAAATAAATGTGGATCCCCTAAAAAGAGGCTCAGATACAATTGCCCAATGCCCAGTAGCATCTTCTGGACAGCCATCTCCTACGTAGCTTTACACTATTTTTTAAACCATATTTCTTTGACATCTTTTTTTGCATGAACAGGGTTGTAATAAGCTAGTGTGTCAGTGTCTTTGAAACTTTTTTTTGCTCTACAAGCCAGCCAAGTACAATAATGTCACAATAATGTGGTTTGACGGCTAGTATAATGCACAATCTTTGATTTATGCTCTGTTGAACTTGGCATGCTTCCTTCCTATAGGAATCTCTTAGTCTTATCTTGAGTTGGCGATCAAAAGCCCAGTGCATGTATGTTGCCAAAGGCTGACATCTTAACCTTTCAAATCTTGTACTCTTGACTACAGTGTCCAGTCTACTCAGACTCTTGTTTTTTTTGTCTGAGTGATCATTTCCCAAACGTAATGCATGAAAGTTGTCCGACATGGCATCATAACAGCAGCTTGTGACTCAAAAATTGCCTGCGGAGGCATTATAATATAGGCAGAGCTCAAAGAGTGGGTGTGAACAGTAGTGCTGTTGGGATGCAATAAAACAGTTTGCATCACAGTAGCAATTGCCTGGTGTGCTCAGCTCTGTATCCGCCCTGATCATCATTGCTTAACTGCCATAAAAGGACATATGGAGGTGTATAGCTATCTGCCTACTAGGCTTGTGGAAGACTTAATTGCACGTATTTGGCAGGGGATTTAGGAGTTCTTCCTTTAACAAAATGTTAAGTTTTTCCACTCAAAATATTCAATTTCACATAATTTGGGATCATTATTATTTTAATTCGGTTTAGGTTGTGCCCAAAACAGCTTGGGTGCTGTCCCCTAAGCCTTAAAATGGTAGGGAAAACCCTGGCCTACGTAGAAATACTGTAGTGCGCTGTCAATTAGAGCCAGAGGAAGGAAGTGGTCACGGCTAAAACCAGGAGCAAAGGTAAGCCCAGTGGAGAATTGGACTGACTGCAGATTAGACTTTATTTCTTATTTCTGCTCTTATTTTTTAATTGTAATATGTGGGGCATTTTGGACTTTTAAATACAATTCAACTTGAAAGTGTTCTTACTTTCATTGGGATGCTTGGTTTTCTCTTGTACTATATATCTTTGTCACTCTCTTTATGTATGGCTTTGCCTTTACTAACTGTTTTAGCAAGGCACAAGTGCCAAGCCTCTTGTATTATTACAAAAGCATACTAATTGTGATTGAGATAATATACACGCAAATTACATTTAGTTAGTTTGAGTTTTGCTAAAAAGCATACACCTTCACAAAATGAACGGGTACTCACCCAGACTTGGACATGTGCACAGCACTCACACCTGCATGTGTTCACACAAACATTCTGTTTACCTCCCCCCTTCCTCTGCCTACTGGCAGCCAATATTAGTGTTGGATTATACATTAAAGCCTGACTCATGTTTAGCAAGTGGACCCTCTTAAAACAAAAAAAAATAAAAAGTATTTCAGTGCAAACAGACTCCCCACCTCTAAACCCTTGGCTCTGATAGTTTAGAGCCACTAGCTGGGCTCTACACTAATTCCTTATATAGCTTGGTTTCTTGCCTTAGCACACTACAGTATAAAGAGGGCGAAAACAGAAGGCCATGCCTGCAGGGATGAATTTAGGGCAGGGGAGTGGTTCATGACTAATTCTGTTGATGCATGGCTTTTAATGAGAATTGGGACATGACAGTGTAGAATGGTTCGTTAGTCTGTTGGCATTATTAAAGCATAATGGCTTTTTGACTGGGTGATGTGGATGTTTATGAAGATCATCCCACATCAAGTGGGAGCGCTGTTGATTTTCAGGCTCATTCTCAGCTTGGGGCCTTGTAGAGAGACATTGTCCACAAAGAAATCCTTTTTAACTTTATGTAAAGCAGATTATTTCAGAGATTAGTCTTTATTTTCTCACTTTTAGCCTTGGTCACAGATTGTGTGCTGATGCTGCTGTTTGTGACAAAGCAAGCTAGTTATGAATTATATTCAGTTCTATCTGCTTGACCGACCTCAACATGAAGCAGACAGGTGCCAAACTATACAGGTTAGTTTCCTTTTTGATTTAGATAATTGAGCAGCTCAGGGTCCACCTACCTCCACCTGACCTTTGTTAAAGTGCCATATTTTACCCTTGTCCCTTTTTCTTTTGGGAAAAACCTCCATGTATGGGAAAACTACCAAATGTGGAATTTATTTTGATTGATTTGTCATCCGATTTTAGTGATTTGCTGTATTCAGTAGGGCTAAACAATGTTTTTTTTTCTACCAATTTTGCGATTTAATTTGCGATTCTTTTTTTAATCTCTTTGTCTTCTGTATTATTCAACAAAAACAAGCAATAAATCATTATATAGTATGTACAACACAAGATTAGATAGATTAAGCAAACTGTTCTTTCCTGTAGGCCAGGCCTGGATGTGATGATGAAATTAGGTAATGCATGAATTTTATATGAATGACATCTTTTATTTTTAAGCCTTTTGTAAACATTCATATCAAAGTCAGAAACAGATCACACAAACTAAAGTGCTATTGCAGAAATATAAAAACAAATATGTGGCTTTACCTGTAGTATTTACATTATTATTTACTGTAATAAACATGTACACATGTGGATTGCACTTTTTAAACACTGTCATTGAACTTTACAAGTCGCTGCGGAGTGCAGACTGATTTGCTCTCGCGAGTCACATGACCAAATGGCAGCCTTTGCGATTAGGAAATTGCATTTTAACATATCGTGATATTGCGATTAATTGTTCAGCCCTAGTATTCAGTAACACTTAAGCCTGTTGCCTAGTTCAAAGATTTAGTACATATAGGAATTATAAATTGTTCTGTGTTTCTGTTGATTCAAAAGTGAATACACTAAATATTTTGTGTCAGTTTGTCACTTCTAAACAAAAATCTGAAGGCTTTTTTTTAATTAGCCTTTATCTGTGACTTCTCAGGAGTAGGTGCTCACCAGGAGCACTTGATGATGACATTAAGCTGACATCTGCCCTCTCTCGACTCTGCCCTCCCTTGTCTGCAGGAAAATTGGCTGCCGCATTAAGATGCCCTGTGGTTTTGTCTGAATCAGTGAGTTATGGTGCTTTCAGACCTGTAATACTCAAGACAACGGGGAGCTGCAAATCCTGGCAGGTAAGCGGAGGAAACTTTCTGTTATCTGTCATTATCAGCAGAAAGACAATTAATCATTAAAAATGCTGTTCATACCATTATACAATCTCTTAGTACATGACAGTAGATCTTTTGGTTTTTAATTAGCAGGGAGCTCTTTTGCATTAAACTAAGCCCTTCTAATTTCTTTGTGAGCTGCTGAAAATAAAAAATGAGTTTAAAAAAGACCATTTTAATGCCACTCTTTGTTGTGAGGGAGTTTGTGCCTTACTTCTTCTTTAGGAGCTTGGGCTGGGTTGGGAAATGTTGCTGTTGTTCGGCCTGTAAAGGCAATTGAGACATTAGTAATATTGGGTTGTAGAAATAAACTGCTGCATAAGTATACAAACATCTACAACATCACCACGACAAGGCAAAAACTAAAATATTAACTTCACACTTAACAGACAACAACGGTTTGGATGTGTTACTGTATTCATTGTGATAGCGTTGAGTTTAAATGTTTGAAGTAGACTTAGTATCTTATACACAGGGTTAGTCATCCTTGCAAAAGAAGGCTGGATGGTCATATTGTGTCTTTCAGTTTCTTCTCTTGCGGCCTGGTTTGATGTTTATTAGTTCTTTGATTTTGTGCCTGCCCTTCTATAAATCTTCCTTTCTGTAACTAGTTTTCTCACACTTTGGCACAGAAGAACCACTACAAAGCAGTCAAATTTGTCGAAGTGCTCAACAACCTCAAAGGGAAGTGAGAGGTCAAAAACATGCTGTACATACATTCAATGATAGGATATGTCATGTTGAGTGTAATACTGCATGTTGAAAGCAGTTTATATTATATTTGTATTTAGCCGACTACCTCACATGTTGGAGTTTAATTTAAGCCAAATTCAGATGATTTAATTGTTGCAGAATGATTCTTTTTAGTAGACACTCATCTTTCTCTTGCTGGAAAATGATTTCATCCCTTCTGACTTCATGACCAAGGTATGTCAAAATTGTAGCTGCACGTCACCTACAAGGCTCAGCAGCTATTTCTGGCCTTGTTTTGTTTTTTCGTTCTGTTATGGTACTACTTTGATGACTGAGACTGCTATGTTGTCTCAGTAAGTCCCTCTGCATTTAGCCCAACATGGTTGTCAGTGCTGTTGTGTTTCACATTGACAATACATATCTTTCATTCAGTTTTCTCTCCTCCCTGCTGTCAAATTGCTGTCAAAGGTGCAAAGGTTTAGGGTATCTGTGATCTACTGTGATCCAACTACTGTGGCAATGTCATGGTCTCTGTGAGGTCTCTTATGATTACAAGTCATAATTAGCACCAGAGCAAAATCCCACATTTATATTTACAAGGACTTTGAAATGAGCTTGAGCGTAATTGGACTTGCAAGATCCCTGGCTGAGTCAAGGCCAGCCACCACCCATTGCTCTCTGTTCACAGGCTCCCACTGATAGACCCTGTGCCATCTAGTCTTATGGAGGATCAGGGGGAGAGGGTTTGAGTGGGTTGTTTTTGACATAATTATCCTTTAAATGCTGATTCACTGATAGTGAGGTCTTTAACTTTATGTGTTCAAGAGGACGCAAGAATGTGGCATCCACATCTTTTCTTGATTTCCTCTGGGGAACCTAATTAGTGAGTCCGGATATGGGGGTGTTTGGGGTATAACTATCCAATGAATATATGATAGCAGCAGTGGTAAAGTCATAGCTATAACAGTTACCAAAGCCACCATGTGTGCTGTATTCATTGACACTCTAGAAAGTAAAGAATAACAAACAAAGGATTAATTTGCAAGTAAGATTTAATGATTTTTTTGGAAAATAAAAGTATCTGCCTTGTTCTGGTCATTGCTGTCAGCGCTTAGAAAGTACCACACGCATGTTTAACTCTTCCATCAATTTGCGTAGACATGTAAATAGTTGTGGGTTTGCTTTGGCTACTGAAGGAATGCAAATCAATTGCAGGTAACATTAGTATTCTACCCCAAAGCAAATTGAAACAATTTGCATATGACTGAATGAGACCAAACCATTAATAACCTGGTCAAATAATTTGAGCTTTGACCATTTTTCCACATAGTTTTGCAAAGATTTACTATATTTACTTTTGTTATTTTCAATCAGCTGAGCTAAAATGTCATGCAAGGGATTTTCATTCCATCCTTTTATATGCTCTCCTCTTTCCTTCATCTCCAACTATTTTTTTGTACAATCAGATGCAATAAGGTACTAAAGCTAAACACACAACAAATGAACACTCAAGTCAAGGCCCATCAACTAACCTCATTTTGAGCTAATCCCTTAATTACGATTGTTAGAACAAATGCAGTGTAAACACTTTTTCTGAACAATTTTCTAATTTTAGTGAGTAATTTAAATACATTATGTTTTTTTTTTTAACAGATGGAGTTAGAGTACAAGAGTAGCAGATTATTTCAAATAATTAATCTAATAGCTTTCATCATTTATCATGAGCCTTTTATTCAAAAGGTTATTTTTGTTTGTTTCCCCAGGCAAGTGGCAGCCTGATTATTGTAGTTATAGCAAATATGGTCATGTCAAAAAGGAACATAACACTAACATAACCCTGGTTTTCTCCATACTTTAAGAGCTACCGTAGATTAGGTTCATTCCCAAGGGGAAAAAAGATATTAGGGCACTTCCACCCAGACCTTCTCCTGCTAAAGTTAACATTTTCTGACAAAGAAGATGACGCATAGTGAACCCAATGTGTTCAAACTGCCCCTTCAGAAACAAACTAATTTTATCTTGACGCAGTTATTATGATGTTGGAAAGCACATACAGAAAAAAAAACTACTCACACAATATAAAGGTCTCTTAATTGTGGGATTGGTAGCCTAATGTTGGGGCAATTAATATGAATGGTTTAGCAAAATGAAAAACTCAAATTATACATAGATTATGAATTAAGTTGTAATTTTTATGACACCTTAAATAATGCCAGTACATCTACTTCAACAGGTCCAAAATTCTTTTAACTGTAGATAGTTTGCCAAAATAAATGCAATTTCTTTACTTTTCATTTTCATAATTTAGCAGTACAATAACATTACATCTTGTGGTTTAGCTACATAAGCCAAGTGTAGTGTAGTTTCTGACCACTCTGAAAGCCGCCCTGTATTGAATGGCAGTATGTATGTATTGATCCATCAAAATTACACACTGTTGACTCATGGAAGCTCTTTAAGTTACTCTGCTTATTGATTGCTGCTTTCCCCCACTATGATTCTCCTTGATAAATGGATTAGGATGAGCCCTGTGCTTTTTCCCTGTAGAGTTACCACTTCAACAATGCTTAGTAAAAGTGCCCTTGCTATCATGCTCCAACAGTAAACAATGTAGAGTTGTCCCATTAGGACCTCATTGATAAGGTTTAAATCAATCAGGCCATAGAAAGTATCTAACTTCCAGGAAGTGTAGTGTGGAAGTGGAGAAAGATAGACCTTGGATAGTGCTCTGTCCTTGAATCCCATTATGTCAATAACGCCAAGGACAGTGGCGATCAATACATGAGTGGGTGAATGAAATTAATTCCTATCACACGCCTGCTTTGCCTCAATCGCTGACTTTCCCTCCAGGCCCCACTAAGTGGACTGTGGAAACCAGCAGCTGTTGGAGTTCCCATCTGAGCACCTCAGAGAACGAAAGTGAATTTCACCAGGTCTAAAAACATCAATATCAAATGATTTATGGGTCAGCTCTCTACTCCACTTCTCTAACCGTTACTCAGAGGGAAACCTCAGTGTCACCAGTACAAGTCTATTGGATTTACAAATGATGCTGTCGGTTTTTATATATGCTTTGTATGCAAAATTGTCATTGCCTGATGAAGAGTTTATTTTTAGGAGAATATGTCTTCTGGCCTACATCCCAAGACCACTTACCACAATATTAAAATACATGCCTGGCTTTCTCTTGCCCTCGCCTGCTGATGAAACAAAGGTCAAGTAAGTTTGACATCCTTAACTTCCTAGGTCCAGTGGGAGTCTTGGTCGATTTAGGTAGCCTATTCAAAATGGTTTCAGAGGGGTGGGCAGTCTCCCCTAAATTCCACCAGGCTATGACCCCAGTCCCGTCAACATTGCCTGCTATAGTTATCCAAGGCCTGTTTCAACTTAGTTATGGCAGGAATGTGCCATTGCATGAGAAGAGGTCATCCTTCTTCATGGCCTGCTATGTCTCTTCCCCAGTCTTTAGTCAAGGCTGCCAAGATATGGACATGCTTTCCCACGCATGCAGCCACCCTCCCATTCATCTTGACTTTGCATCATCCAGACTATTTAGAGTAAATAAACCTATGCTCCAGTTTATTGTTTATAATAGACAAATAACTTGTTTCACATTGGATGAGATTTAGATTTCTGTGTTAGTTAATACTATTATTTTACAATTAACATATTTGTGGTATGCTAGCTGAACAGCTTTAGGGACAGCAATGTCAGTCTACCACTTTGGTTGAAATCTATTCCTGTTCCCCAGAAGATATAGCCTGCTGGCTTTGGTGAGCACCTGACTTTTCCTCGAGTGCGTCCACGAGCAACTACAACTACAAAATCTATTAGGGATGAATTGTGGTAACTTTGATCTGCTGACTTTTCTTCTTATGCCATCATCTGGTCACTGGTACTTGTTTGCCATATTGCCTGTGTTGGTTAATTACCAAAATATTCACTAAACCAACACGTGCAACATGGTAAACATTATACTTGCTAAACATCTGCATGCTAGCATTATCATAACTAGGACGTTGGCATGTTGGCATGTGAGCATTTAGCTCCAGCACAGCCTCACAGAGGCAAGATCATGGCTGTAGACTCTTGATCTTGTTTTGTTTTCTGATCTATGATTTACTTATCGCCCTACGCTCACTGCTTCTCCAAAATGCCACAAAACCATCCCTTGTGTTTTGCAATGCAATTGCAGCAACAGAATTTAAGCTGCTTTCCCATATGCATCTTAACCCATACATGCAGTTGCAATATTCTGTGTCTCCCATTATGTAGGTTCGGAGGCTTGAGTCTTTTCTGTATAAAATGCTTCAAGTGATTAGCGAGCTCAGGATATTCACTATAAATCTTTCATCGGCCCTAGGGGGAACAAACTCATGCAACATTTATAGGTAAAGCATGAAGGTCAATTAGATTTTAGCTGATGTTATATTGAAGACAGGGATATTAGTTGTACTTTAACACAACCAATAACTGCCTTGCGATTTAATGGAATGGATTAGTCATGTTTTCATGTGCTTAAGGGAGCAATTTGGTATTCTCTCAAACAATCATGTTTTGGTGGTTACCCAGTGTTTTTGTTTTCAGTCCTGAGTAATGTTAATCATCTGAAAGTGAACTGAAGTAAATGACCATTACTCACTGTGAAGTTTCCAGCCAGTCAGACTGTATGTCCAGCTACAGACAGCAGTTTTGGAGCTGGTACATTGTCAGTTATTGCCCAAGCAGTTATCAAGAGGGTGAATGGTTGCTGCCATGTGTTGGTAGAACATTGACCCTCTGGTGAAGGTCAAATTAAAAAAAAAAAATGCAGTCATCCAGTCAGATGCAGATAAGCTTGATTGAAAATTCACATAGTAATACTAATCTGTCATGGACATTGCTTGTCTGCCATCCTCAAATCAGCACTTTTGTAGAGGGGGATGTCCCTGAAAATAGATCTAGTTACTTGACACCTTGTCATGTAATCTGTGTTTCAGATTTATTGGCCACTAGTCTGCCCAAAGACTTTCAACTTGATCTGCGCCAAGCCCTTTAGTCAGACCACCTATTGTTTCGCTGTTAAGTCAACCTTGTCTTGCCTGGCTCTTCAAACAAGCTGAAGTTTCAGCTGTTCAGACCCCACCCCCACCCCTGCATGGTTTCTGCTTTGAAGATGGAATGAGAAATTAGATTTCATGCTTTGGAGTTGATATTAAAGTTAAAATTGAATATTTCATGTGTCACTGTTTTCCAATTGAGTAATGCCTCTGGCTTTCCTATTAAAGAACACTGAGCGTTTGCTTCATTTCAGCAGTGTAGTCACAGCTCTGTCTGCACAGTTACCCACCTGCTAAACATAAACTTGTTTTACAGCTTTACAAGCAGATTGTTTGAGTTTCTCTGATAGAAGGCCAATTGATTATTGTATAAGTGGCATGTATCTATGTTGATTTGTTTTTTTGGGGATTTAAACTCTTTTGAGAGGCTTGTAAAATGAGGGCATTTTGGCCTTTTTCTTGCCTTTAGTAAAGTTGTGAATGGGATTTCTGCTTTAGGTTGTAATAATGCCTCCTGCAGAGCTTAATCTTTTGGATTCAAACTATTATATCTGTGTTGTGCTCTTTGGCCCTTTGAGACTCAAATTGATGATTGCCTTTGGCAACTTTTAAAAAGACAATAAACGTGTATAGAAACTTTAAAGCATGTGACGGAAAACAACTGTAAGGGTTTTGCCATCCCCAGTTTGCATTGTGCACTTTACAAAATATTTATTCCAGCTATTATTCAAAGTTGATGAACAGACTGATTGGCAGTTGTTGGCCTTGTTTTTGACAAAGGACTTGTGTGCACAGAGGTGAGCACACACAAACTAATACATGATTGATGTCCCTCAGTATTGGAGGTGATGTGCAAGGCCAGATAAGGAAGTGGTAGAACATCGCCTGCAAGGAATGTATCACCCTGTCAATTTTGAAAGGATTTAGGTGCTATTAGAATCACATTATAACTGAAGGTAGAAGGTAGACGCATATTAATCCGCATCAGGTTTATTGACAACCTAGGAGCTGTCCTTTCGAATGGGACTGCTGAAAAGATATAATCTAGTTTTACCCAAATGAGGTTTTCAGGGGCTAGGGGCTCTGTAAAAATTAGTTCATGATATCATGTAAACATTGCTTCCAAGAAGAGAACTCGCATGGATTTTCAGAAAAAGGTATGGATAGCTTCAAGTAAGATCAGCCTCCAGTCTTTAGTACAGATTCATGTGTATAATTTCTCCCATCCCTGTCACAATCTTATTAAGCCATAAGCATATGAAAATACTGGTTCAGACCAGTGTAACTACTGACTATTGTCAACTGTGTGGATGTTATGAGAGAGGAGACTTGAGTTTGTCTGTTCCATATGTAATCTTGTCTTGTTGTGACTCCTCTACACCCGGCCAGACCCTGTTCACCCCACCCTGTTTTCTCAGCTGTGTTTACATGACAGCTCTCTGAAACTTGAAGGGTAGGGTGAATGCCTTCCTCTGTACAAGACTTCTGACATCTGTCAGGATCATATTTTCTTTGACCTGCAGTATGCCTGCATACTATCATACTTTCTTTTGAGGAAGATAGATGGTTAATTATTTTCAAAAGTCTTAAAATATTTTAATCATCTTAAATATTTCAAGTCAGTATTTAAGAAAACAATCCCACAAAAGGTTTTACCTTTAGAAGTTAAGAAGTTGTTACTAAATAATCTTGGATTCATGCAGCCCTTTAATTTTGACATTGAAATGCGAAATCTGAGATACATATATCTCATTATTTGTTAAAGTTAGCTGGACATTAATAACTCAAAATTATTCAGATGACGTATTCCCACCCCCAAAAAATATGCTGGGGACAGAAAGCTTGGATCTGCACTAAAAGGTTTATTCTGAATGCTGACCTTCCACTTTCCACACAAACCTATTTCCTCCTTTGGTCAGTTAGCAGGGAAGAAAAGCATCCATACTGCATGCATTATTGATTAGAATGAAAATTGAGCCTCTGCGCTAATGGGTAATATTTCATCTGTGGTGTAAAGCATATTTCGTACCCTCCATCCATGGTCCACTTCTTGGCCCTCACCCGGCAGTCCTGCTCTGTCATTGATCATTTGCGCTCTAATTTGGTCCAATTTATTCAGAATAATGTGCAATCTGAATGCTTGGGATTGACAGATTTGGTGGAGAAGACCAATATGTGGTGATAGATCTCCTCAAACTGTCAGTCAACCCCCAAGATGATATCAGAATGGTCCCCTTGTCTTTCTATTTTGTTGAATCAAACAATATCCTATATAATGTTCTGCTCACTGATATATATACTGTACAGTCCCCTATAGCAAAGTCAATCCTTGGATTTGAAAAACTTGAATTAGACTGATAAAGACACATTAGTTTACCTAAATGCATACTAGGGCTGCACAGTTAATAGAGTTTTAATCACGATCACAATTTTGGCTTCCCATGATCAAATGTGCGTGATCGAGCAATTTTTTTTAATGCGTCATTCCATAGAACGCTCCGGGTTTTTTTTTTTGCAAAGCCAATCTACTGCTCCGTAAACCACTGTCATGTGCCAGTCAGAGTTGTTCCTGCACCGCGCAGCTTAGTTTCTAGATGTAGACAGTCATAGAGGACAGAGTAACGTGAGGAAAATTCAACAGATAGCAGTTGGTTATACGTCGGTCTCAAGGTTTACCAGTTTACTGTGTTGTTTTTCAGACTACAGCAGTGACCAGTGCTAGTTAGTGTCTGTTAGCTCACAGGGCTCTAGGATGCAAGTAATATTTTTCCTCTAGGTCGCGCCGGTGCACCTAATGTCCTCGCATCCGCTGCAATGTTGTTATATCGATATGGTTTAATTTTGCGTTACATGACCCATTTATTCTATAAAGCCGTGCCTGCGTTGGATCTCTCCTCTACTCTCTCTCCTCTTACTCTCGGCGCAGCCTCACCACACAGCGGCGCTGGTCAATACTTCTGACATTTGTCCACAGTTTTAATTGTTATTAACACAACTGTATATTGTTAAGCATGAGAGGCAAACCTGTGTTTGTACCAGTGTTTCTGCTGGTAACTCTGCTATCGCGGCCGACTCTGCTGCCCCCCCATTCAACCTGCGCTGGACCCATTCATAATGAGTCAGCCGTCACTCTGTGAGTACGTCCATCGCTCTCCCCCTCTCTTCCTAGCTCTTTTAATCAGTTATTGTTGAAAACAAGTGAAGATGTTTTCTCAGAGATACATAAAAAAAAAGAAATCCTACACTGTTTATTTCAGATAGCTAATTTTCATTTCCATGTGTTGCAGCTATACAACATACAACTTCAACATAAGAAGAATTAAGCATAATATGGATGTGAAAGCGGTTATAAATAGCCTATCTGACAAAATATGTTAAAATCAATAACATTAATTAGTGATAATTAATCGTGATCACAATATTGATCAAAATAATCGTGATTATCATTTTGGCCATAATCGTGCAGCCCTAATGCATGCAGTTCAGTTTTACGTTAGCCAAGTCAACTTGATTTATTTTGCAAGGGCTTTTATAGGTTGTGTTTTCTGCATTTTAAGCAAGCACTCTAGTACACTGAAGGATACCAAGGAGTTGAAGCAATCAGTCAGTCACTGTTTTTCTTGGACTTTGTTGGATTTAAATTAAACTTGACAAGAATTTTTGCACAGGTTTTAATGTGTTGTATGTACAATATTCCTAGGAGTTTGTTAAATGTGTTTATTTTGTTGTATCCACTTTGTCTGTGGGTTACAGAGCAAGAGCATGCAGTTGTGTGTTTGACTAAATCTCAATTTTGTATGCATTACAAAGTCACTGAGTATTAATGTAATGTACCGCAGTACATTAGTTGAGAAATTAACTAAATTAAAGGTGCAGTATAAAGGAAGCCAGTACAAAGATGGATAGCCTTGAAAAATTAGTGTTTCCAACTAAGGCAGACCATAGATGTGGGACCTGAACTGTTCGTGTCATCAAGATGTAAACACTGAAGCTATGCCATTGAGAAAGAATGAGAGATGATTAAGACTAATTGCACCTTCTATGTTTCTGTTCTTGTACCATGGGAATAAACTTACAAAATCAGGCTCATTAGGGTTTAAGCTTTGGATGTAAGATATTATGATTACTATTGTCACTCAGAATAACATTTTCTGCTGCAAAAGATGCCTTGTATCTTCTTATCATAGCTCAGACAGCATAAAAAAATTAACATATACAATGTAACAACTGATCATTTGGGTTGAGATGCAAGCAAAAAGTGGAAAATAGACGCCTCTTATTTTAAGGCCAGTACAGGGCTCAACACTAACTTCGTAAACTGGTTGCCAGGCTTGGCTGACCAGCTTGGCTGACCGGGAATCAGTTTTTGGTTGCCGAAATTGACAAGATGTTTGCCGTGTTTTAAACTGCCTTCATTTGGAGCAATGTTTTCATATGTAACTATGCGGCACATTTTAACAATGAGAAAATGGCTTGTAATTCTATTTCTTATACCTCTCAAATAGGGGTGCAACAGATCACAAAACTCACAGTTCGGATCACGGTTTTGAGTCATGGATCGGATCAGTTTTCAGATCAGCAAAAATAAAAAAGTAATAAAAATAACTTTTAACAATTATTACTTTGGCATATGGTTTTTTTTATACTGGTGTTGTAATCCTCTAGAGTGAGATACAGACACACTTTTACACCGTTAAGCTGTCAGCATTTTAACCGTGCTAACATTTCCTGCTGCCAAGTATAACGTGTTATTAGGTTTCTGTTGCCTCTAACGTCTGTTTCGTTGCATCAGAGAGCAGCGCAGACATTTAAGTGCCACCATAATGAGGCACCAAAATCTGCGTTGCTATTCCATCCGGTAGATACTGGGAATCTGTGCCATATTATTAAACATTGCAATATTCTGTGATATATTGCAATTTATAACCTTTTTTCCAACTTATAATTTTTCCCAATTTCAAATGATGTCCCTAAAAGGAAACTTTGTCAACATCTGCTTTATCTGTTTTAAAAGATACATTTCTCAGTTTGTTCATATCACTTGCTGCCAAATGGGATTTTCAAGCAGGCAAACTGACCAACGCTTATATAATAAAAGATCAATACTTGGCGCCTGTGCGTTGATGTAATATTGCCACTGAAAAAAATCGCGATACTATGCTGTATAGATTTTTTTCCCCCCACCTTTTAATGTTAATGTGAACAGAAAATTGAGTTGCCTGTATCTTTTCACTGCAAATGCATGTATGTGGAAAGCGGTCACACAACAACGGAAATGTTGTGTTACGTATGAACGTAGCTGGGAGATCACCAAATCAAATATAGACTTCTTTTGAAATAAGATTTTCCAGTTTTGTAGGTTGTGATCTGTTTTTATATATTTAAAAAAAACACATATTGAACAGGTGGTTGCCAAAGGGTTGCCAATTGACTCAATCTGGTTGCCAAAGACAATCAGGCAACCGTTACTGTCGAGCCCTGCAGTAATGGCAGAAGTCTGTCATCTTGGCAAATAGCCGGAAGCAGACTAATGTATATAAGTGAATATGAAATGTATTTTGTAATGTTATATTTTTATCTTGTGTCAATTAATGATTACAAACAATGAAAGAAGCTGCAGAAAATAATCACATATCACTGTGGACCCCTAAGAGTAAATTTAATCCAAAGGATGCTTTTGTTTTTTGGAGGGATGAGGACTAATCTCTGAAAATGTAAACTGCTGTGTTACGTCTCAGGATTATGATTGTTTCCTTCCAGTGTCACAGGGTAATAACTTTCTGTCCATGGATTGATAGTCTGTCCCTTTTCTTTGGAAACCTTGTGTATTACCTCTTGCCAGAAGGCCCACAAAGCCAAATCTGTCTTCAGATGCCAAATGGCAAAAATGAAATTAGATTTTAGAGAGCTTGGCAGTGGATGGGGAAAAAGTGGAAACTATTTTAGAAGAGAAAAGTGGGACAGGGTTAAAAAAACTTACCCAGAAATATAATATCTCTTTCAATATCCCATCAAAGTGAAAAAGAAACTTGGTTAGATGAATCCCTGATAAAGTATTTTATTCACTGCAGTTTTTTTTGTAGATGAGTGTACATACTTTTCAGTACTAGGATTTTTTTTTTTTTAATATGACCAGAGCAGATTAACATTATTTGAACAAGATTAATCATTACAATTTTAAGCAATGATGAAAAGAAGAGCAGCTTCACTAAATAATTTAGTTGTATCAATTCTAACATTTGTTGGACTTGGACATGTTCTATTACATGAAATTGTCATTTTAAAGCTATTTCAAACCATCCAAGTTAACCAACTGCCTTTGATAGAGATAATGTAAACCATTATTGAGCTAGCATTCCTGTCCTGTTTTCCAAACTTTGAAGAACTTGTTTATATCTTCCCCTTCAAACTGCTCAATATAAATTTTTGTTCCCCCATCCTTTTGCATTCTTGGACATCCATTATGAATTGTGGACTGATGAAGGACCTTGCCAGGGCTCAATCCCCACCCACTACTGGTTTAAATTGAACTTGTCATGAAGTGCATACCTCAAGGATGAAAGGGGGAAGGAGCTAGAATGGTGTAGCAAGAAAAATGACATTGGAAAACTTTAATCATGAAACCTTCTGAGACATCTGATGTGCCGTCAGTCCCTCTCATGAACAAACTAAAGGAATTTATAGAAGCAGTGAAGTTAACATGTCCTCTTATTTACCATCTTTGATAGTGTGCTTAGTTTCCAGATTCATTTGGGAAATGGCAGTTCACATATCGCCATCATCTTTTTTTTATTTTGTCCTCATGATGCAGGCAATTACATTTGGCTACTTAGATATTGTTCTTCTGCTAATGGAAGTTAAATCTGTTCAAGGATCATTAGTTGCAGTTTGCAGCAGAAGCATTCTTGGCAGCCTTGTTTCTTCATCAACTGTTACACAAACTCCCCGGATAATATGGCATATTGCATGAAACACAGCTTGGTTTATTTTCCTTAATGTAGTCAGGATTATTGTGTCAACCCTAAACATTTCTATAAACATTTTCATCGTCTGTACCTGTAACTCACCTATATCTTTAAACCTGCTGAGCCCTAAAACTACACCTTCAAGTTTGTGTTTTCCTTGTTTTTAAAAAGAGTCAGATTTACATTCCAAATTATGTTGATATCAAGTCACATGACAGGCAAACAACCAGGGACTGAATGGCCATAGATAATATTGATTCCCCAATTTGTCACATACTGAATTAAACTATCAACTTTTCCACAGGCATAGAAAGAAGCAGAAGTATTAATAGTCGTCCCGTAAGCTTGTTACCAGCACTAAGGCAATATTTGATCACATGCAAGAATACTTCTCAGTAAATAATCTAATTACAAACTTCCAACATGCATACAGAAAGGAACACTCTACATGTACAGCTCTGGTGCAAATGACAGATGACTGGTACAAAGATTTAGACAAAAAAATGATCTGTGGAGCAGTCCTTTTAGATTTTACAGCAGCATTTGACATTATAGACCATACGCTTCTACTTGAAAAGCTTGAGTGTTACAGATTTATACCATCTGCAGTTAGCTGGATGGAAAGTTATCTGGTAAACAGATCACAAAGAGTCTTCTTTAATGGTAACTACTTAGACAAGGTGTTTGTGGAATGTGGAGTTCCTCAAGGGAGCTGCCTAGGTCCACTTTTGTATTCCATTTTTACCAGTGATTTGTCTCTCGTACTAAAAAATGCCAAATTAACGATGTATGCAGATGGTGCTACAGTATATACAGTACGTAAGCAACAACACCTGAAGATCTGAGGTCATCACTTTTTACTGTAATTATTGGGGAATAGAGCGAGAGCCGGAGCTCAAACTGTTTTTAAATAAAACACCAATCCAGCAAGTAAAGGACACTAAGCTATTGGGCATAACCCTGGACAACAAATTATCATGGTCAACACATATCAACAGTTTTGTCAAGTAAATGGGCAATGCATTAGCGTTAGTAAGGCGATGCAGACAATACATTTCAAATGATTTATTCAAACTTGTACCTTATACTCTTATTCTTTCCCAGCTTGACTACTGCCAGATAATATGGCCGAATGCCCCAAAAAAGATTTAAGGAAACGTAAGCTAGTATAAACTGAATAAAGTCACACACCTTGCTCTCCAGTGTCCGTACAGCGCTAACATCAGTAGTGTGCATTCTCATCAAGAATTAATCGCTACCCTTTTATTCTGAACTAATAACATGTCAAGTTTTACAATCAAAAAACATTTAATCATATCAGAATAGTCAGTTAAAACACAATTTGGAGTCATATACATATGCCACCAGACAGGCAATAGAAGGCCGATTTTTACTGCCCAGGGCAAATACTGATTTCTTTAAACGTACTGTGATCTATAGGTATATGAAAACATAGAATTATTTACCATTGTTATTGACTAAATTATCAAAGAGGTTAATATTTAAAGTTCCCAGGACATGGTGCTCTTTTGATGCTTTTAAATAGACCTTAGTGGTCCCCTAAATCCAATATCTGAAGTCTCTTTCCCAAAATTCAGCCTTGGTGCAGAATTACAGCCACTAGGGGCAGTCCCACAATGAGCTTTTCTCAGTGTGTGCTATTTCTGAGTCTGTAGCTTTTGAGGAGGAGAGAGGGGGGGCAAGATGGATGCTGGGTGTGTAGCCTAGACCAACTGCCACTTTGCTAGTTTGAAAGCCATGTTAAAATACACGTCTTTCTCTCATGGGTGGGCCACATTCTCTGGGTGGGCAAAGCAGAGAACGGGGAGGTAACATTGCCCCTTATGACCTCATAAGGGGCAAGATTCAAAGGCTCAAAGGCAGAGCAGGATACCCAGGGCTCGGTTTACACCTATCGCCAATTCTAGCCACTGGGGGACCAAAGGCAGGCTAGAGGAATTCCTATTAATTTTAAAACACTTCATAAAGTGAAATGTTTATGCCACTGGACCTTTTTAAGATTAAATATAAAAACAACAACTTAAAACATATTTGTAGACTGCCAGGCATTTTGGGAATCTTTGATTATCTTCATATAAACTAATGTATGCTTTAAATGGGTTGAGTAATATTGATTGTAATATTAAATGTATGTTTTAGATGTTAAGTAATGTTTCATGTACATTCTTAAATGTATGGAATTATGTGTACTGTAATGTTTAATATATAATATAATATATAAATGTGAACCCCAGTAGCTGTGTTTAAGGGCACAGCTAATGGGGATCATATAATAATGTAAACTAAACAGACTGCTGTTGTTTAAACTCATCATTACATTTTAAAAGGTAAAATTCACAGCAATTCAGAGCTACACTGTTATGAATCCCCAAACCCTGTCAGGTTGCAACTTGATACGGCTTTTAAAGCCTTCCTTGCCTGGTCCATGGATCTGGCTGTGTTGTGGCGTCCTGTTGCTGCACATCTCTCACAAGCTCAGCTGTTGATGGAATGCAAGGTTGGTTAAGTTGAACTATTTCTCAGCAGACTGGCATAGATGTGCAGGCATCAGAGTAAACAATTTCAGACCAGAGCCAAGCATGTCTACAGAAGTTTTCACAGGTTTCCCTATGATTGAAGTTATGGTTACAGTTTGTAATGCTTCAGGTTTATACCCTACTATATAAACTATTCTTTTTTTTTCCTCTTTGATTTTTAGTGTCATGATTTAATTTACTGCATTTGCTTGGAAACATCAACAGTCTTCTTCCTGTATTCAGCCAATATCACAATATCACATTACTTACTAAAGCTATTACAAACATGTTCTGGCATTTGTGAATCGATTCAGAATTGTAGAAGAAAAGCATCATGTTTTCATCATGAATCAATTTTTTTTTCACCCACCCCTACTTAACAATATAATGCAAACCCTATTGTGTGACATTGTTTTTTTGTTTTTTTTTATTATATCCCAGCTGTTGTTGGTACTAATGAGTGTTAAATATCATCTTTCCAAAAAAGAGTATTATTTTAGGTTGGAAATGTGAGTTTCTTATCCTCTCATTATTGGCGGTATACTTTTCGCGTTGAAATTATTGAGAGGACATAGACATGGGCAGAATTTGTTTTTGCCTTTGTCTTTCTGCTTGACAGACCTGAAGCAAACACTCATATAATATGCAAAAGTATCTAGCATAATATTCTTTTGCAAACTCGTCTTTATAAGCCCTATTATCCAAAAACTTGTTTCATTTTCCACACTACTCTTTAAAGTTGTATGTACAGTGCTGCTTGAATCAAATCCTGCTTTCATAGTGATCCACAGCGTAGCTACACGTGACTTCCCTCATTATTTGGTACCCAGTGAATATTACGAATTAAACTTCAAAGGGCTAATTTGAGCCTGACATCCTATAAATAGAACTGAGCGACGCCAGGCTGTAAAGCGCAGCAGGGATTGCCTTTGCTCACTGTTCTAATGACTTCATTTCTATGCATTGCGAGCAGCGCTGATGGATTTTGATGTCTAGCTACACTATGTGATGACTCAGTCATCACATCTATAGCACTTATCATGATGGTCGAAGTATTCTGCTTGAGGACAGCCATGTGTGACGTTTTAATGAGTACTCAGAAAGGGACAGGATGACTTTGGCATGCAGTCTCACCATTTCTTTTTTCATTACCTGTCTTTCCCTCTGCCACTTATGGAATAACTATCCGTTACCTTTTTAGTGTCAAAGCAGACCCAGCTTTCTGTGATTATTTAGAAATCTATCCATTCAGCTTCAAATTCAGACGTGCAAACTTATCACTTGTTGTTGAAATTTCCTTTTTAAATGAAAAATATGGCACCTGCATGAAATATGTAGATCTTGTGGCATATTTGGTGTGTCAAAACAACTGCACTTCTTGTTACCTCCGCCACGGAGGTGATGTTTTTGGTTCTGCTCTGTGTTTTAGGTCTGCGCTCTCAGATTGCCCTTCCAGTTTTCTATTAAAACTCATGGTGGCATGTTGATGTGGTTTTCTGCTTCAGGAATGCATATCTGTGTTCTTTTCCCCAGTACTCTCCAGAAAAAAAAGCAGCAATTTTCCAACATTTGCTCCCCAGACCGGCGCATCCCTGCTATTGTACCTTGCATTGTGTTTTTAGTATGTGCATCTGCTGACACACATCAAATGTGGTGTTGTGACATGGCCTGTGTGTGTTGCACTGCATCCTTGAGTCCAGCAGAGAGAGAAGTGGTCAATTTAGAAAATATGGCCCAAAAAAAAAGTGGCAAAGTGGCGAGAACCAGCATTGGAAATGCCTGCTCTATGCCGTGGATGAGTTGGCAGGGGTTGCACAATTGTTAACGTTTCTTGACCTTTTGCAAGATACCCACAGCAGCTGTAATGAACAATGTGTACATGTTTCCTCTTCTAACATCTCAGAGACCACCAGAATGTTTAAGTTCCAAGTTAAAATTGTAGTTGTTGTCCCTGCATAAGGGTTTGATTGGAAATATAAGCCTTTTGTGAATCATCATCAATGCTTACAGGCCTGGAAATTATTTTCAGTTTTTTAAATGAAGTGTGCACCATACTACTGTACAGTAAGTTTCCGTTCCCCTGCCTTTGGTTAGCATACATCAAGTAATCTATTGTAGAGACAACACAAGGGAGAAAGAGTATCGTACATATAGTATAAGTACACTATATATATGATGTGGAGTCACTCATCTGAACACTTTGTCTTTTGTATTTTTTCTTTTTTGCTCAGCGTGGTGGCACAGGAGCATAATATTTTGCCCTAGTAACCCTTATAGGCGCAATATCTTCTCCAGCAGGACTACAAGCATGTAGTCCGCCATTGTTGTTGTTATGAGACATCATTGAGGGGTGTGGCGATGACATTATCGATTTGCAAGTATGCAGCTTTGCCGTCCAAACGAACTCAGAAAGGCGCCGTTTTCGAATTTTTTCCCCCAGGGACCAGGTTTCTAAAAAGTGCGTTTTCAGGCAGGTCATTGGACGATCGACCAAAATGATGCAAAACATGTCTCCGAGTGGATGGCCTCTTTTGTCTCTGCCTCATTAAGTCTCCCTCTTGTGTCACTCTCTGTTTCTCAGAGGGTACTTCACAGGTTCTTATCACATATTTTGTCTGACAGGCCCTCGGAGCCCTGCTGCAATCAGCCCAGAACAGGAAGCCAACATGAGCAGACTATGAAGAGGGCATTATTTTGTACTTAAATTTCATGACCCTCTTCTGTCTTTCCTGTCATCCCACCCTCTTCCTCTGTTCATCTCTCCCAACTGTTGATAGGAACTCATTATCTTTACTTTGGGTATTAATTCCTCTCTAAAATGTGCCCTTGTCTTGAAAGTTGATCCAGAGAGAGTATTGAATTCCAGTGAATGCAGTGCAAGAGATTTCTTTGAAATGTTAAAAAGCCTGCAGAAGGACATAGTGTTCACCTAATGTGCAAAAATGAGTAATTCTCGGGGAAGTGGAAAATCTACAGATAATGGCAGTTATATTTTCAACATAAGGAGACAGTGATGCATAGACTAGAAGATTGGAATGAGGTGATCGCTCAAAGTAAGTATGTGTAGATATGATGTACCAAATGGCTTATAGTCTGTTGGTTTAAATATGTTGTGTGCTTAACAGTACTCAGAGTACATACATCCTCAGCATAGGCTTTATTTTTATGTGACAGCCTAATATTTTGACTAATAAGTTATATGTGTTGGTGCAAGTTTCATCTATTCACCCCATCATCTACTTAAAGCTACATTGTGTAACGTTTGTAGTTGTTCTTTATCAAAATCGGTGTTACCCTTTTTCATCAATATTGACCACCACTATCAATTTCAAGTATTCCTATCGGCTTAAAATTTTACATTTGTGCTTTCATGAACTGGGGTAAACGCTCCATGGTATTGCGCCATCTTGAAATATGTTAAAAACAAAAGTGCCAGGGGAGGATCTGGGCTAAGTTAACTGACCCTTGGCCTTCTGTCATTTTTGAGTGCCCCCCAGACAAAGTTGAAGTTGAATATCCTTGCACTATTAGATAATGTACTATACTTGAACTATGACTCAGTATTTTATGGTTACAGATTGATATTGCACCATTTCATCACCCTCCCCACTTTATGTTCTCCAGTTGGGTTCGGCTATTAAGTATCTCTCTCTCCTGAATACTTCATGACGTAATGCCCATCCTGGCTGAGTGAAATGCATCAAGGCTTATCTGGCATCGTTTTCCTTCTAATGCTGGCGTTTGCCCTGAAACTGGGAGGGATTCTGCGATTTCGCTATTGTTACTATTTAATAGGCTCAAATGGCCCTGTGAAGTATTAATTTTAAACCATCGCCACACTCTTGACAAGTAAAGGCACAGTGGCCTGTGTAGAGTTTAATTACCTTGTAAATTATCTTAATATTTTTTTAATTTGACCTATTTCTGTTTCTAGGGAAGAAAAATTAATTACACTCCCCCATATGTATGTCATCATCAGATAGGACTAATGCCTAGTGTAAGACGTGTTGAAGGGCTTTAGACAGGGTGTGATTTTCAGGGGGTGGGGGGTGTGGGGGGCGGTATCCTCAAAGTAAACAATGCTACACCAATAGGCCATATATTATATACCTAAAATATAGGTATTTTTAACTAAGTAAAGCGCTGTAACAGGAACGGTCTATAGTGCAATAGAACGATGAAATCCGAGCGGCATTTGCTGGTTGTATTTAGCCGCTACAAAGCTCCGGGACGCCGGCTACCAGCGGCAGTTGTTATTCTGCCATTAGGTGACTGTGAGCTGGCTACAAGCACCAACAGATGACGGTCCTTTCGGGGGCCAAGGTAGTGGAGTTAAGCCAGAAATAGTGAGCGTCTGCGGCGATGATAGTTTAGTTTAGGCACCTGAACAACTAGTTAAGTTCAGGAAAAAGATCGTGGTTTGGATTGAGACTTTTCCGAGGAATGAACGTGCGTTTCTTGGGTGAAGGTATTTTGTTTTTGCCAAGAAGTAAACTCGACTCTTCGGCTTGAAAGAGCTGTGTGTTATGTTGACACCACGTTGTGCTATTTCATTTATTTATTTTTTTTACTTTATTGCCCAAATTAAACATTGCAGGCAATTTTAGCAACACAATACAATACACTTAATCTCTTTCAATGAGAGGTCAAAGAAACAAAATAAAAAAAATAAAATAAAAGGGTCACCTTGTGGTTGAGCTTCATTCAGCTCCCATACTGACTACATAGAAGCAGGATGAATAAACCATTGCATATCAGTATGTTTGAATTATTCTAAATCAAGGCCGTGCTATTTCATTTTAAGTTTATTTTCCTTTGAAAGTTGATGTGCATATTTAAGTGTTTTGGCATGCCTGGCCGAGTGGCACTGTATCCATGGTACTGAAAAGGGGATTTCATTTTTGCATGTTTTGTTTTGTTGTGCATGATTAAACCACTTTCTCTGCTTGTTTCACAAATAGCACCCTGGCTTTAGGTTACGTGGTTATTGCAGTGGTGTTGTTATAAAAGTATACCAGCATTATACCTAGGGCTGGGCAATATGGAGAAAATATATCACTATATTCTTTACCAAATACCTCAATATCGGTATTGTGGCGATATTGTAGTGTTGACAACTGATGCTTTGACAAAATATCTTTACACTTAGATTTAGCATAAATATTCTTTAGTAATGTGAATATAATGACTAAGTGGGGAAAAGGCAAATAATACATTAGCTAGAACAGTCAGGTAAGTTCAGAAAATCACACCAATTTACTGTAATGCAGCCTTTAAAACCAGCAAAAGCTAACAACCTATGTCATATCACGATATAACAATATCCAGAATTGAAGACAATATCTAGCCTCATATCACGATATCAATAGAATACATATATATTGATATATTGCCCAGCCCTAATTACGTCTGTTGCACCCCTGCTCTTTTCCTCTTATTCTTAAACACGCTCCTACTTTATATTTGTTTTGTTACAAATTCAGATTCCGACTTACCAAGAACTCATTTGATATTGTTGTTGTGTTTCTTCTGTACATTCAAGTCTGAAAAAGCTAATGTTTTCTTTGCATTCAGTCTGAGCAAAGCGTAACGTTTGTAATGTGTGAAGTAAAATAGCGAACAATAATAACATGTCAAGTTAAAGTTTGATAGTGATGTTTATTGTTATTTCAGAGTTTCCTGATTTTGACTAGACCTTCCTTAAGTTTACAATGAAGGCATTGTGTGTTTTTAGGCACAGTAACTGTTAAAAGAAATCAGGGCTGTAGGTTGATATTGTGAAGCACCGGTCATTGCTTTTACAATGTAAGCGTATTTAATATTCAAGGTTTTATACTATCTCCTTAAGGAATGCGAGAGTGTTCAAGCACACCTCTGATATACTTCCCAGATAATGTTTTGTCCCATTTGACATGCGAATAAAGGCACAATCTATCATTGAGTCAAAGCCAAGTGTCACTCACACACTGTGCTCTAAAATCTTATCCTAGAATGCATTTCATCATCCCCCCTTTACAAATAAAAAAGTCACTGAGTGAACTGCATCTAGTCAGTTTGTCATGCTGATATAGAGTATGTGGCCACTAGACAGTGGTTGTGCATGTCAACAACCTTTTAGCTTGATTGCAAGACCTCAAGCTCTAAAGCCAATGCTCGGAAACAAGCACCAGTGTACATCATCTATTAACTGTCTTAAGGCATCCACATGCACTTGTCAATTTGTCCCAGTCCAACTCGGCTGGTGGAGCATATTACCAACTAAGCCAGAGTGCTTTAGAGCAAGATATACTGTACTTCCACAGTCAGTGTGAAGAATCCAATGTGGAATAGAGATATACAGTGAAGCATGCAATGAGCTGGTTACAGATAATAGTTTTCCTCGGGGAAGGACATTTCTTCAGGATACACTTCTGCTGTTTCCAATTTTTCTGGCCATTATGTTTGACTGTACATCTTAATAATTCGTATATTGCCTCTCTAAAATGATATTTTAGCTTTTAGCTTTTTTCATGAATTTGACATGGCTAAGGGATTCTTTGTAGTCAGATACGTCAGTTGCCTCAGTGTTTGTTTTTTAATGCATAAATCTGGAAAATAACTTTAGTATCATTAAAGCACCAACAGAAATCGCTTTTCCTGGCAGCTTCTTAATTCCACAGCATAATTTGCAGAGCTCAGATACTCCAGTGCTGCATATAGAGGGCAAAAACAATTCAGTGCTTTGCCATTATCACTTTCAGTCACCCGACTCCCCAAGCTCAACCTCACTGATGCAGAAGCCCTTTCATATGCTTTGATCTTGTTGGTAATTATTTGCTATGCCGCTGAAGAAGGAGGGGAGCTTGAAAAAACACCAGAATGCTATGCACTGATAGGGGCATTGAGAAAGAGGGGGCAGAGTAAGACTTGAAACATTTTGAGGTGTGGGAGTTTCAACAACCCTGTGTTGTCCTTCTCAGACATTTCCACTGACAATGAAAAAGCAGAGAATGGCCTCACATCTTCACCTGAAACTACCAATACATGCCAAACGTTAGCAGTGCTGTCTTGGATAACCAATACTTGAATTTGAAACATACTTTCCCCTTAAAAGGTTTTAAGATTATTTTTTAGGCATTTTGAAACCTTTATTTTCCACATGACAGATATAGACATTAAAGGGGAGAGAGAGGGGGAATATCAGAGTAAACCTCTATATATGTGTGTTTGCTCTACCAACTGAGCTAACCTGGCCACATGTTACCGAACGCATCATTGACTATCACCCTCCACGCCATTTATTTTCTCCTGTTTATGATTTTTGATGAATTCTGAGTGCCTTATCTCACCCCAGCCATCCTTTTCAGTTGGAAATCACTTCCCTCCTGGACCGGCTCCTTATCCACAGTAGAGTGGCTCTAGACAGACTCGGAACAGCTGGAATCAGAATCCCTTCTGGTCTGCTGGCAAGGTCGAAAAAGGAAAGCATTGGCTCGGGGGGGTGAAAGCAAGCCAAAGAGCTCAACTGTTTCTTCATCCTCCTCTCCACTGGGGTGGGAGATAGATGACATTCTCACATTTCTCCATAGATACTGGAGCTCATACTGGCCTCTTGTTGCCTATACTGGGTTCGTGATCAGAAAGCTAAAAGGTCTCCATGTTTCCACTGAGAGCCAAGAAGCTAATTGTTTGATGCAGGAATCACACGGAAAAACGTGTAAAGGCTAACAAAGAGCTTTACTATCGCTCATGCCCAGACATTTCAAAGTGTTTTTTGCCACTTACCTCTACTGGGACAGTCAGCATCCCACTAGTCTATATCCTTAATGTTCCACTTCCAGAATCGTTCCGGTGCCACAGGAAATTTTGCCGGATGCATGTATTTTGCGTTTCCTCTCGTTTTCTTTGTGTTTTTAAATTTTAAATTCGGTGGATTAATGATGACTATTGTTGATAGCTTCGAGGTCTTTGCATGGTAAATTGAATAATTTGTAATGCAGAAGTACACAGTAATCTGTAACCGCATCTCACATCTCTTTTGTGAAAGTTGTGAATTTTCCGCTTAGGTGACATACATAACTGGATCCACAAATCCTATCAAATCATCACTTTGTAACATTAAAAATTGACAAAAAGATGACATAAAGATTCAAGCGGGATTTGCAGAGGAGGGTCTGGCGAGTCCACACAGCATTCCGGCATGGGAGAAAAATGTGCTCTAGTTTAAAATGCCAACACAAAGAAAGCCCAAGGTAAGGGATATCCGGCCTAGATGAGGGACTTCCGGCAGAATTCCCAGCGGCACCGGAGCAATCCCGGAAGTGGAACATCATGTATATATACTATGGCTTAGCTTAAGAGACATATAGCCAATGTTACTATGGGCTTTGGTCCTGAAAGTCACCAACCCCTTGCTTCAAGTATAAACTCAAATTCACCCCCTCCTTCCGTCTTACTTTATGAGTACTCAAAATCATTGATTAATAGCCTTCTCTGGTGTCTACTTCAATAATGTTGTTAAAATAGACATTTATGACCCCAGAGCTTAATAAGAAAATTGATGTATTGAGATTCTTGGTAAATCTGCATTAAAAAAAAAAAAAAATGGGTCAAGACTCACATCCTCCACTTACTTTATCTCTGCAGACACAACGTGGAAACGGAAGGCATTATAGTGACAAATCTGCGATTGTCTTAGTCCTCCCTCCTGCAGGTAGGGCAGCTGATAATGAAGGAAAGAGGGATGGATGATCCTGTTATGATCGCTGTCACCCCCAAGGTGGGAAAATAAAAATGGGAGCAAATGATTCTCTCAGACTCTGATTGACCACGGGATGGATGAGGATGACGAAGTGGGAGATTTGCCAACATGAGTGTGAGGGCTGTGATGAAAAACAGCTTTGGTGAGGATTCATTGGTGTTTGTGTGTGCACATATGATAGCAATATTTATGCAAGGAGTAACGCCTTGCATACAAACATGCACCTCACAATTACAGATGAAAGGCAGTAAACCTTAAATGGCATGTTGGCCTTAGATAATGGTGTCTACCACAGGCATTTTTGTTGGTCACAGACTGTAACAGTTGACTCATGGTAGCTGAAGAATTTAAATACACAAGCAACATACCTACCCTGATGGAATGGGTATACATCGGGATGTAAATGATTTAGATTTTTCTAGCATCTTGCCTTTTTGTTATTGCTTGAGGTTGTATAAAATCTATAAAACAGACATAGGTGATATTCAGTAACCTCTAAAACAGTTTCTGTCATGAACCATAGTGAGAGCATTTTAGGTCCACTGTGAATGAAAGGTACATCTAGGTGATCCAACGTTTATCCACAGTGCCAGCTGCCAGTTTATGTACAGTATCTATAGTATAGAATTCATCCTTGAGCAGGATACAATATCACTACTGAATCCCACAGTCACGTGGCACGATCAGATCAGTAATACTTTCATGGAGCTATGCTTAATCTGATCCCTGAAATAGAGGAGCGTCAATGACCTACAAAAGCTACAAAGACTTTCTGTGTTATTTTAAATTGTCATCCAGGAAACTCCTGCTTGTATTAGCTATTTGTATTTCGTGAGACATTCATATGGCTAATTACTGGCAACCTTCTGGCTTGACTTTATCCCATCCCCCTTACTTTACATTTATCCTACTGGCTTTCCATTCCTGACTTTATTCTTCTCCTGGCTCTTCCCCATTCTCCACACCACCCCTCTCGGTGTCATCCTTAAAAAACCAAGGGTCTAAGAAATGTCATGGTAGAGCTTTTATTGGTTTCCTCCTTTTGCTCTGTATTGGTTTTCATTTTCTCGTCTTTTCTTGTTTATTCATTGCATGATAAAATGCATGCAATAAAGTGCATATTTCAATTATCACGCACATTGTAGCCCCTCATAAAAATGGGTTAGTTATGCTGTTTAAAGAACTACCTACCAGCCTTTTTTCTCTTTTTACAACCAATGCCCTTGTGGGTGCTTGGACTAATTCCACCCCAAGTGCCCTGTTTTTATTATGAATCTGGCCCCTGGCCCCTCAGTGTAGAAGACATATGGTCCAGATGTCAGCACAGATGATGGGGCCACATAGACCTTACCACGTCAGCTGCCCACTGCACTGACATCTGCATACATAGTACCTTTGTTGTCAATAGGAAATGGCCTCTTTAAGTTAATTTAGTAGCGCTGTGCCCCTGAGACTAAACACTGGAAAAAGCTGGAAATCATCAACTGTTTCTATCCTCATCGTTAGAAATGCTGCATGACAACTTTGAGTGAGAATGTCTCAGATTTGTTTTGGTTGTTAAACAGTCACTCATAGCGCCCACCTAATTTTAACAAATGTCTGGCAAGCGTGAGTAACTGTGGAAGCAGCCCTGGAAACAAGGCATATTAAATGTGGAAAGTCTGATTGTTTTTGTTTAGGTTGGGCTGTTTTAGAAAGGCTAATGAGCTACACACATGTAGGTGACCATATTGAAGATATTGCATCCTCTGGAAGATGTTTGGGTTGGCACAGAATGTTACAGTTAATGGGACTGATTGCCTGACAGATGACACTCACACCTACTAGAAAAGAGGGGCTTGAGGCTAATAGTTTGCTGCAGAATCCACATAATTGATGTTTGTTTTGTTGTTTTGAATTCTAATAGACGTATCTGTAGTGGTCAACTTAGACACTTTTCAACAATACTACACTACTAATTAGATATACCACTGGGCATGTTTTCCTTGCTGTGAATGCATTTTGTCTTCGCTTTCTACCTATTGGTAGATGTGTTTTGTAACTACTAGCTTGTAGACCAATGTTGTCATACCATACTGTAGCTCTTTCAGACCAGAGGAATTGATATGATATTCACTATCTTGACCCACAAAGGAAGTTTCTAATAAAAGCATGCATTTTTCACTGGCATGCAATAAATGGGTCATAAACTTTGAAGAAATGGACCAGGCTGATGAGGCTAATGTACTCAAGGCTACAGCTTTGCAAGAAAATAAGTTAGATGTAAACTTTGAATAAAAATAATAGTGTGTTGAACCAAAGTTGCAGTTGCTGGTATTTTACATGCTGATTCACTGGCTTGGCTTACTGAGACTGAAATAAGCCATTGTTAACGGAATTTGTTTAACCTTTGCTTTTCCTGCTATTGCCAGTCCAAATGTCGGCCGTGAAAAAAAGACGGCTCAAAAAACGTGACTCATTTCCCTCGTAATAGTTGTCTGAAACCTTGGACTCAGCTGTAGCCTAACGCTGAGCTGTGATCATTAACCAATAAATCATATCAAGTTTTCTTTACAGTTGTGTTTTTCTTTGTATCCCAATGAGCAGCCTTGTTCAATCATTGTATCAACTTCTACAGCCAGGGGGTGTGATTGCAGGTCCAAGGAGGGTAACACATGTTCAAACACTGTTATTTGGCAGACCCCCAGAAAAGCAAAACCCCTGCCCTTCTGGCTATAGGGTTGTTTCTCTGCTTCATGCCGTGTACTTCAATAGTAGTTTTTCTCTGAAGGGGAGATCACTTTCTATGTCTAGACTCAATTTACAAATCATAAGCCTTCCAAAACATCTACTGAAATTGTACTAAGCAGAGCGGAGGTTGCCCTTGGTCCGGTCCATATCTATGGGACATTGACAGCTGCTTGACTCTGGCCCTATCTGCAAAATGTACCATTAAGAGGCATCATGAAACTGATAGGTCTCTCAGGGAATTCAGTCCTACTGGGAGAATTCAACTCAACCTTATTCCCTCATTTCTTCTCTTTTTTTCTCTCTCTCTATTCACCGTGAGACGTTCTTCACGGGCCTGGATGATGTGACTGTTGGCTGTAAGCTAGTCACACTTGAGGAGTGAACACAATGAGTGCAGCTAATGCCAGGTCTATCTCTTTTCTGTCACTCATCCTCTTTTCTTACTTTCCCCTTCAGGGTTTTTTATCTCGTTTCTTTTACCTGCTTTTCTTCCAATGTAAGGGAAGCCAAGTTAAATAGATTCTTGCCCGCTCTGTACTTGATCTAGCTTTTTTTCCCCCGTACCACTCTCCTTTCCTCTTTCTTTGTACTGTAATGTTATGGCTCCCTCATCATGAACCACTCTTATACTTGTTCCCTCCCTCCCTCCTCACATAGCACTCAAGCTCTTACTCCCTTCCTCTCTGTCTCTCATTCATACACCAGCTCCATATCGACTACATTTGTTATGTGGCTCTCTTCCCCCATTCGTCTGCTTGGCCAATGATCGGATCCACCCCACTGCTTTGTAAGTAGTTAGCCACGTTTCTTTTTGTTTATTCTTCACCTCCCGCCTCTTCCTGCTCTTTAAGGCTCCTACAAACTGTTGCTGTCTCCCTCAGTATGGCAGAGGCTCGCTAGCATACTGCCAAGCTCAGATGGAGTGACAGGACAATCACACAGGATTTAAGAGATCCACAGAGAAAAGGTGGTTGCATAAGGACAGGTTGGATGAAGGGAAGTCAGGGAGGAGCGGAGGAGAGGGAGCGACAAGCCAGTTTATGCATCATTATTAGTATCTCCTGTTTCGAATGTCAAGTGTTTGGAGAAGGGACTTTCAGCACTGAAGGGACACCCTCTAATTAAGCAGGATGTGTGGCTTTGGACAAGCTGGCTCACATCTTAATGAGACCTCTTTATACACTGGAGTAGCTACAGCTTCTTAGTCACAGTTTAGTGTTGGGACAACAATAGGAGTGCGTCACCACTTAAGAGTGCTTGTGTCTGTGCTAGGGCTGCACAATTAATCGAATCACGGTCACGATTTCGGCTTCCCACAATCAAATTTGTGTGATCGAGCAACATTTTAAATGCGTCATTTCATAGAACACTCCGGGTGTTTTGCAAAGTCAATCTACCGCTCAGTAAACCACTGTCTGATCATGTGCCAGTCAGAGTTGTTCCCTGCACCGCGCAGCTTAGTTTCTAGATGTAGACAGTCACAGAAGACAGAGTAACGTGAGGAAAATTCCACAACAGATAGCAGCCGCTCATTAATCGGTCACAAGGTTTACCAGTTTACCAGTAAACGCCACATTTTGTTCCATCTGTGTTGTTTTTCAGACAACAGCAGTGACCAGTGCTAGTCGGTGCTAGTTAGTGTCTGTTAGCTGACAGGGCTCTAGGGTGCGATTAACATTTTTTTTCATTTTCTATGTCGCACCGGTACTAATGTCCTTGCATCCGCTGCCTCTCCACAAACGAAGCAATGTTGTTTATATCGATATGGTTTCATTTTGCGTTACATGACCCATTTCTTCTGTATAGCCATGCTTGTGTTTGTATCTCTCCTCTTACTCTCCGCGCAGACCCGCCCACATTAACTCACAGATGACTCCCCGGCAACATGGAGAGACACATCGGCCGCCGGTCCACACTTCTGACATTTGTCCACAGTTTTAATTGTTATTAACACAGATATTGTTAAGCATGAGAGGCAAACCTGAATTTGTACCAGTGTTTCCGCTGGTAAATCTGCTATTGCGGCTGCCACGGTGAAAAACATCTTCAGTTTGTAGCGTGTGAGACGGCGCCTGCTGGACCTGGGCGAGAAATTTAACCCATGGCCAGAATATCATAGTTCATAAAAATTTTAGCGCATGTGGTGTAACTCCGCTGCCGCACCATTCGACCCGCGCTGCACCCATTCATAATGAGTCAGCTGTCACTCTGTGAGTACGTGCATCACACTCCCCCTCTCTCCCTAGCTCTTTTAATTAGTTATTGTTGAAAACAAGTGAAGGAGCTTTTAAAAATACATCGTAGTCTATTTATTTCAGATAGCTAATGTGTTGCAGCTGTATGTAACATACAACTTACAGAGAGAAGAAAGTAGCATAATATGGCTGTGAGAACAGTTATAAATAGCCTATGTGACTATAACATTTGTTTTGATTAAAATCAACAAATAATCGTGATAATTAATCGTGGTCTCAATATTGATCCAAATAATCGTGATTATCATTTTGGCCATAATCGTGCAGCCCTAGTCTGTGCCTATTCACACACTACTTTGTATCTCTTCATGCAGCTTAACCTTTTGCAGACAAAGATTGATGTTTATGGTTTGTTGTCCTTTACAGTTGTACGCATTTATACGATATTGTAACCGCCTGTGCTTCTTTTTCTCTTCATCTTCCTTGTGAATATAGAATTTGTGTGGAAGCAGCTTCCTCAGCTTAAAACATTTTCAAAAGAGGTTTGTCTGCTTACAGGAACTGTTGTTTGCACCCTGACCCTCTCTGCATTTTCAACACAATCATTTTACTGTCTTGATAGTAATTCCAGCCATAACAAACGGTTGACTGTAATAATGGAACCTGAGAGTGAAAGAGAGATAAATCCACACTGAAGTTTAATGGGGAATGATTGATGTGAAAACCTTGTTTCTCATTTGCTCATTCGTGAAGGAAAAATGTATGCTCAGCGGTGTTTTGAGTACAGTCAAGTTAATACAACTTGATTTGTGGCTTATTTGTGACTATTTTTGCTGTATGTACAGTATATTTGATAATCCCCCCCTCTCCTCCAACACATTGCTTTGTAAACAGCCCTAAGCAGGAAGACAATACACACATCTGCGTGGTAGCTAATGCCTTTAGGCCTGACCAGAAAGAGTGTATTTAGTTATTGTTTTCAAATCAGTCCCAGTTTATCTCACTGCAGGGTGGAAGTTGTGTGTCAATCGACTTCAGTCCATTCATATTTCGCTAGGCAGTGCGTTTGCGTCACATGTGATTCAACCTGAACTTATTCAGCTGACTTGCAAGTGGATTAAATGCATGATGTTAAACCTAAAAGTGATATGCTGATGTAGCATGCTTAAACCAAAACAAGAGCTTCTTAAATATTTTTCTGGAAAGTCATTGTGCTTATTTTCACATGCCTAATACTGTGACTGAATTTTTTTTCTGTGAGGACCTTACCTGAAGGAGAAACAAGAAATGTCTGGCAAGAAAACATGAGAGATTTTGGATTGAGAACAGTAACTAAAGCAGTGCAATTTGGCCTCATGTTACCTCTGTGCCCTTTTACCCTGGTGCAAGTTTTTTTTGTCTTTCTATTCTAGCTTTGAAATGTCTTAATGCAGTGTTTCCTCTATGTTGATATGTTGATGGCGGGCTGCCACGGTAAAATTTCTGCCTCCATGGTATAGGGCAGACGCACAACAGGGTTTGTCAGCTGTTTATGAAAAGTCATGAAGTCGTAATTAAACGACTCTGCAGAGCCATCTGCTCTACTGAACTCAAGCAAACTGTCATCTGCTCTCTGTCCCCGAGCAACTGGAATGGTGACAGGACATCATCACTCGCAAAGTCATGGCAACCAAGTAAACAACAGGGGTAGTACTACTTGTCACTCAAGCTTAGGCAAAGTGACGAATGGCAACGATAGCCGTGACATGAAATCCACACTCACGTGAAAATATGACAGCTACAGTTTATTGGAAAAAGCATTGTGGACACTGAATTTGATGAATTTACTGTTTATCAGACCCCAGATGAGACAAGAAGCTAACGTTAGCTGCGGTCCCTCTGCCTCCCCCGCTGCAGGAGACGCTGTATTAACGTTAGCTACTGTTTTAAAACCATTTTCCAGGTTAGTGGGGATGCATACCGCTCAATACCAACATGAAAAACATAGCTAGTAATGTTCACTCAGTTTTGTTTTGGTGTAAAACTGTGTCTAAAATGAGCGGTGACGTTAAATCACCTGTTTCAGGTAACCTCCCTACGGTACCGTCTATTTGCTGGATGGTTTCAAGGTAAAAGTCAGTAGCTAACATTTGCAGACAAGCCTGTTGACAGTGACAATATTGTTCATATTTCTGACTGTAGTAGTCATAGTGACTGATAGTGTGATATGAGATGCTAAAAAGAAAAACTACATGCTGTTTTCAGGTAACATAAATTTTTAACGTTCATCTCGTTTTGATATTTTTGCCTCTGGAGTCGTACTCGCTCCTAAGCTAATCACCCCCACACACACACACACACACACACACACACACACACACACCAAAGTACAGTACAGTATAAACTTCAGGGTACTTACCGCTCTGTAAAATCTATCGATTCCACTTTATACCTGTCTTTATTTGAACTAAACCCCAAAAAAATAACCAAAATATGTTTATGATTGATGCTAACAATTTACTGTAAAAAGTGTTCAAAAATGACTGTTTCTTAAAAGAAGGATACTTGTTTTCTTATTTGATCTCACTAGCTCACCTGTCTGTGTTATCTGTCTCTTAAATGAAGAGTAACTGTGGTAGTTGTCACCGTGGCGCTCCTCTCACCACCAGCAGTGAAAAGCCTGTCACTGAAAATGCAGAGTAGTTTTGGAGATTGAGTTTTGGAAGTTGTTATGGAGACAAGGGCAAGGTTGAGCAGAATGACAGGAAGCAATAACAAAGATGAAGACCCAGCACCATTCTGATGATTGGGATGGACTGTACGTGCACATCCATGAAGCTTGCCAGTTGGACTGTGTGTTCAGCGTAAGTCACAGCTGATTGTGACAATTTCCTTGTCTGTGTGGCGTTGACTGCCGTAAGCTCAGGATTTGAAGCGATGATTTGTCTGTGGTCTTTCACTCAGCCCTGTTGTTGTGTAAAAGCTTCCTGTGTGTCTCTGTATTCAACCACAGTCTTATACTAGACCCAACACACCATATTTAAGAAAAACACAGGTCTTGCATCTCTTGACAGGCTTGCATTGCAAACCCTTAAATTTCTTGGATGAGGAAGGTTAAAACTGGAGAAACAAATAGCAGTTTAGTACTTCAAGTTCAGTGCTGTTTTGTAATATTTTCCAAACAAAACGTGTGTGTGTGGAGTACTGCAGTACTGCTGAAATGCCTGCAAAAAAACTGTCTAGAGTCCCCTCCAAACAACACATGCAGTCATTGTCTAGCTTAGTGAATGTGGTCACTTGGTGTGATTTGCTTGACACGTTGACTTGTGATTGATTGATTGAGCCATTATACCGTAATCCTAATTTCAAGAAGGTGTTATGCACAATGTTCGTTACATTACTTGCTCAAAGTGCATTTTGATTTCTGTGTTTGTGTTACTGGTCTTCCACCTGTCTTTTACTTGTGTGAGTTGTTCCGCTATTAGCAAAGCCTCTCTGCAGCCAGCGTTATGACATTGAGTCAGCATATTATGGGAAAGGTGATGGAAAAGTTAGGTGAAAAGCCTCTGTCATACCAACAGAGATGAATTCATTTGGGATAAATATTCTCATACGTGACCAGACCAAGACCACCTTAATGGTATGAACACGTACACAAATGTGGCATACACATAAGCAGCCACACACCTAAATGGATATTTGAGTATTTAGCCAAAAAGAAAGTTAACTGTTTTTCTTAGATAATGTTCAGTATTCATTTCATCAGTTGTTCCTCTGATGCTTTCATTTGCAACTGCCACTCAGTCGTAAAAACAGCAGGAAGCTTGAGTCACGCACATATACTAGATATTCAACATGACTTACAGACAGCAGCCATAACAGTAAACAGTACCTTTGTTTTCAAGCCACCCAGTCATGCTTTTAAAAATAAAGGACCCAGACAGTCAGCCAAAAGCCTGTTTACTGACGAGCGTGCCAGTTGGAGATTCAAACTGTTATTAAGGCGGCCGAGCAGCAACACTCACTGACTGTCTTAGTAAGGAAACCTCTCAAAGGTGACCACACCAATACTATGCTAGAGCCATGTGTCCTGTGGAAGGGAATTTACAGGTAGCAGATGGACTACTGGAACCAGCTGTTGTTTACTAGGTAGGAGGATGGGTTGTGGTCAATTGAGTTCACATAGGCAGGGCCACGCGGCAACGGCACCTGTGAACACCACATTTTAATTTCACGTCTGCTGAAATGTGCAAAAACAAACAGTGTTGGGCTGATACTGTAACAGCCTCTGTAGAGGAATGCCACAACAAAGAGTGGTAGTAAACTAAAGGTTTGATAATTCTGTTTTCGACTTCAAAGCTGCGCTTTAAAACCTAATTCAAACAGTCTATGTTTAAAAGAAAGTTGTAGCGTTTGTGATGCAATCGGCTCGTAAAATTAAATGAGAATCGGTCATTTAAAAAAATAATTGAAGTTATTTAAAAATTAAATCGTGAACAGGGGTGAATTGAGATTTTATTATGATTAGTCGTCCAGGCCTAGCTCTAACTAACAGGCACACTGACAACTCAGCAGACTCAACCATTGTTGACTTGATAGTGTTGCTTGGCAGTCGCCAGAAGTGTTCATTAGATGTCATCAAAGCTGTGCCGGTTGGGTGATTATGCTCTGCATATAAATTAAGCTGCCTTGCATAAGTCAGTTACATACTGACAGGATCACAACATAAAGTTGTTCCAATATTCCAATGTAATTGTGTCATAACAATTGTGTATTCATTATACCAGTTAACTGGAAACATGCACGGACATACTATTGAACCCTTGAGTCTGCATGCTACTTGTTCCTCATCCACACATAGACAAAAACACATGCATACACACTAATTGACAACATTTTCTAAACCAAATTGCTGTTATTTGTGATATGGGTTCACTTATGTACATCAGCATTTATAACTGCAGAACTTCCTAAGATTTCCTCTCCACATTCCCATTTTGACAGATCATTTTTCCATTCTAAAGCGCATAAACAGGCTCATAAAAAAAATAAATAAAAGGCTTCTGAGATGACTGTGGCTATTTTTTATCCCTCAACAAGATGCTTCGTCCTTGGATGAATTAATAAAGGAATAAAGGAATACAAATAGAATCCCTGACATGTAGAAAAGATTTTGCTTGGTTACACAGCAACCCTATGAGAGATCTTTAAAGGAGCAATCTTAATGAATATGGAAGTGAGCTTAGCAATTTTAATGCATTGAAAATATGTCCTCCCTTCACAGTTGGCATCAGAATATATATATATATATATATATATATATATATATATATATATATATATATATATATATATATATATATATATATATATATATATATATATATATATTTATATTGAATAACTGTTACTGTCCAGTTTATTTTCAGCACACAAGATAGATGCTTGCATGATGCTCAGTTCAGCGGTGTGTGTATATACTTAAGAATGTAAAACATGACACACAGAGATGAGAGGATTATGCCTTCTGAAAAACAGTAAGGGCCCTATTTTTCTGGTGGCACAACAACCAGCTCAGATAATGACCCAAATGTGTTTTCTTGTATTTTGGAATTCAATTATTGTTGCAAATGTGCAGAAATGTGGCAATGATACTGAAAATGTAAGCAACCTACTTTAATTCAACACTCTCCAACCACTCGATGTGTTTAAATATGCACAGTAAGGTTTACCGGAACATCAGTAAAGCAGTATGCCTTTATCTGTTATTATTACAGTATATGTTGTCCAAAGCTGCTTTATACAGTATGAAAATAAACAATTCCAGTAAACAAACTATATCTGAAAACTCTTCACTTATTATTGTGTTGCATTTATCTCACATTGTATGCCAGCAGATAAAAAAACAAAATACCTGTTATGAGTTATAAATAGTACTTGCCTACTGAAGGTCCGAGCAGCGCACTTCCACAGGGCCACTTGAAGCTCAAATTAGTTTATATGTGTTAAGTTTTGTCCACTGGTGAACTGGCATGTAACACAATTAAGCGTTTATGTTTTTTCTGAGTGCTAAATGTACCCATAAATCTGATATATGTTCTCTAACAATGATGTTTAGAGATCTGCCTCAGGCAAGCTAACAAAATGCTCTTTCTTCTTCTCCCCACCCATCTCTGTTTTACTTTGTCTGTTGCCCTTTCCATCACACCCCCCCACTTCATTCTTTCTTTCACATTCTTCTTCTTATTATTCATCTTCCTCTGTCTCTTGGTTTCTGTTTTTCTGTCATCTGCAGGTTCCAGAAGTGGGTGCTGTCTGCTTCAAGACTCTATGGCTGCCTGTGCTGCTGCTTGATTCATTGCACTGTGAGTTCATTCTGTGTGTGTTTGTCTCTGTGTGTCTGTCTCTGTCTGTCTGTCTGTCTCTGTGTTCATCTGTGTTCTTTGTTCATGTCCTCAGAGGATTTTCTTGGTTGTTTAGTCAGCCTATGCAGCATGCCCACTTGAATTAAGGACATACCAAACCCTTGGTCTATCGTCTCCAGTAGCTGCTTTTCTGTGACTTTATTTTTGGCACTATTTTGAATTGCGAACATTGTGTGACTTTAAATGTGTATACGAAGAGTCTAGTTACTCCCTATGGGCCAGAGTCTCTCTGCTGTGTACATTATTCTGCAGATTCCACTTCTACACTGCTACCAGTGCACTCTGGCAGTAGAATGGCAACAATATGTGCATGACGCCATTGTTTCCAACTTAATGACTAACAGGCTGTTATATTGATCTCAAGCACTGCAATTTTCCAATTAGTGTATGATTTCAAAACAACTTTATTTATATTTGATATGAAATATAATAGTAGTATAACACTGGGTATGGTATTTTTCCAAATGGATTCTTATTGTCCTGAATTACTAAATGAGCAGATGAGATGCACTAAAGCTGATGTTTGTGTGAATATTAGATTATGCTCCAGAAGTCCATATTGTTTAGTTAAAGCAATGTTTTGGATCAGTGCACACTGAAGGAAAGAAGTTACTTCACTGTCACTGAAAATTTGGATGACATTTATACAGATTAGTGCAGCATATACAGTAACATATACTGTATATGAATTGGTATATTTTCTTTATTAAAAGATTTTGCCAGTTGGGGGGGTTAATTATTCTCTGGCTGTTTCTTCACTATGACCAAGCCATTTTATTGATTAGTGGAGTTTAAAACTTTTGGGCGTTGTTTTGTTAAATTATGCAGTCAAGTGATAACCTTTTTGAACGTTTTGTTGATGACTTACCTTTGTTGACATTGTGATGCAATTAGTATCTTATGATTGCACTTATTATCTAATGATCTCTGTTTCCATATGTCTCCGTGCCAGCTGGGTAGAAAGCAGCCATCTGTGTTGTTGTGCCTCAGCAGGTTTGGGTCCTTGTAATGTTAGCATGTGCTCTGTCTCCACAGCTCCTACCCCAGATGTTGCTATGTTGTTGTGTACTGTGTGATACCTATTGTGCAGTACTTGACCTGGTACAAATCTAATCTTTAGTTTCATTTTCTTTGAGACCTTGAAATCACACACACAAACACACTCACACGCACACACACTCACACTCTTCCAGTTCGGCATTTTTTTGCAAAGAAATTGTGGGGATTAAAAAAATAATAATAAAAGCAAGCTCTTATAAATGTTGAGGGGATGAGTTTAATTTATGATCATTCCTGAGACCCCTTGGAGGATCTGATGATTGCACGTGTCAGTTTCTTAAATAAATAAACATTTTTTATCCCTCATCCATGCCAAGGAAGAAAAATTGCATGTAGTAAGCAGCAAACACTGGCTGGCAGCAAAGCTCCCCTCACAACCAGGAAGTGTGTGAAATCTTATTTTTGAAATGTTTCTTTTTTTAATGAGACCCGTCAGGCTCGATTTCACGCACATGCACCAACTTAAATGGTTTGGGGCTAGTTGGCGGAAGCAAAGGGGATGAAATGCTTGTTCAGGAAAAGGCAGAGGTACTTTTCCTTACGTGAGGTTCTGTACAAAGCATTCATACGCTCTCTCTTTTAAAGCTTTCGGCCCACAGCCAGCTGCTCATCTTTGTCCCCTGTGCATTTCACCTGGAAGTGTGAGTGGCGTATGATGGCATTAGCTTTCTCCCGCTGCCTTCTCTCGTATCTAGTCGTTTCTGCTGTTGTTGGTTTGTTCTGCAGTTCAGAGCAGGGAGGAGTTGTGTTCAGTGTAATTGGATAATGTGGTATTGCTTTCAAAGCTGTTGATGCCAGCAGTCGTTTCTTGGCCCGCACCACTCATCACCATCCTCAAAGCCACTAAGAGAATTATTTCTCGCATTGCAAAAGGGAAAGCTATTTATATAATTTTGATAGCTAACAGCAGGCTACCTAGATTGGGGTCACCTCTTGTGTAACCCTTCCAAACATTCTATGATAATTGCAGGAATAAAGCCTCCTTCACCATTTTCATGGTACAGTACAGGCCCACACAGCTGGTATGGCACTTTGGACTACTACTGTTGTAGTTAATCTCTTTCTGGAGTTGATCATTTTTCAACTTGGACCCACTCTGTCAAGTTTTAAGACACAACCGATGCCAACTTATTGAAGTTAATTTTTTTTATAAAAGTGAAATGCATTGATTACAAATATGTTGTCTCTTTTATTTATGTTTTTCTTCATCAAAGTCAGTCCCATTTTTGGAGAAAAAAAACCCCTGATTTCACAAAAAGACAGATGTGAATGTTTTCCAAAGCGGAGCCAGATTTTTGGATTAGCATAGACATTCTCCAGAGTGCACAGTTAGCAGGCAGTGAAACAGACAAAGCCATGGCTAAATCATTAGTGAAATAAGCCTGTCCCCCATTACAGTCAGCCTAACACAGTCCAAAGCCACCATTGGAAAAGGAAGAGAATTTTTATATTCACAAAATTTTTTTCCCATTGGTGGTAATTGGAAAATGTTATCAAATCTGTTCCCCTCTTCTCATGTTCCCTTGAGTTGAGCACTGTAGCAGAAACAGCCAATTGTTCTTCTAAGAAAGTAGGACAAATTTATCCAGCAGCTTTGGCTTAGGCTTGGGGCTTTTTCTGTCTTATAGCTTCTTATATATTCTCCCTATATATTCTCTCTTTAAATCTTCTTAATGTGTTTATTAGTATTGTGAAATACTGTAAAATATTAATACATGTCGGTACCATTGTCACAGCTGTATTTTGGAAATTGTTAAAAAGGGAGAAGCAGGGCAACAGATGTCATGTACTGTATATAGGACGTCTAGCTGAAGCTAATTTGCAGCCCCTGTACCTGGTTAGGCTTTTTTTTTTTTTTTTTTTAAATCAGCTAAACAGATTCAAGATAATAAACAAATAAATCAAATACACGTATTGTCCTGGTTTTTTAAAGTGCTCATATTATGCTCCTATTCAGGTTCATAATTGTATTTAGAGGTTGTACCAGAATAGGCTTACGTGATTTAATTTTAAAAAAACACCCTATTTTTTGTTGTACGCACATTGCTGCAGCTCATCTTTTCACCCTGTGTGTTGAGTTTTCTGTTTTAGCTACAGAGTGAGGCATCGCACTAATGTTCCATCCCGGTAAGGACTACTAGCCAGTCAGAAGCAGAGTATGAGGGCGTGCCATGTTAGTAGCTAGGCAAGCATTATAACGTGTGTTACAAAGTCGTCACAGATGTAAAGGCTGGACTACAATAGAGCTGTTTGGCTGTTTGTGAACAGTGTTGGAGATGGTAAGTCCCTTCGGGGTGGACTGTGGTCTTTTTGACTTTGTAACGTGCACAAAGGTGACATATAACACAATAAAGGAAAGGCAAAAAGCATATTATGAGCACTTTAAGCTAATGTAATTGTGACAGTCTAACAACATTTTCAAGCAATTAAACTATTTTTATGTGCAGACTTGTGAGTTTCTCTCTTAGTTTTGTTTTGTACAAATTGCTTGTTTTAGATCCTGAAAAGAGTAAAGAGGTTCAGAACTGATATGTCAAAGGTATCACATGTTGTGGAAGTTCCTTTTAACAGGAACATTACACACACTAGTAGTATACTCGTTGACAGGAAGGGGACATGCTGCTTGCCTTACCTTGAAAGACTGCCTGTGCTAGTGCTAGTACTAGTGCCGGCAGTCTTGGCAAGTGTGTCTAAGTGTGATATTACAGAAGGCAGAATCATTTTCTGTGATCCCAACTGATTGCTGTTCCCTACATCCCCACTAGCATCCCAGGAATCTCAGCGCAATGCTGTACCCTCGATGGGTGATGTTTACTGGTGCCAAACAAGCCTCTGTCCTATGGGAAACAGAGGGAATGGCTGTAGGGAGGATGTTAGTCAGGTGGCAGAAAAGCTTCAAAAGCTCTCCACAGTCATCACCCGCCCCAGGCTAATCACTGTGTCAGTTTTACACCAGAGAGTAGAGATTGTGAGGGATTGAAACTGTAGTGTGAGGGAGTGAAACTGTGTGTGTGTGTGTGTGTGTGTGTGTGTGTGTGTGTGTGTGTGTGTGTGTGTGTGTGTGTGTGTGTGTGTGTGTGTGTGTGTATAGCCCTACAGCCAGATTGTGCATTAATATAGCCCACAGTAGAAGGCTACAGTGCTACAGTTGTGTGCAGTAACTCAAGGTTTGAATGTTTCAGCTCGTATGCATTTACTTTTCTCCTTTTCCCATGTCTAGCACATTAACACAGCAGCGACTGAACATGCTTTGCATGCAAGTCATGAAACATTCCCAAAGAAGCATGGCTCGAGTTTGACCTGGGCATGCAAAATGTCTCTGGGTTTCTCACTGAGCATACTCCAGATCTGTTTTACCACCTTCCTCCTGACTGTTCTGGTGGAGGCTGGAGGCTGGAGGTGTGGCCTTGACCAACTGCTACCAAATGCTCAAATGTGACCCCTCTCTTTAATGGAACTTAAAATACATGTTCAATTGTTTATGGTAAATCTGAATATTATAATGAAATGGACACTTAATACAATACATTAAAAGAAACAATGTACACACATCTAAACTATTTTAATGTTGATGTGGGACAAAGTGAAACTAACCTCCAATAAAATGCCTTGTACGTAAATATTATGTCTAGTGGATCGATACAAATAACACAATAGATGTTTTGGAACTTTTGATATTTATTGCCATAACTGGGCAAAATTAAATTTTTGTTAAGCACTAAAGCAAAAATAAATAAATATATACACTCTTTGTTGAGCAAATAACATAAGTGGCCTGACGTTTATACTTGTGCATTGGTGTGTGTGCGTGCGCGTGTGTGATAGAGCGAAGTGAGAAAGTGACAGCGCTTAGTTTCGGAACGAGTAGCCACTTTAGAGTCATAATGAGAGAAACAAAGTGTCTCCCCTATGTTTTCTGACCACAGTAGGAAATCTTTAGCAGTTACCCCCCCCTCCTTTATTTCATAACGCCATACCTGTCTTTCCTTGACTGACAAGCTTGTGTTGTTCGTTGGGTTGTGATTCTGACTGTGCGTGCTTTCAAACACCCGCCCAACTGTACCTCTGATTGGCTTACCATAAAATTGACTCAACCTCAGCCAATAGTCAGCATGTATGCGCTTGTCTCGTGCACGGCCCACTAACCAAGGAAGAAAAAAGTTTGCCTCACGGCTCAGAGATCTAGTTGGTCTGATGAAACAGCTTCAATTATAGTAACGTGCCGCATTTTTCGGCAGTAACGGTAACGGTCTTATTAAGATGGTAAGAGTAATCAATTAGAGCACTTGTTACTGAAAAAATTAATGCCGTTATTTATGATGTCGTTATTCCATCACTGGCAAGCAGGCAGGTAGCTTTACAAAAGCAGCCTTGTGGGTATTTTCATTGGAACATGTTTCAGTAATTGCCATTGGTTTACACAAATATCCAATCGTATATTGAATGGGTTAATTTTTTTTAATTTGACCCCTCAAATTACTGCTAGACCAGTATATAGTATGTATAGTAATATTCATGTTTAACAAGGCAAAGATGATGCTTTGCTCTAAAATGAACAAGATAACAATCATTCTTTTAAATGTGGAGCCTATGGATAGTAGCCTATATCTTCAGGGCACCATATATTATGCTTTTGTATTTACATAACCAGTCCCTGCTGGTACTCCAGTTTCCCTCATCCTGTGTTCTTTATATGTACTTTTGAGTTTCAGAAAATATTCTAAATCTAACACCTTTCAAACACCGTTAAATGTGATACATGATCTTAGGCAGAGTTGTAGATTTCCAGTAACTTTGCTAATATTACATAATTAATTTCAACAACATTGTATTTGCAACTCTATGGAGTACATGTGTGTCTATGTGTATCCCATAAATCTGTGAGCTGTGTTGTGTGTATAATGCACTCCCACACATCTGGCTATGTCTGTGTCTGCTCTGCCACTTTGCTGGTGTTTGCCTGGAGGCCAACGGGTTGGTCTCCAGAGAGATGCACTGGCTCTTTCCCAGGCCAGACTCTCCCAGAGCTTGCACAATACCAAACACTGCACTGGAATGTTGTCCCTTTCTTTTTTTCTTTTTAGTTTTGCTCCCCCTCAATCACTCCTTTTCATTGAGTTTGTGCTACTGAGTCGCTCTCTGTCTTTCTCCTTCTTACCCCAATACACCCAATTGGTTCTTTAAGCCATGCCTGCCCATAGCGTGTACATGCAAACCTATCACATTATATTGTGATATTCATATATTGATCTTCATGCATCTTCTTTGCATGAAATATGTTCAGAAACTGCATATTGAACCTTCAGGCTGCAGAGAAGTAGATAACCAACCGATTTAACACAGTAGGTCTCACGAGCAGCCTTCACCCTGACGGAGAATGTCAGATTTGTATTCTTATTTACTCCGCTTAACGGTTAAACTTACACTACAGTTCAAAAGTTTGGTTTCACTTAGAAATTTTCATTGCGCTCCATTATAGACAGAATACCAGCTGTTACACTGTTTTTTACATTACATTATGTGCTTACATAAATGCAAAAGGTTCTCCAATGTTTTTAGTTAGTTTTTTAAAGTGATAACAGATTAGTAAACAGAATGCGCCTTTGGAACATTGGATGAATGGTTGCTGATAATGGACAATGTAGACATTGCATTAAAGATCAGCCACCCACTCAGATCAGTTGGTATTCTGTCTATAATGAAGTGGTATGGAAATTTGTAAGTGACCCAAAACTTTCGGTAATGTAGATGAGGAAAATGAGACATCATACGTCCCACAAACGCATGATCTGACCCTTACGGGTGCGTTTTGCTCACAAATACAACTTTAAACTTGATATTTACTCCTAAGAATAATCAAGAGAATCAAAAGCTTAAGTCTTAAGTAAAAGTTAAGGTCCCCACTTGTTACATTGAAACTAAACTGTATCGCACCATCTTGTGGGATTGTGTAACAACTGAGACTGACAGTTTGAACTGTCAGGGGCTAATGACTGAACCTCACTACTGCAGTGAGGACATTGTTTTGACAGTATCATCTGGTTTTGCATAAGCTATTCCAAGTTGAATGTTTGAGTTTTGAGTGAAGCTCCTAGAAGTGAGCTTATAATGAAGTCTTTTGGTTATCACATTACTCATCACTGTCTGTCAACACTACTTCTCTCAATCCATGCTTTTAGGTTGCTTACTCTAGCAAGACTAGAGGCTTGAAGAAACTGAAGAGCAGGCCTAGTAAATGTGTGCTCTGATTGCTTGCAACTGATTGTGCCCTCTCCATATCTTTATGGATTCATTTGGCAGTGAAAATACAAATAATCAAACAAAGAGGGGTTTGGATTACACTCTGCAAACATTCTTTCTGCAGTGTATATATAGTAGATGGCACATATTTAGCAGTAATATATTTCACCTGTTTAAGGAATACAGCCCCAAAACAGTATCTACACAAAATTCAGTCTAAATTCAGCTGTCTCAAGCTAAAACCTCAACCCTATTTTCCACCGGACTCGTCTTCGTTGTGTTCCAAAGGCGCCGCGAGCCCCGTGAGCACTCACTGCAATTGAAGTCAATGCTCTTTATTTCACCAGTCACGGCAGGGCACGTCCCAGAAGTGTGCGTGAAGCGGCTCTCCGCTCCGCTAAAGATACCCGGCAGGTCTATTTTCACGCAAGCCATGGAGCGTTAGGACAGCCAGGCAGGAAGGGAGAAAGCGAGACTATCCAGTAATCCCCCAGTATTATTTATGTGTCCTTTACAACATCACGGCCAACCACAAATTCACAATTCACACAAAGACACCAGAAAAGAGAAGACATGGAGTTTAATTGCAGGAGCGCTTAGAGTGGAAGGTAGATACTAGCTTAATAAACACATGATTGTTCTGTTAAGTACTTGTAGAGACAATGAAATCTGCCAGTCGGGCAGCAAGACACTCCGCTTCTAAGACACCCTGTTGACAAAGATGCATCTGGTGGAAAATCTGGGTCAGACAAGTGAAACAACTTTCTTCTCTGCAAACCTCAAATTGACAATAGCATTTCACTGGCAGGAAAGAAACTACAGCAGGGACTTAAAGTTCATTGACTGTTGTGCATCACACACGGTTCCCTGTTGATATTGTCTAGGATTAGAGGCATTCATGTGACGATGACAATCTATAGTCTCTTACTATTCCCAAATACAGAGGTACAGAAATGACAAGAACAAGTTGTATTACTTTACAGTCGTTCATCTTGATAATGTATTCCATGCTAATTACATATTGTTTGTCCAGTGAACTCTCACACACAAAATAGCAAGACACACTAAAGCAAACACAACCCCTCAACCCTTCATTTACTCACACACACACACACACACACACACACACACACACACACACATACACAGTCAGCCGCCTAACCACTTAGTACATCACACTGGATTCAGTCCATTACACTCAGTCCATCTTGTGTTTCATTAATATGGATGAGCCCTTGATGCAGCATGAACACTGTAAAGACCAATCCACAATGAAAACTATTTCTCAGAAGTCTTATACTGTAATATGCAAGAGTACATTAAGTCCAAAACTGACTTATAAGGCATTGACTTTCATACTCAAAACTGGCTATGACAGAGTTAAAATTATGTTGATAAACTGAGTCCTCTGCCTCCTCTCCCCTTCTTTCTCTTGTCTAGCTTCCTTGGTGGTCTGTGTGTTGTTAGCTCACAGACCTTTTTGGATTGTGAAAGTCACTCTCGGGGGAAATTCTGTAGATTACATACCATGTCTCTCACTGCTACCCATTTGTTGGTACTTAACTCTTAGTGAAGTCTGTAGTTGGAGATTTGTTTTTCTTAGCTCAGTCTGAGTTATGCATGTTTTCCTTCAGATTATTTTTCTCTCCCTTTTTCCCATTTGCATTTTATGCAGATCAGATCATGTATGCTAGACTTTAACAGTATGATTAATAGATCGGTATGCAACAATATCAGTGAACTTAAGACACATGAATCACTTCAGCAAACACATCTTAATATACACTGGCTGCTTATAATGGTTGGCCATTCATCTGTTTTGTGGACTGTATGTTTTTTAATGGGATTCACCAAACACCTTTTATTCCACCAGCCTTGGTTCAATCAATACTTGGGCATCTCTCTATTCAAGAGCAAATGTCACCATGTAGCTCCTCCATTTAATATGAACAAAGATGCTGATTTTTTTGTTAGACGTGCAGTGTTTATTTCAGCTATTAGAGCCAGAATAGATTCACTTTATAGTGGGCTTCATCACTGATTTTCGACCGTTAAAAGAGAGATAAAAAAGAATATCTCAATGTTGCCTGTTACCCATTTAAGCTTTGATCTGGGATCTTTATAGGATCAGCCCATTTCACTTGTCTTCATGTTAGGGACTAGTGTAATACTCTTTGCTTTATTTACAGGGCTCACATGCATTTCTGTGTCCCTCTCATTTTTGGGTCTGTCTTAATAATGAAAAGGTCTTCACTGTCTTTTAAAGAGAATGTTTTCTCTATCCAAGTTTAATTGAGCAACTAATGAGAGCTTGGAACTGGAGGCTTGGAACTGGAGTGGCATACAGCAGATTAGATTGGCAGAATCTGCTAAAATGCTGGTATCAGGAAGTACTGGAGTTTACGCACTGATCCGATACCACGTAATAAAGCCCTAAAGAAAATCTACTTTAAAGTAGTTTATTTATAACTAATTGTCAAACTGGATAATAAAAGAAAGTTCTGTTTATTCATTGTTTGAGAGTTTAACCAGAGCCCGACCGACAACAAAGATAGAAATCATTTCACATCCTTACAGGGATAGTATACAGTTGTTAATGGATCAGTACTCGTGTTAGCCGATACACAAGTTCAGGAATCAGAATTGGTATTGGGAAGCAAAATATGGTATCGGACCATCTCTAATTGAAAGTCGGTTGGCACATGCAGAAGTGGGTCAGGAAGATTTTTCCGAGCCTGTCATTGTCACATAGGCTCTGGTAAGACTTGGTTTTAAAATATGTTTTGGTGAACCGAACACATGTTGATACGTCGCGCTTCACACCTGTGTCTATAATGCATCTCCAGTTGACCGCTTGTGTTCATATTTCATTACTGCCTGAGTCACTTCCGCTGGAAGGTCAATGGGCCCCACACAAAATTACTACTGTATGTCAACTCTCTCGGTAGTCACGCTAGGAGTTGCACCGGTAACGCTAAAGATATCACTGTTGAGAATCCAACACATCTTCCTCTATAGGGCAAAACGATGGACAGTCACGCAACGCTTCATCCAACTCATAAGTTGGGCAAGTTATAGAGCGTTGGCGCACCGTCACCAAAAAAAACCCACGTCCTGCATTGATGCCGTATTTTCCTTTAACGTCCTTGTTGGGGGACCCATTAGTGTTTACACTACAAAATATGTGTGGTCAATTTCATCCCTGACCTCCTCGGCAAGTGGTCTGAGTGATCGGCTTACAATGCGTCTTGGTGTTCGTTTACACTTCAGTTTAGCGCCGTCCACTTGTGATCCGATCCGTGATATAGAAAAAGTGATTTATTTTACTTCCTCCACCCCTGACTACTAGTGTTAAAAGGTAATCAGTGGTTTGCGCTAGCTCGTTTTAAGCTAGAGACACATTTGATTAGCATGAAAACATATCTCTGAGAACGGTCGACTAATAACACAGATGTGTTATTAACCCCTAGGTTAATTTTTTGCTGGAATTTGTGATCATTGCGAAACAGATTAGCATAGAGAGCATGCATACCATAGCGTTAATTGTGATAGCAAGTGAAGGCTGCATCACTAACAGCACTGCAGTATGTGTGCTTCTTGGCCCATTTTGCTTCTATCCAAAAAAAAAAATGAAAAAATCTCAAATCTCATCTATAAGAATAAATGAGGCTACATTCTTCTTTAAAGAACTTGGTGTTGGCAAACACTGGCTTACTATTGCCCCAATGAACAACAGCTTTCTCCCACTGCCTAGCCTCTCTCTCTGCAGTCCCTGTCCTATTTCATATCTACCCTGGTCTTGTCTATACCACTGCCATGGCTGTCTTATCATTCAAGCCCTCTGCCGTAAAGCAGCAGAAAATCCCATATCCCATCTCCTCATGGCTTCGGCTTTCAGCCTCAGTTATTCCACTATTATGTACCAGGCTCAGCGAGCTCCTACTCCCTCTCATAAACGTGCTCTGGGTGAGAAATTAGCTTCTCTCCTCAGCATTCTGACTTTTCTCATGGGAAAAACATTGCCTCTCTGTGGAGAAGCGAACATTGTAGATTTTTTTTACTAAGCTTTCTGTCTATGGCTTTGATGCTTCACTTTACAACTCAATCTCTTATTCTTTTCAGTGGTCACTGTTTTCTTTTTTGTCATCTATTCTCTCCATGTTTCACAGTATGTCCCCATTCACTGGCACCGTATGTCTCAGCGCCTCATATAATGCTGAAAAGCTTGTTCCCTGTGCTGATGTCCTTTAAATGTCACCAGGAATTTACATGCTTTGTATATGGATGAAGTGCACCTTGTAGAGATTATCTACACTTGGTTAACAGTTACATATAACATCAATTGTTCCTGGTGCCAGTCTAGTAAATGCAACAGCAGTTATTTGCCTTTTTCCAGAGAAAATCAAGTATTTCTGCCCTGTAAGTATTTTCTTCTCTGTAGACCAAAGAATAAATGAGTGAAATCTGTGATGTGGCTCGGTACGCCACACCCCCACACCCCCCTCCCCCCAATTACAAGGTGATGTCATGTTCACCCCCTAACTCTGAATGCAAAAGTCATTTTTCAGCAGTGTGTTTAGAGTTGTAATTTGCAGAGACATTGACTACTTGAGAGCATGTAACTAAAATTGGTAGCAGTAGTTGAATCGCTACTACTTGGTACTACGGGTTTGAATGCATTGAATGCATTCACAATGCATTTGTGAAGTGGGCTTTTTCCAGCTAAAAAAAGATGTTACATTTCTGTTCAAGTTATTCCTCTTATTGTCTTCCCTACTTATAAGCTCACATTTAGACTGTCTAAATTCCCTCACACCTTGTCTCCTGCAGTCACGTCACTCAAGCACACACTGACACACACCAAGATTTTACCTGATATCTAAGCAGGTGGAAACGGGTAGAGATGAGGTTGGGGCGGCGGTACTCTTCTCTGGCTGAAATGTACTAGTTGCTAAATGCAAAGTGACATTATCACACAGGCTGTCTCCAACAAGTCCCAAATGCTTTATTTCCTTCAGAGTGAGTAGTTCTGTGGCATGTCAGTTCACTGAGCAATAATTGATTGGTGTATACGATTGGTAAAGATGAAAGTATGGTATACTGTAGGTGTGGGAGTTTAAAAAAAAAAAAAGGCTTTTGATATTCAAGTATTTCTCTTTGTGTAACAGTTATATTTAACACTTGCAATTAACGCATAGACACTTGGTGTTGTCTTGTCTTTGTTTGAACATGATTTAGGTAATTATGTATTCAAGGAGAAACTAAACTTTTATAAGATGAATTAAAGTCCTATGTTTTGTCTGTTATGTTAAAACAATTCAAAATTGTTCAGTAAGCACACATATTTGACAGCGTTAAATTGGGTTGGGTGCAGTGGAAAAAAAGACCATATTGGAAAATAGATTCTTGGCAATTTTCCCTCCTATTTTTCTATGCTGTGTGACTGTCAGTGGTTGAATGAAGAAGAGGCAATCACGCTCAGAGGTTGTCTTTCTCATCTGTTCTTCTATTGCATGTGATTGCATTCACCTTACTGCTAAGATCAGAGCCAATTCACTGCATGCTAAATTGATTTCTTAAACTATTTCTTAATTTTAAGTCAACCACAGAGGGAAATGTTTTATGCATAAGTCTCGGCAGGGTACAGCTTTCAGTATATGAAGTTCTATCCCATCACTCGTTCCTCAGAAGTTATTTTTATATTAGTACAAAACTGGGTCTCACTTGGCAGTCCCATGGGGCTTGTTTATTGGTGGTAAGTAGGCCTGTAACAATTATTTGGAATTTACTTTTTACATAATTGCAGTTTCTTTGTTTATTTGCAATACATTTCTAATATTAGCTAAGGTCTGTAAAACTATAATACTGTACTATTGTCAATTTTATGTTCATCTAAGAATACAAAATACAATGTTTTTATGATAATAAAGAGGTGTGGTTTACTTCATAAGCTGTGTACCTGTGTTATTACATTATTTGGTCACATAAACGTGATATAACCAAAAGATGTATCCTGGAGTTCATTTAAAGCTTTATTTTGTTTGGAAAAGTAATAAATAAATCTTATATAATATCTTTTAAATTTGACTGAAAGAGACAATTTTATTGTTATTTGCAATTATTTCTGAGACAATTAATTGTACAGCAATATTTAAAATTGTTCCAGGCCTAGCAGCAGGTGTTGTGTTACATCTCGCCTGGCACTAAACCAGACAGTGTTATCAAATCAGGAGCAGATGGTCATAGATCGAGGGCCAACATTGCATCTCATCTCAACAGCTAACTCTGCGCCAGCAAGTGCAGAAAAAGACTATTCTGGAACTGGCCATCATATTTGACTATTGCTGGTTTGTGTGATGTTTGACATCTGTGTGACTGATGTGTTGTTGTTTTTTATTTTTGTCATTGAGAGAAAGCCACAGACACCACTGGACTTTCAGCATTTTATAGGGAATATGTGTGTGTGTGTGTGTGTGTGTGTGTGAGAATGAATGAATGAATGAATGCGTGAGCGTGCACGCATGTGCGTTGTCTTCATACAGCTGTGAGAGTCTTTATACCTTCCTTTGACCTTCCCACAAATCAGAATCTCTGACAGCACAGATGGGAACGCTCACTTACACTAAAAACGTTGTTTGGTGGGCAAAATAATGACATAACCAGTTAAAGTTGTTTCCATATGAAGTAGGCATATTGAAATTGTTACAATGCAATAAGAAATACAAATCAGCAGATTAATTGATAATGAAAATAATTGTCAGTTGCAGTCATAATTACAACACAATATAAAAGTATAAATAAAATATACAAAGTTTAAATTCACTTTAAAGTCTGCAATTTTGGGATCTGTTCCAAAAATGCCAATCATTCACTTACACACACACACACACTCACACACACACTTTGATATGTGGACAGGAGCAACTGAGGATCAAACTATGTTATGTAACCACAGGCAAACAGCAACAGTGCTTGCTGAGTGAATATGTGGACAAATATATGATTTAAAGTATCTATTTATTTTATTTATGTTTGTTTGTTTTTAAAGTCTGCCCAGATTCTTATAGAAATACAAATAATGTCCTCCTCTGTAACCTGTGTATGCTAGTTGTATTCCTTGTGGACTGGCAGGTTGCTGTATTCTAACTCTTATTCATTTTCCAAGGCTTGATATTGGTCCACTGCCTGTAAGCCTTTATAAGTGATAGAATTGTGTGTGCGTGCGTGTGTGCGTGCATGTGTGTGTTTGCTGGTCAGTAATAGTTTTTTTTATTGTTTGTGTGTGGTCACTTTTAAGTTTGGGTTTTGGTTGGGATAATTTGCAAAAAACTTTTGGAGGCACAGACGGACAAAAGGGAGGCCGAATTACATATCTCAGAGGAGAGAGAACAAAAGGGAGTAAAGGCCCGAAGAGAAACCGCCTGAATAAAATGTGAGACAATGAGTTGGAGAGAGAAGAAAGTGGGAACTTTTGAGCCAGAAAGGGAAACAATCATCAGATAAAAACTTTGAATGAGGGAGAATAGAGTAGGAAGAAACTGATGAGAAGGAAGAGCCTTAGTAATAATAAGAGATATTGCTGCACATGAGAGGAAAGAGACATGAGGACAGACTTGGGAGCAGCTGAGGTTAACAACAGGGATAATGAGTTCAGCATCTGCAATGAGGCATCTGTAACCTGACCTTTCACTTTTTACAGCTACTTACTCCAGAAAGAAATGTTTTTGTGCATGGCAATGTGTACTTGCAGTTACACACAGACAGTTTAACTGAGCTTGTTTAGTCCTATTCAGATCAAATACACACAGGCATGTATTCTCCAAATATAGTTCATTCATATGCTTCTAAATGGAAAAAGTGCAGGCCACAACTAGAAAGTTGACACACAGACGCACGTAGACACGAGCACCTCAATTCCCTGTCCTTGTATTTAGAGCTGCACTGTGCATGTGTGCTGAATGTTAAAACCTAATTATTGCTGCTCTCACTCTTGCTCCAGGTGACCTGTTGACACTCCAGAGGGAATAAGATCCCTCTCAAAGCAAAGACATGGCACATAGCTGCTAAATGTAAGGACTAGCTGTACACGCAAAATAAAAAAAAGGCTTGTTGCATACTTAAAACTCAGTTGTGGACCATCTTAATTCTCATTAATTTATAGTTATGCAGTGGGAACGCATCCCAGGGCCACACAAAAACACAGGAGGAAGGGAGACAAAACAACACGTGCAGAAACAGACACATGTGCATGTGTCTTGTGTCTGTCTGTGTGTACACAGACAGACACAAGACAAGGGACCAATCACATACGCAAACAAAAGAAAAGGCTACAGCATTGACTTTAACCCTCATGTTGTCCTCGGGTCAAATTGACCCGTTTTCCTATATCAATGTTCTTTTTAATTCCCCAAAATAACTTTATTGATTCCACACAACGCTCTTTGGCAAGTACGCATCTCTACTTTCATTTATTTTGCTGTGTCTTATTCAATTTTATAGCATTTGAAGAACAAATTGAAGTGGTTTTGAAATAGTATTGAGTAAAAGTTGACATATTCCAGTTTGTGATTATCCATCAATATCCATTCCTTTAATTTTAGACGAAATAATTCCTAATTTCTGCTTTTCTAACTCAAACATTAGGTATAATTTCCTATAAATGAGGTTTATTGACCATAAATTCCAAAAATAACTGTAAAACTTAGTTAAGTTAATGATTTAGTGTTACATAGTGTTGAAAACGTCAAACATTGAAAAAAAGTGTATAAAAAGCGTCAACAAAAGTGATGATTTAGCCGGGAAGACAACACAAGGGTTAAGGACTCAGCAATGCTGTGCCGAGTGTCCAAAGTCATCCCCAGGGCTCCACCTATACGAGCCGTAGAGAGTTCCACGTATGTGACATCTAAAAAAGAAAAGATCCATGTACGAGCGGACAAGTCATGAGGTGTCTTCCAAAGGGTTGCAATCATTCTCTTAACAGCTGTAGGTCCAGCAAACACAGCACATTTTTGAGCTTTAGAGAGCTGGAAGGCTGACAGGTCATTCAGAATCAAAACATTTACAGTAACGGGTAAAGTAACATTAATCAAGGTGGAAATTTTGGATGCAATATTGTTCCAGAACTGACCAAAAGGAGAGCACGCCCAGAACATGTGAAGATATGTACCTTGAGCTTTAATTGGGCAGAAAGTGCATAAAAGGCTGTTAATTATTTTCATGTGGTGCATTTTCATGGGGGTGAGATATCTCCTATGAATGAAATTGTAGTGAATCTGCTGATGGTCTGGATTGCGAGATACTTATGATGTATGTTAGACCATACATCATGCCAGTCAAAATCGACACTTAGTCCTGGGCAGTCGTGAGCCCAGATCCTCTTAATAGGAAGGGCAGTGCAGACAGATATCACTAAGAACTGACAAAGCCTGGATACCATACCACAGGTTTTAGGCTGATTTTTGTTCTTTGTTCTTAGTGTGTCAATTGCTAGGACCAGCACCTGACTGCATTACACTGCTGTTCAGAGGAATTCAAATTTAAGACATACATGTTGTTTTATAAATGTTTTTGCAGGCTTTTCAGGATGTTGTCTTCCTGAAATTGAACACATTTGGTTGTCACCACTGGCAATAGAGTCCCAAAGTCCCCCCAATGTTTCCCAACCAATTCCTCTGCTCTAAGCTTTGGGTAGTGTGTGATGTAAGTTCTTCTCAGCTTTTTATTTCATCTGTTAACTGAGATCAGATTTAGTGAGTAAGAATTTGATAAGTGGGGAAAAAAACACTCATGCTTCATTATCCAACATAATATGTAGCACAGACCAAAATAGATTGTTGACAGTAACCTTTTAAAAAAAATGAAAAAGCTTCACACTCTTTTGTAGTCTTTTGGCATGTTATTCATCCACAACAACATTTAGTCTCAGGAGGCATTTGTAAGAAATGGTAATAAGTAAGATGTAGTCAATAAATAACACATTTGAATTCCACTGTTACAATTGTATTTTTTTTGGCAACTCTTAACTTAATACCTTTAATAATTATTATCCAGAATTATCCAAAAATCCATGTATACATATCAAAACGTAAAGTTGGTCACCTGGGTGTCCGGTCTTCATTGTAACTCTCAGACAATCCTATAAATGTAGGCTACATTATAATGTGTGGGGCCAGATGGTTTCAGAGAACAGTATTCTAACACATGTAATTGACCATTTTCTAAACTAAATAACTGTAGCGTCAAGGGACGTAGCATTATACAGAGTGAACAAATAGGATATAGCTCTTCTTATGATTGACTTGATGACCCCCACACACACACACACACACACACACACACACACACACACACACACACACACACACAAACACACCATGTATGAGTCAATCCCATATTCCCTATAGAATGCTGAAAGTCCACACTCTAATTTCAAGCTGCCAGTTTAAATTCTCTAGTTAAATATTCGGATGTATTAAACAAATAATGATGATGAACTTGAAGTTCTACATCCTTCTTAGACATTTCTTAATCACATTAACCAGATTTCCCATCATTATTACTTAAATAATTAAATGACACGTGTACCTTACACAATCATGCCACAAGAAAGTGCAACTAAAAAACTAATTGTTCCACAACTCACTGCTACAAGCATATACAGTATATGGGAATTTTATATTGCACATTTGTTTAGGATATAGATTTCTCTGCTTACACTGATTGTGTGCTTTCATCTTCTGAGCACAAATAAATCTCTTTGTCCATAATACAATTATATCTTTGATTAAGAGCAGGCGTCTCTTTATCTCAGACAGTCATCAGTCCTTAGATATAAGGGATCCATTTAAATTATCAACACTAATGCCTTGGCCTCATCAAATATGCATGACAAGCAAGTCAGTGATAAACGAAAACACGACTGAGGAGAATAACTAAGCAGCAATCGGTAAGAATGTTTCACCAATGTAGACAAATTATAGCCTGGTGGAGTTCTTTTGTATTTCAAGAATTAATGTGTGTGTCTAGTATTACAAGTGGTGAGTTGTAACTCTTCATTAAATAGGTTTCACAGTTTCAATATTTGACACTGAAGTCATAAAAAGCTGGGGGAAATAGGAACAGACAGAAATCTGAAGGAAGAGAAAAAATGTGTACAACTGCACGCTGTTTTCCAATAATCGCCTCCATCTTAGTGCTGCTTCATATCTCTCAAATCAAATATGTTGCAGTCACACTGTGGACGTACGCAAAGTCTGTATCAATAACACACTGCCAATATTATATTATATGCTATATATATATATATATATATATATATATATACTCACTATAGTACTGACAGTATGTTGTGTTCTGGAGGGTATTAAAGTAAAGTAATTCATAACATTTCTTTTGTGTTGCGTAATGTCTATTGCATAATAAAAGAACCAAAAAAATAGCAGTCCATTATTTGGCTGATGGCTATGAGTAGGAACTCTTATATTTCAATGAGTATAACCCCAGATAGAATAATTTTCAAGTTCAAACAAAGACAATTACATAAGCGGGATAAGAGGGATTGGTTGTTTCAGAGAGGTTTCACCATTCTTTCTGAATGGTGTCTGGAGTTATCATATTTTAATGATTTGCCCAGCACTAAGAATACCGTACTGCATGTTTTAGGAAAGGATTTTTGGGCAGATGGGATTGTTGGTGTCCCCACGGCACAAATGTCATTCCAGATTAAATGCTGTGAGGTCTTGTCAGTAACAACATGGCACTACTATTTGGCTTTCAGCTTAATGAGAACCCAAAATATAAATAAATTTTACTGGCTGGTTGAGGGAGTGTCATATCTGCCCCCACTGTGAAGAGAAGGAAAAAATGAAATCAAAACAACAACTGAATTGTAGTGGTCGCTAAGGGAAAAGTAAAATATGCTGTCACATTCACCACTGGGGGTTTCTGTTGGTGGAAAAGTGCATGTGACATAAATTGGATTTTTGTTGATTCTTAGAAGCGTGATCAGAAACACAAAGGCATGAAGAACTGAATTATCTTATTAGAATGCAGCCTGGGAGCTGATTGTCATAATTCCATCTAGCTGCTCTGAAGAAAGTAAACACAAGAAGGCTTTATCTTGATTTCAAAAGAAAACTGTTCCCTCTGCCACCCTCTCCGCTGTCTGTCAGGCAAGAAATAATGTAGTTACAAAGAAAGTCTGTCTGGTGTAAATCTAATAAAAGCTTTTCCGCTTTTTTTTTTTTCATTTTGCAAAATATCCATGTCAATACCACTTCCTCAATGCTTTCCTCTGCTCTACTTGTTTATTCTTGTGAAAAATCCTTGTGCAACAGTTGCATTATAGCTGTGCAAAACAAAGTCTTAAATTTGTCATGTTGTGTTTCAAGGAGGACAGAGGCCTCGAGTTAACAAAAATGCATCTTTTGTTTCATCCATGGAGCAACATTTATAGAGAAAGACTTATTTGGCTGTACTTGTGGTTGTTCATGAAGTTTTGAAAGTTTCCACAGAAATATTCAGTGCTTACGTGTCCCATCACCAGCAGGTTTTGAATAATATTGTTTGAATTGCTGACTGTTTCCTGTGAGGATGCGTCCTGTGCGGTGTAGCAGGATAAATATCCCCCCACCCATCACAGCTCAGTTAGCAAAGTTTGATTCAAGAGTTCCTGCTTCATTGTGTCAGGCCCTGGGTAGGTCCAGGGTGTTGTCATGGTAACATCCTTCCGTACAGGATCTGACTCCTATGACCTTGTTAGATGGATGAGAAGACTGGTTCACCCGCCCCTGTCAATATCAGCCCTACAATGAATCATACTCCTATCTTTAATATTTAATGAAATGAAGGTTTGGGTCACCCATACAAGGACAGAATCATAACACATTATGTTTCTTAGTGGAAGTGAAGAGATGGAGTGTCAGTGTGTACTTGCATATTAAACCCATAATTCAATTACTGTATGTTGCACTCTTCCGGAATTCATTTTGCAATGTTTACGTGGCGGTTATTTGGTTGTATTGAACTAAAATCAACAGAATTGATGTATTTTTCCCATATATACTGTTAAGTTAAATTTTAAGTAAAGATTTTTTGGGGGAAACATTCTAACCTCACTTTCTTCCTTTCTACTTTTTCAGTGTTACTTATATCCAGCTGGTAATTTCATTACTTCACTTAAACACCCAATGACCACGTAGAGTAACTTATAATGTATTATAGCATTTATTATAATTTATTTCTTACAACTATGAGAATTATAACACACTATGATCCTTGCAAAGAAAATGTCTGTGAGTGACCAACATTTACAGTAAGAGGTGTTATGATACTTGACATTTTTAGTCATTATAAAATGCATAAATACAAACATAAAATGACACACATTGTTCTGGCCTAAAATATGGTACTTTTCACTGTGTAATTAAAAAAACAAAAGGATATGGTTTCCTGATGCAATTAAATGTGACCCGGCGGGCCAAAAAAGACAGGATGTGTCTGACGTGAACATGCTGGTGCCAATAATCTGAGACGATGCTTGTGCCCAAGTTTTTAAATGTCAATCTTTTTAAAGTTACTAAGACTAAATGGTGTGACTTTTCAAACCTTTTAAACCTATAAAAAAAAGAAACAACACATAAATGATAAAGTTGCCCTTTGAAACTAGTTTTTTTTTTTTTTTATCTCGTGACTAAATATTGATCGCTGACAGCTTATTGCTTCTATGTAATGCAGTAGAAGGAGAGGGATGTTTTTGTTTGGATGTTGCTTTTTTGCAATGTACTAATGCACTTTAGATTTAAAATGAAAGAATTACCAACTGTTAGATTTGAGGTTATTTACATTCACATCCAAGTGTAGAAATTGTGGCCATTTACATGGATCCCCACTTTTAGTGGACCAGTTTGTATTGGACAAACTAAACTCAGTACAATTGGTTGCAAATGAATTGCAGTCACTACCTGAAGTCCTGGTTTCGGGGGCTTTTTTCCTTCAATCTGGTCTTTAACAAGTAAAAAGTCAGGTGACTTACGGTTAAGCACAATCCACTGTCTGGCTTAAAAACTCATTGCTTTGCTTTTATACTGTACTTAGTATGATTGTCGTGCTGAATTGTGCTACAATTGCAGTGACTATGTACACTATAAGAAGGAAGAGCTACTTTGCCTACATTGTTCATCCAGTGTATGGAAGCACTCACACATACGTCCACATGTTGTTAAATTTCAAGTCTAGTTTCTTGGAGAGCAGAGAACTAAAAAACAAGAATGTGCTATTGTTGTTTTACTTTCATACCTCGCTGCAAACTGAAAAACTCTTTCTCATCCCATTTGTCAGACTTCAGTGCATGTGAACTCAGCTGAGGCAATGTAACCGATCTAGTTTATAGGATTTCGGACATTAAGGTGTTGATCCAATGAATAGTATCAGTACCTTTATCTCACCTAAACCTGGTTAGACATAAAGCTCTCTTAATCCTCTTCACTTCTGCCCCTTTGCTTTTTAAGTTGTAGGGTCCAGTTGAGGGTTAGGAGGAGACAGATGACTCCCCCATAGGATACATTGGCTGCTAAGTAGAGAAAGTCTGCCACCGAATGGAGTAAATGCAGCACTGCATTTCTAATTCATTCTTTGACTGCTCATTTTCTGTTTCTTTCTTTCTGCCCCATTGTATCCTCTTTACTTAATTGTATCTGTGGCAAATACATCAAGTGAGTGTTTTAAATTGAATTAACAATTAAAATGTTGAAAGATTGGTTTAATTTATACCTTTCTTTTCTGTTCTCTTTTTCAGGTCCAGTATCCTCTACATTTGAACCTTGAATAGTGTTACTACAGTTAGTTCCTGTAGCCCGAAGCTTCATGGAGGGGTTTCCTGTCCACTGACCCATCAGGCTCTCTCACTGGACCAGCTGCCATGTCCGCCTGCAGCACCTTCACCGAGCACGTGTGGAAACCAGGCGAGTGCAAGAACTGCTTTAAACCTAAGAGTCTGCACTGTCTGGCTCAGAGTAGTGGAGGGAAGCCTCCTTCTGAGCAAAGGCCTCCAACAATTCAGCAACACTATCCATCTCCTGCTGGAGCCAGAGCCAACACTAACCTTACCATCAACTCCCAGAAGGCTGGCAGTGGGTCTGCCCGCTCAGGACACTTTCGTCCACCGGTTGCTAAGAAACCAACCATTGCTGTTAAACCTACTATGATGCTGCCCTGCTCCTCTGCAGGACTGGATTCAGATGGTAACCTGCAACGACCACCAAATGTAATAGAACAGGGCAAAACATCAGCCTTCACTGTCTGGAATCGCAATGGACTGAACCGTAAGAGGCCTGGTGGGCCCAGCAACAACAATGAAGGAGAGGATGGCAGTGAGGAGATTGAAGGTTATGGACAACTTAGCCCAATGACCCCTAGTGGAAATAACAACAGTGGACTAACAGATGTATTAAAAGAAATTGCTGGTTTAGGCCCTGGCCCTAGCCCCATGCCCCTTTCCAGTTCCAAGGACTTGTTTTGGGGAAGAATCAGTAGTTCATACAGACGCTCCTTGGAAAGAGGCCTTCCAGCCTCAAGCTGTCTTGCCATGGGAAGCAGCAGTTATAGTGGTGGTGGGACTGTTCAGAAACGGGTATCCCTTAGCGATAGCTCTGAGGTCATTAGCACAGAGGGTGGTCGCTTTTGCTACCCTGAGTTTTCCGACGATGAGGAGGATGAGGATGAATATACTGAAAGGGATGATGATGAACATGAGAGCTGGGATGAAAGTGATGAAGAGTTACTAGCCATGGAGATCCGCATGCGAGGCCAACCACGATTTTCAAATTTCCGCGCTGCCACATTGTCTCCAGTGCCCTTTGCTGCAGGGAAAAAGTGGAATACAGTGCCACTTCGCAACCGCTCACTACAGCGTATTTGTGCAGTGGACTATGATGATAGCTATGATGAGATCTTGAATGGATATCCCTCTGTGGACTCCAATGGAGCTCTTCTTCCCTATGGGCCCCATGACATGCAAGGCAGTGGTTTCCTATCAAATTCAGAGTCTACCACTTCTCCAGAATCATCATCATCCCTTCCAGAGGATTCTCGAACAACTTCCAGCAGTGGGAGCAGTGCCCCCTGTGCTCTTCGAAATGGCTTGCGTTCTCCCACATCTTCTAAGGCACCTTTCTCCTTCACTTCTCCCCCCAAAAAGGAGCCCGTCCACAGAGCACTGAGTCCACTCAAGGTGACTGAAACACACAAGGCTGTCCTAGCCATTAGATTAGAGGACCAGGATGGCAAAGAAGGCATGCCAATGCCCCAGGCCCTTCCAGGTCAACCAGTCACTATTAGTTTTAGTCCCACAGAGGAGCAGGCTAAACCATACCGTGTAGTGAATTTGGAAAAATCCCTAGTCTGTAAGCCTTATACTGTAGTTGACGTGTCAGCGTCCATGACCAACAAAGATGAGCAGACTCCAGACTCTACCGCAAAATCCAAAAACCTGTCAATGCCCTCCAGCCCTACATTGTTCTGTAGCACTCATTTAGGTCAACACCTGTCTCCAACCTCCCCTCTTTCTCCTTCTCCTGTGATGCCAATGTCACCCACATCTGTTGCCTTGTCAGGTGCACCGCGAAAGAAATCAGGGAACATACGCTATCAAGAAGTGTGGACATCAAGCACAAGTCCTCGCCAAAAGATACCTAAAGTGGATCTAGGGTTCGGGAGTAATCCTGGCCCCTCCATACCTACTCAACACTTCAGCCACAAATCAGCTCCCACTTCTCCCATTGCTGGGCTGTCTTCCTCCCAAACTGTACCTGTGAAATCTTCAAACTTATCAGAGATCAAGTTTAACAGTTTCAATAATGCAGGCATGCCTCCTTTTCCTATTATTATTCGAGATGAACCAGCATATGCCCGCAGCTCCAAGAATGCTGTTAAGGTACCTATTGTTATCAATCCAAGTGCATATGACAACCTAGCTGTATACAAGAGCTTTTTGGGACTCAGTGGTGAACTGCCACAGCCAAAGGGGGTAGGTTGTAGGGTAGCCAGCCATACGTATGAAGAGATTGGATCCTCTGAGAGTGTCCAGTCCTCTTCAACAGAGAAAACTATCTCTGGTAGAGGCACATCAGAGAGAGTCTCTCTTGAAGAGACAAAATCTCCACCTGAGGCCATACCAAAAGCACCAAATTTACAACCTAGAACCACTTCAGACTCTAGCACTGTAACAAGCACTGTGAGGAGCTCAACAGTGGGGGCCCTCTCTCCCACTACATTAACAAATTCCCCTGCCATTCTAACCGTTACCGCACAGCTACCTAAAACCAGCCCTACTACCAATGCTGTTACACACACTTGCAAGACAAGTGGAGATGCTACTTGCAGTAAAGATGATAATACAGATGTAGCTTTGTCCTCTGGAACAGTGGTAAGCCACAGGGAGGAGGCCAGTGCTGTGCTTTTACAGATTGTGGCCTCCATCCAACCTCCCCAGTCTCCTCCAGAGTCACCGTCAGCACAAGCTAATACCCTCAGTTCTGAAGAGCTGTATGCCCTCCCACCTGATGCCATGAGGGAGACCCTCACCCGACCCAAATCTCTCTTTACAATAACTGATGGCTGTCTTTCCAAACCCAAGAAGGACACGCCCCCCAAAGTTTTGTCTAAATCCCAGAGTGCCTCTGCTGCTGTCTCACTCTCCAGCCCTCGATCAGAGCCTAATGCCCCCTTCCCCCCTCCTAGATCTACATCTTCCCCTTACCACGCTTCTAACATCCTCCAGAGACATTTTGGCAACTGGACCAAGAGCTCTGCCTCCAGTTCTCCTGTACGACCTAGTGAAGGTGAAGTAAGTCCAGGTGGAGAGGGAAGACGTATTTCAACAGAAAGCTCCAAACCTAAACGCTGGATCTCCTTTAAGAGCTTTTTCCGTCGGCGGAAAGATGAGGATGAGCAGAGGGAGAGGATGGAGAGAGAGAGGGACAAAGGCAAGCTGGTTGGGCTTGATGGCACAGTTATTCACATGCTTCCACCACCACCAATCCAACAGCATCACTGGTTCACAGAGGCCAAGCCAGAGGATCCGACCCAGAAGCCAACCATCATCTTCACCTACAAACCAGAAAGTGGCAACACCCCTGGTGACGGAGAAGAACAACTACGAGTAGAAGAGTGCAGAGAAAATGCAACACTGACACCTGAAGAGAGCAAGGAATCCAGACCTCTGAGCCCAGGGCAAACAGCACCCTTACACACCACTGGATGTGATCTCTTCAGCAAGGATATTAGGTATTTATTTTAATTACCCCTCTGATGCCACTGTATTAGAATACTGAGGGGGGAATAAAAATATAAAGCAGCTAAACTAAACACCTATTGCAGTGGACTCATAATCTCAACCCAGAAATTGGCATGCTATGGTGGATCTACAGTATCACTTTGTAATTTGTAAATGAGCTTAGTGAGGATCAAACATGTCATTTCATCATTTGCTAGATATGCACATGTGCATGGAGTAGGTATAAAACCTGTAGGATTATGGCCCTCAGACAAAATGCAGTTATGCTACTATTGGAGTCCTGTAGTAAGATTGAGAAGTTGTTCCACCACAAAACAACAAAAAATTTTCAATAACTGTAAGATAAATATTTCTTTTACATAAATAGTTTTTTTTTAAATGCCCTTTGTTCTTCCTACATTACCTCTTGGTGATCTAATGATTTATTTTGCATGCAATGCCCGTATTACCATTACCCAAATGCATTCCCTTCAAAGCATTCATGGCGCCCAGCTTAAAATTAAGATCCTCAGTCTTTGCCAGCTGCTCCTCAAAGTGCCGGGGATGCTTCTTTCCTGATACAGATCCCTCATCACAGATTCTAGATGTTTGATCTTAATTTGGTATGTCTGCTCATCCACTTGTCCCTCTAACTGCATGGGCTGTCCTTAATGTCATCTATTACCTGTACAGCAGGCTCTGTGCTCAGCGGTTCACCCTTCGGGGCGGGGGGGGGGTTGTTACAAGTCATCCAACAGGAGTCAGAACCTTTACTCTTTTATCATTGCTTTAGATGTCATATTGTCTTTAGCTCCTCAATTGTCACCAAAGCCTCGCACACACATGACACACTCCCAGTAATCATCAGTCAACTTGGCAGGGTAGTCACTGTATTCTTGCATAATAAGTTAATTATTCTTCTTGGACTTGCTGTTGCCCTTTGTGTTTAATTTCTTGGGGTAAGTTTCCTGCAGTGTAAGTATTAGTGTCAGAAAAAGATAACCCAGATGTGACGAATGCACTTTATTTTCTTTTCTAAATTATAAGCTTGTTTCTGCTGAACGTGACCTGTTTTTCCCTTAGAAATGAAGCTAAGTGCCCAGAAATCCTCAAAGATGGTAATTAGCCAAATGGATGCTGCAGTGGCCAAAAAAAATTAATTCATCAGAAAAGCTGTATAGTGAAAGCACTTCTGATAATGTGAGGTACTCATGTTGGATAATGCACTCTGAAAACATTATCAATGCATTTTGTGTTAATCATTGTATTAGCACAGTATTTACAAGCTTACTGTTTGCAGCAGAGATCTTTAACAGGGCGTCCTCAGAGTCAATGCAGGGGGCCTCCAAAATTAAAAAAATTAAAAAGTCTTAACATGAATCTAACTATCTAACATGAATCTTATTTTCTGAGTAAAAAAGTCACATTCCCCTAATTTTTTCATGTATCATGTTATCAAGCACAGAAAACTATTTCAAACATCATCTGGACTTTGATGAGTTTTGAGGGTTGTTTGGGAGAGTGTAATTTAGCATCAATGTGTTTTCCAAAATGTATCAGACAGCCACCCACATGATTAGTAGAAATAGCATTGTGGAATTGTTTACTTAGCATTCGTCATACCTACAGTTTAGCTAAGGTACAATTTCAAATGTTCTTGTTCCTCTTCTTACCTGATCCGTCACACTTAAATCTTCACCTTGCACTACCTTTACTGTATCCGTTTTTTTCTCCTCTTTTCGTATCCCTACCACCGTCATATTATCCATATCTCCTGGGTTGTTTTCAAGGTACATGGCTTTCTACCATCACTGTCTCTGTTTCATGGAATTTTTGCTCCTACCATACCACATTTTCTCCTTTGAGCCCGGAGCACTTTGAACTCTTGAATATTTCTCTCCTTCATCCTGTCAAGAGCTCGTCCCCATTCTGTCTCTTTTCTAGCTTCCCGGATTTTTCTCTTCTAAAGTTTCCACTCTAGTCATCTATTCATTTTCAGAAGTTCCTGCCTCTCTGCCTCTAACTTTATAACACGTGCTACAAGAATCAAGTATGCACTAGTTTTACTAGTGATTTGAGATGTCTAGGTAATAGCATGCTAAAATTGGGTATAGGATGCCATACTGTATGGTAGAGTACCTAGTACGTTGCCCAAAAGGTTGATTCCAGAATAAGTCATTAATCAGAACAAAGTTGTTGTTCTCTCTCACTTCCCCCACAGGATGATGCATTACTATTTATTTATATTATTTTATTTATTTTCTACTGCATCCTCGAATCTAATCTAATTTTTAGGAACATCTTACTTCAACATTAAAATGCTGAACAACTGTTTTCAATAAAAGCATTCCTTCACTTATTTTGATACCAAAAAAGCAACCAACAATGTTTTCTTGAGTCATTGATTAAGCACATATTGCCATTAGTTTTTGCAGTATGGTACCAGACACAATCACATATTGTCTAGCAACGAACATATAAGTCAATGTGGAATCATACTAAAAGCAGACCAGATTTAATACATCACAGTTTAAAGCACCTCACCTTTTGGTCTTGTGTGTCTTATTTTCTTTAAACCTACAAACATTCTGTTGTGACCCTGCTGTTTATAGTATCCACTGTCAATGAGTAACTCATTTATTGACTTGGTGTTTTGGTAGTAGGTTTTATTGTTACTACACTGTCTATTTGATGTTTGTCTTAGGTATTGGCACATGGTTTTGAGTTGACCCATAAACAGAAAATAGCTGAACCTCTCCTTTGGTACCTCAGCTTGCTCTGGTGGTGTGCAAGAAGATGTGACAGAAATAAAGTCTGCGGAAAGAATGTGTTTAGAAAATGTGAATATGTGCCTCACATTTCTTTAGAAGCAGACAATAAAGGGATAGGAATTGTTCTTAAGCTTCTCTGATTGTTGTCAATAGCAAGGTTTCTTTCAGTTTCAATGAAAGTTGAAATGAAAGATTTGTTGTCTTTTAAATCAGTGCTAATACAAGTACTGGAGCTTTACATGTTTACTTTGTGGAATATTTTCAACCAAAGCAGTTACTAAAATTAGGTATTTATTAGTTCATCCTTGCTGCTTAAATCATTTCACCATAACATTGAAGTTCCACTTGCTTGTACTACCCACTATTACTGACAAAATTGTAATATTGTCTCCATATGAAAGAAAATAAATGTGGTGCAAATGTATTTTGCAGTCAGTGAAAGCACGTTTTATGTTACAGTGGTGCTCAAAAGTTTACATACACATGCTTAAGTTGACTAAAAAGAGGAATAAAAAAATCATGTTTTGGAAATTTATTTTAATACCTAAATTAAAAATGAGGTAAAATCCAACCTTTAAGGACACCAATTTCTTTGTGAATGAATAGTATTGTAAATAAATAAATGTTCTTATTTAAAATACAGGTCATAAGTATACATACCCCTATGTTAAATTCCCATAGAGGCAGGCAGATTTTATTATTAAGGCCAGTTATTTCCTGATTCAGGATATTATGCATCCTGATAAAGTTCCCTTGGCCTTTAGAATTAAAATAGCCCCACATCATCACATACTCTTCACCATGCTTAGAGATAGGCATGGGATACTTCTATAAAATCATCTCTCAATGAAATCAAACCAGGTATTAGTCTAACTGAAATAAACCATGCCTATCTCTAGCATGGTGAAGAGTATGTGATGATGTGACTATTTTAATTCTAGGCCAGGGAACTTTGTCAGGATGCATAATATCCTGAATCGAAATAACTGGCCTAATAATCTGCTGCCTCTATGAATTTAACAGAGGTATGTATCTTATGACCTGTATTTTAAATAAGAACATTTATTATTTACAATCGTTATTCATTCATTGGTGTCCTGGTTGATTTTACCTCATTTAATTTAGATAAAATAAATTTCCAAAACATGATTTTATTCTCTTTTAGTCAACAAGCATGGAAACACCACTATATAGTCTTCTTAAAAAACTGAACTGACACAGGTCAGTCTACAGACCTTTTGTTATTATTGGCAGATGAGGGGTTAATCCTACTTAGGTGTTTTTTTTACTTTGACTGGAAGCAGTTATATTGGCTAACAGTGGGCGTGCTCTTCAGCACTATCAGACACACATTACCTTAGGAAGGTAAGATCATTCAAAGAGGGAGGAACAGAGGAAGACCAGGAAAGAACAAATGCAGGAAAATACTTTTTGATTCTTCACAGCGAGCTAGCTGCTCTCCCTAGAATGTAAATTCAGCTTTGCCTCGTATTCAAGGTTTCCAGATGGGAAGCTGTGTGAGCCAGTACAGTGGGTAAGAACAGAAACTCTTTCTGTCATTCTTTCCTGTAACTACCTGTGTATCCAGGCCATGTGAAGTCATATTGACTTAGTGGGGAGGAGAGTTATTTTGAGATTATGGGATTTCTGTTTCTGGATTGGAGATTGTTCATTTGTTGCAACATAAGTTTAAGAAACCATGACATGCACTGGGATAGCTTCATGCGGTTTGAACAAGTCAGGTCCTGACATTGACACATGTAGCAGGCATAAAGGTATTCATTATGTCAAGGGCCTCTCAAGGTGTTTATCTGCACTGGATGTTTTGTTCATTCAGGATTGTGTGCTGGAGATTGTCTTTTTTTGTGATTTAATGCTTGTTTGATTAGTTTGGTAGCTGAATGTAATTAATAGTCTGCCTTTCAGTAGGATTAATATTAGTTATGCCCTTGTGTACAATACAGTACAGTATGTCCAGTTAGTTAAATCCAGAACCATGTTATGAAACCTATTCCTATAGACAGTACAGGAAAGAATAAAAGAGGTCAGGAGTTGTTTTACCAATTTTTTTGCATTTGATTATACGGTATGTGTATGCTGTTTTATTTGTAATTTTACTCATTTGTATGCCTCTTTTTAAGCCATTTTGTCACAGTTTATTTACTCTTTGTGTTTTATTTGGCTGGGCCTTTTTTATCAGCTGTCTACTGCTGGCAAGGGCTAAAGTAATGCATTGTGGCAACTTGGAGGCTTTTGATCGACCCTCTTTAGAAGAGACACAGAGGGCTTGTGGTCTACAAAGACAGATCATAAACATGTCAGATCTGGTGTTTTCCTCAGACACTGAGCCCCAGGGTAGAGACAGACACATGGACAGCTAGTTGTTTTCCTTGAGTGTTCCCTTTGCTATCACGTCATGTCAAAATATTGCACTTGTGTTTCTTATAAAGAACACTGCTTTCATATAAAATCCTTAGCTCCAAAAATGCCAGTGTAATAGCAATTGCACAACACAACTGATTTCATATTAGCATTGTCATGAAAGGTGACACACTAATTTTTTGCTCAATTAAATCCAATTAATTTAAATAAGGAGGAGGGAGAGAGACTCAATGACTGCCCAAACAATCCTAGTTATAGACATGTGAGAAATCAATTGATCCAGGTGTCAATCATCGGTCCTCATTAGCCAATCCCAGCAACCAAAGGGACTTAATAGGCCTAGGAGCCGTCACACCCCCCTCCTCAAGAGCAAGGTCACACCATGAACTTGAAGGAAAAAAAAAAAACAGTTAGATACAATAAATCAAATTTTTATGTCAAACATCTGACCGTATTTGGAGGGCTACAAGATAATGTTATCAATTTTTTAATAACCTCAACTTCACCTCCAAAAATGTGTATTCCAACTAGGCTATATTGGTGTTAGTATCAGTTTTAAAATGTTTACTTTTCTTCAAGTGAAAACTAAAAAGTATCTTGGCCCAAATGTATCTACAGGTATACATTCATGTATGTTCTGTTAACTATACATACGATACAACGATACATTTTCTAGGTACAAAGAATGGGATTGTTTTACCATTTAGTGTTTCTTTAGATACATGTTGCTGTGAATTAATTTAATTACATGTTCTTTCTGCATCACACATCTTCAACAAATACCAAAAATTATTATTCAGACAAATGTCTCTTTAATATTCATTTAATCATTTTGGGACTACAAGAAAGGTGGCACACACCAAGGTGTTGGAACTTGATTTGATACTTTTTATGATAACTGGCCAGCTTGTTGGTGATGAAAGAATTTTCTTTGGTTTTTACTAGTGCAATAGACGCTGTGAAGAAAAGTGTGCTACAGGCCACAAACATTCAATTGGATAAAGTCCTCTCTTAAGCTGTTCTTTGTCTTGACAGGGACGTCTGGCTAAGATCGTCATTAAGCAACATGTGTAGTCACAACTCCAGTCAAAGGAAATGACACGTCTGATAAAGGCTAATACAAACATTACTGCCATCCTGCCCCACCCATTACAACACCTGTGGCTATGAAACCAGCTCTGTGAATCATCTGTGACCTTTTGTGTTTTACTTTGAGCAGCTCTTTACATGTTTTTTTGTATTATTCAGCAGGACAAAAAAGATAAATAGGCAAATAAGATTAGAACTCAAAACAGCAGTGCCAGAAAAGTAAAAAATATGCTACCACAACAGAATCTGAAAATTTCGAGCCAGCCACTTGCTAAAGAGCTAGGTAGCAGGTATTTTGTGTATTACAATGGGGGTTAAAATCCACAGTTGTTTAGAATACAGTTCAGAATGTCACCCAACCTGGGTGGTCACAACCCAAGTGGCCTGAGACTGGAATGTCTCACGCAGGTCACATTGAAAGGCTGCGGCAAAACTGTTATCGGATCAGAGGGCAGTACCAGGGTCGCTTTGGGTATTTTATTTACTGTGATCTGACGGGCAGACTGATCTCAGAAGGCTTTCAATGAAACACTAGCTGTTGAGGTTGATTCAGCATAGAGCAGCGAGCCACAGATACCCAGGTGACTGTAAAAGAACATCTGGTTGTGACTTGATCTTGTAGTAAACTTCAATTAAAAGGAATCGCTTTGTTCAACAACATGTTTCTTTTTCTGTCTCTTTTTGTTTGTGTGCAGGTGCACCAATTTTTCTTTCTTTAAACTACAACCCTCTGGGGTGACGCTAAGCCCTAATAGTAGAAATAGTAAGATGGAAGGGACATCAATTAATGGTTTAATTAATTTCCTTCCTCACAAAACATTTGCAAAGTCATTTTTTAAATATATTGTTTAAACTAGTTTACATGAATGTTTACTTGCTGCAATTTCTCTATCCTGCCTTTTCTGTCACATCGCTGTGTATCTTAGCGTGTTGACACCACCTGTACATCAGTGAAATAGTGTGACACCGTTGACAAACAGGCCTCATGGGCAATTGTGGTCATGTCAATTTCTTACAAAGACTTAGACTCTTTGTGGCAAACCGCCTGTACATGTTGCAGCTCTGGCAGCAACAAGTTACACTTTACGACAAATCTTGTCATAGCATCCCCGGGGCTTTCACACTGGAATTTCAGTCACTGTGCAGTCCCAACACTCTCAGTGATTACACACCATCAGTAATTGTAAGATATGACCCAGATTTCTAGTGCCCACAACTCAGCTGGACCACTGTCAGTACATATACAACATATAAATTGTGTGCGCAACCTGTTGTAATAGGGAAAATTATTTATTCACTATGAAGTCATCTAAAGAGCAGCATTACGACTGTGACAAACACAACCAATCATAAATAGTACAGGCATCTTATTTCAGAATGCAACACTCCATAATGCTCGCATCAATTTCTTTATGACAGTCTACATCAATGTTGCTGCACTTTGAATATGTAATTCAGCACTCAGCAGGAGATTACAACTTCTTTATTGTTTAGTCTACCTTATTAAACTTCAGAATGCCTTGATACACTCCCACAGCTATGTTAAGTATTTGATGTTTTTCTTTTAAGACCGCTAATAATCACATTCAAGTCTGCCACCTTTTCATCACACCTTTCGGTTAATCTGCTGTGCAGATGAAATTCATCTCACATCTTTAAACACCTCAAATTATAGCCACCAACATATTACCACACACAACTGTGACCTGCTTTTCCTTTTTTTATACCTTCCCTCAGGCAACATATTTGTTGTTGCATATAAAACACACAAGGCTTCAAAAGCCCCTCACTTAGAGTTAGTGTATGTGTTTTGTTCATATCCTGTGATGTTAAATACAGTTATCTGTCATAAACAAAATGGACAATGACAGACTGAAGCCTTCATCAATGGCAGCTCATTTATCATCAAAAAACACTACTGTCTCAGCAATATAGGTCGCTGTTATTATCCTGTTCTTTTCTGACTTTTTTGCAGATATTTTAATGCAGAATTAAATATCATCACCAACGATAATGAACAAAACTCAAAGCAGTGGGAACAATATCATCATAGATTACGAAACAAAGGGAGAAGGGAAACTATTCATCTAATCAAACTGTTAAGTATTCCAAATTTTCATAACTAAACGAGTGATGCCTCTCTCTGTCATCTGCAGCCAGGTACCAATCAGTGCCAGTAATGCCAGGGATCTGGAGCTGCCCGGTGCTGCCATCCTGCCTGCCAAAGTGAATCTGGGGCTTGTGCTTGGGGAGGGAGAGGAGGGCCTTTCCAAGCAGGTTGCCACGGCAGCATCAGCCAGCGAGTGCAGCGCCAGCCTTGGAGAGCCTGAGGAGGACGGGAATCACTCCCATCACTCCCACTCACCTGCCTCCAGCCAATGCAGTGCTACATACAGCAACCTGGGTAAGAACAACACAGTTTCTCAGAAATGTGTGTCTGTGTGTATTCCTGTTGTGGATGGCTTATGTAAAGCTTTAGGTATGTACTTAAAACAGTACTTCACTGTGCTGTGTAGGTAAGTGGGGATACCACAAAGTCAGCAAGCTTTTATTGTGTAAAAATGAGCATATTCCTTCTGCGTAGGGCTGATTTTTTTCTAATCCACTCACAACAAAATGACAGCACACTATAGTATGACTTTCACTATTTTATGCGTTAACTGATTTGTTTCCTTCTGCAAAAGACACTGTTTGCTGTAATTTACACTGAAAAAAGGTTATCTTGCAGCTCTCATATACTCATATAAAAGGTGAAGAGAAACATGGGGAGTATGCAAATAAGCTGCTGATTTTGCATCACAATGGCTCAGAGCAACAAAAAAAAAAAAAAGCTATAGATGGCTGAACTACATCGTGTTTGCGCAGAAAATGCTATATTTGTCAAATTTGCATCTGTTTTTTGGTATTGATTTGTATTTTATATAACTAAACACAGATTTTGTTTTTTGAACAAAAGAGACAGCATCACATGTCTCCATACAGAGGTTCTGTTTAGCATTGTTGCTAGGGTAACTGGAGTCAGTGGATGAATGGTGCCAAAATATGTTACCTCCTCATTATTTGCTGTTCATTTCACTCCTAAATATGACTTTACTTTTCTTCATTATCAGCACACCTCCACGTGACAAGTTAATAATTTATTCCCTGCTAAAACAGCTGGAGCTCTAAATCTTGACACATCTTGTCACACACAGCCTGTATCTTGGAATCTGGAATAACTGGAAATATGTTATTTCAGCTAGAGGTAAAAATCTGTGCCCTGAGGTTAGTTCTCTTTTTGTGGAGCTGTAATTTACAGTGAGACATTTGTTTTCATTGGGCATGCAGAAGTGCGCAGAGTGGACCTCTTACTCACATACTGTACAGGAACAGATTACCTTCCTGTTTTTATCTAAATCCTGGTCTTTGCATTCGTCTCATTGCCTTAATCCTTTTCTCTTGTTGTGTTTCTGAAAAACATATTTGATATGGTTGATTAGTTTAAAGTAAGGCCGCACTATATAATAACCACATTACAAGAATATGTACTGCACGATTGACCACAGCACTGCTAATAGTGTCATATCAGCTTTTATCCTCTGTCCCATATTATATCTGAGACTTTATGTTATTAGAGTCTTTGTTCTCTAAATATTCCTAATTGTCTAATCTGACATGGCAATGTTCAAGTGAGCTTTGAAAAAAGGTATGAAAGTTGATTATCTGCTTGTCCTGTAGTTCAAAAATCTAATCTTTTCTAGCAAATTAAAACAACTTCCAGTGGGAATAACAAGACAAGTTGTGTAATCTGAGCTTTCCAGTGTAAATGAGCAAAGTGAGTGGAGTCAGAGAAGCTAATTTAGAAAATAGAAATGTGTATTTTTTTTTTTTTTTTTTTAACTTATTCTTAATGTATGTGACATCATTTGGATTGGTGTAGAAATAACCAAGAAAAAGTTTTGTCTGCTTAAGGATGTGAGGATCAGGAGGGACAAGCACATCTATAAATCCTTTTTATTGTGGTATAGTGGTATTCCCAATATCCCAGAAATTCATCCAGCATACTGCTGTCTCATTCTCAATTCTACTGTTATCCTATATGACAAGCTGTTTCAAACCACCTTTCGGTTTTGAAGACCATTGTTTCACGTGGTTAAAAATGAAGATTTAGAAGCAAGACAGCAGTGTGCAGATATACAGTAGCTTAGTGTTACATGTTTGGTGGTGGTGGATCGATTTAGACCATGCTTTTGTAAGGGGGAGACTGTGGGATCCTGACGCTGATTCTTCATGTCTGTGTCCACTTTTGTCTTCATAAAAGCTCTGTTTTAGGGTCAGCAGCTTATAAAAACTAAAGTTCTGGGTTATTTACCCTGTTAGTAGTGTATATCACCACACAGCAGCTTTAAAGAATGATTCAGTTGGTTGCTAGCAGATGAAATTGACCAGGGGGAAACCTTCACGCAGTACGTCAATGGAGAGTTGTTTTCCCCTCCGGTGGGCGTGGCTTTCAAAGTACGACAGCTTTTGCAGTACTGAGGGGAAGAAGAGAGAGGTAGGCACAGCTGTCAAACATTCAGTAGCTATGCACTTAAAACATGAAGCTCTCTGTGTGTGGGAAAGGATCTGGCTGTGATCAAGTGGTGTGTGAGAGGAAAAAGAAATAGAAACACAAAGTGTTCGGGTGGAGAGTGTGGGTTTTGGGAGCAAATGCATTACTGAGGTGCTTCACTGTGTGTTTGCACATTTTCTTGTTTGGTTATGTGAGGTTTAAAATGTGTGGGTCTTACTTTGTTATTAAAGGATTCATCAGAGACAAAGTGTGTGTTTGTGTTTAGATGTCAACGTTGCACTAATTAGTGTTTTTCACAAGGGTGTGTGTGGGTGAGTGTGTATTTGTGAAGCTTAGACTGCTCACTGGCATTGTAGGCATATTGGGAATGTGTTAAAAGCTCTCTGGATGACGCATGATGAGCTGCCTGCAGCCTAATTTTTACTCTTCTACGTGCTGCTAATGAGGAACGAAGCAGTATGTGTTTTTCTCCCTTCAAACATTGTACAGTAACAGCACGTAATTTTTGTTTGGGAGGGTGTGTGTGGCCTTCCAGATTAATATCATGGCTGCCGAGTGTGATGAGTGAGTGTCGATTTCTTTTTTTTCTATTTTACTTGTCAGAATTGCAGAAATAGAACTGACGTGCCTTCACTCTCTCTGCTGTCCACTTGCGGCTCCAGTTCGCACATTTTAGTGGAGAATAACACTCACTCAGTGTCTCTCGCTCTCTCACTGGCTATATATACAGTACATTTGTGTTTTAATCAGAGCATCAGGCAGTAGGAGGCAGAGCACTTGCTGCCTCACTCAGTGAGAAATCCCTAGTATTGGTGGGAGTGTTGAGCTTGCCTGTTGGCACCAGCGGCTTCGTACAGACTGTCGGGGATGGAAGCAGAGATAAGCGTTTCACTCTGCTTCCTTTCACAGCTGCTGCACCGCGTTTACCTTAAAACTTTGAGGCATTAGTGGAATTGAGGTAGGCTTGTTTTTCTTGTTTATCCTCCCTATCTCTCAGTATTTGTCTCTTTTATCCCTAGTCCCTCATTTATCTCTCTGTTATCATGTGCCTCCTGCTCACCTCCTTGCCTCTTTGTTTTTGTCTTTGTCACTTCCCTCACTTTTACCCACACCCACTTCACTGTTCTCACTTCATTCCTCCCCATAGTTCCTCTTTATTCTACCCTCCTCCATTGTTTTATTGGAGCATGATGACTGAACAGTAATCACTCTGCTATGGCAACAAGTTCCTTCATCTCCTTACAAACAACAATACTGAATTAACTGAACTAAATGAGTGGCCTTTTTTGTTTATGCTGGATATATATATACACACACATGCAGTATATCAGGATTAAGAACAATAATTTGTATTTCACTCAGTGTAGGAAGTTTTCTTTCAATTTGAATGGTTTAGCTGTATCATGTCCAGTCAATGAAGAGATGACTAAATAGTAAGTTTTAGTGTAGATTTAGACTATAAATATATACTGTACTTAAAGAAAAAGGAATCATGACACTTATCGTGCCAGATAATATTTGATACTATGCCTCTGAATTTGCATGTGTTGGTACTCAGATTTGGATTGAGGAAAAAGAAAGCAGTAGCAAAAGAGTTTATTCAGACACAATAGTCTGTGTTTGAGAGGATGAGAAAATTATCTTTTTAATCCGGAGCAGTTTTTGGAGGGATTGGGACTTTCCACTCTTTTAGTGCATTTTAAATTATAAGAAAATAACTTTGTTCTTATGATTATCAGTTTCAATTACTGGGTACCACTTTTCTTGGCCAAACATTGTCTATACAGAATTGCCAGGCCCAGATAAGATAGCAAGTTAAATAACTAAATCTGATCCTATTCCTTCATAGTACATTTGCAGCTGTGTAGTTTGTGTAGTTATGTTAAAGGCTTATGTTATGGTAAACCTTTAATTCAATTTTTTTTTTTTGTGCTCGCTTACAGGAAATCACAAACAAAATAAATTATACTTTCTCACATAATAGAAATAATTGTACATGCTATTTTGTTAATTTGTTATTAGTATAACATGTAATCCGTGCCTAGTTTTATTGGACAAAGAAAGAAATTTGTAGACATCAACTTAGTCTCTGAAAACATTTTGATGGCCACATTATAATGTATTTTGACATTCTATATCCTAGGATCAATTGAGGAAATAATTGGCAGATTACTGATAAGTAGTTGCAGCCCTTATTTCATTAGGTTGTTTGTTGTAAGGTGACATGTTCATATGAGCCATATGGGGTTTGTAAGCCCTCTGTGCAGGTTGTTTAGTCCTCACATTTATTTCTGTGTATTATAATTATAAAAAAAAAGTATTCTTGATTTTGAAATGACAATCACAGACTGAGTTAGGGTTATGTAATTCAGTTAAGTCACATTGCTGCAACAGAAAGTCCGTACCACGTTGTTTTCTTGCATGGATTACTGCAGATTGGTGGAGGAACACATTAAATATACCCGTTCCAGGGAGGATTACCAAGACTGATTTACTTTATCCTAACAGCTCTTTCTTAAGGCTTCTTTTGCTCGCTTAAGATGATGGCAGTGTGACGAACACGTGAGGAGTCACTTGTGTCGTTGACCAAGAATTTGTGATCCGTAGCATTTGCACTGTGCAAAGAGAAACCGTTAGTTCAAGCAGATGCCTTTATTGTAGGGATGGGAAAAGTAATTTGGTGAAAGTTAAGACTTTGAAAGACATCTTTTTAAAACACTCAGCAGCCTCTCATTGTGATCCTCCAAGAAATTGGGGGTATTCCCTGGTGCGCAGTGTGACCTTGTAGTACGCCCACTCTGTTAAAACAATCAGGCTGTTTCATTCCCATCGTGCAAGCGGTGCGGCTCCTTTGTTCTTTTCATCTTATGAGACACTTGTCTCTGACCCATCTGTGGTCCTCGACTCCAGAGAGCATCAAGGGAGTCCAATCAACCCCTTCACTCTCCAATTCCCTCTGACCACCATCCCAGAAAAATAAGGTCACTTGAAGCCAGTGATAAATATGCTCTCCATGCTGCCTTAAAGAGGCAGCTTGCAGAGCTCATTGCAGAACAGAACTGTAAATTGAGTCGGGCAGCTGAATTGTTGGAGGGACGACTTTTGCCCAGCTGCCCTGCTCTCTGGCTTGAATTTTCCTCAGGGCCACCAGTTACCTCATGTGCCACAGCACAGAACCTCATGTCAATGAGGTGCATAGACATGGACGACTAAAAACGGCAGGTGGGAGGAAGAAGAAGCTCTGGGGAAGCTGGTGGCAAAAGATTGTGGAATGATTTGTGTTTCTGGTGTCATTTTTTTTATCCTTTTCAGCTATGAGGGATTCCGATTTGACTTTTGTGAAAGTCACATTGAGTGATACATTTATCAGACCATTACAATTAACCAATTTGTTTTTTTTAATACATTATTTTAATTTTCTTTTCACAACAGTCGCACAGTAAGCTAGACAAGACGAAAAAAGCACACGAGTGAAGGGCTGTTTGAGTGCAAGATCAAAGCATGCTCAAATTAAGGACGTTGCAAACAAATCAGACTCATTGGTCTCATCAAGCAAAATCATAAATGGTTTCCTCACCTTCAAAACGTATTTTTGTGAATTCCTTTTGTTAATATGAATCTGTTCCATCTTAGCCATAGAGAGCATTTCATTGAGCCAGCTCCTGAAACATGGGGACAGTAGAGACTTCCAATTGAGTAATATTATTTTTTTAGCTGACAAAAAGGGCCTTTTAAAACCTGAAACATTTGCCTTTAAACATTTTTAAAATCTATGATTTGAGGAAAATAAATCAACCAATCAAAATTTGAAAGTAAAATTCCAGTAAATCAAGCACTCGATTTAAATTTTCTTCATTGTTGTTCATGCAACACACATGTTATCTTTGTTTTTCTCCAGGTCAATCCAGAGCCAACATGATCCCACTGAAACAGCCACGAAACATCAAAGCATCCAACGATACCTTGGCCTCCATCGACCTGGACTGCCTTGCTGACCAGCCGGCTCCAAAGGCCACACCCCCACCACTACCTAAGAAGTCTGTACCTCGCTCCAGTACCGAACCAAACCTGGGATGCAAAGAGGCAGTCCCGGGCGGTCTCAGACCGCGGGCTGAGGCTAGACCTGGGGGTACCAACCTGAGTGTGGCCAACCCTATCTACGATTTGGACTCTACTTGGGAAACAGCTAGTCAGAGCTCCTCTCTCAGCTCTGAGCCTCATCGGGGCCACGACCACGACCACGGTGACTCCCTGGAGAGGCCATCAGCTGCCACGGCTACCAACAAGGGCCGCCCGACTAACAGCATGTCCTCCCTGGTCCCTCAACCTGCATCTGCTGCACCCAGTGTCACCGCTGGCAGAGAGAGGCGGGTCTACCCGAGTACAGAGTCTTTGGCTGGAAGGGGTCGGACAACAGGTCGAGGTGCTGCTGCTGGAGGCTCCAATCCCCAGAGACCTGCTCTTTACAGGGGATTAGACAGCTGGGATGAGGTGGTGGGGAGGATCCGGGGTCTCCACACGGACACGCTGCGGAAGCTGGCAGCAAAGTGCGAGGACCGTTTCATGGCTGGTCAGAAGGATCACTTGAGATTCGGCACTGACAGCTGGTCGCACTTCAGGCTGACCACTGGGAAACCTTGCTGTGAGGCGGGGGATGCTGTGTACTACACTGCCTCCTACGCCAAGGACCCACTGGTCAACTACGCCATCAAGGTAAGATGTCAGGTTCTGTTTATAGATCAGTTTGTTCTTCTGAATGACAACATTCGGATTGACCCATTCTATTTTCATGCACAGTACAACGCAAGTATAATATAAATATAAAACATGCTGCCTCTCGTCTCAGGGACCAGAGAGATGTAATTAAAGTCCATAAGCTTTACTGAAATGTAACTATTCAGCTTGCATCTCCTGCCAAGTTTTATCTAATAAAGTGTCTTGAGATAACACATGAATTGATACTATAAATAAATTGAAATAAACACAACATGATGCACCTTTGAATTTTTGTGTCTAGAAAATGTAAAACAAGAGGTTTAACATTTTTAATTCAGGTAAAATACATTTGAGGCAAACATATTAGACATTATCTTGATCCAGCTTCTCTAATGTGAGGATTAGATTTTTTAACAGTGTAAACTGAACATCTTCAGATTTTAAAATGCTTTTTTTTACTATTTCTTTTTACATTTTATTGACTAACCATTTTCCATTAATCAAGAAAATATTTAGCAGATTAATAAAAAAACAAAAATAATTGTTAGTTCCAACCCTAGTGCTGATTCCAGGTGAAACCACTTGATGTAACTATTAAAGTTACAGACTGTTCTATGATTGTATTTCTTGAATTTGTATTGAAAGAACCTAATTTGGTTCATTCAGTGCAGTTTGTTAAATAATACTTTCTGAAATCCTTTGTATTACACTGAAACATACAGTAAGTTAAGCTAGTTTGTCCCACTTTCCAATCAAAGTATTTAAAGGGTTTACCCACATACATACGCTTTAGTCTGGCATAAAGCGATTTGTTTATACTGTATACTTTTATCAAATATTGCTACAAACAGCATATTTTCAGTTTTTCAGAATTAATTTTTCTTTTTTTGAGTCCTTGCTTTGCTTTCTCCCTGCATCGGGATGGATTTGAAGATAGATTTGGAGTCTGGTGGTTGCTGTCCTTGTATTAGATCAATGATATCATTGTATTTTGTTTTTGCGTTGAAGAATATCCTCCCACTGCCTTAGACAAGGCGGAGGAAGTTGTTTGTGCTGGCACTTAATCTTTGAGCCTTTAGGGCTCGACCTTGTGCGAAACCAGTGTTGTGTGTGTGTGTGTGTGTGTGTGTGTGTGTGTGTGTGTGTGTGTGTGTCAGAGAGGAGAGAGGTAGGCGTCAGAAGCTTACGGAAGAGTACTGAAGCTAAATACAAAGCCGATATAAATGAAGGTTGTATTATTCACAGGGTATGAACTCTCTGCGCTCCACAGCACTTCAAAGCTTTGCCATCATACTAGCAGCAGGCTTTCATCCATAAATAAGGCAACCTGGAGCACCAGAACACAAACAGGCCCCAGCTTCCCAATTAAACTTTCCCCAACTCTGGCCCAGTTGTGTTCCTGCCGTCCTTAACCCCGTAAGTGTAGTTGATCCTCCTGCAAATGAGTTTTTACATGCCGTGATATTTTTAATGCAGTGCTAATTATTCATAATCCACCTTTAGCATGTCTGTGTGAATTTGTGACTCTCACAGGAATTCAGTGAGTGAGTTGGTGCGCTTTGAAGTATCTCTGAAATGTCAGCATTAAAGAAAGGAGGAAACAATAAATGAAACCGATTGCCTGTTAACTTAGGAACTTTTTATTCCAACCACAAATACAGCCTACAAAATTTGGCATCAAAATACTACGCAAAAATGTCCTCAAAGAATGATCCGTAGGCAGCTGTAGTCCTAGCCAACATGTTTAGACAAATATCCAGTGAACATTCCTAAAGAGTTGCGTGTGTTTGAAAAAGGAGTTCTTCATCCCTCATTACAATCTAATAAACTGTACATAAATTATGCCAGAGAGGACATTAAGGTGCAGGTCACCCTTAATAGATGTAGTAAAGTCAAATGATTGAGATAGCAGCAATAAAGTTTTACTTCTGTTTTACACATGTAGAGTTTTGTATGATAAAATACAGAACGTGATAATTTAGTGTCAATTATATGTAATTTTTATACATGTTTCATGTCTTGATATGTTATTGTTAGATTATTTTTTGGGATTTTTTTGGCTTTTACTGACAGGATAGCTAAAGAAATGAAAGGGGAGAGAGAGGTGGGAATGACATGCAGGAAAGGGCTGCAGATTGGAGTCAAACCCGGGCCCGCCGCGTCGAGGAGTAAACCTCTATATATGGGTATCCACTCTACCAACTGTGCTATCCAGGTGCCCCCATGTCCTGATTTTTTTTTTTTTTTATCAAGAGCTCCATTGAAAGAGTGGGTCAGTCAGTAATCATAGGGTTAGTAGTTCCCCCTCTTCTGTCCACATGTCCAAGTGTCCTTGAGAAAATAATATTATATATAAAAGTAAATATTTCTCCCAATGTGGCGGTATGTAGAGAAAAAACTCAATTGAACAAAAGCTTTTAAATAAATTTAGACAAAATCTATTGGACATTGAAGAAGAAAAAAAAAAACATATATATACAAAATATTCTTTTAATTTTCAATTTCCTGAAAAACTGCTGTTTAGTATGAGAGAAATAAGCTAACATTTTATGATTTCTTTAGAATTTTTATTACCAACGAATAAACTATTATTCTACACAAAACTTAACCTCAGGCGCCTGACAAAGGACTAGGACTGTTGCAGTATTTTTTGCATTTAGTGCTGGCGGTGTGTGTTTCTTTTGCGTAATTAGTTGTGCATTAAACAAGACTCAATTTGAAAAAGAAACAAAAGAAAATGCAATGCACCCTCAAGGAATACTGATAAAACTATTCAAAGTATGCCATCCTTAACAATACTTGAGATTAGAAATCATAACAAGATTTATTTCTTAATATAACACCCACTGTTATATTATCAATTTTGGTTTGTCTCATCACAGATTCTTTCTCTTAATTTTAAAAACTAATATTTTAGTTACTGATATGTTTGCTAATGTTGGTGGTAGGGTGCACTATTCAGAAAATGTTTTGATTCAATATCGATTGTTAGGCTCAAGATTCAATTCAAAATTGATTTTTTGATTAAAAAAAAACATTCTCAATTTTAAAAAATTAAAAAAAAAAATCACTTTTCCCATGTGATAGTATACACAGCATTACAAAACGAAAAGAAAAAAATATGAATTGATTTTTGGAATTCTATGAATCAATAATTTTGAATCTGTAGAGCTTTAATCATGATACGAATGGGAAGTGATTTTATTGCACACCCCTAGTTGGTGGTGATGGCAAAGCTGTACATACTGTAGGTTAATCTGTCTGAGATGATTATGAATAAACACCATAATTAGTTTGAAGAAAAAGTTAAACCATTGTTTAACATGTATCTCAGTGATATGTCGGGACTTTGTTCCTTTGCTGGTATTTGCGAGAATATTGTGATGTCTGTAGAGATTCTATCGTTGACTTGCCTTTTCTTCTCTGTGCTCTGATCAAAGTGTGGAAAGCTGCAGCGGCTGTCACTGTGGTTTAGAAGACAGAGACTCTAGCTGCTGCTTTTCAATGACAGCCTGAAGTCTGCTTGCTGCTTCTCTTCGCTCTAAATATCTATGTTCTTATATATACTGTGTTTTTATATATATATAAGAACTAAGAGAAACAGGGTGGGACTGAGAGTTTTAAAACAGAAAACATCTTTAATCTTGGAGTTAAAAAAGTCTCCCTGTTTATTTAATTTAACCCTCCTAACCCGAGAGACTCGCCCACGACCATAAAAAGCACCTCTGATTCATAGTTCAATCATTAACCATCCATAACACATAGAAACTCAGAAAATTGTGGCTAAAAACTAAGAGTTAGTGGTTAGTGGTCTTTTCCGGTCCTTCTAGCCTCTACAGGTGATTTTCTATCCAGCCTGGAACTTCTGCCTTTTTGGGGTTCGTTGAGCATTAAATCCATACCTTTACATCCAAGATTTATCCACTTTTGTCCATAATTCATCGCTTTCGCTCAATTCTGCCGCTAGCGCCGTCCGTCCTTACGAGTCAAGGACTCCATATATGGGGTGCATGCCCATATATGGAGACACGTCACCCAAAATGTATGGAAGGCCAAGGCTGTATGGAAGGCCAAACGGTGGGAAGGCCAATAGGAGAACTGTTTTAGACACACAATTGCTTGTGTAGCATTGCTGTGGGTGTAATATCAATAAATATGACATTATTATGTTGATTATTGGCATAAGTAAATGTCATGAGGGCAAGCGCCTTGACTTTATTTGAAAATGCATGTATTTTGTCAACTGTATAAGTTATAATGATTATTTCTTCACAATGTGACTCCCAAGACATATGAAAGTGTTTTAGAGTAAAATGGCTTAGGTTTTATTGATCTGTGTGTGATATCAATACATATCTGGAAGATTCATGTTCCGTTTGTTTATTTATTTGTCTTTAAGGTCCTACAACCATTTTTAACATGCAGGTGAGCTCACTGCAGCCCAAATATTCTAATAACCCAGTTTGTCCTGAAAAAAATGATGTTCATATCTTGACTGTAGACACCAGGGTTGGTGTTTTACAAGCTTTTTTATAAAATAAATCCAGACGGACAATGAACTGTAAAAATGGCCTTAGGGCTCAGAGGGTTAATCAAAATGAACAACAGGCTCTTAATATCAGTTTTACAATTGTTTGGCAGAAAAGATTTAAATAGACAAATGTAGAAACATCAGCTTTATCATCATTTAAAAGTTAAGGATAAGGCTAGCGTTATTGCATATTTTTTCTTTTGGTCCATGAGAAAAACAAAAACAGCAATGTCTTAAGGGGGCAGCTAGCTCTCTTTTTATCATTCTTTACACAGTTATTTCTAATTCTAGTAATTTCAGTTTTCATGGAAACAACCCAGTGCAACACTATGAATGTCTTCCAGGAGAGGCATGATAAAAGTGCATTGATTTGGCTAGGGCTGCGACTAACCATTATTTCCATTGTCGATTAATTTTCCATGTTGTTTCTCAATTAATTGTGTGTTCTATAGAATGTCAAAAAAATGGTGATTGTCAACTCAAACATATTCTGTTAACTGTCATAGAGGAGTAAAGAAACAAAAACAAAATTCACATTTAGGAAGCTGGAATCAGAGAATTTAAAAAAAAAAATTGTATCATTGATTATCAACATAGTTGGAAAATAATTCAATAGTTGACAACTAATCAATTCACTTTTGCAGCTCTAGATATGATTCCCCCCCACCTTAAAAACAAGTCTTTGAGAGTTTTTAATTTGAATAATTTTCGGAGGCAGCTGGGCAATGTTCTTTGTAGCCAACGTTGCTCAGAGACTATTTTTTGCTGCAGATTACTGCACATTTGTTGACGATTTTCCAACAGCTGGATGTTTATGTATATGGAACTAACTCAAATTAAAGCACCATGCCCACGTTCATAGCAATATAAGAAAATGACACCCAGTGCAACAGAGTGGGTCATTAGTGCATTTGTTTTAATAGTTAATCGACAGAAATTGAGCTCAGTGGCACAGAGGAATAAGATATATCAGACTTTGAATACACGGACAGTATTTGTTAGTAGGGTCTATTCATTGTCTTTTTATGGGATTTGTTTATAACAAAAAACATACAGAATGTACCTTATATCAAAATTGAAAATTTGGCAAATTGTTAATTTGTAAATAGCTTTATCATGAGAGGTTTGAGAGCTCAAACCTTCCAGTGATGAAAACATTCTCTTTCTTATCTTTACTTCTTCAGATTTGTCGGAGCAAAGTGAAGGAGACCCAGCAGCAATTTTTCCACAGCCTTGCAGTGAGACAGAGCCTGGCTGTGCACTTCAACATCCAGCAAGACTGTGGACACTTCCTGGCTGATGTCCCTGCCCGCCTGCTGCCCTGGGAAGAGGAGGAAGCCGAGGAGGAGAAAGATGATGAGGAGGAAGATGTAAACAGACTGAAGGAGAAAGAAAAAGAGATTAAGACTGAAACCAAGGCAACAGACTCCAAGGCAACAGACTCCAAGGCGACGGACTCCAAAGCTCCAAACGGTAAATTAGATCAAACCCCGTCGGCAGGTCACATAAACACCGTTGGCCGCTTGAGGAGCCGAGTGGTGGTCATCACACGCGAGGTGCCCTTCCAGACAGTGGCTGACTTTGTCCGAGAAGGCGTGGCACGACATACTCATAACCCGGAGCTATACGAGCGTCAGGTTTGTCTCCTGCTGCTGCAGCTCTGTTCCGGCCTGGAGCACATGAAACCTTATCACGTGACCCACTGTGACCTTCGACTGGAAAACCTGCTGCTGGTCCACTGCCAACCTGGCAACCCCTGGAACCTGGACGTTCTTGAGCCCAACAACAACAACAGCAGCAGTGGAGGCAGCTGTTCTAGTGCAACCTCAGCCGGTGCTGCTACTGCTGCCGCTGCCAATGCCACCTGCCCTGCCCGCCTCATCATCAGTAACTTCTCTCAAGCAAAACAGAAAAGCACTCTGATTGCCTCCGACCCCGGTACGCTACGCGACCAGTCGCGCCTCGCACCAGAAATTGTCACAGCGACTCAGTACCGCAAGTGTGACGAGTTCCAGACTGGGATTCTCATCTATGAGATGCTGCACCGGCCCAACCCCTTTGAGGAGGCACCGGAACTGAAGGAGCGGGAGTACACCTGGGCCGACCTGCCACCGCTGCCTGTCAGATCGCTCTATTCACAGGGTCTGCAACAGCTGGCCAGGTTACTGCTCACTGTCAACCCCTCTGAAAGGATCCGCATGTCCGAGGCCCGCGCATGCCTGCAGTGCCTGCTTTGGGGCCCTCGGGAGGACTTATTCCAGGCACTGGGCTGCAGCAGCACGGGTCCCATGTCAGGGGCCACTTCCAGCCAGCGCGAGGCCACCCTCCAGAACTGGCTGGACCTGAAGCGGACTCTGATGATGATCAAGTTTGCAGAGCGCTCGCTGGATGCGGCTTGCGGTGTAAGCCTGGAGGACTGGCTGTGCTGCCAATATCTGGCGTTTGCCACCACGGACACCCTGAGCCGGGTGGTGCACATCTTGCAGCAGCCGCAGCCACATCTTCAGGCCCAGAGCCAGGGCCAGCCAGTGCACGCAGCGCCGGGCCAAACTCAAACACATCAAACACATACTCTCCACCTGACTCAATCACAGCCACTGTGAGTTCTTTCAGCCAGCTGTCACTATGGCAACGGTTCCAACTTCCCCCCTGTGGTTCTTCTGCTGACGCTAATGTGTGATGTAAGCTAATAGTCAGCTTTGTTTTTGCAGCAGCCACAGGGCTCACCTAAAACTAAACAGCTGGTTATGCAGTATCTGTGTTTCCTTCTCGGACAAGACAATCCACAGAGTGAGAGGCTGTGTTCCCATCATGATTAGGGTTATTCTTAGCACTCATTAACAACAGCGAGATGGTTAAGAGTCCAGCAAATTAAGTGTCTATCCGCCATTCTTCTCTGAACCAGTCCAAGACAAACTAAAACATTGCAGTGACTTTCCAGACATCTCCTCATTATTCACTTCATCTATTTCTTTAGGTGGTCACATCTCATGTGTGTTAAAACACTCCACTAGTTCCAGATTTAAGATTTTTATCAATTGTGTGAGGGATTTCTTGATTTTTATGGGGTTTTTTATGCCAAATTCTGCAAGACTACAGACTTGTCATAGCTATATGTTAGATATAGTTTGCATTGCAGCTGTCTCCAGGATTTATGTGAGGCACTGTCAAGTGGAAAACATTTGAGATTTTTTAATATTCAATAGAAAAGATTCATCAGACATTTAAAGATACACCACAGTTAGTTTCCTTCAAAGTACTCAGTTTTTGTTGAGAAAGCATCAGAACTAACTTAGGCACTAGGATTAGGCAATGGTTAGGGTTAACGGTCGCAGCGCTGCCTGGAAGTCGATGTTGAGGGCTTATAACTCCATAGAGCATTTAATTCACAGTGTTTTATTTTAAGCAGTTAACCGTTAATTCTAGAAAATAGGCAGATTTGAAATCTGTAAAGATGAAGGGAGGTCATTTAAAATGAAGGGAATATAAAACAATTTTAAAGAGACAAATTTTCCGAACCATGAAGAGGACAAAGCCTGATGGCTGTCTTCAAATTCAAATCTAATCATAGTGCAATCCTTCGTCTGAATCTTAACTGATGCAAAAGTGACATATGTTTTACCACTGAAGCCAAAGATCTGCAACAAATTGTCCACCTGGACAGTTTGGAGATGTTTTTACGAGAGATATTTAATTCACTTTATTACAAAATGCAGTCAGAAATAATTACAGTATCTAGATTTGTTGTCAGTCTCAAAGTTCACACAGCTCAGACACTCAGTTTACAACAGTGAATTGTCACTTTTTATGGTTTAAACATTCAAAAGCCAGTTTGGAGTTAAATTGACCCCAAGTTACCCCCTTAAAAGCTGTTGTTTCATATCATACTCTACACTGTAGAGTATGTAACCGAGGTAGGTGATGAACACTGAGCTCATTTTGGCTTTGCAGTTTTCAGAGAATATGTGCAATTACTATCTTTGTTTATTATTTCCTTTGGAGGTAACAGTGTATGAACATTTATATGGAGTCTTTTAATAATCGTCTCTTCCATTTGTTTTGTGGCACATAAACTGATTCATTTCAGTTAAATCCTGCAAATTAAAAACCAGTTTGGTGTAAATAACTTCTTACAGTGGGTGGGAAACAAGGATGTGTCACTGCAAAAAGCTCTTCTTTGTCCATTGTGTTGTTTTTGTCAAGTTCTGCATTATGGGTCATATGGACATTTGCACATTCAGTCTGAACGTTGGAGCTCCTCGGTGGAGACTGAGGACATGATGATGGAGGAGAGACTGAGGAAAGTTCCCTGTGAATTTTAGGAACTGGATTGTGTTGGATTTGTTTTGCAGTGTGTGGAATGTAAAGGTTTGCCTGGATTGAAACAGACATTTTGGACCTGGTCTCGTCCACTTCAGAGACACTCGGCTTCCAACTCAACCACTTAGTTTCACTCATAAACTCTTTTGGGTAACAAGCAACCACAGCTTTGAAGAGCAACTCCCCCAGTGAGACTTGCTTCCATTCCTGCTGCCTTGTTACCCTTCCGCTACGTTGTTATCCGGCCAATAGGACGGCTGATCCTGCTCACTGCTCGTCACTCAACAGATTCATTCTGCTTTAATGAAATGAGCTCTGTGTTATTGATCAGCACCTTTCAGCGTGGAGTCACTGTAAGTAATACATGAACGCAAGCCTCCGCTTCCCCAGAAAAAGGATAAGAAACTGTTAGCATTTTTAGTTTTATACACATGGGTTTATTTGTGGTTATGTTGATTAGGCCTGCACGATTGAAGAAAATATATGAATCACGATTTTTTAGCTTAGAATTGAGATCACGATTTTATGCCACAATTTGTTTTCTTTATTCATTGCACACATGGAACGTGACAAAACAGAACAAATTGGCAGTACCAAACTGATTTTTTTTTTTGGCACCTGTAGCACAATGCACATCACTACAAGCCTGTAGAAATAGAGGCTTCAATGAAGAGAAGGGAGAGCATCAATGCGCATGGGAGCCCTCTATAAATTTATTTTATACAGTTTAAAACTCAAAAAAGAAAGTAGTGTTTGTGATGCTGTCGACTTGTAAAATTAAATGAGACTCAAAGTCATTAAAAAATATAATTACAATATTTTAAAAGTTATTTAAAAATTAAATCCCAAACAGGGGTGAATTGAGATCACGATTTTATAACGTGCAGGCCTGATGTTGATCCAAAACCCTGCAGCATCTTTATAGAAACTCAAAATTTAACAGTCCGTCTGTGCAGAATGTTCCCTTGATATGCATCCGGGTGGACGATGCATTCAAACTGACAAATAGGCTCTGTATCTAACGGTTTACTTTATTTCTTCTGGTTAACTGCAGCAGTTTAGCTTGTTAATGGTGGGAAAATGTACTTTTGGATCAGGATCCTGTGATCCTTTTACTGCAGATGTACAGTATGTGACGTAATGGTCCAGGGAGCGAAAATGAGACAAAGCAGGTTAGTGAGTGAGTTTGTGTACTAAGGAATGTGTGTGGACAGCACTGGTGGCTGTCCTTGTACCTAGAGATTTAAGCCTTTATATATATATATATATAAATATAACCTTTATCTATTTTAATCCACACACTATTTTGTCAAGTATGGAGCACCTCTATTTCTGTCTTTAGAGAGTCTAACGATATCATTCATTCATTTTTATAGCTTAATTTGACTTTCTTCAACCTTGCTCGTTTTGGGGGGAAGAAAAAGGTGAGTAGTTATCACTGTCCTAAACAAAAGATACATGAAAAACAACTTATTCTTCAATCCACATGGTAAGGAGCATTAATGTGCAGAACAATGTACAGTATTTTTACCCCTCTTGGAAAGGTATCTGCTTAGGAGATGAACCACTTTGAAAAGAGGCTGAAGGATGTCTTTTGAACGCACCATTAAAACACAGCATTCATCAACTGTACGGCCTGTAGCGAATCTTGTTTTTCTCTCTTTGCATTGTTAATTGCCACTGAACAGAAAAATACCGAAGCTCTCTAAAGCTTTCTATTAATATGTGTACAGTTTATGTGCTGGCCTGCCACCATTTATTGTTGATCAAGTTAACCAACAGTAACAGAACAATAAATATATGTTTTTATACACTTTGTGACATTCTGTTATTGCTGTTGTTTTACGCTTGATTTTATCCTCCAGTAGAGAATAATGACTTTATAAGAACTGGGCAGATTATAAAAGGAAGGAGTTTCAACTAGTGGTTCAGTACTAAATCTGAATTTATCGTGATGGATTTTATTTTAGTCATTTAAAAAAACTGCCACTCAAGTATTTTATTACATTTTTAGGAGGTTTGTGTAGTGCAAACCCTTTATTTTAAGTTAATTTGGACCTGGACTGATCTACAGATTTCATCAGTAAAGTAAGAACCATCCTGAAGCCCTGGGCTGATAATGAGCCTTTAAATTATTTACAGCGGCCATACTAAAATTGGAAACATTCGTCTTCTCAAGGGTTTGGAACATCAACCAATGCCCTGTGAATTTTTTTTAAACTTGAGAAACCTGCAATAAATTGGATTTTTTTTCTTTGTATGTTAGGAACTAGCACGTCATGTTCCTTTGCTGACATATTTTAAAGTAGCCCATGCTTCTTAAAGATGGAGAGCCCAGAGACTTATTTAGTTTTATATTAGATTTAAGATTTAAAGATACTTTCTAATTTAGTTATGTTGCCCAACAGCTACCCTTAAGCTCAACATTTCTTGCCAGCTCTCTATTGGCCAGTGAAACTAGGGAACTATTGTTGAGCATCTATAAGATATATGATACAAAAAATGTCAATAACATTTCTTTTATATATTTTTTTAAATGCAAACTTGAGTGGCTAGAAATCACTGTTTAAGCCACCTGACAACACTATGAATTTTGCAACACATGTATGAGTCACAGACTCAGCAAAGGGTGATTGGAACATAAGGTATTTCTGTGCCAACATCACTACAGTAACTGCACCACCAGATGGAGACATTTAAAAGGCAAAGAAAAACGCAAAATCCACTGAGCCTCAAACTGTTCCACTGTTTACTGTCACATTATCACATTCAGCTCAGTGTGGATGAGTGTGAAGACACGCTGTATGAATTTTGCAGGACAAAAAGGCGAAAATGTTGACAAGTCTTAGTCATTTTTGTCATTGAAAAAGGGGAAATGAGGAGTGTCACAGATGTGTGTTTTATGTGGATTATTAGGATGCTCTATTTCTGTCTTTTCAGATTTAGTGTATTTCACCTGGGCACGTCCGGCAAATTACCACAAGTAGAGTTCCGGTTCACAGGTGAGAGAGGTTTTTTTTGTATCAGACAGCACTGCTGTTGGCAAACAAAGGTGATTTTAAATCTCATTATTCCTGTTCCTCATGTACTGTTTGTTTCTCTGGCTTCATCCGCCATCCAGTGCCACAACGCAGCTGAGAGCATGGCCAGAGCACAGTACATCTGCTGCATTTGATCAAAGTCTTTACATCATTTACCTGACCTCACAGACCTTGACTCTGCAGAAGTTGAAAAAATAATAATGAATTAAACGCGTTGTTCACTACTCCTTATGATTTTTACTATAACTATGTACGGTGTTGGTGTTGTGCATCTCTTCCAGGACCCAATGGGAATGCCTTACTTTGAAATCCACTTCCTTAAACTGTGGTGAGTATTTCCTGTTGTTGTTGTTGTTGTTGTTGTTGTTGTTGTTGTTGTTGTTGTTGTCCTCGTGTTCATCAGTCTCGTTGAATGAGGTTAAAGCAGGCCAAACTGGAGGCCAGGGTCCCTGTACGGGGCTGAAGGAGCTTCTCAGTAGGTAACAGTGAAATAACTATTACCATCTGTTATGTATAAGTAACTTAGTGACATTGTCCCTGGGTAGGAAAGTAAGCTATACATCAAAATGGAATTGTTTCAATATGTATTTAATTTTTTTGTGTTAAAGATGCAATAAATGCTTGTCATACTGTAGATGGAATAATAACAACAGGTTGAGGATGATAGTGGAATGGAGTCCTTCCTTCTGACTAGTACAACTGCTTACCAGTCTGAAAAACTTTGATCGTGCATCATATTTTATCAACTAATCAAACATTTAACATGCAAAACTGTATTGTTCCAAGCAGTGTAATAAGATGGCAGACAAATAAAAATAGAATGCCCTCATAGTGTTGTAAAACTTAAATAAGTCTCATAAATTACTCAAGTGAGATGAAGAGATTTCCTAATTTGATTATAAAGCCCAATGTAACTAATGGCTTTATTAAAAGCTAATAAATAATGTATAGTGCTTTACATATCTTTAATAATAGTACACTTTTGTCCTGTGTCTATCCTTTCATAATTAGCTTGCTTTGACTACTGATCTACACGGCAATAATACATTATTTAATGTAACAAACCCTTAACAAAACCTTAATTTAATAACTTGAATTTACTAGCTTTGCATTGCATAGCAGCACGGCAAGGAGTAGTAGTTTGATTTACCGGGAATTGATGATGTGATTATGAATTAAGATGAGTGTTTTGGAATCAGAGGTGTGATCACTGCACCCTGCCCACCTCCAGTAGACAGTTATGTAATTCCACACTGAATCATCCCTGACAGCTGAAATGATGAAGGAGAAGAGAGAAGGAGATTTGTTCTTGGGACCCAAAGAAGGTTTAGTGGGAGTCAGTTCGAGGAGGCATGATGAGGAAGAGGATATGTGTGTGCGTGTGTGTGTGTGTGTGTGTGTGTGTGTGTGTGTGTGTGTGTGTGTGTGTGTGTGTGTGTGTGTGTGTAGGGGGAGAATCCTGAACTACACTTACACACCTCCCATCCCATCCTCCCCCCAGTGCATCCGTTGCATAACACCTGTGTGTGTGTGTGTGTGTGTGTGTGTGTGTGTGTGTGTGTGTGTGTGTGTGTGTGTGTGTGTGTGTGTGTGTAAGGAGGAGGAGGCGGTGGTCTTGTTATTGAGCGGCCCGGCGGTGTAAGTTGCGCTGCAGGGGTGGGACTTTCTCTCTGCAGTCAGTCGGTCAGGGGTTAGATGCTGCTCATACAGAAAATGCCTCTGGTAGCAGCTTTTTATACTCTAGCGGACAGCAGTACTAAAGCAGACGTACACCTCCGAGTGGAAGATAGATCCTCCTCCGCTTCTTCATCACCCTTTTGCTCATCTTCCTCCTCCAGTTGGCCACGTCTGAAAGCTTGTGGATGCGCTGAGACGGGAGGAGTGTGAACGCCGTTTCCCTCCCCTACACCACCTCCGGGATACATAGACCGGACCGGCACCGGTATCATTGGATGGAGAAAGGCGCCTGAAGAAAGGAGAGCGGTGGAGTTGGTCTACCCTCCTCCTCCTCCTCCTCCTCCTCCTCCTCCTCCTCCTCCTCCTCCTCCTCTTTCCCTACTGCACCAAAAGAAAACTCCGGGTAAGAAATGCGTGTTAACTCAGGCCATTTGGCCCCATCAACCACCTGCCATTTGCCGCTGAGCTCCTGCACTCCTCATGGCATAATTTGGGACTTACATGCGTCTTTTCTTTCCCTCTTCCCTGCTTCTTTGTTGACAGTAAATGGATTAACTGTAATTTCAAGCGTGTGAGGCATTAGCTGCGCGTGTGAATGCATCTCAGCAGACGGGATGGCAGGCATTGCTGGCTCGGCGTTTCCGCGACTCCAAATCATTTCTCTCAGTCGAACCAATTTTTATTTGCATCGCAAGTCCACCTGAACTGGGAGCAGGTTGTTGGCTGTGGGAGTGATCGGCGGCTAGAGGGGTTAAAGGGATAATAACAGATGGCCCCCCGAGCAGCAGGAGCTGTCCATTCAGCACCACTCTGCTGAACTGTAACTGTAGCCTTTAAAACTTCGTGCTGGTTTGATGAGCAGTTTTAGATCCGTGAAAAGTCAGGTTCCTTTACTTTGCTTTCAGAGCTGCTGTTAATATTTATGTATTGAATACTTTGGAAACCCATTGTAAGACTGGGTATTATGTGAGGGTCTACGGATAGAGAGCGTAGGATGCTGCACAGTGTGATTTTGGGCTCAATAAATAAAATGGATTTGACTGTATGTTTCAATTTCAATTCCTGACTTACCTAATTTTGCTGAATATGAATACATTTAGCCAAAAACCTTTAGTGTTAGATGTGATCCTAACACAAACAGCTGTGTGAGAACTTTGCCCCAATGAACTGCAGTCCAATAAGTTAAGTCTGAGGTGGATGTAACGGTAGGAAAATTTCACCTCACGGTTATAGTGACAATAATTATCACGATTTTCTATTGTTGTTTTATTTTTAGTGTGTTCAACACCTTTAGCAGCAACTTTTTTTTTCCTGCACGTTCTGCTGATCTTCAGTCAACTGTCCTTTTGTATTCTTATAATAACCAAAATATGCCCATGCTTCAGTCCTCTTAGAGGGCTGATAAATGTCCTGAGCACTGTCATCTCCTCCTTCCCCTATGATTCCAACTTCAAGAAACGTTGTAGGCTACGCAGTGCACCTGCGTGGTAACTTCAGGACACTCTGATGAAGCTGGGAAGGATTAAACACACGATTTCCACCGTGATAATAACGGTATTTCAAATAAAAATGGTCATTGTTATCGTCATTTTTATCGTGGTTTACCGTTATACAGGTAATCGTTACATCCCCAGTCTGGGTGTTCAGAGAATAACGAATATTGAGAATCTACTGTAAGCATTCAATCAATAGACATCTTTCGCTCAGTGCTTACAAAGTACTGAGTCCTGATTGTAAGTACTCTCAAATTAAACAGTGTTTGCTTGCGTGGCACTTTTTGGGGTTCACATCGTAAGGCAACCAAAACAATATATTTTAATTTTTGCTCTTTAAGAGCATTTTTTTTGCATTTATTAGGAAGTTGACGGTAGAAAGATGACAGGAAATGAAGGCAGAGAAAGATGCAACTAAGATCCCTGTCCTTGTCAAACTGGTTGGGGTTCATTGTTGGTCCCGTATTGTGAAATATTTCAGACCTCTAAAAACTATTCAAGTGAAACAATTTAAAAAGATCACATCAATCTTCGGTTAAATTGCTCATGGCATTATGCAACCTGTGCAATAAGGGTTTGTGAGTGGACGCTGCTTTTTGTTATAAAGGGTCCCAAGCCATAACAGGTTGGGAATCTGTGTCTCAATGAGAGAATAAAGATGCTTGGGTTTTGAATGTCACTTTTGACCCATGTTAATTCTATAAAATGGTGCAGATAATGGCACCTGAAAATAACAATGGATAATGGTTGGTGTCTATTTTTTTAAGGCTTTCAGTGGTTTTAGATTATGTAAATGTATGTGACTTTTGGAGCTATAGTCCTATTTACTGGAAATAAAGTTGACTGATTTTTCCTCTAACACTTTCTTGGCTTTGTAGACGTCCAGTTTCCTCTAAAGCCGCCCGTACTGATTATTTTTTTACCTCTTGGCTTCCTTTCTGTGTTCCATCTCAAAAATGAAATGTGTACTGATTACAAGGAAAGGTTTTTTTATCAGTTGACAGTAAAAAGATGTGTGGGAGTAGACTCTCTGCCTATCAAAGCTGCAATTTTATGACAATGAAGCACATTCAAATCCCAAAAGAGGAACATTCACCTGAACCCCCCTCCTTCCCCTCTCCAGCTCTTAGAGTGTGTATGCTTTCTAATGATGCTGGAGGTCTGTGTGAAGTGGCTTGGCAGTAAAGCTACAATACCGTGTGTGTGTTTGTGTGTGTGTGTGTGTGTGTGTGTGTGTGTGTGTGTGTGTGTGTGTGTGTTTGTGTGTCACTGGGACTCTTGCTTGGCTGAAATACGACCTACTCAGAATTCAATTCCTCCACCAGCACTTGCAATCATCTTAGCCATTCGTTTAACACCAACTCTCTTTCTCGCTCTCTGTCATGGGCTTCCCCTACTTCCACCACACACACACACACACACACACACACACACACACACCCACACACACACCACTTTCCCTCTTCCTGTGTCACTGTTGAACCCCTCAGAAGAATAGTGTTATTACATTAAGAAAACTGAAAGCACTTAGATGAACTCTGGAGCTACATGGCTCTGTGGGTCTACTAATAATTCCAGAATAGATCATGTAATAGATTTGCCTCACTTTTTCGTGAATGCATGTTGCCAGAGCAGTTTGCTGCCAAATGAAGCTACAGCTCATTTTTCCTGATGCCTGGAAACACCAGCAAAGAGAATCTTGAAATAAAGTATTGATCCCATTTATTGGATTGTGACTGCTAGAAGTTCAGAATCAGGCAATAAACTATATCTGTCACACATCTGTATTGTAAATATGTAGCTAGATTTGGTTAGCTTAGCTTAAGACTGGAAACTAGCCTGGCTCTAAAGAAAAATACCATTAATTAACAATTAACAATTCTTTTTTAAACCATACTTTTGCAGGGGGTTTATATACAAGACAGAGGTGCTGGTAGGAAGATTTTGTTACCTTTGAGAATTGTTGGGTCTTTGTAAATTATAGAGTTTGGTCTTGACATACTGTATCTGTAAAGTGTCTTGAGATATGTAACATATAGTTAAAGTTGTTCTGACTGTAAATTATGCATGTACAGTTTAATACTGTTAATACTGTGTGCACAAGGCGGTTTGAAAGAGGACGATCTAACAACTGAAGAAGAAATGCAACGGTTGCAGAGCTTTACTTTTCCATAATGTAACTTGAATCTGAATCTAAAGTTGAGTTATAATGTTACATTGTGACTAACATAAGACATCATTAGCTAGCTAACATTAAGTTAACCCATAGGCCTATGTGTGTTTTGTAACACACCAGGTCCCCTCAGTAAGCGCCATTGCACGTTAGCTCATTGTAAGAACAATGTTGTTTCATTTGTGTGAGCGACTGTAATTTCCCATTGTTTTAGCTAAGTCGTGTTATAGACCTATAGTCAGCACGAGCTCAGTTTGCATGTTTTCTATAGAAAACATTAAGTGAAACTAAAGATAGCTAACATTAGCCTACATTCATTAACATTAACTCCTATCTCCCGAAGTATGGGGACTGCCCAATCTGTAGTCTGGATAAAGAAGTATAAGAGCACCAAATTCCAGATAAGGGGTCAAACAAGCAAGTTTGTGTCCCGTTTGAAGAAAAAAAAGAAAGCTTTTTTAGCTTAACGGAACTTGTGCGTGGTCATGTTCTGCATCATGTGCATATTCGGAAAGTAACGTAACCGATGTACTGATTTGAACACAAACCACAATCTTTTTCTAAACGTAACCAAGTAGTTTTTGTGCCTAAACATAACCAAAGTATGCTATAGATATGAGGCGCTAAGTTATGGAATGCTCTTATGGGTCGTTCTTTAAAGGCTAGGAGTAAACAACCTATATCTTCATATGGTTTAACTTATTCTAATTTTCCAAAACATGTTTTAGGTTTTTATCTGCTCATCTCATATTGATAAAAATACACTAAAATGAAAGTTGAACTGAAATGAAAATGCATTTTTTTTACTCATGGTATTAGTTTTGACTTCTAATTAGACAAAATTCATCAAAAAAAAGACATTTAAAATGAGTTTGCAGTGACAGCACACATCCAGTACATTAATGTTCCAGTAATTTGATTGGTGCAATATCTGTGTGGACAGGCATAAAAATAGTTTGTAATATCACTTCAGTTCCGACGCCCACATCACAGCAGTTTACGAGCTGGGGTGCTAACATTGTAGCTGATATAAATCCCTTCTGTCCCATCTGGGATTTGAGCATTTCAAAGTAACATCTAACCTATGATGCAGAGTGGAAGCATAAAAACTGTCTTACTATCCAAAACTTTTGGATCTGACTATTTGGATCAGTTACTTAACATCGGATCAATAAAACTGTGGTTTGGCTTCAAATCACTGTTCTGCCCTACTTTGGAGAATTCAAGCTCCCACCCACCCTCACATTACCGAGAGTGAATGGACTTTTTTCCAAAACATTAAGTCAGGTCTGACAGATGTTTGAGTGGCACAAAGTGCTTTGCCTGTACTGTTTTAGCCTGATTGTCAGGTTCTTAAGCTAATAAGTAGTAGGTATAATGGGTTCATAGGATGGGAGTTTTGACACCAGGGCTCCATACTTCAAGATTGCAAAAGTGATGACAAATCAGTGGCATGGGAAAAGTCCATCCAGGTGTGGAAATAAGTGGGAAGCCCTCAGCAACTTCTTTAAATACCCTGCTGACTGTGGTTATATTGGGATGCATCCACATACATTATGTGAAACCATGATCAAGCTAATTCTGAGAAATACCATGTGGTCTGTTATGATTTGACAGGATAAAATAAGTTTGAAAAAACCTATTATTTTTACATACCGGTAATTATTCAGCAGTTAATTCAACCAAGCAAGCATTCTGTCTCCATTTGTCTGGTTTGATTGTGTATCCCCTCTGTACATTAGCCTTTTCAACATCCTGCTGTTTAATGTGGTTCAGAGTGAAGTCAGCAGTCTTTTTCTCATAAGCTCATCACAAACCACACAGAAAGCTTTTCTCTGTCTCTGGCAAAGAAAAGAGAAAATATTTAAACAGATTTTTGGAGACAAATCAAATTCCAGTGACAGTTGTTTAAGTAGCTCTTGACTGAATAATCAAAGTAGAGAGAGCGAAGACAATTCTCCACTTGCTGGTACACTCAAAGGTGCCATTTCCACTGACTCCATTTTGAGTTAAACTGATTTGCAAACCTCTTTTGCAAAGTAAACTCAGGTATCTCTGTTAGTTTTATAATGGCTAATGGATTGATTGAAACTAATCATAAAATAAAAATAAAGACTAGTCAAGAGAATGAATTTTTTTGGAGACATCTTGCAGATCAAGTACGAGTTAAAACATAACCCCCTTAGCTCAGGGAAACACTTTCTTACTGACTTTGGTGATCCCCAATTTTTTAGTTTTTGATACATTTTTTATTGAGAATGGTGACTTCACACATCATAGTTGTAGTCTTTTTCTTTTCTTTTTGTCCAGCCTCCCTACACCTTAACACACACATATACAATGTAAGACAATCCAAAACTAAACCAGAAGGTTTACCCCAAAGCCAACCATTCCCACCCCGGATCTCTCCCCCCATAAACAAAACAAAACACTAGAGACGATGATGCTGCACCCATTCTTTAATTAAAGTGTATGTTTCATCCCATGCCCGGGTTGTTTTAATGCTGGCACCATGTATTCGTGCCTTGGACCACTCTATCGAAACAATTTCAAGAAGTGAGTTGGCCCATTGCTGCCAGGTTAAGGTTTCAGGCGGCTTCCATCTCTAGACCGACTTTGGTGATCCCCATGACTGGTTGACATTTTTGGTTTTTGGTGTGAAATATGTTGACCACTGTTGGATGGATTGCAGTGAAATTTGATATGCATTCACTTCTGTTGACTGTGTCTTGTTTTCACATCCATTGCAGACTTCCGCATTAATGTTGTGGTTTAGGTACTTTAAACACACTCAGCTTACCTTGCATGGCTACCGAATTCGCACAATATCAGATACCAGATCACGTGAGAATCGCAGGATTGCATACACAAAAATGAATCTTTTCAGGCTTGAGGTAATGCATTTCTTTCTTAACTACAAGCTAACCAAACCATTCAGCGTCCAGTGCAGAGCTACTGGCAGCTAACAGCGTGGTTTAGGTGTGTGTGACAACCGTGACTGTTCGCTCCAATCAACAATGGCGGCCATGATAGACGGATGGTTAACCCAATCACCTGCCAGTTTTTTTATTTTTTTATTTTTTATATAAACGCGTCTGACCTTTTCCAATCAGTTTCCAATGACGCCTACTCAGATGGTTCTATGTTGCTATCTGGCAGGTCAGGTTAACCTTTAGCAGCCTTTAGAAGTAAAGTAGCCTTGCCAAAACAAAGTTTGAGTTCAGGGTTTGTTTTTTTAACTCAGAGTGATTGATCTGATTGGCTGCAGCGTGCAGGTTCTTCCTGTCTCAGCTGGCGCCACTGCTGACATTTGAAAGCCGGCGCCAGCCGGTGCAATGCTCTTTTTTTTTTTTTAACCATGCACCAAATGAGCTGTCCAAACCAGAAAGTCAAAGTGTAGCTGGCATGGACACAGATACGTGAGGAGGTAGAACGTTTCAGTGCGGCAGTTAATTTGATTATGAGTCATTGGGCGAGATTAAAAGCAAAGTTGATTGATCAGTTGTTGAAAGAGCGAGCTGACAGTCCTGTGATCCCTTTTGCTTTCTTCTTCTTCCTCCCAGCTGCTCTCTGTTTTTCATTTCTTATGAACACAGACACTTATCTTTTATTTATTTTCCCATACCACTTCTTTCTATTATCTCATCCTTGTTTCAGGTCTCTCCTTATCTAACCTCTCCTTTCTTCTTTATTTTTTTCTCCTTTTTTATTTCTCTCTCTCTGTGTGCTGGTGTGTGTTTGGACATAAATCAGTCTGTCTTTTCTTATTGATTAGAGCTGTTTTAACATGCAGCTCCAATAGAGGGGATTGCTTGTTTTCTTTCTTCCTGGCTGTTCGCAGCAGACAGTGGCAGCTATGGCATATTTACACCCAGTGGGCAGAATCTGCTGCTGTGTGAGCAGGCGTGTTGGGTTTGCTGTGTGTGTCTGAGCTGCTTTAGGTTCAGTTGGAGACACAGAGGAGGCTGACTGATAGTGTCTGTTTCCTCCCTAGTGACAGTGATTTGTGTTGGCGACCCTGCACCAGAACACAGAGAAACCAAAGAAACGTTTTACACTGACAACCATGAGTCTAAAATACACACTCAGTCTTAGAACTATGATTATGATTGTATGATTACTGACAAAAGGAAAACCAGTGAAAGATATGCAAGCATGAGCATGTACTGCTACAGACGTTAAAGAACCACTAAGAAATGACCAAATCCAACACTGCGTCACTGATAGACTTTAAAAAAAAGACGGTAGACTTTAAAAAAAGACGGACTTAGTGTTATACCAGCTGAAAGAGATCTGTACCTGGTGTGTCTTGTCTTGTAAGTGGAGCATCTCTCACTCCATAACATTCACATGTTCATATTCTGTGTATAAAGGGTTAAAACATCTTTTAAAAAACAGAATGAAACTATATTTTTTATGAAAGGTATTCCCATTGAGGTGTTTAAATCAGTTTTGCTATTCCGATTAATTATTAATTACTAATTAAGAATTGCAAAAACAATGTGCTTGATAATTAAGAGGGGGTGGTTATTGCTGTAACTGTATCATGCGCAGTAATGAATGAAATTCAACCACTTGACAAAACAATGTTAAATCAAGCTCCACTTACTACTTTTTCTTGAGTTTTCGGAGCTTTCATTTCCTCCTGATCAGATGTTAATAATTTGCCTCTCAATCACACAATCACACACTAATGGCAGGGAGTTACAGCACAAGACACTGCATGGCCTAATCATCGGGAGCAATTTGAGGTTCAGTGTCCTCCCCAAGGACACTTTTATGTGGGAGTCTTCTTCACTGCCTTTTGTTGGTGCGTATCTTGGCACATTACCTCCACCTTAATCTTGCTTTGCCAGACCTTCATCCACAGCACTGCGAAGGAGAGTCAGGCTAGTCCTATTATAGTCATAGTCACATAGCATACTGGGATGGGAGAAAAACGTGCTCTGGTTTATTGGCCTTTCTTTAAACCAATCACAATTGTCATACAATCGAGGAAATAGGCTACCTCCACCTGTAGATCAATGAAACAGAATTGCCAGGAATGTGTGTATCCACAGGTTGTCAAGCAACTGTTTTTAAGGTCGAGTAAATTATAATGTTCAAATTATTGTTGGGATTATACTTTATTTTGGACCCCAGGAAGAGCACTTGATGTCAATGCAAAATATAATGGGGATCCAAATATACATTAAAAAAATGAAATGTTTGATTAGTTGTTAGAATAACAAGGCAACAAAGTCAGTTCGGAGGGGCAGTATAACTTACTTCTTGCAGCTTGTGTGTTAGCACCATCCTGTGGTGTTAAGAGGACGAGACACTGAAGCACCAAACAGTGTTGGAAATGACATTCACATTTCCTTTTTGTTTTAATGTAGCACATTAATTTAGAACAGTAAACAGGAACTACTTTAGTAGGTGTCCTATAACACTTTTTTTATGGACACCCAGCAGCCAATCAGAATTGAGTATTCACCCAGACCATAGTATAACTAGCAGCACTGGTCACATACAACATTACGTTCTTCTCTGTTTGAAGGCAGCGTGCCGGGGATCTACCTTAATGCTGCAAACAAGCAATATCTGCTTGTGACAACCAAATCGGAAGTTACTATTTTAGCCAATTATTGCACCTGTTTGACCAGTCACATGACATCCAATTCCTCACATCCACTGCCACAATTTAACAGACTTTACAAAACTGTGTGTCTCCTTCTTTTCCAATGTATTTCTATTTGAGGAAAGTTATTAGTATTCTGCCACCTTAAAGCCATTGAAGAACCAGGGCACCCACGCTACCTCACAGATTATTCACTTCATTTGTCTGAAACATTATACTGCTCTCTCCCTCTCTCGTTCTTTCCCTCCCCATCCTTGATCCTCCCTCCTCTTCTTCCTCCTCTTAAGCTTCCTCTGGACCTCCTCTACATTCATATGTTTCCTGTACCTTGTACAAAGCAGATTTTTTTGAGGGGTTATTTTTTTTTTGGGGGGGCACTTCCCCCTCTGCAAGAGATTCGCAATGCTTTGCAAATGCCATATCAGCAGATGTCAGTGGGCCCTGCACTGCGTCAGCCACTTTAATTGGCCTGCATGGCTGTGGTCTGCAAAGCGCTCATCAGAATTGAATAGGACCCCCAAGCCTTTTTCTATATCATTAGTGTAATGCTCCCATTTCTCCTGAGCAACTGACATATGGGGAGATTCCAACAAGCGGGGGTGCAGGAGGGGAGGTTGGGTGGAGGAATGAGTCACACGGCATCGCCCATCACTTCTTTTATTTTTGTTTTGCGGAGGAAGACAAAGGGGGAGCAGGAAAATACTGTTATATTTTCTCTCTTGAAAAACAGGACCTGGTGCTATTTTTTTTTAACAAAGAACCATTTAAACCGGACCCCAAAAACCACAGTTTGGTCTTTCACAGTCCTTGCAGTTACAGTCAAATTAATGTATATGCTCACGCAGGAACAATACTAATGTCTGAAAAACAATGTGTGTCTGGAGCTCAACATACTCTATATACTATAATTATTTAAGATATTTACAGATGTATTTTATTACCGTCTAAAATATGCCCTCAATCTTTCCCAAGTCGTTCAACATGAACTAGAGTAAACATAGCCAGAGATGCGTCTGCGCTCATTGGAAAAAACAACAGCAGCATTAGTTATTAGACTTAAAACCACCTAGGTTTAGGTTTTTACTTACATGCAAAGTCTTGAACAATAACTAGCAAAGGACGGCCAGATAGCTCAGTTGGTATGTCGTTCTGCATGTCGTCCCCCCTGTCTCTCCCCATGTCTTCAGCTGTCCTGTCAAAAATTAAGGCTGAAAATGCCCCAAAAATATCTTGAAAAAAACCCCAAAACAATGACTAGCAAAGTAAGATGATGTCGCCATACACCCACCAAACCTCGAAGGGAGGAAGATGAGGTGGAGGATTGTCTTTGTCTGCTGGCTTGTAAGGAGAGGAGGAATAAAACATAATACACTTTTTCCAAACAACAATTGTGAAATGTCTGTTATAATAAAGATCTTTTTTTTCTAGAGCATCTGAATTTACATCTCGTCTTTAACCAACAGTCAAGTTTCTTTAAAAGAGACCTCCTCTGTTGTTACACATCAAAGTCTGTTTACAGGTTTTGAGGAGTTGTATGTATGTAAGAAAAAAAGTTGTATAAAGCCATTAGTGTCTCCAGAGTGAGCTGTGCAAAGTCTGATTAATTGTAGTCAGTTGGGGCTGAAGAGTACAAGTTTGAAAACAAAAATAAGCTGGGGGGGGGTGGAGTTAGAAAAAGTGATCCTTCTTGACCTCTGTAGCCCGCTCCTCATTTCTGCTTGAGCAGTTCAAGGCAACATTAGCCACTGCTAGCCTAACACAGCTGAATCTCTGACCAAACTGTCAGCAGTCGAGTTGAATTGTGGGTAATCTTGCATTGCCAGACCTTCCTCCACAGCGCTGCGGAGGTGGATCGTGGAACGTCGTGGATATAGACTACGTTGTGGGCAATGTAGAGACCAGGTTTTAACAAGCTAAGTATCCATGAAATTAAAATGACCATATCTCTGCTTCTGCTTTTAAACTATGACTTGAACTACAGTATGAGTGAACAACTCTTTTAAACCATTGTCACTATCTTTCCTCAACCTTAACCAAGTAGTTATAATTGACTAAACCTAACCAGCCTTAACTAGAAAACACTTGTTGGTCTAATTGTGTGGTATGAACCTGTTTGAGCCAAAAGTCTGCAGTTTTTCATTTGAACTGATCACCTCGGCAGATGAGTTCACTGATTTCTTTACTTGAAGGAGTGTTGTTCAGCTTGTGGAGTCTTTAGTTGGAATGAAAACCAAGTCCTTTAAACTGACCCAGAGCCCTGGCATCTCTTATCATGCATATACAGTATGTTATTGTGCAGGTACCCCTTCTTGTTCATGTTGCTGAAGCAGCAGTAGATGTCAGGAGTTGTTAGGTCCCCACAGTACATTTTGCCCTGTGGCCAAAAAGCAGCTTAAAGGACAAGTCCGGTACAAAATGAACCTAGGGGTCAATAACACATGGGTACCGAGTCAACCAATACCCATGGAAAATAAATTTCATGCTTATCAAATGTGACCAGTTTTAGCCCAAAACGCTTATTAGCTTGTAACGCTAGTAGTCTGGGCACTGGTAAAGTAAATAGAAATCGCTATTTTATACCACTAACGAGGCTCAAAATAGCACCACACTTCCATAATAGCATAATGACAGTCCTTTCATGTAAACTGAAGTATTGAGAACTTTCTAAGTGTACAGACAGTTTACACAGTGTTCGTGGTTCGACTGGTTCATTTTGCACCGGAATTTTCTTTAATTCAGCAATGTTCACTCTGATTCATGTTGCAGGCAAAAATATTTAGATTGATGACTGATCAATGAGGTTATAAGGATGACTATGTTTTTAAAATGTTGTTACTTATAAAAAGGTTGAAAACTTAATTTCATTTTGAAAAACAGTACCAGTATATTTCAGAAGAAAAATAACTCAATTTTTATTCTGGATGATGAACAAAAATGCCATTTTGGATTAATTCTGTTTTTCTTTGTGTAGTTTGTTCTAAGATCAAATCTGGCAACAATCAGACTTAACAGTGTTATGGCATCAAAAGGCACTTGAACAGATTTTATGTTTGGATGTTTTTTTTTTTTTTTTCAGGCTGGCTGCAGCACCATGTCCTCCGCTCAAAGTGGGGATATATCAGGCTACCATCTAAGTGGTGAGTGGACAGTTCCAGCATATTCCTTTACTATATTCTTTTTCAGCATGAGTATCTAATGCTTTAGTGGATTAATGCTTATGATTCTATTCAGACTGCTAATGTATGTGAGGCTGTTTGTATTTTTATTCTGTGGTCTATTATTTGACAGCTATTGTCACCTTTTTACACAAGATTTAAACTCCACCGGCCTCGTCTCTTGCTGAAGGCCTTGTTTTTTTTTTTTTTTACCTGCCCTATAATTGGCTTATCTCTTTTGTTAAAAAGAACAGATAAAACTCTCAAAGTCCTCCCACGGAAGCAATTCATCATGAGAAAGCCAGCTTGGCACGGCCTCATAATCCCTCTCTGAATGAGAGGCTCTGACGTTTAATTTAGCGCAGCATTTTAATTTGTCTGTCATTTTGTCCCAAACTATTTACTCGGATTTACATAAAACTTTATGCATCCCAAATGCTCCCAAAGTCATCTCAAATTTCAGTGCTACTGTAACTAACAATGCCCGAAAGAGTGGCTGACTGTGCTGAATGATTGTGAGCTTGTCCGACTCCTACTGGTCTTAAAATAAAAAGCCTTTCTCTCTGTTTCTCTTAAACTGTGCACTTCCACCAGTGATCAAACACTCCCATCAAATATAAATTAGGGACAGTTATGAGGCCAAATATTATGCTACCAATGCTGAAATGGAGGTAAAGATAGGGTTGAAGGACTTGATTTGTGTCTGTTTTAGTGGTGCGTAACCCCCCCGGTTGGGAGGTGGGGATCTACCTCGTGGGCTTCTTCGTGCTGCTGGCCATGGCCGGGCTTAACATCTGGAAGTTGTGGAAATCTGGAACGTTCCCCGCACCGTCTCCATTCCCCAACTTTGACTATCGATATCTGCAAGAAAAATATGGAACCTCCTTCTCAGAAGTCAGACAAAAGGTACATTTTCAGTGTTGTGCACTAAATATACCTATATCTTTAAAAAAACAGGAGGCAAGAAGTTTTGTGAAGTTGCAGTTAGAAGCAAAATCAACCAGCTTCTACACTTGGAGCAAGTCGTGAGCAGTCATGTTGCACAGAAGGTTGACAGCATTTAGTTCAACTTTCAGTGTCTTGGACCTCAATAGCACATGATTGGCTATCTCTATCTTAGAAGATCATTTTGGTTTTTTTTACAATTTCGGTCTTATTTTTATAAATGTGACCATGATATCTTTCAGTTATGATAACATGCACTAACCAATGTCATTTCTGAGACCTGGGAAGACAGCAACATTACCAAAACAAAGATTAGCAGGGCAGGAAACACTGAGTAATGATGTCATCGATCACCTTTGTTTTCTCCTCCAAATGACTTTAAAGCTAACCTGATCATTTGACATGTTTCTTGTCCATTTCAACCTCTTGTTAGCAACGTTATTGTGTTTACCAGATCTCAGCAGTTACTTTGGTGAGTACAATTTTAATGACAGCAATAATGGTAAAAACTAGAAAGGGTCGATATGAGTTAAGTAAAAGCAACTAATGTAAAAAAAACAATGTGAAAGGCGTTGCTCATAGTGATAAACCTACAGGGAGTTATCACCTGAATCTGCAGCTCCTCTCACAGAGCTTCATAGTGAGTTTCATTTCATTTTTGAAATGTCTATGTCCGGCTTGCAACTTTACTGTTCTGGTATAAATATTCTGTATGAATACTACATGCTAGAGTTACTTTCAAAAAAGAGTACTAGTGAATAAATCCACAGAAGATCTTCCTGTAGTTCCAAACAGTTCAATAGGCCTGGGTATTGAATTCTACACTTTCTAAGCACTGATGGACTTGCCTGCTTAGTTTTGAGTATAGAAAAATGCCTTGTCAGGTCAATCTCATCAGCGTTAATGAGCCAATGAGCATGCAGCATGCTTCTACCAAGATAAATATGCTGACGATTGGCTGTCTAACATTACATGTTGTAAAAGGCATGCAGAAAGCTGAAAAAAAAAAAGGATTTGCGTAGTAACGTGTAAGGTAATGTTTGTTAAAATGGATTTCATATAATTGGTTTTGAAATATGTATCGTTATCACCGGTATCAAAGTCACGGTATTGGTACAGGTATTGGCACTTTTTGAACAATACCCAGCTCACTGTGAGTTTTCTATCTCAGTACTTTTTAAAATGTTCTTCATCCCTTACTTAATTACTCCTTGAAGCGAGTTGCTGCCAACAACCACCGGCGGACCTCTGCCACTTCCAGCCGCAAACCCAGCTTGGCCCTCTGTGATACCCCGGACGCTTTCAGGGACCTGGGCCACCTGGAGCTGATGAGCCGGGAGTTGGACCCAACAGGCATGGCTCAGCTCCACCGGTCCATCTCCACCGACTCGCTCAGCTCCATTTCCTCCATCGCCAACAACTTCGGCCATGACTTCACCGTCGGCCAGCTGGAGGTGACGCTCGAGTTTGAGCAGTCCAGGCAACCAGGTCAGGGGGCGGGCGTGCTCCACATCGCTCTGCACCAGGGCAAAGACCTGCTGGAGAGGGAGGAGGGAGACTTCCCCGGCTGCTTCATCAGAGTCTCCCTGGGGCCAGAGGAGCTCAATGTGGGAGTCACAAGGGTAAGGAAGTTGTTGTCTTTTTGTGCTCATATGAATATGTTTGTCTTGAAATGATTAAAAGGAAAAACCACTGAAGTGATATGATGTGGTTCTCCTCAGTATGTGGAGCTACGTGGACTTGAGTGTGAATGCTTGACATTGAAAATAGTAGTTGCATCTCTCTGAATATTAAAATCTAAAAAGAGTTAGAGGTTAGTTATGCTGAGCAGAAAATGACGCACCAAGGAACACAGCAATGCACCAGGAAAAAGGCAGTGAAGAGGAATACTGCTAGCAAGTTAACATTAAAAAAAAAAAAAAATCATCTTTGCAAATTACATAAAATACATTCAACACTTTTGTTAGACCTTATGGATAGACACCATGGACCCTATCTCGCACCCAGCACAGCGCGGCGCAAAACCCAACACAAGTGTCTTTGCTATTTTAAGACCATCCATCGCCCACGTTGTTTAAATAGCAACCGCACCTGCGCCCATCTTTGCACCCATGTATGTGCTGGTCTTACATGGAGGTGTGTTCAAGTGAATTCTTGGCGTATTGCTATCTTGAGGCAGCGTGAAGTGATTGAGTAACTAGCAAAAGTGGATGTGGACACGCCCTAAACGCACCTGCACCATTTGCTTCACGGCTTGCGGCTTGGATATCTGTAACAACTTTGATGATTTACATGTAATAGACAGTTTTATATAGAGATATTTCAATCTGGACAAAAGTGATGGACAGACCAAGCCACGATGCTAGCATGGCTAAAAATAGCCATTGCAAGGCCACGTTGATTGTTTTGTCCCACCAACACTCCAAAACTCAAAGGTTGATAATGAAAAAAACATTATACAGCAAATTCTCACTACAGAGTGTGTTTGTTTGTAAGTGTGAACACATGTGCAACATGGCTATTATGTCAATGTTAAACAAAGGCAATGCTAGTTTTTGTGTTTCAAATATTCTTTGAGAAATAAAAAAATATTTAATTTCATCGTTAGAGACTTTCAACATAGGCTAACTGCCACCATACTACTAATGGGGCTAAGATTCAGGACCGAGGGGGAAAACAAGCTTCTCAGATGGTTAATTCGCTGTTAAGCCGTGACGATAAACTCAGGCAAAGGACTGAGGATAAAAGTGGCTCCTGACGTTGAAGGAAAGCAGTGAGGCTGTCATGTCTGAAGCTGTTACGCTCAGGGGGCAGCTTTGGCTCTCTTGAACTGTGTTGAAGATTTTAGCCGTGGCTGAAATTTACAGAGACAGTGATACGTCCCACAGGGTGAAAGGCGCTTGATCGTGCAGCTTGACAAGGCAATTCCTTTCTGTCTGACGGAAGAGCCCATTTCATTTACTTGAGTGGCGAGCCCCCTGGGAGCTGGACGTAGTCAGGAAGGCCGATTTCACGTCCTTTGCCTTCATCAGGAATAGATGTGATTGACTTTCAGTTCCCTCTCTCTGAAATGTAACCTGTAACTTTTGTTTACCTGCAATTGAGGTTATAATGATGATGATATGTATTTTACGATGCCATTTATAACAATCCTTACAATAAGAAGTGATTCATTTTCAGTTCACTCAGTTTAAAATATTAATGATGATGCTGCCAGTCATGATATAATGTAGGTGAGTGGCAATAAGATAAAAGGGTTGTTTTATACGACAATATATAGACCTGCCATGAGACAATATAAACCATATTATCCTGTTACTAGTTGTAAAAGGAAGTTTTCAGAAGTTGAAAATACATCATAATATGCAACAGCATGTTTATGGGGGCGGGGGGTATTTTCCTTTTTGGTGGAGCATCTTTTAATCGTAATGAATGGCACAGGCAGTAATTAGTATGTGAGGAGAAAGAGACTTAATAGCTTGGAACAACAAACAAGAAATCAATGAGCAAGACAATGTGATGAAGTACAGGTATTTCATTTTTTGGATCAGTCAAAAACAGACATTTCTGAGTTTATTTTTCCTTTTATTTTACACTCAACTTTTCGCAATTAATATCCCAGAAATAGCACTGTACTGTACGTATGAACACCTATTTTTACCAGAACAAGAGAAAACAGAGGACAAAATAAATAAAAACATTGTAATCAGGCTTTTGTTTGTTTTTTTAAATTCTTTGCTTTATCTGCATTTGTTCTTTTAATTACAGCCATTCATAATCTGTCTTTACAATCATAAGTATTTGTTTTTCATTGTATTATGAATCTGTTTGTCTTGTGTCTTTTGTGACGCATTTTGTAACTTGAAATCTTATAAAGTTATTAGAATTTAATTACCATTACGTACTACCACCATACTTTGATTTACTATAGAATAGAATAGAATGCCTCTATTGTCATTATACACAAGTACACAGTACCTGTGCAATGAAATTGGAGCAATCCCTTTTCAGTGTTGACAAATATAAGATAGCAATATAAAATATCAAAAATATAAAGTGTAGGTAGTGCAGAGAAAGATGGGGGGGCTGGTGCACAGTCCTGAGTCCGGAGAGCAACTGTATACAGATATAAAATAGCTTTGAATACACATTGTGTGAAAGTAGATAAGTATTAACAAATAAATAAATATTGCACAGTAATGAAATGGTTAAGTACTAAATAATAAATAAATATTGCACAGTAATGAAATGGAATGGTTAATATATTAAATATTGCACTGTATGAAATTGCACAGATTCCAGTGTCCTTTGAGGTATTTTATAACAGTATAACAGTATTGCACAGTCGGAGGGAAGAAGAAGAAAGTCCGGCTGGGGGGTAGGCTGTGGAGTGGAGTCAGTGCATATGTGAGTTCAGGGTGGTTATGGCCTTTGGGAAGAAACTGTTCTTGAGTCTAAGTCAACATTTTTAAGTTATCATGTAAGTAACTAATAATAATTGACAGAAAGGCATACAATTTGAGTTATTTCAGCCAGTGCATATACCTCTGTTTATTTCCTGTTTTCCGGTGAAGTCCACACTAGTTGAAACACTCGTTTCTGTCACAGCCACTGCTGTCAAATTCGCTGTGTTCACTCGGAAGGAATAACTGCACATGGCTAGACATATGTAATGACATTTGTAGCATGTTTAGAGGCTAAAAACATGTTTAAAACTTGCCCTGTTTAAGTCTGTTGGGTGCTAACGCTAGCAGGTGGATAACTCGGTGTAGGCAGCACCAATTGTTTTAGTTTTCTCTCTACTGACAGCACTCCAAATTTACAAACAACAGAGCTACGTGTTGAATTCTCCTTTAATCTGAAAAAAAATAGTATAGCCTATATTAAGTTATGTTTTAGTTTGTCTTAGTGTCTCATAATTTTGATTTGCTTAGGATTTGCATATTTTTTTTTTTTTCCTGGCAGAAATGTGTTTTTCAAAGCTTGAATCTAACATGAAGTGACCTTTCGGCAGGACAAGAACAAGGCGACATTCCTCCATCTGCTACACCTGCTACTCGCCTTCTGCTCTTAGCGAGACGCTGCCAGAAAACTCACTCGCCTGGTGTCAGTGTACCGGTAGTCTTGTACAGTGCAGGCTGACAGAGACGGCACATAGACTCACCAAGACCTTAGAAATGCTGACAACAGCTTATCTCACCCTAATGGTCAAGCCAGCCTCTCTCTCTCTCTCTCTCTCTCTCTCTCTCTCTCTCTCTCTTTTTTCTTCCTCTTTTGTTCTTGAAGTTGTTCTCCCTTTTTCATCCCATTTCCCACTTTTTTCCCCCATTAATTAATCTCTGCTCTTTGCTTTTGTTTTGTCTGCAATAATGTGCATGCCCAGTTTCTTCCTTTTTTCTATCTAGTAGCTCACACACATGCCTCTCTCTGAGCCTTTATTGCCTCATTTTCACCACACACATTGCCATTGCTATTCCCCTAAGCGATAAGCCTAACAGTGCAGACAGACATATTGTGTGGATGGAGTGGAGGCCTGTGTGCTGGGCTCACAGAGAGATACTCCCTGCTTTGGATGCTTTCTATCTTTATGTACATACTGTATTTGTGCAGCAGCCACAGCAGGGCCTTTTCTGTGTTGGATGTATGGTTATGATGTATTCATCAGTTTGAAATGAGGCAGGATCTAAGGTCGGCCTCACAGGCTGATCAGACCCAGTTCTTTAAATTCCTAATTCTTTTACTGTACAGTGAGTTGTTGTTTTATCAAAAACAATTCCTGACCACAACACATGCTTTTGTTTTTGTGTAAGTATTTGTATTGTATTTAGCAGTAATATTCCTCATTGTATTTCACACTTAAAGAACAGCCAAAGGTGTGAAAATAAGCTATTAAATCCCCTCGCCTCAGCACATTTATTAGTTGCCGGGTAACTTCCGTACTTTAGCATCTGATGGAACATGGCATCTTGGAAAAGTAATAATGTTACTTTCTCTGCAGTGATAAACCTGCACTGTTCTTCCTGGTGTTGAGCTCAGTTCAATTTTATGGCTTCTGTTTTGATTGTCACTGCCTCATTTACTCAGATAATGTTGGTTTTAGTTGCCAAAATGTTGAGTTTTTAGTAATACGTAAAGTATATGTTTACATTCAGTTTGATTAAGATGAAGATTCAACTTTATTGTATTAGCACACAGTAAGGACCGGTACAACAAAATGCAGTTTGGCATCTAACCAGAAAGTGCAAACAGTAGCAAAGAAAGTGCGTACTGATACACAGAAAAATAAATAAGGGCTATACACTGAACAAGTCAATGTGGCGTATGGCCATAACTTTAACAGCTAGAGTGAATAGATTGTGATGCTGATAACATTGAAAAATTGCATTTAATAAAAAACAGCAGTGTCTTTTCAGATAGAATGTTTGTGAAGGTGTTTTTTATTAACTCTGAGTCATAAGTCGGAATCAACTAAATTAAACTATCTACGCTTAATTAAGTTGATCATCCTCTTGTCCTGTGATGCTCTCAAATTGACACAAAGTTAAATTATCTGGCGGGTGATTTGTTTCAACCATCTTTTGACTCTCACAGGTCCAGAAGAATGCATTCACCGTGATTTTTGATGAGCACTTCTCCATCCCCATGGACTCCTCCATGTTGGAGGAGTACAGTCTACGTTGTGCCGCTTTTGGTATTGATGCTGACGAGAGAAACATCAGCGCAGGATTGGCAGATCTCAAGCTGTCAGACCTGGACCTGACCATCAGACCATTCAACGCCTGGCTCTACCTTCAAGATGTCAATAAGGTGAGTTAGTCACTATGTGGCATAGGGCACATTTCCAGTATGACAGGTACTACCTTTTACAGAAAACTAATGTATGTAAATACTGCATTTATTGTAATGTTTAAGAAAGCATGGTGTTGTCTGAGAACCCCTGCTGGACGTTCAGCAAAACTACATGTCATTTTCTATAAATAAGAATCTGAGTTGAGGGGATTTCTTCCCAAATGTAATGCATAATAGATTATTATCATCCAATAAAAGCACACTAAATGCATTTTCAACTGTCATAACCATTCTGATGGTTTGTTCTACTTTTCCAGTTAAATATATTCTGGTATACATATTCCAACCATGAGAAAAAGTGATCACAAACTACAGTAGCATGAATGATCATTCTATGAAGACTCACATTATTTATATCAGCAACAGTATCCATGGCTGTGAAGCCTAGAGTGTGCCAATGAAATATTGACCAGGTTTAATTATGATCAGTTAATACATTTAGCTATTTTAAAAAGCTATTACAACTCGATGCATTAAATTTGCATTTAGATTATGCACAGTAAAATAATACATAATATGCAGATCATCAAATTAGGCAATTTTAATTTAATTTACATTTCCCAAATATGTGTGCTTTCTGTCACATCATCTCCCAGACTGGCACATATAATGTTATATTTAATGTCTGCCATGACTCCACAGGCTGTGGATGCAGTTGGGGAGATCCTGTTGTCTCTCAGCTATTTGCCGACAGCAGAGCGCCTCACAGTGGTTGTGGCCAAGTGCAAGAACCTTTTGTGGACCAACAGCAAGAACACTGCAGGTCAGGGACATGTGTTTGTTTTGTGAATCTTTGTATAACTACCTATAAATCTGTGTCTCTGTCTCCCTTTGAATTGATCCAAACCTTTCAAAATCACTCCTATCCCTTGACTGTACACAATACTTACTGAGTCAGTAATAACAGACTCTCAATGTCAGCTTCCAGAGGATACATTTATTCATATACATATACAGACAGATGGGACTTAAATGACTTGTTCTTTACATGAATTGACCAGATAAATACCACGCTAACATTGTACCAATAAAGGTCACCCACTGAAACACTGTCATTATCATCCACAGAGCTAATTGTGCGTACAGGGCTGTGCTTCTAATTGATTGCTCTTTAATTAGGAGTTTATTACATGCTCTACAAACTGTGTGGGATGGGTGTTATATGTTTGTACATGTGTAGCTTGGGTTCTAGAAGCTTTAAATGGGGTCTTAATCTCATTTGGTTGTTGTTGTTATCAGATCCGTTTGTCAAAGTGTATCTCCTGCAAGATGGCAGGAAGATCAGCAAGAAGAAGACTTCCACCAAAAGGGACGACACTAACCCCATCTTCAATGAAGCTATGATCTTCTCTGTGCCGTCCATCGTCCTGCAGGTGACACTTTAGACTGTGGCACCAAACTAGGCCTGAATGAGGAAATGATCAAATCAATCTTATTAATCCAAATGGGGAATTTAGGTCAAAGGAAAAGATGAGAAAGCTATAAACACTACTATAATAATAAACCAGCATTGTCAGTAGTAGCAACACACTAGTATTTAAATCTTTACAGCAACAATATGACCGTTGTGTAGTTCAACATACACATACAGCTGACAGCTAATTTATATGTTCAGTGGACTGTATGGAATTCACATAATTTTTTCATAATGATTACTGACAATGTGTTTAGTATAACAATACAGTAACAGCAAATGAGTGCTATAGCTGAGGTCAGTAGCTTTGAAAACATTGGGTCATAAATCAATGTTTTGGACATGTTTGACTTATCCTTAGGGGGCATGAGTGTACCAAATGTCATTGCAATGTATCCAATAGTTATTAAAACAGTTCACTCAAAACCACAAATGTAGACCTCATGGTGACTCTACAGCAATAGTCAGGGAATCACCAACAACTTTAGGGTTCCTCCTTTGCCGTCCATGAATAGCTGAATAAAATGGCATGGCAAATCATCCAGTAGTTGTTTAAATATTTCAGCCTTCAGTTCAGCCTACAATTCCCAATAGCCACATGTTTAACCATAAATACCAATATAAAAATAACTATGACAACATCATTATAATCTTCCTGCAGTATAAATGTGCCTTTGAAATGGATCTGCCTATACATTATTAAAGCACAAAGATGCAACTGTTACACTTCTGGTTGTTTACAAAATGAGCCAAATAGTAATACAATTAAATGAGACTAAAAAGCAATGAGGTTAAAATGCCAAAAACATTAAAACAAATAGCAAATATTGTTATTACACATGTCCGTTTAACAGATTTTTAATAAATATCTGGATTAACCACGCTGTAAAGAAGCTGCTTAGTCATGCTTGCACAGCAGGTTGTGTAATCATGTTATTCCATCTGCAGGAACTCTCCCTGAGGGTGACAGTGGCAGAGGCCACTGATGACGGCCGGGCGAGAACCTGGGCCATGTGATCATCGGCCCAGAGGCCAGTGGGATGGGGATCACCCACTGGAACCAGATGCTGGCCACTCTGAGGAAGCCTGTGTCCATGTGGCACCCTCTGCGCAGGATCTAGCCCTCTTTGCTCTCACACACACAACCTGTTTCAAGTAAAACACTTGATTATTCACGTTCCTTTTACCTCTCCCTTTATTTGGTTCCATGTTCAAATCTGTTTTGAGTAAGATAAGAGTGTTTGGCCCACATGAGGATATTGTGTGGGGTATAAGTTGCTCTGCTGGTGAGTAACCAATTGAAGTAAACACCTTATCTTCATGCAAAGGGGAGGAACCTGAAATGCCAGTGTTTGACTCTGAACAGGGTGTTTTTTTTATTGATCCCTGGATCAAATATACGCATAAATCCTCTAGCATTTGGCTTAATTCTGGCTCGGGTGCATTATGGGTGAGGGTGGCACTTAGAAAGAAGCAGTGCATATCCCAAACTTCACACTGAAACTAATTGATGAGTATTCAAATGGTGTGAATTCTACATATTTACCTTGTGCCCTTGGTTTGAAAATCTCTGAATTACAATACTCCACCACTACAACAGCAGAGAAGACATGTATGTGGATACTTTTTCCCATCTCAAAAGTTTTGTTCAGAAATTTCATTTTGGACTTTGATGTGAATTTTAATTAACAAAGGGAGCCCAGCCTAGGCAGGCGGAACACCCTCTCTGCATGGTGCCTACTCTGGTTGTAGCCTGTTATAGATGTCTAGAGAATGACCAACTGGACGGCAAGGGGAAATTGCCTCTTTTTCAGGAAAAAACTAATTTGTCTTTTCAAACCAGTCATTGATTGCACCTTCTTCATTGATTTTGTAGCGGTTTTAGAGCCAAATTGAGTTAACTCTAATGGATTTGCTTGTGTAATTTGTTAACAGTGAAATTGACAAATAATAAATGTTTTAGTATGTTCAGTATTTATTATGCTTTTGATGAAAATCCAGGTACTCTTATCCAGGTGAAATAATTGTAATTTGTAGCAGTTGTTACAGGATGGCCAAATCAGATTTAATCAGCATATTAATGTCATGTTTTATTGTTCTATTTTTACCATGATTAATGCAATACAAGTTGCATAAACATATTTAACAGTGTAAATGTTGTTTACCTCTAAAGTCACACTTGTGTTTTTCATAGTATTACAACTTAAATAGACATCAGATTCCAAGTTAAGTTATACAACACTATATTTAACACCAATACTGTTGCTGATCAATTAATTTTAATTACAACACCTCGGGAATTTAACATGTGATGTAAAATATACTAACTCCTTTAAATGGGGTTAAAGTTCCTTTTTGCTTAGAGGAATCACCTTCATATTTTGAAATAATATGTAGTCACCAGGCACTTGTCACACTCATTTTAGCTTTTCTCATTAGGATACCTGCAAACTTCTCATTAGCAGTGAGGGCGTTCCTGGTTGAAACCAATAGGAGCCACTTTTAACATTTGAATGGTTATATTGCTAAAATGTTTTACAGTTAAAATGAAGATTATGTGGCAACGGTCTTGTAAAAGTGAGAATGTCAAGGTGGCTTTTTATCTGTCTGAGATATTCTCTACAACATTGTGCAATAGTCCTGTTTTGTTGTAACTTTTGAATGTGAATTATCATGTGAAATAACTGCTATCTCTGAAAGTATCATCAGCCTTATGCATTGTTGTGATTTTTATTTATTCAAGCAGAACCTAGTCTACATTTTTGGTCAAGTTCTGAATGCATTACTCGCCTCACTTTGAAAATCAATCCAAAAAGAACACACCTGTGGTCATATAATAGACAATATTTCCTACTGTGCCAAATAATAAAGCAATATTTTCATTTACAATCAACATTTGCATTCAATTTAACAAAGCTGTAGCCTACATTCAACAATGCATGAAGTTATTTAGCACTTGATGTGAATGTGCCTCAAGAATACAGTATATTGTGTGAATGCTGTTTGAAATAAAAGCAATTCAACAGTAACAACCTGACCATGTGTTTATCTTGTTGGAATAACCTTGAATTGCTGTAATCAGACAGAGGGAAAATGTCTCATTCTGCCCTTATTTTTTGGATACCATGGCAGCACACATGGAAGCTTTGCACTGTATGTCTTGTGAAAACATTATTGTGAGCTATGGTGTTCTCCAGTAGTAAAACATACAATAGAGTGCGGGAATGAGAGATATGTGTTGTTCAGGGGCCAGGAACTCCAGAGACCCCAAACGGTTTGTGCTAATTTAATTGAATATTTGTGTAAGGATATGCAGCCCTAAAGTACATTGCAAGTAGTATTCAGAGCTTTTACTTAAAAATAGCAATACTTTGTTACAAGTAAAAGTCCTGCTTTTAAGCTTAAAGTATTAACATCAAAATATACTTGAAAGTACCAAATGTAAAAGTACTCATTATGCAGAATTACCCACAACACTTTAATGTTGCAGCTGGTAAAGGTGGACCTCATTTTAATTACTGCCAACCTGTAATACCATCATTATTAGTTAGTAGTAATTTTATGCTAATAATCTAAATCTGCAACTATACACACTCAAATAAGTGTAACGGAAAAGAAAGTACAATATTTCCTTTTGAAATGTAGTAGAGTAAAAGCAGCATGAAATAATGATATTTAATTAAATTACAAGTACCTTAAAATTGTACAAATGTACAGTACTTAGCAGTAAATGTACTTAGTGACATTCCACCATTGCTAAAGCACATTGTCAAGTGATGATAAAGGCCTGAGGTCCTGCTTTATTAACTGATCTTAAAGAAGTTCCTTTCAAGACTTTTGCACACTGAAACTCTGTTGTTAAAACTGAGCCATAACATACTGTATATTATTAAAAGACAATAGACAACCTCTGTTTTAGTGCTTTCGCCTCGTCTTAAAAGTAGGTCAGTTTCCTTTTTTCAGCCAATCAGAAAGGAGGGGCGCAAGATAGGGAGGAGCCACATTGAGCAAAGTCCAGGAAGAATTTTTCAGACCTCGAGATAAATAGATTAGCTACGTTTTGTTCGGCAACATCTACCGAACAGTGTGTGGTCTAAACTTCGAGTGTCGCTGACCTGTCGAGATGGCTGACAACAGAGATAAAGCTACCGATCAAATGAAGAGGTGGAAGGAGAACAGGGGCTTGCAGGTAGCTATATAGCTTAAACGTTACCCAGCATTTGATCGAGTGTTTTTGCTGCAGCCTGACTTGGAACCAAATGGGTGAGAGGTCGTTTAGGGTTAACCAGCTTGCTAACGTTAACAGCTAAAACCTAACGTTATAGCTAGCTTTTCGGACAAGCTAACATATAACTCCGAAGCACGACTTTGCAGACATTTCGCAAGTGTTTATTAGGCTACTTTTAACTGTTTGTTTGGGTCATTTTATAGTCGTTGTTATTGTAAATAGTTCACTAGCAAACCTGCCAACAGCCGTTTCCCAATGTTATGCTAAACTGACGTTAGCCCCATGTCTGTTAACCATCAACCGTTTCGCAGACCTTTTCAGTCAGAGAATAATTAAAGCAAACTGATTTAATGTCCTTAGCCAGCTAACTATCAAGTAACTGCGTCATTGTGCAGAGGCATGTGTGCGGTTGAACTTCACCCCTGTGTGTTATATAACCAGAGCATATCCGAGTAGCTAAATAGCTAACGTTATTTTAACCTTACATAACCCTTATTGTAGTCCACCTTCCTCCAGCCCCTTCGTGTTAAGCTAGTTTGTATTTGCCTCAGTATTTTTTTTTTAAAATAATTTATGCTGGTGAGCAGCTGTGCAAGTTTGCAGGGCAGTCTGAATGTTTTGATATTAGTCAAGCTAAGCAGAGTTTTTTTTATTTTTTTAATAATTTACAGCTGTGTAAATGTATATAACCACATCCATTTCCGGTGCATCACTGCAAGCATCCCTGGCATGCCAGTTGCAGAAATGTGCACGCCGACTCATCTGTTATGCAAACTAATTGTCCCTAAACGATAGCAAGTAATTCTAATTTACTCTTTCATTGTGCAATTAATTAATTATCTACTCACATACATACCTAGACACTCCAACTGCTCTTAACTGATCAATTATGCTAATTCTAAGTCTTCTTATAGATGAAATAAAAGTTTTAAATTGTATTGCATATTAGCTATTTCAAACTTCCTAAATTGATTCTTTTGTATTTTGAATTGAATATTATATTATTATATTTGAAGATGTCGTCAAATGATTTATTTACAATAACATAATTGTCAGGAGCAATCTTTCATATAGTATACATATAGTATAATTTGTTTGAGGATTTCAAATTTACATTGTAATACACGCCCTTTGTCATTGGCCTAACAACATACGTATCTTGTGTGAGTAAATTTCCCCCAGTGTAGGATCAGTAAAGTCTATTTTACCTTAAGTTAATATGTTGTTTTTCTTAATGCATTCTGTGTGCAACAGAGGCCAGACACACTGACCACAGGGGCTGGCCATCCAGTTGGAGACAAGCTGAACCTGCAGACTGCAGGACCGAGGGGCCCTCTGCTTGTGCAAGATGTGGTCTTCACAGATGAGATGGCCCACTTTGACCGGGAACGAATCCCAGAGAGAGTGGTGCATGCCAAAGGGGCAGGTGAGTGTTTGATCAGTCACGTCTGTCTTACCTGTGTGTCGGCCATATCAGGCTGGCATTACACATATAGGGCGACATTTGTATCCTAATTGTTTCTTATTGCAAAAACAATGTTGTAGCCTCTTTTACCCCCTTTATGAACTTCACCATGATATGCTACATAATAATGTGGCTGATCAAATGTATCCAGGTTTGATGCCCAGCTCTAGTTGCTTGCTTGTAATGTTAAACTGTTTCTGGGACGTAATGCAACCTTTGTACTGTATATGAGGTGGCAGTAGCTCAGTCTGTAGGGAGATGGGTTGGGAACCGGATCAAAGTACGGAGTGTGGATTGGTGGCTGGAGAGATGCCACTTCACCTCCTGGGCACTGCCAGGTGCTCTTGAGCAAGGCACCGTACCCCCCCTCCCCAACTGCTCAGGGCTCTGGTCTAGCTGGCAGGCCACTCACTCTGACATCTCTCCATTTGTGCATGTGTGTGTGTGTTTCAGGCCTGTGTGTAGTGACTCTAACAAAGTGTACACAGAGTGTAAATTGTCCCCACTGGGGATCAATAAGTAGTATAAATTATAAATTAAATTGATAAATTACTGATGAGATGTCCTGTAAAGAAAAGACACACATACTTATAGAGGCTTTGTCTTTTAAGGGGTGCGCGATTCAGAATATGTCACGATTCAATATAAACTTTTAGGCTCAAGATTAGAATTTTTGATTCACAGTATGTTAATATAGTTACTTTTCCCATGAGATGCTATACACGCCATTACAAAACGAAAAAATAAAATGAGAATAGATTTTTGGATTTCTATGCATCGATTGCAAATTGGTAGAGCTTGAATCATTTTATGAATGTGAATCGTTTTTTATTATTTTTGGCAAACCCCACATTTTTTGTTGCACTTGTCTCTGTGAGTAAGGCTAAGGTGTCGAAATGAATGTGGCGGTGATGTATTGATTGAAAATGCTCAATGTAGTATCTTGTATAATGCTTATGAAAATATGCCCCACCGAGAACTCTTTGCCCTCATTTTTTTTTTTTTTTTTATGATGTGATAATTATCCAAAAATTCAATGACACAAAATAAAGACCAGGACTTCAGACTGAACAAAGTTTTTGAAAAACATGTTTGCAAATCTAGCTACATTATCTTGCCAAGTTCAACAGAACTAACTGACAAAAAAGTAGGCAAAAGGCAAATGAAGGACATTCTTGTTTGTTTATTAGCTCCACACAAATGCTAATCTTTGCAAGCTTTTCAGATCAAGGCCAAAGACTTAGAGCCAATATTGAGCAAATCATGTTTATTGTCCTTCTCCGGAGTGGGCTGCTTTTCTTTCTAGTGGATGGTGACATAACACTCAGCTAGTCTCTGAGCTACAAATATGTTTCAGCATATGTTCATATGTGAACCAACAATGACATTATTTTCCCTCCCATGATGCAGGAGCGTTTGGCTACTTTGAGGTGACTCATGACATCACTCGCTATTGCAAGGCTAAGGTGTTTGAGCACATCGGGAAGACTACACCTATCGCTGTGCGCTTCTCCACTGTGGGTAAGAATAACTGTTTTACGTTTGAATCATACATTATGATTGTTCAGATTTCCCCCTAAAATATCCAAATGTATAGAATTTTTTTTTTTTTTTTAAAAAAGGACAGGTAAAAAAAAAAAATTAATTGTGTATGTCCTCATATATTGTCTTTCTGCCAACAAAGAATAAGCTCATAGGAAGAAACACAAATAAGCAAATTATTTAGGTAAATCCCTAAATGTAATAACAAAAACAAAATGGTTATTTTTATAGTTTTTATGCTTAACATTTTTGTTATTAATTTGACTATTTGTTTCAAACCTATCATATCAATATTTTCCATAAAATAAATGGGTTGGAAAATGCTGCTCAAGTTGAAAATGTATTGGCTTAATACACTGGCACTCAGGTGATGTGATGAGCACTTCTTCAAAATAGTTTAGAAATATGATATTCTGATAAAGGTTTATTTCATATTAGTTTTTTATTATTACATTTTTGACTTGTATCAGTTCTAAAAATGTTGATATTACATAAGCACACTTGGAGTTTAAGTCTAGGCAATGTTTTCAGTGGTTGCTTGTTTAAAGCTGGCACCACACTGGCTATCTCTCTTCAACAGGTGGGTTGTGCCCTGAGTATTTTAGTTTGGCACACTCATTGGCTCCGATGTTCAATAAGATTAGTATGAGTGGCATCAGAAGATGCACTCACACGTACAGCTACACGCACAAAGGTGTTTTTGAAAATTGCACTCTTTTTTGTTTTGTTTTTTTTGCTGATCTGATGAATGAGCCCTCAAAATTGATTAATTATTGATTACTCTGATTATTGTCTGGAATAATTGTCTGATCTATAAAACAGTGGAAAATGTCCTTTGATTGTCGTAGAGTCCAATTTGATGTCTTTAAATTTCTTGTTTTATCTCACTGTTGTGGCTGCACTAGCAGCCACACATGGAAACCACAACAACTCACGGTGGTAACTCTTTCTTTTGTTTTGAGCACATTACACAAAATAAATACCTGGACACACACTTTAGTTCTACAAACAGTTTTCTTAGTTATCTGACCTAATTTTTCTATTTGGGTGCACACATTGAACTTTCTGTTTTCTGTATATTGTTTTTCAATTAAAACCTATATTTTTTTGAAAACCCACTTATTGACTCCTCATGCTTACCACCTTGGTCCCTCGCACTCACCAACTGTCAGTTCTAGTTACACATTCAGCTTATTTTAATGTACAGTAACACAAGGAAAAGCTGCAGATCCTTACATTTCAGATGCTGTTTCCACAAAATGCACTCTTTCTTAAAATAATCCCTTACAATTATTTTTCTGTGGCTAGGCTAATCAACAAATTGTTTAAGCCCTATTTTTACTTCCACACTGATGAAGCCATTGCTCTTTTTCAATGTGTGGACTTGACATTTATTTTACTAATTTATGAACAAATGTTATCTCTTATTTGCTCTTTTTTTATTTCAGCTGGCGAATCAGGATCTGCAGACACAGTGCGAGATCCCAGAGGCTTTGCAGTCAAGTTTTACTCTGAGGAGGGCAACTGGGACCTGACGGGCAACAACACCCCTATTTTCTTCATCAGGGATGCCCTGCTGGTGAGTGGGTTTAGGGTGGTGTATTAGTCAGAATTTGCTTTGCATTAGTTTTTATGAGTGGAGGGCTACAATGTTATTAAATAATGGTATGACGTTTTCTCACAAACAAAGTAATATAGGAAAATATTTTAGGAGATCAATTTGTTCCAGTATTTCAAAAACAAACACACCTGAAAATCATACTGCACCACAAAGATGATCAGATATCCATTTATTAAAAACATTGACGTACCCCTTTTACCCTATGTAGTTCCCGTCCTTCATCCACTCCCAGAAGCGCAATCCCCAAACCCACATGAAAGACCCGGACATGGTGTGGGACTTCTGGAGCCTGAGGCCTGAGAGTCTGCATCAGGTAGCTGCTGCCGAGCCTGGTACTGTTGTTGAAGGCAGATTCTAGTTGAGTGTACAGAGGAAGATTTCAAACAGGAAGATTACTTGGTTGATAGCTTATTGTAGCCATTATTTGCCTCACTGTAATTATACCTGTAGTAACTGGTTGATAGTTTACATCAAAAGTAGTTGGCACAGAAAACTTTGCAGGATTCATCATTGTCCTGTGTCTTCTGTCCCGTATCCCCTGTGCAGGTGTCTTTCTTGTTTAGCGATCGAGGTTTGCCCGATGGCTACCGTCACATGAACGGCTATGGCTCTCACACCTTCAAACTGGTCAATGCTGACGGGGAGCGTTTCTACTGCAAGTTCCACTACAAGGTCGGTTTAAGCCCAGGTTTAACTCAATTTATCTTTATAGAGCCACCTGCTAGGGTTTGGGCATTGCTTAGTTACAGTATGTCATATGTTGTGTTTTTTTTAAATTTTATTATTAGACTGATCAAGGAATAAAGAATCTATCTGTAGAGGAAGCCGACCACCTGGCTGCCACCAATCCAGATTATGCCATCGCAGACTTGTTCAATGCCATTGCCAATGGCAACTTCCCGTCCTGGACCTTCTATATCCAGGTCATGACCTATGAGGATGCTGAGAAGTCCCAGTTCAATCCCTTCGACCTTACCAAGGTACCACAGCAGAACAAACTGGGTCAGAGGGTTGACTAAGGCCGGCTACACACTGGCTGCATTGCGGGAGGGTGGCGTTTCTGTTGCGTGTGTCCTACACACCAGAAACTTGTGACGTACAGGGAGGGCTATCTCGGGACATAGCGCCAGCAGATTCAAACTCTGAAATAATGGGTAAACATAAATATATAGGCTACTGATTTCACTAAAGCAAAACAATGTTACAATTTTTATTTGTTTTTTCACTTTTATATCTGTATTAATGTCAAAATCTAGAGACTTTCAAACATCAATGTAATTTATTGATGTGTATTTGTGTCAAAATGACAAACCTCTTCTATTTTGCCTGGAAACGCTTGCATGTCGCGAGAAAAATAGGCGGGGTTCTATTTCTAGTATGCACGTGTGCTCGAGCCATGTGTGTCACGCAGGCAGTGTGTAAGCTCTAACCTGTTAACATGGGAGCCGAAACAAAAACGGACATGCTACACAGCTGACAAGTTTTGAGAAGCCCTACAAATTAATTCCAACTTGAAATGTTTTATCCCTATTGCAGCAACCTAGTAAAGAGAAAATATTAAAAATAAATAAAGCAGTGACCACATACAGGCATTTACTTTGTTTTAGCTCCATAGTTTATGAATTTATAGAGTAGCTGTTTGATTAATTGCACACCTTGTAGCAGATGTGAAATGTGCATTAGGAGTATGTGATCCTGGAAGCCTTGTTTGTATGATTTTAACTGTTCAATTAATTAAAGCAGGAAGTATTTACACACACATTTTAGTGGCCAAAGTCAGATTTCTAGAAATATGAAATTAAATGAAGTGAAGTGATGTAACGAAAAGCCTTGCGTACATGTCAAATACTACCTTGGGTTTGTTGTTGTGCCCATCCAGCTGTAGTGTACAGAATTTTTCCGGTAAGGCCGTTTTTTCCTTTCAGGTTTGGTCACATAAAGAATACCCTTTGATCCCTGTGGGCAAAATGGTACTCAACAGGAACCCAGTCAACTACTTTGCAGAGGTGGAGCAGCTGGCCTTTGACCCTAGCAACATGCCACCAGGCATCGAGCCAAGCCCTGACAAGATGCTGCAGGTAACAAAACCACATAAAACCCTGAACAAAAACCTTAAGGAACTTTTGTACTACATATCCTGTCAGTATCTAATTGCATACTATTGTTGCCTGGACACAGACAACACTGCAAATCATTTTGACAAGTTGTAGCTCTTTTTTGATTAGTGAATATACACACATTTTAATGAAAACGTTTTACAGTTCCTGTAACTTTAAATAACCACAATGGACCAGTTCAATTCTTTATGGTGTCTTGTTAAAGGTCCTGTTCATATTTGGTGATATCTACATTTTTATGTTTTTACTCCCTCACAGCAGAACTGAAGCTGGACTCAATGCTTGTGAATAAACTGCTCAAAGCGTGCTTAGTGTCAACTCCTTCAGTAGAGGGACCTACAGTGATACAATGCTCTGTCTTGTGTATCTGCCATGTCTCTGTCTAGGGTCGTCTCTTCTCCTACCCAGACACACACAGACACCGACTGGGAGCCAACTACCTGCAGATCCCCGTCAACTGCCCCTTTAGGGCCCGTGTGACCAACTACCAGCGTGATGGTCCGATGTGCATGTATGACAACCAAGGTTAGTCATAGTCCAGTTTGTTTGTCTGTTTTTGTGCCTGTGTATGTGTTTCATTGTGCATACAATAACAAGGACAGATGCTTAATTGCAGAGTTGGGTCACCACAGTGTATACAAGGCACACCTCAACCACCAAATGCAATACCAGGGGTTGCCCAACAGATGTCTCCATTTGGACTGTATCACATGTGTCCTTTCCTAATGATATACAGAGACTGACAAACAGCTGAAAAACTGATAACTGACATACTATACAACAGTCACAGCATGCCATATTTAAAGCTGTAGTGTTTTGGCATCATGTAATCTATTTACTGGTCAGATTATGTCACTATTCTCACTATAAGTGACGCCTTTCTTTTTAGCTCCAGTTAGTTCAGTCTTTGCAGATGTCAACCCTCAACAGCATTTTTTCTTCCTACCCAACTCACCAGTGTTTGGTCTGTCCGGCCTCTAGGAGGAGCTCCAAACTACTATCCCAACAGCTTCAGTGCCCCAGAGACACAGCCTCAGTGTGTGGAGTCCAAGTTCCAGGTTTCTCCAGATGTGGCACGCTACAACAGTGCAGATGAAGATAATTTCACACAGGTAAAGATAACGTCACACTTTGGTATGCCTGTTTTCTATGGCCAAGGCGTATGTGCCCATAAAACACTATGTTTTGGGTTTCTGTTCTACAAATATTCATTCACACACTTCACACCTGAACTCTGTTGTGCCAGATTATCAAGGTTACCAAAAGAGCCAGTACATATTATTTATTCTTGTTTACTTCCTTGCTGACTTACTTGAACAATCTTCCTATAAATTAAAACTCTAAATCACTAATGTTTTAACGGCAGTCTTGTCCATTTCAAACAATATACAGTGTTTGTTTACTATGGGTTGGGGGGAAATCGATACAGCATCATATCGCGATATTTTCTGTGGCAATACTGTATCGATATACACAGAAGCCAAGTCTCGATCTTTTATTATATATGTGTTGGTCATTTTTTCTGCTTGGCAATCCCATTTTGCAATAAAATTAAAGTGACATGAACAAAAAGAGAAATGTATCTTTTTAAGATGAAACTGATGTTGACAAAGTTTCCTTTTGGGGACATAATTTGAAATTATGAATAAATAATAAAATTGCAATATGTTTAAAATCGCAATTATATCGTATTGTGATATTGTTTGTGTGTGGGTGTGGTGTGGCCAAATGAAGCTTCATGAATCAATGTCTTTATTTTTTGAGCCCTCAAGATGTTGTTCTTGGTTTTATGAAAAAGGCCTAAGGCATTGCAATTCAGTGTATTCTCAATCCTTTGTTGAACAGAGAGTGCCATCTAGTGGGCTCGGAAAATAAAGCCACTGGTTCACAAAGCTTCACTCGGCCAACACTAGTGGCCGGCCTGAGCAAGCACAGCCCACCCAGCGGCACTACAGCAAAACGCAGTATGAGAAACAGAATGTTTTTTTAAATATCAAAACCTCTGAGCCCCCGACAGTGCAAATATATGACTCTGAAAAAGGAGTATAATTGTGACTCTTTAAATATAAGTGGTTTTCCTGATCTTTGTATTGTGGTACCATTTAAAACCTTGGGAAAACTATGAAGGATCCATCACTTTTTTATTAATCAAAAACAGTCAAACTAATTAAATCTTTCAATTGTTATCTAAATTAAGAGAAGCAGATTGTGCTAATTTTATATTCATGTTTAAAAACACATTTTCAACAGAAATTTGTGATTTTTTTTTTTTTTTTTTTCCCTAAGCCTGTTATGTAATTTTTAAGGAATTATCAAAAGCCAGCACGTATAAATATAATTGAATAAATGCCAATGGTGCTCTGCTTTTGCTTGACGTGTAAATAAGCAACTGTTTAACAGGTTTCCCATAATGCTGCTGTGTAATGCTGTTTAAACCTTATAGATTGTTCTGCTGCCCGAAGTGGCCATCAAAATTTGTAAAACTGCTTTGACATAATGACGCCCAAAATAAATATAAATAATCAAATACAGTAATGCAAACAAGCTAATTTATAATTCACATGTGGTAAAGCGGCTGTCAGTCAGATTTCTGCTGCTTCTTACTTAGTTTATTGGCAGTGTACTCTTTGGGTTGTTAAAATAGGGTCTGCGATTACATAATATCGTTTTAAATTACAATTTCTGTATAGAATTCACTTAAATGAATCTCATGTTGTCTTGATTCCCTTGACCAGGTTGTCAACTTTTGTGTTTTATTGCAGGTGCGTACCTTCTACACACAGGTGCTGAACGAAGAGGAGCGCCAGAGACTTTGCCAGAACATGGCAGGAGCCCTGAAGGGAGCCCAGCTCTTCATCCAAAAACGAATGGTGAGTCCACATCTCCTTATAGTATCCACACAGTCTGCATCACCTTAATGTATTTCATGCATTTGGGGTATTCAGTAGACATTTACATCTTTTTAAAAGTATAGTTTTCTGTTTGGTTGGTGGCACAGTTGCATATTCTTCACCACAGGATGTAGCCTTGTGATAACCTAATTAGAGCGTACCGATAAAGGATTTTTAAGACCGATACAAATATTTGATTATTTTTTTTTTAATCCAATATGTCGGCCGATTATATATTTAAAAAAAAACAAAAAAAAAACACATTTCCCTAACATTAGTTATTTGTAGTTATTTGAGTTCTCACTAAAATAATAAAATAAAATTATTGTCGCAACAGAACAGAGGAACATCAAAATATATTAAAGTTCTAATAAATAAAATTACAAACTTAAGATGCGAAACTTAAAGTCCTTTGAACAAAAAAAAATTGCTGTTGCCAACAGGGACATTGTAGAGCGCCCTGGTGGAAGAACTATGCAACGCCAGCGCTCATAACATGGTTGACAGTCCGTTTTTTATTTTTGAAATATTAATTTGTCAAAATCATTTGTCATTATAAATGATTCTGATGAATAAATATTTAAAATTTATTTATTTTTTAAATTGGCCATTATAAATGCCAATAACGATAGATTGACAAATGCCTAATAAATTAATTAATTAATATCTATCTATCATCCATGCCTCCCTCCCTCCCTCACCCAGGAAGGGGGTACATTTCTCAAGAGTCTGTGCATCATTTTCCACTGTGGTCATGTTAGTTTCCAAGGATCCAATACACGTTAGAAACTGTGGCAACTTATAATAAAAAGGTTGAGCAACCAAGTTTTCTCTACATCAATAAATAACTAAAAATTATATTATTAGCTAACGGTACTTAAAGATATATTAATTTGTTTTAGCTTAACAACTTCACAACACTTTACAAAAATGCTACTCTGCTTTGTCTTTGTCTGACTGTCAATTAAATCACACTCACATAATTGAAATGTAGCTAAATCCTGATTGTTGCCCGCAAATGACATCAGCTTTTTTCTATAGATTCCTGCCCACTTCAGACCTGCTAAAATAACACAAAGGAACAAAAAGATACAGACCTATGTGAAATATCAAAAATGTCTCTTTACAGTTGTAAATTTTTATTCCCAACGTGTATATATTTAAAATTATTTGTTCTCATATTCTATCCTATTATTATTTAATGTATGTTGTGTCCTGTTATTTCATGTATATTCTGTATGTGTGCTGTGTCTGATATTTTGCTGCTGCAACACTGGAATTTCCTTTTTTTTTTTTTTTTGGGATCAATAAAAATCTATCTTTAATATGGAAGCTAATACTTTAGTTATGGTAAGTTATCGAGGTTTTTAGGTCTCATTGTCTGATTCTGCATGCAGGTCGAGAACTTGAAGGCTGTCCATCCAGACTATGGAAATGGGGTTCAGACCCTTCTCAAAAAGTTCAATGCGGAGGCCAAGAAGGTAAACACCGTACCATTCCAATCTAATAAAATGTTTCCTCCAGTTTTAAGTGAGTGGGCGGGCCATCTTTCAGGGATGCCATTGTGGTCAGTCTATCATCCATCCACCATCTTGGTTCAGAGTTGTCAAAAAAACGCCATCATGACTTTGACATTTCGGACTTTGAGTGTAATGTTCTCACAATTGTTGGACTGATTGCCACCAAATTTGGTACCAACAGTCATGTTCCCCAGTGGATGGACCTTCAAAACTAACGACTTTACCATCGACTACAGCTGTACTTTGTGTGTAGTGCTAAATTGCTATGTTGGCATGCTAACTAGGGTTGCACAATATTTACAAATTGTGATATTGCGATATAGATTATGAATATTGCAATATTAATTTTAATATTTTTAAACAAGTTACGGGAAAACTCATCTAAATAGATTCATAACAAATTGATCAAGTTTTCTTACAACACAAGGTTTATTTTAACTGACAGTCATGTTGGACTTGTACAACATGAACACATAAACGACCATGTCTACAGAACAGGACATGTTTGACTGCTTGGACAATAATAAATAAGAGAACAGGACAGGACACAACTCTTCTTCGATTTGTTCAGTTTTGTTTTCTCTACCTGTTTCTTCACTTACACCGTCACTCTGTTGAAATATGCACACGTCATGTGGTACACTCCATTGGGTTTGTCACGTAGTGGACTCATGAAACATGATTATTTAAGCGTTTTCAAGTGAGGTCTAAATCAAACATAATAACAGCACAGCCATGGACGCAGCACTCCACAAAATAACATAACAAAATATAGCATACTTATTGCGACACTTCTGATGTATTGCGATAACTATAATAGTCCATATATCTCGCACCCCTCGATATAATATTGTGCAACGTGATATTGCGATAATAATATTGAGTCGATATAGCTTGCACCCCTAATGCTAACCTGCTATTCTAAGCTTGCAAAAATGGTATGCATTAACTGCTAAACGTTAGCATTTTAGTATTGTCATTGTGAAGGTGTTAGCATTTAGCTCAAACATGCTTAAGTACTGGATCAGTGAGCCACATGGCTGGGTGTAAACTCTCTAGAAACGTGACATACAGAGGTTTGTTAGAATGTTGTCAAAATACAGGTTTCATAATTATTTTCCAATTTGTTATACATTCCAAATATGTCAGTCCATTTTCAAATGGACTGACAAAACCCTCTTACAAGTGTAAGCAAAGGTGAAGTGATGCCACTGTGTATTTTTAAATGGAACCATTTAAAATGGATAAAATACCACTTCTTTGATCACTGGGGAGAAGTTCACACTCATTTATAGATATAGGATAATGTAAGAATATGTGAACTAATACCATTACCCCAGACATGTTGCTCAGAGGATCAGTTTAAAATTTTTGTTTTCAAAAAATGCCATAATGCTACCAGTTAATTGTTGACTACGCTGTGTATATGTCAGTATCCTAATACCACATCTTTTTCACTTCCTTTAACTTTGTGTTTTTCAGAACACAAGTCTGCATGTTTACAGCCGTCCAGGAGCCATCGCTGCGTCCTCCAAGATGTGATGCCTTAACTTCACCCCGGGGGCAGCCCCGTCAATTAGAACTTCCGTGATTACCCACTGCTAATACCAGTGTCATGATTGGACTCAACTCTTCAATTACTAGTAACAAGACTGAAATACTAACCTTGTAGTGTCACCGTTGGGGTTAATTTCTAATACAGCCAATCCAACCTGTTGATTTTCTTCAACATTCTCAAAGCTTGTTGTATTCTAAGATATAAGAGGTTCTGCATTTCTGATAACATTCTTTGTGATTGAACAGCCATTTAGAAAAAAATCCCCTCTTTGTTTTTTTACAATTTAAAACAAATTGTGTCCTTTGATTGTTTATACCTGGTTATAAAAAAAAAACATGCTAATTTTGAGTGCTTAAGATTAACCACACAAAGGCCTTGAAACTCATTTAGCATTTTGATTGCATTAAATAATTACTAGCACTACGTAGAGACTCAGATACACCATTGCTCTGTCATACACTCAATTAAGCATGTGCTCATGGTGTCAAATCAGGGCTGTGGAGAGACTGAGATGGATGCTGTGGTCATACTATCTTGTCTCATCTGTATGCTTTGTCATTGTATTTTTTGACAGTCTTCGATATCTTTTGTGGTTGTTCAGCATTTTGTAGCTATGTCATTCAACAAATGGAAATCTGCTACTTTATCTTAAATTTCTGACCAAAGTGCACCATACCTTTTCAGTTTTTTTATTTGTTAAAACAGTGTATCATTTTCCTTCCAAATCCCAATTATGCGCTGCTTTGTGTTGGTCTATCACATAAAATCCCAATGAAATACATTTACATTTGTGGTTGTAACAAAACAAAATGTGGAAAATTCAAGGGGTATGAATGCTTTTGCAAGCCTCTGTGTTTGAGATGATCAGTTTTGGTTAGTTTTCAGACAATTACGAAAAACTATTTTATTTGAAATGAGTAGAAATAACAAGAAACCTGTCAGTCTTATGTATCATGTTGGTGTCTGCACATGTTGTCAGATGCAATTCATGAAGAACAGGTTTGGAATGAGTAATACTAAAACTACCAAATACAGATTATTCTAACCTTTTAAACTGCAAGAATCAGTTATGAATTGCTCTCAGTTCAAAGTTGTAGTTTTCCCTTGTAGCCAGAGCCTGCACATCAGTAATCTCATGGTTAAAGATGAAAATTGACAGCAAAGTGGAATGGTATTAAAATGAATAAGTGCCCAAAAATCATGTAATTTTCTGCTTTTGGTCTTGATTTCACAATGATTTTATCTAATTTGTGTTTTAGACTATTTGATCCAGAGGTATCCCATCCTACATCGTCAGAAATAAATTTTGGCCTAATTTGTACATTAAAACCGGTCGTGATGTGATGGGTCTTCAAAATTCATAAAACTCAACAACACATACATTAAAACGCAAAACTCACAACAAGAAAATACGGCCAAAACAATAGAAGAAAGACTGAAACGGGTTTCCTGCTTCTTGCATTCGGGGGTGATACGGATGGCGCGCATGGTCTCCTTTAATCCTCTGAGCTAGCTTCACTCCATTCTCGCATTGCCAGACCTTCCTCCACAGCACTGCAACGGAGGGTCTGGCGAGTCTGCACAGCATTCTGGGATTGGTTTATTGGCATTTCTTTAAACCAAACACAATCATCTTAGGCTGCCCTGCTGCAAAAAAATTTCACTTAAGTGGAAGTACTAAAGTATTGCAAGTAGTCTATTTTAAAATGTACTAAAGTACAAGTATTGTGTTATGTAGTTTATTAAAGAAAGCAGTCAAAAGTCAAAATATTCACAAATCTTTTGGGCTGCAGCAGCAGTACGAGGACAGGAACGTACAACACTGCAGCATGTGAACCGCGGGTAGCTAGTTAGCTAGTGCTTACTGAGCACTTAACTTACCTTGATATGTTTCTTCAAATTCAACCGTGAATTTTTGAAGGTCATTTTTCGCAATTTTTTTTTTTGTTGGTTTTTGTTCACTCCACAAATGAAAACATCAACTCTAAGTGGGGCGAGGTGTGGTCTCCTTCCTCACTGTCACGAACACTCAAAGTTGAAGGTGTTTCTGGTTCTTCCATTTCAAAACAAACCATCAAAGCTCAAGTTTTGTCAACGCACGCAGGCAGGCAGCAACGCAAGAGGCCGAACGGGAGCACGCACGGTCTTCTTAAAAGACTGCTTGATTCTCTAAATGATTAGCTAGCTTTATCAAATCTGCTGACCGAGCCATCTACCACTCAGTTATAATGTGGGTTTGGAATGGTTCCTAACATTTTTTTATAATTGTAACGAGTAACGATGCAGCACATAAATATATTGAAAACAAACTCATTTAAAATATGTACTGAAGTACAAGTGGAAGAAAACAATTATACTCCAGTAGAGTACAGATACAGCCTTTTAGGAGGCTACTTAAGTACAATAGTGAAGTATTTCTACCTTGTTACTACTAGACATCTCTGTGTTAACCTCAATGGCTGAATGTTTTAAAAAAACAAACAAAAAAGATCCATATGCCGACCCTCAAAAGAACTTCAAAGAGAAATCAACACACCCAAAATTAAAAGTTCAGTTGTTGCACAACTTCAGCAGTCTGCACTCCATCTACTGCTGACCGCGATGAATCCTCTAGGTCACCCGGCTGAGAGTCTTCCACTGCAGGGGAGGTATGACGGTTTCCCTGGAGGATCTGCAGTGATTCAGCACACAACTGTGAACATGACCTCCAACCCCCCAAGGACCACATCATCTGGTCCCTCTGCTGCTTTCTCTATCCAAACTTCTGTTATTGTCTATCGAAGAAAAAAGTTTTAGCAATATCTTGTGATCTCAAATAACAGTTCTCACAAAGAAGACATATGGTTAGTGGTAAAAAAAAAGAAGAAGCTTATATTAAGTTTTTTTAATAGTAAGTAACAGTAACAGCCCTCACTTATGGTGATCATGTCAAGAATAATCATCAGAGGACAATTGCTGGCAGACAAGGAATACTCATCTAAGGCTTAGAAATTACAGTTTCACTACTAGATGTTAATAAAAAGAACAATTACAACAGAGACTGAATGTGATACAAACTCTGCTGGACATTGGTAAGGATAAGGATTAATGATGAGATTTATGCAAATGCAATGTTGGGAAATGCAAAAAGCAATCTCATTTGCAGCATGAAAATACAGCAAACATGAATGTAAAGCTTTTGCAGGAAATTATGAGATTGAACCTGGGCTCAACATTAACAATTTCTCTTGAGGTAACAATACACTTTTAAAATGAATATGCTTTGGTACTTCCAGGCCAGAGACCGGAAGGTGGCTGGGGATCTGGAGGGTGCCCGACACCCCGGCTCCACTGCCCCAACATCTGGGCCACAGTCCTGTTTTCCATCACTGTCCTTATTTATTATGATTGTCATGCTTGTACGTGTGTCCATAAGTTACAGCAGATACAACACTAACAATTACGGTTACTATTACAGAGGCTAAATTTGAAATGTAGTAGCATTGAAGTTGCTGCTGCTGTGGCTTGGTGATACTTGTGTTTCACACATGTCACAATTTATAACCTTTTATACCTTTTTACTTACTGTACATCCTCAAGCAAAAGAGATGCTATATTTCTATTTGTGTTACAAAGGCTAAAATGAAACTCATCCATGTATCATTAACTGCTGTCTGCAGTCAAGTTAGTTTCGTTTTTCAATAAACGAAAGTTTTCAAAGTTCATAGTTGATTTATAGTGTAGTGGGTGGGGCTTTTTCCTCATGGGTTTTTGTTAGCATGTTAGCACATGCCTGTTCTTTTCCCCAAAAGAAATTCAAAGAGAAATCAACACACCCAATTGACAGTTGAGTTATTGCACAACTTCAGCAGTCCGCACTCCAACTACTGCTGCCCGCGATGAATCCTCTAGGTCACCCGGCTGAGAATCTTCCACTGCAGGGGAGGTATGACTGTCTCCCTGGAGGATCTAAAGAGATTCACCACACCACTGTGAACATGACCCCCGATCCCCCAAGGACCACATCATCTGGTCCCTCTGCTGCTTTTTCTACTCAAACCCCTGCTGCCTCGGGCTGGCAGCGCTCATCTACTCTATCAAGGTGAGTTTTTTTGCAGACAAATAACACACAGCCCTCAGTTGGACCATGTTAAGAATCATTCTGAGGATGGGGAGTTGAGGGAGAAGCAACATCCATCTAAGACTTTGGAGATTCTTAGGGCTAAAAATTACAATTGAGCTATTGAAATAATAAAATACTTTATAATAATTTATGAAAAAGACAAAAACATGAATAAAAAGAACAGATATTTCAAATGTGTTACAAACTTTGCTGGACATTTTTGGAGATGAAGATGTATTATGAGATTTAGGCAAAGAAAACTATATATGGGAAAATGGAGAATGGGTGGAGAAGGTAGAAAGCAATCTGATTTGCAACATGAAAATACACCAAACATGAATCTAAAGCTTTTGCAGGATGTTATCAGATTGAGCCTAGACTCAATGTTGGTTAATTTCTCTCGAGGTAACAATCCATATTTAAAATCAATATGCTTTGTTTCTTCCAGGCCAGGGACCGGAAGGTGGCTGGGGATCTGGAGGGGGCCCGACACTACGGCTCCACTGCCCGCTGCCTCAACATCTGGGCCTCAGTCCTGTTTTTCATCACTGTCCTTATTACCATTTTTATAACCATTGTAGCCTACAATGCGTTCTACCAGGCAATGCAGTCAATCAGAGATCACAGCAGAAACAGTCCATACGATTTCAACTACAGAGGCTAAATTTCAAACACATATTAGAGTAGCCTTTGTTTCTATGGCTTGGTCATACTTGTGTTTCTCTGCTTTATGTGCAAGGCAAAGTTTGTAACTTTTTATACCTTTTCAGTTATATCCTCAAGCAAAACAGATACCCATTTCTATTTGTGTTTTTCAAAAGTCTTAGATGGAACTCATCCATGTTTCCGTAATGACAATCTGCGGTGGTTTACATTCATGCTACTGTAAATGTCTGTAATTATATTCAGATTTCCTGTTGGCAAGGCCCAAAAAAATTTAGAAATAGAGAACAGTTTAATCTGTCAATAAAAGTGTCTGTTTCATAACTCAGAAATGTGCTTGTGAAATTATTGTGAAATTATGGTGTTTCAACATGTTAACCGTGTTAAATCAACGGGGGGGGGGGGATTTCATGCCAAAGAGGTTCTCTCTCCAAAACATACTGACTAAACATATTGACCCTCATTTGTGAAACGTGCGTACGACCTAAAAAGGGCGTAGGACGCACGTACGCCGATTCCTACGCAAAGCACGGCATTTATCAATGTACAACCCTTCTTACACTCTGATTGGTGTGATACGAACGTTTCATTAATCCCACGTGAAGCTTGTCGTAAAATGATTTATGCACTCATATCTGCGCTAGTTTCTATGTCAGGTTAAAAACATTTAACCATGGTTCTGATTTACAGACAGCAGTAAGACAATATGGCGTAATGGAAAATAAAAGTGGGAAGTAGTCTTCAGCATTTCTTCATTATTCTTTATTAAATACAACAGAAACAAATGAAGTAATACAGAGGGATTGAAAAGGTAAACAATGTTTCGGATAACATAGGTGTGAGTAATATAATTAGCTTTAGTCAAATATTCCTATATATTACTATATAAATAGTCCTATATAACAGGCAAATATTGTTACAAATGAGTCAGCTGCAGATGTTTTTGTTGCTGTTTTTATCATTAAAGAAATCTAAAAGCTGTGCTAGCTCCAGTGGTGGAATGTAACAAAGTACAAATACTTCGTTACATTACACATATCTGTACTTTACTTCAGTACAATCAGTAGTGCATACTTTAGATTTTTATATTGTTACATTTTGCAGAAATAGTGATACTTTCTACTCCACTACATTTCTACAACATTATATATTTATATGTATACAGTGTATATATATATATATATATATATATATATATATATATATATATATATATATATATATATATATATATATATATATATATATATATATATATACTATTTTTACTTTCTACTTAAGCAGGGTTGTCATTGTGGTACTTATACTTTTACTGAAGTAAATATGTCTCTGGTTATTTGTACTTTTACTTAAGATTTTACTGAGGTTCAGTACTTCCTCCACCATCGGCTAGCTCCTCCTTTCCTTATGGAATACAAATATGAAAAGGTAAAAAAAAAAAAAGCTTTGCTTGTGTTTCATGTGGATTGAAAATGTGCTCAATGTGTTACAACATGTTGGTTTCCAGACTTTGGAATGCCCTTTCTGATCAGACATGTCGAAGCGGTGCTTCATTTTAAATCACTCCTCAAAACACACTCATATTTCTCATACGTATGCACTCTCACCACGTTCTCCATCACTTTTCTTTGGAAGTAGCGAAGAAGTAGCACATCCTGCAGATCACTTTTCATGTATTCAGTGAGTACTTTTCTGTTTAACACTATTTGGTGCTAGATTTAGTGTAATTTAAATTATTATACAACAACATACTTGGTGTTGCACTGAAGACAGGCTGTAATAGAAGTGTAATTTGCATTTTGCAATTAAACTCTCATCAGTTTTTCTGAAGTGTTACAACAAACAGGACACTACTGGAGACACATCATTTGTGGTTGTCATTATTTGCCAAAGATTGAGTTCTTAAATGACCACCTTTGATTTCATGTGACTGACTTTGAATCAGTGGTTGTAAACTATAATACAACAATATTCCTGATGTAGCCTGAAAAAGGGCAAATTCGTAACTATAATTCTAATACTGTAGAGACCTAAAGACATTTAGGTTTCAGAATGTTTGATCCCAAACAGGTTATCAGTAATAATCAAAAAATCTTGCCTGCTCTAGTGATCTAATTTACTGAAAGAATAAAAACTGATTGCTCCAATAACTGTTATGATGCTCTGCATTCTGAAGATGAAGATGTTCCTCCTTTTCTGCGTCCTCTGCCTGATGTCTTCTACTGGCTACAGTCAGCTTCCAGGACCTCCTGGTCCTGAAGGTGACCCAGGACATGTTGGGGCACCTGGGCTACCTGGGCTACCTGGGTTCCCTGGTGGGTAATATTGACTTCCACAATCACGCTCCTAGGAACACTCGTTCTGACCAGACTCTAGTCATCATTAGTCTGAATTCTGGCACCCCTCTGTTGGACAGGCAGGTCAGTTTGTTTTTAACCACAAGCTCTCTCCAATCTACCAAGAGCTTTATGAGGTCACTTATATATTTTCTTCATTTGACTTGCTGTGTCAGCTGCAACAAGTCCTCCGAACCATAATAAAAACATAGGTTGTTTATTCCTAACCTCTAATACAAGCCGCACAAGCAATTTCTGTCCTCATACAGTATCTAAACCAAAAAACACAACTGTCACGGTTTTAAGCACATTGGTAACACTGTGAAACACTTACAGTTTAGTTAGGTTAATGCACAAAAATGAACTTATTTGGTTATGTCTATGCAACAAAACTACTTAGTTAAGTTTAGAAAAGGATTGTGGTTTGGGTTACTGCACTGCTCGTAATGCACGTGTTGCAGAAAGTGACATAGCTCCGTTTGTTCCGTAAAGTACAAAACAAATTCACCAGTTATTTTAATTTTCAAATGGGGACATTAACCCCAGTCTCCTGGGTGAAAAGCATGTGTTTGTTTGACCAATCCATACCCCAACTTGTCTCCTTATGTAGTACTTGGCACTCTTACATTAAGTACTACAGCCAATAAAAACATAAATATGAGTTGTAATTGCTGAGTGAACAAACGGCTTATGTTGGCGTTTTCAGAGGACAGTCTGGTCAGCTGTGAGAAACTTCATGAAAAAATGACAGTGATGGGCCCAATGTATTTTAGCTTAAATGCTCACCAGAGAATGAACCTTGTGACTCAGACCTCTATGAGTACTATAGCAAAAATCTGTCTGAATGTTCTATCCATACAATATTTTGTTTTCAAATAGACATTGAACATAACAATAGGTGTGGTGATGGCACAATGGATATAACATATTTATTTTGATTCCCACAGTGTTACATCAACCAATGTGTCCCTGAGCAAGACACTTAAACCCCTGATTGCTCCAGAGGCGTGCAACCTCTGATATATAGCAATTTTAAGTTGCTTTGGATAAAATCCTCAGCTAAATTTCATGTAATGTAATAACAGCCTCAATGAGCTTTAGATTGTTGATCATCTTGTATGTGTCTTTCCCTGCTCTTGTACACATGATTTGTTGGACCAAAAGGAGCGATTGGAGCAAGGGGAGCGAGGGGAGCGAGGGGACCGCCTGGATCTGCTATACTCTGTGGACGAGGTTATATATTTTCTAGATTTTAAAGAGCATATTTTATGAAATTATGACTTTCACAGGTCAGCTGCGCCGAGGAGTAAACCTCTACATATGTTCGCCTGTTCTACCAACTGAGCTAACCCAGCCACATGCTGTTGCAATATTATCTGGCATAATACACATATCGCAAAAGGCTGGGACATATCGCAAAAGACACTCAGAGAATTTAATTTGCATTTTTTCCTAATATCGTGCAACCCTACTTGAGACCCATTTCTTTTGTTGGTCTTAAGTTCAGAGATAGAAGAAGAGAACATACACTTTACCAGTGTTGGGCAAGTTACTTTTAAAAAGTTATTTGTAACAATTAAATGTTCTTCCAAAAAGTAACTAAATTAGATACTCAGTTACAAATTATAAAAGTAACTGTGACCTCACCTCCCCCCCTCTTTAATGGAACTTAAAATACATGTGCATGTTCATTTATTTATGGTAAATCTGAATATTCTAATGATAGGTACACTTAATACAAACATACAAAATATATACACTCTTTGTATTACAAATAACATAAGTGCCCTGATGTTTATACTTGTGCGCTGTGTAAGAGTAATGAATTAGATTACTCCTTACTGAAAAAAGTAACGCCGTTAGTTATAACGCCGTTATTCACATCACTGCACTTTACATTATTCGAGAATGCATGTCTGACAAAATGTGGACTCAGGTCCAATTTACAGCCCATTTGGTAACTGAACTTGATCTGTTTGATCCAGGTGTCCCTGGTCAGGAACTTGAAACCTTAAAGAACAGGATCACTAAGTTAGAGCTGGGTAAGTATCCTGGTCTCACATTTAAAGGGAGTAATACAGGGAGGGATTGCATGTGAATTTGGAGATTAATTGTAGCTGTTCAAGTGACACAAAATATAAGATTTTTTTTTGTCAAACTTGTTTTTACCATACCAATGTTCTGCTTTTACAAGGCAATTTTGTAATGTGTAAAAACTGCAAATGTTCCAACATGCTTTTGCTAAAGGCTTCTGAACAGAGCTCGAGGGCCAGAGGACCAAGGTGACAATACAGTTTGGAAGTTCTTGAACAACTGTTTTCACTTTATCCATTTCTAATGTGTTGCATGTTGTCCTCTTTACATTTCAGCCATGAACTACGACTTTGTCCGAAGGTTGGTCAGAAATACTTTGTGTCCTACAAGAAGAGAGACTCTTTCTCCGGGGCCGTCGAGTTCTGCTCCCAACGAGGCTTAGAGCTGGCTTTGCCCCAGAACGAGGAGGAGAACAACATACTCACTCAGTTCTTTGGGGACATTTACAAAACAGCCTGGATCAACGTCAACACTAACAAAGCTGAGGGGGCTGATATGAAAAACCGACCTCTGACCTTTACGAAATGGGGAGAAGGGCAGCCAGACAAATCCATCCAGGATCCAGGCTGCACCCTGCTGTCAGAAAACGCCTTCTGGAGAGTGACACACGAATGTTTCCTGAATGCTTACATCATTTGTCAGATGTAGAAAGTTGTTGCCTTGCAAGTCATGTTTTAAATGTTGCTTTAAACAAATGTACAGTCTCTTATAATATCCTGTGAATCAAAAATAATGACTTTATCTTAATTCTCATTTTGGTGGAGATATCATGGAAACTTCAAGGTCCGGCTTCAGGAATAACTCGATGTAATAGTTTCCCACCAACATCCTTGTGATATGTATCTTAATCCCTCCTTAAAAAAACATCTTGATTGCATCAGCAATGTGGCATTATTACTCTTGTGCAAACATATTCCTCTACTAAGAAGAATTTTAGCAAATGATTACACTAATACTTTTCATGGCTATGTAAGAACGTTTCAAATGGGGCGTGTTAAAACAAGCATGTATGATGCAATAAAGCATAGAGCAGTGGTGCGGTCTCATTTCATATATGCATTTATTTTAATTATTATTTTAATTTGCAGTTCAAGGGGTTTGTCTGTTAAAGCTGATCTAGCTGATGAACTTTCAAAATATTGCTGTTTAAAAAGAGGCTTTGTCTTATTTTGTGCATTATATCTCTTAGAGAGATTTCACACGTGTTGTTAATTTTCTCTTTAATGGATCCTTCATTCACTAAGTGTCTAATATGCCTAACTATGAATGAATGAATACTAGAATAAAATAATCGAAAGAATACAAAAATAAACCAAAAAAAAAAAAAAAATCAAATCAATCAATAAACAATAAGAAATATTAGCCAACGAAGACATGTTCGAACGTTAGGAGGAAAACACCCCATTTCTCACCGGTGAGCATACAGGGATCGGACATTGAGGTAGTGGAGAGCTACAGATTCCTGGGTGTTCACCTAAACAATAAACTGAACTGGACTGATAACACCAATGCGCTCTACAGGAAGGGCCCGAGTCGCCTCCATCTGCTGAGGAGACACAGGTCCTTTGGAGTGTGCAGGACTCTCCTCAGGACTTTTTATGACTCTGTGGTGGCCTCTGCCATCCTTTATGCTGTGGTCTGCTGGAGGGGGGGCAGCTCGAACCGGGACAACACCTCTCACCCCCTACATGACACTGTGGGGTCCCTGAGCAGCTCCTTCAGCAGCAGACTGATACACCCCCGGTGTAAGAAGGAGAGGTATCGCAGGTCCTTCATCCCGGCCGCTGTCAGACTCTACAACACCTGCACTACCTGATAATGTTGTAGTTTCTGTTCCTGTGTTTCATTTACTCCACACACTCTGGATATGTTGTAATAAGGGAATTTACCTGCTGTGGGATGAATAAAGTATAATCAAATTGAATATACTGTATTTGACCACATTTCTCTAATTTATATTAGTAAATTATTTGAGAGAGAAAGAGAGAAACATGTCGAAAATTAATGTTTAGGCTTGCCACACCTAGCCTAATATCATTGTATTTTATCAGCCGTCAAGAGTGACTATGCCTGTAGTGGAATGGAATTCTCCTACTTGCCTATTGTACGTCTTACTTATCTTTGTTATAGCTGTATTTACTTTGCATTTATCATATTAATTATACTAAATATTATGAATGATCTATGATGTATTAAAGTGGAAAAGACAAGACTTTATTGATCCAGTGGTGACATTCACAAACTAGCTGCCACGTCAAACTTCCAATGTTATTTTCATGAAAGTAACTCAAAAGTAAGTACAATTTTACAAATCAGAGACAGTAATATTGTAATATAACTAATTACTCTCAAATAAAAGTAACTAGTATTCTATAATGTGTTACATTTTGAAAGTAAATTGCCCAAAACATAGTGCTGGAACCTTGAAATAAAAATGATCACTTAATTATAATCCCCCTCTCCATCAAAGAAGAACTTCTGAATAGTACCCGTTACTATCAAACTTAACAAGCTCCAAATCGTTCTACTTTGTTGAACTTTATTATGTAGCCTATATTTGATCATTATTTGACCATCAGTGATCTCAGGCCACAATCAGCAGAGTTTCATTCTGAGTTGCGTATTAGCTCTTACAACAATTTATGACAGAAATAAGCCAATTTTTTTATTTTTTATTAACTCAGTTAGATGTTATATGCACTCAATGTGGGAAGAAACCGGAGCACCCGAATAAACCCATACTTAGCGCCACAGTAGACAGGACACAAACTCAGAAAGGCTCAGGACCAATCACTGAACCCTCGCCTTCTAGCTGTGAGGTGCCACTGTTGACCACTGAGGTGGCCCTGAGAGCTCAAGTTCTGCCCCCCATCTAGGTAACCTCCTGCTCCATGGGTCGCCCAGCAGAGGAGATGGTAACCTGGATGTGAGGCAGGACTAGAGTGCTTTGCTGCAAATGTTTTTTTTTTTTTTTCTTGAATGTGGGAGAAACACTCGGATCACCCGGAGAAAACCCTAACTTAGTAGAAAAAAACCATTACACTGGCTTATCTCTCGGCGTATCTGTACGTCTGCAGATAGTGGAGATGGCTTTTCCCACAGATAGGAAGAACTTGCAGATGGTGCTACGCTTTTTTGGTGGTTTCATCAGGTAATCTTTGACAGAGTAGGCAATACATCTTTCCAGTGCTGGATCTTTTAGACGCATGGAGATCAGCACCTCGTCTGCACAGCCGTATTTCTTATACAAGTCCTGGAAAATGGCCTTGTCAAGGTTTTTGATCGTTTTTTGGGTAGTATCAAAATCTACACCCTTGACGTCGGCCCATGTTCTATTGAACAGATGGTAAACGTTGTCCTCTGGGTTTCCAATAGACCAGTTCACTTTTGTTTTCCTGTATATCCGAGAAACCAGCTTCTCTGTGAATATCTGGATGAATGCTTTCCTATGTTCTTCCTGTGCTGGTGCATCCGGTGCAGGTACGGCACGTGTCTCCTCACATACTGAGCTAGGAGCTGGAGCAGTCGCCACAGGCTTCTCTGTGGTGTTGACCTTCGGTAGCTGCGGTGCTGCCAGTGACTCTTCTTTTAATATTTTGTTAGCCACCCTATCACCGTGGCTGCCGATCTGAGTTTTCAGCCACCACCCCATCAGTCCCATGAAATTCCAGACTTTGTTTCCAATTTCAGCGTACATGTCAGCATGAGAATCAGGAACAATCACATTACTGCATGACTTCCCTCCCGTTGGTTCTGGGATCAAATTGGGCGCGATTCCACGTGTGATGTCCCCATAGAGGAGATCAGTAAATTTCTGGGTGAATGTCATGCTTTTTCCGGGGGTCATATTCTCGAACTTCTGAATCACATTAACCACATTCCCATGCTGTGATTTGTTATCCTCAGTCTGAAGCAGAGAGTCAAATTTCTCTATGGCTGTCTGTCTTGAGTGCTCGCTTTCAGCGTTTGATTGCTTGAGGAATTTGGCCTTGAGCTCCTCCAATATACGATAATACCAAGCTTTGGCCAAGCGCATTGTGAAAAAGGACTTGATGTTGCTCGCTATTGCTTTTACAAACAGCTTGAGCTTCCGTTGGTACTGTGGACTTGCAGCTTCTGCCCGTCCAAACTCTTAATTTGAGTTATTGACCGAGCAATTACTTCTGCAACATCTTCAATCTCCGAGAGCATTCAGATTGTATCAGCTGATACTTCAGTCCGCACTTGATCCAAAAGAGGATCAATTATCATTATCATCTCCGTCCTGATTATATCTTCGATGGACGTCAATATCGGAATCTCAATCACACTGTCGTCTGATGAGATGATCTCCGAGAATTCTGGTTCCACAGCTGTAACTGGTGATTGTATGCAGTCGTCAGTGTCTTCCGGGTCCATACCTTCTGTCACTTCTCCCTGGAAGGACATCCGTTCTTTTTTCTGCATAGGACTGGTATGACTATTTGTTGTCCTACAGGTTTGAGCCGAGCACAAAGTTTTTATCTTGGCTGTGAAAGCTTTTACCATTTTGCAGACATGACCAACCATAGCATTAAGCCTGCGAGGGGGAGTGATGTGCTGAATTATCACCGGCTCTGTAGTGCACATAGTAGTGGAGAGAGCAGATTTGACACTTTCTGCCACCTCTTTACCGACCAAACCTGTCAAGCGCCGTGAGCTGACACACTCTACTTGGTCTTCAGCATTCAGAGCCCCGGCAAAACTCTGAAAGAGTGTGTCGCCCAGACTGGACACAACACGCTCCTCAGAAACCAGCCCCTCCTCAGACGCCGCAGCATTTCTGCTCCTAAGATTCTCCAACCAGACCTTTGACAACAATGTTATTATGTCCAAAAGCAGGTCAGCCACCATAATTTTAGTGGCATCATCGGGGGTGCAGGATTTCAACGATCCCCACTGTTCCGGTGTTATCCTTTTAAAAAAGGATTCAATCAGTGGGCAAAAAGTACCTCCTGTAACCTCAGGCATGTCCTCTGTCTGTGATATTTCTGGTCCAGACATGATAATTGTTCAAATCAACTGTATTGGTTGACTTTTTCTGTACCAGCACTGTGTGAGATTAAAAAAATCCTGTTTTGTGTTTCAAGGACTCTTGCTCTTCTTGCAATGGTATCGAAAGTGGTATGTAGTAGCCAACAGATTTTTCAGATTTGTGTTGTATCAAATTATGATCTGGTCTCAAAATAACCTTGCTTCAACTCTACGGACAGAAATAGGAGTGACTTTAACTTATAGGGGTCTATATGCTAAATAAAGTTGTTTTGCATCACATCAAAGGATCAAAGCCATTTCAGATTCTGATGTCATAGGTCAAAACCCAGCACAGCCAACCAATGGCTGCAGCTTAGCACCGTTGCTAGGCAACTGCAGCACCCTGTGGCTGGATTCTCAACTGGCAACATAGCTAAACCAGAATTCCATTCATTTTCTCCACAAGGATTTTGATTATCTAGCCTAGGCCTACTGTAAGCATTAAAGGAACACACCGACTTATTGGGACTTCAGCTTATTCACCCTAACCACCAGAGTTAGACAAGTCGATACATACCCTTCTCATCTCTGTGCGTGCTGTAACTCTGTCTGACGCCCCCAGCATTAGCTTAGCATAGCAAAGATCCTGCAGGTAACTGGTTCCAGCTAGCTACTGCTTCAAATAAGTGACAAAATAACACCAACATGTTCCTATTTACAGTACATGTTGGGATTTGTATAGTCACAGGGTGTACAAATAACAAGGTCACATGAGACACAGCCACCTTCTAACTGCATACTAACTGGGAACTATATTCTCAGAAAGGCGAAGCAGTGCTACTTGGGCGGAGTGATTACATAGACAGAATGATTAGCGCAACACCCAAAAGCACAGTTACTTCTGTCAACAAAACCAATGTGAATAGCTAGCTAGTAGCGAACAACACTGGTGATCATGGCTGACTTTGAGGAATTGTTAGAGGATTTATACTTGGAATCAAACCAAGATCTTGAAAGTATATTTTTGAGCCAGAATACACAGACAAGGAGTTACCGTAGCTGCAGGGGATCCACTTTGTCCGGTCTGTACTATCGATGGGAGAGCTAAAGTCCCAATAAGTTGGTGTGTTCCTTTAAAGTGCCCATATTATGACAAAAAAATAACAAATCTGGGATTTGTTATTTTGTGTCTCTGGAGCTTCCACGTGCATAAAAACTTGGAAATTTGTGAATGTGTCCTGCCTTCAGTCTCCGGGTGAGCTGTTCAAAATCTGCACGGCTTACTACGTTACTAGCCGCGACGAGGTGGCTAAGCATTGCACATTCTAACACTAGCATGCTAGCTCGTTCTCAATGACAAAACACTGCTAAAACACACACTAGTTCACCATAATCTACAAAAGACTACTTCCATGTCCCTGTTCTGCAGGTAATCCACAAGTGCGCCCTTTCAGTTAAGGTTGGCACTCAAGGCACACAGTGTGGCAGAGGCCTTTGCCTATCCATCCCATTCGGAAGTTATTTACTGTGCAGCCTAAAACCTGTGGTATGGTATCAAGACTTTGTCAGTTATTAGTGATATCTGTCTGCACTGCCCTTCCTATTAAGAGGATCTGGGCTCGGAATTGCCCAGGACTAAGTGTCAATCTTGACTGGCATGATGTATGGTCTAACATTTCAGAAGTATCTCGCAATCCAGACCATCAGCAGATTCACTACAATTTCATTCATAGAAGATATCTCACCCCCATGAAAATGCACCACATAAAAATAATTAACAGCCCTTTATGCACTTTCTGCCCAATTAAAGCTCAAGGTACATATCTTCACATGTTCTGGGCGTGCTCTCCTTTTGGTCAGTTCTGGAACAATATTGCATCCAAAATTTCCACCTTGATTAATGTTACTTTACCCGTTACTGTAAATGTTTTGATTCTGAATGACCTGTCAGCCTTCCAGCTCTTTAAAGCTCAAAAACGTGCTGTGTTTGCTGGACCTACAGCTGTTAAGAGAATGATTGCAACCCTTTGGAAGACACCTCATGACATGTCTATCCGTTCCCTTCATGGATGTTGTGTACATGGAAGTGTTGACGGCACGCATCCATGGAGCGCCGGAAAGCACCCTGGACACTGGGCGCAGCATCGCTGGTTCTTTGAGGTCAAGGCTGTAGCCTTAACCTGCACGTGTGATTGGTCCCTTGTCTTGTGTGTGTGTGTGTGTGTGTGTGTGTGTGTGTGTGTGTGTGTGTGTGTGTGTGTGTGTCTCTTTCTGCATGTATTGTTTTGTCTCCCACCCAGCTTTCCTTTCTGTGTTTTTTTGGATCTGGGACGCGCTCCATGTTTCACTCTGTTGTTTGTTTTGTTAATTTTTGAACATAAAAATAAAAATAAAAAAACTTGATCACAAAAAAAGTGATATTTGACATTTTGGACATTTTGTAACTTGACCGACAGCGTGCGAACAACTAGAACATTGAAATAAAAATTATCCCTTAAATTATAACCCCCCTCTCCATCAAAAAAGAACTTCTGATTAGTACCTGTTACTATCAAATCTTAAAGGTCCCATGACATGGTGCTCTTTGGATGCTTTTATATAGGCTTTAGTGGTCCCTTAATATCATATCTGAAGCCTCTTTCCCAAAATTCAGCCTTGGTGCAGAACTACAGCCACTAGAGCCAGTCCCACAATGAGCTGTCTTTACTAGGCTACGTGCCATTTCTAAGTCTGTAGCTGTAGAGGAGGGGGCAAGGTGGAGGCTGGGGGTGTGGCCTTGACCAGCTGCCACTTTGCTTTTTTGAAAGACATGATGTCTCTCTCTCATGGGTGGGCCAAATTCTCTGGGCGGGCAAAGCAGAGAAAGGGGAGGTAACCTGGCACCTTATGACCTCATAAGGGGCTAGATTCCAGCTCAGCCCATCTGAGCTTTCATTTTCTCAAAGGCAGAGCAGGATACCCAGGGCTCGGTTTACACCTGTTGCCATTTCTAGCCACTGGGGGACCAAAGGCAGGCTGGGGGAACCCACATTAAAGACAGCAGTAAGACAATATGACGTAACAGAAAATAAAAGTGGAAAAGTAGTCTTCAGCATTTCTTCATTATTCTTTATTAAATACAACAGAAACAAATGAAGTAATACAGAGGGATTGAAAAGGTAAACAATGTTTAGGATAACGTAGGTGTGAGTAATATGATTAGCTTTAGTCAATAACAGGCAAATATTGTTACAAATGAGTCAGCTGCAGATGTTTTTGTTGCTGTTTTTATCATTAAAGAAATCTAAAAGCTGTGCTAGCTCCAGTGGTGGAATGTAACAAAGTACAAATACTTCGTTACTTTACACATATCTGTACTTTACTTAAGTAGAATCATTAGTGCATATTTTAGATTTTTATATTGTTACATTTTGCAGAAATTGTGATACTTTCTACTCCACTACATTTCTACAACATTATATATTTATATGTATACAGTGTATATGTATATATATACGTGTTTATATATATATATATATATATATATATATATATATATATATATATATATATATATATATATATATATATAGACATTAATCGTTATGTAAGTATTTTTAATACTTAATTTTAAAATCAGGTCGTCTACTTTTTACTTTCTACTTAGGCTAGCTCCTCCTTTCCTTATGGAATACAAATATAAAAAGGTAAAAAAAAAAAAAAAGCTTTGCTTGTGTTTCATGTGGATTGAAAATGTGCTCAATGTGTTACAACATGTTGGTTTCCAGACTTTGGAATGCCCTTTCTGATCAGACATGTCGAAGCGGTGCTTCATTTTAAATCACTCCTCAAAACACACTCATATTTCTTATACGTATGCACTCTCACCACGTTCTCCATCACTTTTCTTTGGAAGTAGCGAAGAAGTAGCACATCCTGCAGATCACTTTTCATGTATTCAGTGAGTACTTTTCTGTTTAACACTATTTGGTGCTAGATTTAGTGTAATTTAAATTATTATACAACAGCATACTTGGTGTTGCTCTGAAGACAGGCTGTAATAGAAGTGTAATTTGCATTTTGGTAATTAAGTTTTGCTGCACCACATCTGTATATATTGCAGTTAAACTCTCATCAGTTTTTCTGAAGTGTTACAACAAACAGGACACTACTGGAGACACATCATTTGTGGTTGTCATTATTTGCCAAAGATTGAGTTCTTAAATGACCACCTTTGATTTCATGTGACTGACTTTGAATCAGTGGTTGTAAACTATGATACAACAATATTCCTGATGTAGCTGTAACTATAATTCTAATACTGTAGATTTCAAAGGACCTAAAGACATTTAGGTTTCAGAATGTTTGATCCCAGTGACAAACAGGTTATCAGTAATAATCAGAAAATCTTGCCTGCTCTAGTGATCTAATTTACTGAAAGAATAAAAACTGATTGCTCCAATAACTGTTATGATGCTCTGCATTCTGAAGATGAAGATGTTCCTCCTTTTCTGCGTCCTCTGCCTGATGTCTTCTACTGGCTACAGTCAGCTTCCAGGACTTCCTGGTCCTGAAGGTGACCCAGGACATGTTGGGCCACCTGGGACAAGTGGACTATCTTGGATATCTGGGCCACCTGGGCCACCTGGGCCACCTGGGCCACCTGGGCGAAGTGGGCCACCTGGGATCTCTGGGCTACCTGGTGGGTAATATTGACTTCCACAATCACGCTCCTAGGAACACTCGTTCTGACCAGACTCTAGTCATCATTAGTCTGAATTCTGGCACCCCTCTGTTGGACAGGCAGGTCAGTTTGTTTTTAACCACAAGCTCTCTCCAATCTACCAAGAGCTTTATGAGGTCACTTATATATTTTCTTCATTTGACTTGCTGTGTCAGCTGCAACAAGTCCTCTGAACCATAATAAAAACATAGGTTGTTTATTCCTAACCTCTAATACAAGCCGCACAAGCAATTTCTGTCCTCATACAGTATCTAAACCAAAAAACGCAACTGTCACGGTTTTAAACACATTGTTAACACTGTGAAACACTTACAGTTTAGTTAGGTTAATGCACCAAAATGAACTTATTTGGTTATGTCTATGCAACAAAACTACTTAGTCAAGTTTAGAAAAGGATTGTGGTTTGGGTTACTGCACTGCTCGTAATACACGTGTTGCAGAAAGTGACATAGCTCCGTTTGTTCCGTAAAGTACAAAACAAATTCACCAGTTACTTTAATTTTCAAATGGGAACATGAACCCCAGTCTCCTGGGTGAAAAGCATGTGTTTGTTTGACAAATCCATACCCCAACTTGTCTCCTTATGTAGTACTTGGCACTCTTACATTAAGTACTACAGCCACTAAAAACATAAATATGAGTTGTAATTGCTGAGTGAACAAACGCTTATGTTGGCGTTTTCAGAGGACAGTCTGGTCAGCTGTGAGAAACTTCATGAAAAAATGACAGTGATGGGCCCAATGTATTTTAGCTTAAATGCTCACCAGAGAATGAACCTTGTGACTCAGACCTCTATGAGTACTATAGCAAAAATCTGTCTGAGTGTTCTATCCATACAATATTTTGTTTTCAAATAGACATTGAACATAACAAACATAGGTGTGGTGATGGCACAATGGATATAACATGGTACTTTCTTGTTATCCAGACCCCACCATATAAAATTTCGCGTGTCAAAATCACTGTTATCCGGACCCCACCATATAGAACCATCGCTACACCTTTGTGGATCCGGATACTGGCGCGTACACCCAAACCGTGGAGAGAATGTGGGGATCGCCACAATTCATGTGGAGGAGCTCAATTGGAGAAGAGGACCCCTTCGATGCTATCCTGGAAGAAGTGAAGATCCATTGGCCACCGCAAGTATTGTCATGATCTTATATTGCTTTGTTGATTGCTTATTGGATGAATGGGGAATAAACTATTGCAAAAAATTCTATTTTACTGTTTTGTTTAATGTTTTCGGTAGGCTAGATTATCAGAATCCTTGTGGAGAAAATTAATGGAATTCTGGTTTAGCTATGTTGCCAGTTGAGAATCCAGCCACAGGGTGCTGCAGTTGCCTAGCAACGGTGCTAAGCTGCAGCCATTGGTTGGCTGTGCTGGGTTTTGACCTCTGACATCAGAATCTGAAATGGCTTTGATCCTTTGATGTGATGCAAAACAACTTTCTTTAGCATATAGACCCCTATAAGTTAAAGTCACTCCTATTTCTGTCCGTAGAGTTGAAGCAAGGTTATTTTGAGACCAGATCATAATTTGATACAACACAAATCTGAAAAATCTGTTGGTTACTACATACCTCTTTCGATACCACTGCAAGAAGAGCAAGAGTCCTTGAAACACAAAACAGGATTTTTTTTTTATCTCACACAGTGCTGGTACAGAAAAAGTCAACCAATACAGTTGATTTGAACAATTATCATGTCTGGACCAGAAATATCACAGACAGAGGACATGCCTGAGGTTACAGGAGGTACTTTTCGCCCACTGATTGAATCCTTTTTTAAAAGGATAACACCGGAACAGTGGGGATCGTTGAAATCCTGCACCCCCGATGATGCCACTAAAATTATGGTGGCTGACCTGCTTTTGGACATAATAACATTGTTGTCAAAGGTCTGGTTGGAGAATCTTAGGAGCAGAAATGCTGCGGCGTCTGAGGAGGGGCTGGTTTCTGAGGAGCGTGTTGTGTCCAGTCTGGGCGACACACTCTTTCAGAGTTTTGCCGGGGCTCTGAATGCTGAAGACCAAGTAGAGTGTGTCAGCTCACGGCGCTTGACAGGTTTGGTCGGTAAAGAGGTGGCAGAAAGTGTCAAATCTGCTCTCTCCACTACTATGTGCACTACAGAGCCGGTGATAATTCAGCACATCACTCCCCCTCGCAGGCTTAATGCTATGGTTGGTCATGTCTGCAAAATGGTAAAAGCTTTCACAGACAAGATAAAAACTTTGTGCTCGGCTCAAACCTGTTGGACAACAAATAGTCATACCAGTCCTACGCAGAAAAAAGAACGGATGTCCTTCCAGGGAGAAGTGACAGAAGGTATGGACCCGGAAGACACTGACGACTGCATACAATCACCAGTTACAGCTGTGGAACCAGAATTCTCGGAGATCATCTCATCAGACGACAGTGTGATTGAGATTCCGATATTGACGTCCGTCGAAGATATAATCAGGACGGAGATGATAATGATTATTGATCCTCTTTTGGATCAAGTGCGGACTCAAGTATCAGCTGATACAATCTGAATGCTCGGGAGATTGAAGATGTTGCAGAAGTAATTGCTCGGTCAATAACTCAAATTAAGAGTTTGGACGGGGCAGAAGCTGCAAGTCCACAGTACCAACGGAAGCTCAAGCTGTTTGTAAAAGCAATAGCGAGCCACATCAAGTCCTTTTTCACAATGCGCTTGGCCAAAGCTTGGTATTATCGGATATTGGAGGAGCTCAAGGCCAAATTCCTCAAGCAATCAAACGCTGAAAGCGAGCACTCAAGACAGACAGCCATAGAGAAATTTGACTCTCTGCTTCAGACTGAGGATAACAAATCACAGCATGGGAATGTGGTTAATGTGATTCAGAAGTTCGAGAATATGACCCCCGGAAAAAGCATGACATTCACCCAGAAATTTACTGATCTCCTCTATGGGGACATCACACGTGGAATCGCGCCCAATTTGATCCCAGAACCAACGGGAGGGAAGTCATGCAGTAATGTGATTGTTCCTGATTCTCATGCTGACATGTACGCTGAAATTGGAAACAAAGTCTGGAATTTCATGGGACTGATGGGGTGGTGGCTGAAAACTCAGATCGGCAGCCACGGTGATAGGGTGGCTAACAAAATATTAAAAGAAGAGTCACTGGCAGCACCGCAGCTACCGAAGGTCAACACCACAGAGAAGCCTGTGGCGACTGCTCCAGCTCCTAGCTCAGTATGTGAGGAGACACGTGCCGTACCTGCACCGGATGCACCAGCACAGGAAGAACATAGGAAAGCATTCATCCAGATATTCACAGAGAAGCTGGTTTCTCGGATATACAGGAAAACAAAAGTGAACTGGTCTATTGGAAACCCAGAGGACAACGTTTACCATCTGTTCAATAGAACATGGGCCGACGTCAAGGGTGTAGATTTTGATACTACCCAAAAACGATCAAAAACCTTGACAAGGCCATTTTCCAGACTTGTGTAAGAAATACGGCTGTGCAGACGAGGTGCTGATCTCCATGCGTCTAAAAGATCCAGCACTGGAAAGATGTATTGCCTACTCTGTCAAAGATTACCTGATGAAACCACCAAAAAAGCGTAGCACCATCTGCAAGTTCTTCCTATCTGTGGGAAAAGCCATCTCCACTATCTGCAGACGTACAGATACGCCGAGAGATAAGCCAGTGTAATGGTTTTTTTCTACTAAGTTAGGGTTTTCTCCGGGTGATCCGAGTGTTTCTCCCACATTCAAGAAAATGGAAAAAAAAACAACATTTGCAGCAAAAGCACTCTAGTCCTGCCTCACATCCAGGTTACCATCTCCTCTACTGGGCGACCCAGGGAGCAGGAGGTTACCTAGATGGGGGGCAGAACTTGAGCTCTCAGGGCCACCTCAGTGGTCAACAGTGGCACCTCACAGCTAGAAGGCGAGGGTTCAGTGATTGGTCCTGAGCCTTTCTGAGTTTGTGTCCTGTCTACTGTGGCGCTAAGTATGGGTTTATCCCGGGTGCTCCGGTTTCTTCCCACATTGAGTGCATATAACATCTAACTGAGTTAATAAAAAATAAAAAAAATTGGCTTATTTCTGTCATCATTTGCTGTAAGAGCTAATACGCAACTCAGAATGAAACTCTGCTGATTGTGGCCTGAGATCACTGATGGTCAAATAATGATCAAATATAGGCTACATAAAAAAGTTCAACAAAGTAGAACGATTTGGAGCTTGTTAAAGTTTTATAATAACGGGTACTATTCACAAGTTCTTCTTTGATGGAGAGGGGGATTATAATTAAGTGATCATTTTTATTTCAAGGTTCCAGCACTATGTTTTGGGCAATTTACTTTCAAAATGTAACACATTATAGAATACTAGTTACTTTTATTTGAGAGTAATTAGTTATATTACAATATTACTGTCTCTGATTTGTAAAATTGTACTTACTTTTGAGTTACTTTCATGAAAATAACATTGGAAGTTTGACGTGGCAGCTAGTTTGTGAATGTCACCACTGGATCAATAAAGTTTCCACTTTTCCACTTTAATACATCATAGATCATTCATAATATTTAGTATAATTAATATGATAAATGCAAAGTAAATACAGCTATAACAAAGATAAGTAAGATGTACAATAGGCAAGTAGGAGAATTCCATTCCACTACAGGCATAGTCACTCTTGACGGCTGATAAAATACAATGATATTAGGCCACGTGTGGCAAGCCTAAACATTAATAAGAGACAAATGTTTCTCTCTTTCTCTCTCAAATAATTTACTAATATAAGTTAGAGAAATGTGGTCAAATGCACTATATTAAGGTTATCATATAAAATAAATATAAAATAATTAAATAAATACTGAGTTATGGAAAAGGGGTAGGATTACATAAGAGTATTCTTCTTCCTTTTCCTTTACAGACATGTCTGTGTTGGCTAATATTTCTTATTGTTTATTGATTTTTTTTCCTTTTTAACTTATTAGTATTATTATTAGTACATTTCTTTGATTTTTTTTGTTTGGTTTATTTTTGTATTCTTTCGATTATTTTATTCTAGTATTCATTCATTCATAGTTAGGCATATTAGACACTTAGTGAATGAAGGATCCATTAAAGAGAAAATTAACAACACGTGTGAAATCTCTCTAAGAGATATAATGCACAAAATAAGACAAAGCCTCTTTTTAAACAGCAATAGTTTGAAAGTTCATCAGCTAGATCAGCTTTAACAGACAAACCCCTTGAACTGCAAATTAAAATAATAATTAAAATAAATGCATACATGAAATGAGACCGCACCACTGCTGTATGCTTTATTGCATCATACATGCTTGTTTTAACATGCCCCATTTGAAAAGTTCTTACATAGCCATGAAAAGTATTAGTGTAATCATTTGCTAAAATTACTTTTTAGTAGAGGAATATGTTTGCACAAGAGTAATAATGCCACATTGCTGATGCAATCAAGATGTTTTTTTAAGGAGGGATTAAGATACATATCACAAGGATGTTGGTGGGAAACTATTACATCGAGTTATTCCTGAAGCCGGACCTTGAAGTTTCCATGATATCTCCACCAAAATGAGAATAAAGATAAAGTCATTATTTTTGATTCACAGGATATTATAAGAGACTGTTTAAAGCAACATTTAAAACATGACTTGCAAGGCAACAACTTTCTACATCTGACAAATGATGTAAGCATTCAGGAAACATTCGTGTGTCACTCTCCAGAAGGCGTTTTCTGACAGCAGGGTGCAGCCTGGATCCTGGATGGATTTGTCTGGCTGCCCTTCTCCCCATTTCGTAAAGGTCAGAGGTCGGTTTTTCATATCAGCCTCAAAATTCCCCTCAGCTTTGTTAGTGTTGACGTTGATCCAGGCTGTTTTGTAAATGTCCCCAAAGAACTGAGTGAGTATGTTGTTCTCCTCCTCGTTCTGGGGCAAAGCCAGCTCTAAGCCTCGTTGGGAGCAGAACTCGACGGCCCCGGAGAAAGAGTCTCTCTTCTTGTAGGACACAAAGTATTTCTGACCAACCTTTCGGACAAAGTCGTAGTTCATGGCTGAAGAAAGAAAAGAGTATTATCAGGAATATATTCATACATTTACATAAACTGTAAGTGGACATGAGAGCCAGATGCACTGAAACTTAAGAAAACACACACAAATGGGGTGGGGCAAAACACATTCACCAATTTGTCAAAGCATGGAAATTAAAATGTCATGTATAACAAAAAAAGAAGTTTCAAGTTTAACATAACATAACTGACATTTCCAAGGGAAACACTAAAAACTGTAAATATGTTGACCACTTGCTAATGGTGTTGTTTGGCAGCATGAATATGGAAAAATGTATCAAAGCACTGTCTCTTTTACACTTGTAATGAATCACCATCATTATGGGCTTACTTCATGAACACTCCCTTATTGTCAGTGGTTGTAATACTTACCCAGCTCCAATTTAACAAGGCTCTCCTTTACCGGTTTTAGGTCCAGGCAACTGGAACCAGCAACATCTGGATCAAACAGATCAGGTTTACCTAGTCTCGCATTACCAGACCTTCCTCCACAGCGCTGCGTAGGAGGGTCTGGCTAGTCCACACATAGCATTTCAGGATGGGAAAGAAACGTGTATGGTTTATTGGCATTTCTTTAAACCAATCACATCGTCATGGGGGGCGCTAAGCTCCGCACGGAGCCGCTGCAGAATAGCCTTGAGGAAGGAACTTGTTTTGGTGAAATGTGTACGTTCAAAAGTTGTTTTAGTTGTGTGAGAGAAAACTCTTGTGAGATTGAATGATAGTCTAGCAAGCTGTCTCAATTTACCCTGCAGAGATCTGAGGAGCAATTAACCATAGTCCTTATAACTCGACCGGAGTTTAATATTCCAACACAAAGAAAGCGGAAGGAAATAACACATGCACCTTACAATATAAAACCCAATAACCCCTAAATTCTTCTTCAATGAATACCACTGTATATTGAAAATCTTTGAGCCTTGACTGTAGGCCTGGCCAATTTGAAGATATTACAGTAAGATCTGAGGAATCGTTTTTTTGATATTTGACAAACTCAGATGAATCAACAAATGAATCAATTATTGAAGGGAACATTATTTGATCTTTTATAATGCATTGTAATGAGAGATTTCAAAACTAAGGGCTCAAGATTTTACAACACTGCTGCTCGGATACAGAGATTTACCATTGTAAAATTCATAAAGGTAAGCTTACAACTGTGTTGCAGTGCATTGGAATGCAACGTACGGGTGGTTTTTGTGTCTGCGTCCTTGTCCAACAACTAGTGAGTCCATGTGTGCTGAAATGTCTTTGCAGGATGATCAAGGAACTACAATTTTCTCAAGCTAAACAGAAAAGCCGTCAAGTTTATTACCTTGATCGCACAATGCGTGACGTCCAGGTTCTCCTTTCGTTCCTGGAATTCCTGGATTTCCTGAAATCCCAAAATGACGGGGAAACAAGACTACAGTAAATGTCATGTAAGCTCAGCTGACACAAAGAGCCAACTGAAGAAACTAAACTATAAGGAATGTGCCATGGAAGGAACATGGGAGGTTGGAGGCAGATTGGATTGTGTCTAGAAAAAAAACTCATTTGCCCAATTAAAGGGTGCCAGAATTCACACAGAATATAGCCCAAGTTTGGTCAGAAAGAATATGGATAATTTTATTTGGAACACTATTATGGTGAAGTAAATACCCACCTTCTGGTCCAGGTATACCATTTCTCCCAGGTAGCCCAGGTATCCCAGGGTACCCTCTGTCACCTTTGGGACCAGGAGGACATGATAGCTGACTGTTGCCAAGAGGAGCCATCAGGCAGAGGATGCAGAATAGGAGATGCATCCTCATCTTCTCAGTGCAGATATATGGAATAAAGTTGAGAAGTTTCCTATATAGAGCTACATCAGAAATATTTTTCATCATAATTTACAACCAAAATCGGTTATTTAAAGAATATAAGATGAAATCAAATGTGACCATTTACACACATCTATAATAAGTACCACTTATTGCAATCTACATGTCTCAAGTAGCTCCTAGCTTGTTGTAAACTAATTATATGTTCCATGGACATATTTATGAATATGAACTCTGCAGATATTCTAAACAACTGTTACCAACTAAATGCATAAAACAATTTTCAGTCTAATTCAATTTCCAAATATGCAAGTTATACGTGTAGTTGTAAAGTTATTAAAAAGGTCTAAATAGGAGTAAAAATAAACAGAAAAGAACTCACTTTATCAATGAAGAGTGATCTGCTGGGTGTGCCGCTTCTTCGCTGCTTCCAAAGAAAAATGACTGAGATATTAGGTAGAACTCATGTATAAAGGATTTGGTCCAGAGTAAACAACAGACAAAATCTCATTTGGGATGTTGATGTCTGGAAATTGATGGAGACGACTTCACAGATGACCAATTCCGATATGTTTAGTGGCTTTATTCACACGCAGAGCACGCACGGCCGAGCGGGAGAGTCTTCTACACAAAACATGCACAGACAATCCTCTCTCTGAACACTGAGTTTACAGACTCCTTTATACTGATTGGCCTCGCATCGGAAGAACCCCTCTGGAATCACATAATCACAACAACTTAGGGTCCCACCCTTTGGTGGTCTCTGATAATGGTTAGGCCCCTTCTGAGGCCCCCTCCGAGGATCACATATCTTCTTTTTCAGCTCTCCTTCTCACGAAACATAATACTTACACTTGGAGAATATTAGGTCCCATGGCGTATGATACTGTTATGGTGTCATACCCAGATGTTAGAAGTCCTCACCACGCGGGTCCCTCACATCAGTTGGAACGGGACATTCCCACACATAATAACCCTATGTAATATATTGTATGAGATATCTTTGAAAGCCTGCAGACTTAATGTTTAACCTGTCAGATGTAACTTAAAGATGATTATCTAAGTCCAAACCTCTCCCCTTTTTAGGAGGCTACAATGGCAGAGCATATTAACAAATATCTTTTAAAAATGTATTTATAGAATGAAATTATATGTGAAATATTTGATTATTCATACACCCTCCTTATTAATCTGACAGTTGTAAATTGTTTATTTTTAAGTTAATATCAGTAAGCTTGACTGCCAGTTATGTTTTTATTTGTAATTCATTGGACAACTGATCTGCTGATATATTGTACAGATTAGCTACAGGAGCGACAAAGGTTGACACCAGTTTGGGATACAGACCAGTAGAGGAAGTGCCTGAAAATGGGACCCATTTCTATTTCTTAAAGCTTTAGGGCATAACTTTTTTTTTATAAATTAATGAACATTTGTTACATTTAAGCCATTGCTGAGTTGATAGAAAGATAACTAAGACTATCCGCTTCACAAAACACTCTGTATTTCTTAGTAACCTAGGGCAATGTTTTTAGAAAATTGTGTCCTCCAGCTACTTTTGGTGCAAAAACTCAAGTGAAGACAATTACCTTCTCCCAAGAGTCCTTATTTTTAAGCCTCCGTGTCGTCCTCGGCTACTAGCAACCGTGTAGCGGAGGGGTGGGGGCGGTGTGCGATTATGGAAAGCTTGTGTCATGTGGATGCCACTGTATGGAATTCCAACAGTGGTGTTATTTGGAATTCCAAATGGCGGCGACATAAACTATGCATTATAGCTTTATTTCAAGTAATTTTGAATCAGAAATTGATACTTAATCAAATGGTGAGATTCACAAACATCCCTCCCCTTTAGAGGCATCCAAACTAACAAAAATATCAGTTAGTCCTGACAGTTACATAAACGAATGAAACTACTTAGCTTCTGTATTATTGCGACTTACACTTTAATACAACTGGTTTCTATTAGCTTGCATAGTATTTCATTTGTTGTTTACTTTAATTCTTTTTCATAAGAATGTCAGAATCAGAATCAGCTTTATTTGCCAGGTATGAGGACACATACGAGGAATTTTACTTTGGAACATAGTTGCTCCCAATGCGCTTACACATACAAAACAACCAACAATATATACACACTAATATATACACACTAATATATACATACTCTGAACAGAAACAATATAGAGGCATGAGTGCAATGAAGAGTGCAATAAAAATTATTTAAATGTGGAACATAGAGCAAAGGATACTGGAATAAATTGTATTATGTTATTATATTACAATATGAACAGTATGCAGATTATGAACAGCTCTGGTATAGGGAATGAGAATGATGAATAAATAACCCATAATAAGTGAGATATGAGAATGGGAATGATGACTAAAAAGTAAATAATAAATAAGTGAGATCTGAGAATGATGAATAAATACTAAATAAGTGGAACCAGGAAACAGGTGCTGTGTAGAGACAGTGTTACTGGGTTATTGCACAGAATTGAACCTGACACTGTGGTAAGAAGTCAGCTGTTCATCAGAGTGATGGTTTGTGGAAACAATGTCTGTGCAACAATAATGATGCCATGGTGCTGCCAAGTTTTTAGATATATCACAGGGACAATAGTTTTGGGAAAACTGTTACATTTGAAAGTGAATAGGTCTGAAAGCATTTTTTTCTAAACTGGATCCTTAATTCATTAAAACAAATGACGTGAGAATGCATAAGGATGACTTTTTCTAGAGTTTCACTGTCCCGCTACCCACCTACATGTAAGAAAATTGTACTTTCTCCCAGCGTAAGACACATAGGACACATGAGAAAGTTCAAATAAAGCAAGTCTTGCAAGGATCATACAAGACGTTTCTACATCTGACAAATGATGTAAGCATTCAGGAAACATTCGTGTGTCACTCTCCAGAAGGCGTTTTCTGACAGCAGGGTGCAGCCTGGATCCTGGATGGATTTGTCTGGCTGCCCTTCTCCCCATTTCGTAAAAGTCAGAGGTCGGTTTTTCATATCAGCCTCAAAATTCCCCTCAGCTTTGTTAGTGTTGACGTTGATCCAAAACGTCCCCAAAGAACTGAGTGAGTATGTTGTTCTCCTCCTCGTTCTGGGGCAAAGCCAGCTCTAAGCTCGTTGGGAGCCCCGGAGAAAGAGTCTCTCTTCTTGTAGGACACAAAGTATTTCTGACCAACTCTTCGGACAAAGTCATAGTTCATGGCTGAAATGTAAAGAGGACAACATGCAACAAATCAGAAATGAATAAAGTGAAAAGAACTGTTCAACACCTTCCAAACTGTATTGTCATCTTGGTCATCGAGCTCTGTTCAGAAGCCTTTAGTGTTGGAACATTTGCAGTTTTTACATAAAAATAATGTTGCAGTCTAGACATAAATACATAAATTAAACCATGTATTCAAATCATTTTTTTAAATAATTTCCTTTGTCAGTCACTCTTTTCTGATATAAATGTACCTTGACTTAAGTGTCTTAGACTGATTGCAGATTGAAAGAATTACACAATACATTGACAGATTATTCAGCAATAAAGCTAACCATTAGTTAAACTGAGTGTTATGTTGATTGTGTACTTCAATTTAGATCCATTAACAATGGGTCTAAATATACACAGCCAAAGCCGTGATATCCTGAATTTTAGGTCATAGTACAGGTCAAACTCCAAAAATGTCCTGCTACCTTTTACCTGGCTGGATACTCACTAACAGGCTTTTCTGGTGTTACATCGAAATCTGTAGAGCTAGTCTGCCTGCCGTATATCATTTTGGCACTTTGAGGGAGAAATTGGACCCAAGCATAGGCATTAATAAAAAAAATAAAAAATAAAATAGCCTTTTCACTGTTAGTCTCGTTTGCCGTTACAAGTAATTTATAATCAGATTGTAAATTAAATATTGTAGTTTCAGAAACATTTAAAGTTCTTTGTGGTTGCTTCAACACAATGACCTTTTTTAAGTTGTACTACTTCTCCAGCTCAGCCTGGATCCCTGGAGGAGCAGGGAGACCGAGGGCTAAGCAGGACACACACACACACACACACACACACACACACACACACACACACACACACACACACACACACACACACACACACACACACACACACACACACACACACACACACACACACACACACACACACACACACGGTATACCACCTAACAGGAGGTAACAAATGAGAAGGTGGTAAACTGTCCTACAATGCAGTCAGGAATATTCATGAAAAAAGATTAAGTATAATGATAAAGTCCTGACCTTGGGTGTTTGTCAGAAGGTGTGTGCCTCTTGGCCATGCAGCAGTATCGCCTGTCGGTTTAGCTAGTGCTGCAGTGTAAAAGGGTCTCTGTGCCGCAGGCTGAGGTCTGGGTAAGTAGGCGAGCAAAGTCAAACACCTGACTGAGCTGTGCTCGGGTTTGGATCGATCATGGCCGTTTAATCTGTACATAGTGGATGGCTTCACTCGGGCTGATGCGCAGGGTGTAAATCAAGTAACAGGCTATCAGTACACCTGTTAAGCAGACAGAACACACAAGCAAACACCCCAAATGTACATGAGAGCATTACATGTGCACAAGCTTACACACAGAGTTTAGATGAACAGCAGATGCAGTATGTTTATACCTGTCCTGCCCTGGCCTGCATGGCCGTGCACAGCCACTCTTCCTTTGCTCACTGCAAACGCCAAAACTTTCACCCCATCAATTATACCGATGAGAGAGGACACACCCAAATCTGGCATCCCAAAGTTGTAAAAGTAAACTGCAAATATACAAATGTGTGCACACATTGATGCATTTAAGAACATAATGGATGTTCATAAGGATAAACTGTGAGCTATAGGCTACTTTATGATGTAACAACACAGTAAACAGTATATAATGCAATGAAAGCTGTGAATCCCATTGAATGTATTTCCAGAGTTTAAGAGAGCTGGCAGGTGAAGGAAAAGGGGGGCTGAAGGCAGGAGAACACATGTGCTCCTCTATGCTGACCCACCCTGCTGCGCGCGCGCGCGCGCACACGCACACACACACACACACGCACACACAAGCACACACACACACACACACACACACACAGCATTTACCCAGCTCCACTAAGCCTGATTTACTGTCATAAATACATTAGGACAGTCATTTACACATCATTGCCAACCCAATTCGACTGTTCTGGAAATTCAGATAGGTGTACCTCTAATTCTTGCAACACTTCATCCATAAAGTTGCTGGGGTTTTGCTTGTAGTCCGGTGCTCTCTTGATCATCTCTCTGAACATCTGTTGTGACAATTACAGTCAGTAATTACAGACAATTACTATCACACACAGTCCTGTTCAAGTGGTCAGGGCAATTTATGAGATTATATTGAATTATACAATGAATTCATTTGATACTTTGGTTTATAAAAAGTCTCATTGTAACCTCACACATGCATTTGACTGTAAAACTAGCTATGAGTTTGACATGCGTGAACAAATAAACTTGGGAATCACTGCAGAGAATAAGCACCAGTTCAAACCAGTTCAAACATTAGTCAGTTAGTCAGTCAACATCAGTTTCTGATACGAAGCAAAATGGCAGTCCTTGTTTTTTTTCCCAAAGCTAAAGCTTCTTTGTATCACCTTCAAATCAACTGCAAATACTAAAAAAAAATTCTAATTCTAAAGTCACCTTCCGAACCAGACTCACCATCAATTTTGTTGTCCACCACGCAACAGGGTATCTCTGGTCACTCTCTCAGCTCCTTATACCAGCTGGCCAGATTCTTATACGTGATCTTCCTTTGAACATCAGAAACTTAAACAGAAGAAGAAAGGTTTTCAAAGGGGGCAGCAGTATTTGCAGACAGTGACAGTGTGGCAACTCCCTAGTCCAACTGGTACATTCTAGCATCATCTAACAAGTCCTTGTTGACTTCTCTGTGAAAGAATTGCCATGTGCATAAACCCCAAAACAGGACTACATTTTTTGTGAGATAAACCACCCTTAAAAACCAAATGATCGAGTAATGTACACTTCAGAACGGGATATTAACCAGAATATAATTTGATATTTTATAATTTCCTCGCCGCAATGCACACAAGGACCAAATAATACATAAAACAATATTGTGGCTTATTTTATGGAAACTGTTTAAGTAATCAATCAGAAATAATGTATTACTTACTTTTATGAAAACCTTTTATAAACACTTGTTATTCTACCTCCCTGCTAGGCCCTGGCGGGGAGTGAGAAAGGGCAAGCTAGATTATTACAGAAAGGCACCGGTCTTGTTTTACCATGATGCATACATGTGGTTTGTGGTAGTATGAGGGATGCATGCTCTGAAATCTCTCCTGACCAGCGGTGCCCCAGAAATCTGTGAACCAAAAACAAACAACCATCCCTGCTGATTTAAACTGTACAGATGATTTGCAACTGGGTAAATGTATTTCCTGTGGTCACTGAGAGCAGAACAAAAGCCATTGCACAATAAATACCTATTGCAACTGTCTTGTTTCCTACAGTGGCTGTGTGTTTGTAGAGAGTCAAAGCTTAGGTGGACAACTGCTGGGGACGACTGCAGAAAGAGTTAAGAATCATAACCTCTCAGGACAATTGGTCGGCTTCAATGGAGGCATGCCAGCTTGACCTTCAACAGCATGTCCATGTGCACACAGTGGCTGTAATAGCTATGGCAGGAAAGTATAACATGACTTACACTGACTGGTGTTTTAAAAAAAAGGATACTATTCATCCATGAGAAACCTCTTCATCAGCCTATGTGAGCGAGAAAGAAAGAGAATATTATATTCTTGAAAATGTAATACTTTCTCCTACAATGCAAAACATTCAATATAACAAGGAACATTTATTATAACAAGTTCAACTGTGTAATCTCTTTCAAAGAGCTGAATAACCTCAACATTTAAAATACTCCTGGCAGAAGGAGAGGCGGCATATAAAACAAAATCAAGTATTCTCATATCATGCCACACACACACACCTTTTAAATAATTAATATAAATCAATTTGAATGTGTTAATGTTCATATTACTGTTACAGTATTGCATATTGCATGTACTTTGCAAATATTTGGACACATTTTATTCTGATGCTTTGTCAACATGGTTATTGAAACTAATGCCACTAAAGCCCTTTGGAATTGAAAATAAATTTGCAAAAAAATTAATTGAGAGAAACAGAACAAAAAAGTAATGTTAGATGGGACAACAATAATCTGAGGAAAGTTATAAATATTATAAAACACAAAACAGCTAGCTACATTAAGGAGCCTAAGCTTAACTGATAGAGCGGCTGGCTAATACTCACATAGATTTACCAACTGCGCTGTCTACCAAACGGATGATCTTCACCTGCTCGTCTGGATCATACTTCTTTTGGTCCAGTTCAGGGATGCTGCCAACGTTGCCAGCCATTTTACTACCTTTTTGAAGTTTCTATCGCTTTGACTGGAATTATTGCATTAGTCTACGCTTTCCTAGCTAAATCGACAAACACCTGAATAAATGACTTAAGCTCCTGCAGGCGCTGGCATGAATGTTAGCTAGCTTTCCATGGGTTAACATTAACTGAGGTTAACATTGTGTGGTTCGGCTTGATATCGGTCATTTCAGAAGCATTCTTTCCATGTGTTATTTATCCCAATTATTATATCCACAGTAAAATAACTACAATGGTTATTAGGATTTTGTTGACATTAATGAACATAAAGATTTAAATGTCAAAGTGTTTTCAAAATTGGGTGTGTACACTAGGAAACTTGTTTTGTTCAGTGCACCAAAGTTGTAGTGGGATTTAGTAATACAACTTGATTTTTAAAATCAACTTTTTTGATAAAATAGCTTCATGGTCATTGTTTCATTGCTGTTTTATTTGCCAGCTCAATAGACCTCTCTTGACAACCAGGTGTATCTAACAGCATTAATATTTGCTTTATTCCACTGAATGTACCAGAGCCTTGCTGTACCGTGCAGACTGGCACCCTGACATGGGGCACCTAAACGGAATGGAGCCATCTGTTATGTTATTATTAACATGTGCTTTTGCTGTCATGGAAATTATAATTGATACTGCAGAAAGTATTGACTGAAAAGGTTACTTAACCAATAAAAATACTAAACAAACATCTAATACCTTGAAAATAAAATTGGCCTAAAATACTTTCTTTTAATCGTGTTGCATTAATACAACTGGCAGACATGCCACCAATTTTTTTTATTCAGTATAATTTACTGATTTACTAATAGTGGTCATAATAACCCTGACAAAGTGCCAATTGCTAATACAGTATGGCCTTTAACTGTGGCAATACAATCTGATCTCAATAATCCTGAGCAGTTTGCTTTTTGTGTTTTATTGTGCTCTTTGTGCTTTAAGCTGTGGGAATTTCCAGTTAAAACAAGCGAGCATTGGTGACATTATTCAGGCACATCTACAATGAGGGGTGAGATGTATTCCGAGTGACGCAGTCCAAACGAGAAGCTTGGAGCTTTTGGTCCTGTGAGGATCACCTAGAGAGAGAAAATGTCAATACAGGAACAAAATGCTAAATATTTGGGGCTTTAGTAGGGCTTTTGGGGTTTCTTACTGGATCAGGATAGTGTGCAGCAGGCCCTGGGCTCTTTGTGGTATCACCAGGTGGGAAGTTGCGGCCCGTCATGCTGAACTGGGGAGATTTTTGGCTGTAAATACAAGGATCGACAAAACTGTAGGCAGCAGGGCCAGGAGTCTGGAAGGGAAACAACAGTGTAGGGAACAAAAGTAAATCACAGGATTTCTAGGTTGTTGTTTTTAAGGAAATATTTAGTTTATGACATTCACATGTACATTATTCAGGTCCTCATTGAAGCTTCCAATTTTGCTGCGGCCACAGAATGAGAAGGCGGGCGCTGCAGATGTAGTCACAGTTTTGTGCCCCAGCACTGGGGGCAGAGGGTAGGAGGCTGGACCTGCAGCATGAGCAACAAGTTTAAATTCTATGTGTTGTGAAACTTTGTAACCCACAGTTCAAAAAGATGACAGCAAACACAATACGTTACCTGGTGTATTGATAATGCTGAGGCTTTTGGGCCTCCCACACAGAGAATAAGCGGGAGCAGACCGGAAGACGGACTTCCCTGAATGCTCTGAGTAATGACCTGGAACACCAAAGAAAGTTATAGAAAGACACTGATGACAAGTAAACTCTAATGATCATAGTGTGCATCACGACAAAAGTGGCGTATTGTTTTAACAAAATCTTTTTGGATGTGTAAGGGGTTTGCTGACCTGGTCCAGTGGTCTGGAACAGTTGTGGCTCCCTTAGACGGCTGCAGATGGAAAATGCAGGGCCGCCGACTCGGCCCACTCTGGTGATGTTGGAGGGGATTAGGTAGCTTGGTCCAGGTGAGCTCTCAGACTTGTGAGTATGACGTGCCCCAAAGCTGAACATTGGTGCTTTGTATTTAGTAACGTCATGTTTAGTAGTACCTTTATGGAAGAAAACAAGGACAGATAATGTCAGTCAGTTGTAATAATGATAATGGTGTTGGTTGTGGAAAAAAGGCTTAATGGCCATTTTGGCTATACCTGTGAGTCCAGGCAGTGCATACTTGGGCCCTGGACTACCATAATGGGCCGCAATGGGCCCTCTTGGCTTGTGTGGCCTCCAGGTCCCAACCCAAGCTTCACCTTTTGACATCACCCTGTGAAAGAAATAGATTGAGGCCAAAAGCATATTGATAAAGTAGCTTTTAAGTTAGGAAGAAAAAGAATGAGAACAGCAGTACTTCTTGTTGCCCCTTACACTCACTTGGAAGGGGAAACAACAAAAAAATGTCCTTATCAGAGTGTCTTGATGCACATATCCTTTAAATTGAAATTTAGCTAACATGTCTGTTGCTTGAGGTTCTTTAGAGTCAATTCTAAACTTGATAAATATTTGAGATTTTGTGATCCAAATTCCTGAGACTTTTTACATCAAGCTCTAAAAGAGGGTGGGTATTTTTGGGAAAGATGTTGCTGTTAGAAATGTTATTTAGGTGCTGACTGTAGTGATGGAAGTGCACCATTTAAACATTCTGCAACATTCTAAACTGCTCCTCAGATTTTAGCTTAGTTTTAGTTCACTTTTACAATATATAGTTAACTGATTGAAATATTTAGGGTTTAAAACATAACCACATTAAACCATTATGAGAGAAAAAAACAGCTTAAGTATAAAGCAAATTCAGGAATATTAATGTCTGTTTCTGGTTCCTACACTTGCAACATGTATAAAATACTTGCTATATTTGCCCACAAGTTAATGAAGCAGCAGGCTAGTTGCTCATGAATCATTTTACTGGTCAATTTAACCTACTAGTAGCAATTTCTGTAACTGACAGCTAACATTACACAGCAGTTGGTCACTTTCACTTATTTAAATCTATTTTTGGTTAGTTTTTAGGTTAACTAATGCTAACGTTACACCAAAACCAGTGAACACATCATACACCTAGAGTAGCCTGTAACAAAAGATGTCTACCAAGTGCATACAAATTAGTGACTTACTTTCCGTTAAGATCCGTTTGACTTAAAATAAAAGGATAAATATGCGGATGTTGCTGTGAGTGTCAGATCCCCGGAGCTCACCCTGTGCACTGAACCCAGATTGATTGCTTGTCAGCTTCACTATGAAAACGTTGCCATGGAGACAAATCTTTGATATGTTTAAGTATGAATGAGAGTGTGGTGTGAACAGTTCAGGTCAAGTAAAGGAATTCCCAATATGTAATAAAAAAAATAAAAAAAAGTATGCAGATAGTGTAAACAATTTATTTCTTAATATCATAAAAGGCTGAAATAAGCCACAGAACACACTGTGGACACACTGTTAGGATTTAGTTTGCTAGCCTAGTACTAAGGTAGCTTTTACTGTAAGAAACAGTAAAAGTAAGCATTGTATCAGTGTCATAATTGAAATCTACTATAGCTTTAATCACTGTTTCAGCACAGTATGCAGGACTTGCCCTTATTATTGGTGTACCCACTCAACTTTGTTTTTGTTTATAGTCATAGCTTATTTTTAATTTATTTTGAGTTTAAGGATTCAGGTTCAAATATGATGTGGTTGGGGTCTAATGGCTCACTCTTCCTTATCCACTGTAAGATTGACTTTGTAACAGTTGCTCATGGGCAATATATGCTTGTAAAAGACAGGGATGTAAATACAAAAATATATATAGGACTTCCTGTGTTCCTTTTTACTGCTTTGAGTGAGTGGTTGTCAAGTTTGAGCAAAAACTACACAAACAAAATTTTAGCGCCATAGAGAAAGCAAAGTGTAGGCTGAGCCATGCTGATATCTAAGGGAAATATAGAGACAGTTGGTGTTGATTTGATGGCAATTGTGTACTTTTGGTTAATATTTTGAAAAAGGGAAGATGTCAGTATCTGTAAGATAGAGGGACTCCAGAAGCCAAATCTCAGGGCTACAAAAAGATTTAGGAACCTTCCTAATCTTCTTTTTCACAGCAGACATCTTAAGCAGTCATAGTAGGGAAAGCACAGAAGCACAAAAGGTGTTCCTAATAATATTTATGTATCTCTGTTCTCCTCAAGTATCCCAGAAGTGTGACAGTACCAGGATACTGAATGTAAAGCAACTAAATGGTTATAATATATTTTATGTATCATGTACACCTGTGTTTCCTACTGTGACAAGTCAAAATGTCTTCTGTAAGAAGGGCCTATTGGGTTGTGCCCACTATCGGGAGCAGAGGATAAAAAACCTTTTAAAACAAAAGCTGCGCAGTTAAAAATTGTTCCAATATGGACTCTGCTCTTGGTGCCTCAGCAGGTAGATTTAGTTGTGGAAGGTTTCTCTTAAAACAGGTTTGCGACACAGCTCAACCTTTCTATATCCTCTGCACCCAGATCAGGCTCCTGGATGAGGTCAGAAGAAACAGAGATAAAACTGACTGAAAGAAAGATGTTTACCACAGAATGGAAAGTGATAAAATAAAATTCAATGTTTTTTGTTTGTTTTGTTTTTAACTACACAGCACCCCAGAGCAAGTTAATAATGATGTCCTCTTGTTAGATGCTACTGACCTTCAACTTCTGGCACCTTCCCGTGTTTTCCAAATGCCACAGCATTTTGGCACTCCTCAACAGTGAAGAATTCATCAAAAAGCAGATGAAATAGTCAAAGACAGTCCTTTCTTGCTTCCGCACGGATTGCAGCCAACCGGGTAGAGGACAGGAAGGGGCCACAACCTTGGTACAGCTCTCGTTTTCCTGATTTACTTTTTGTAGGCACAACACCAGCCTGAAAATGTATCGTTTTTAACTTTATTCAGAAAGCCCTGTAATGCCTCAAGTTGTTCAGCACCTGTAACACAGAAGATGAATTATTACTTTACAATGGAATCCTGAAGCAACAAACACAAAAAAAAAAAAAAAGTACTTACTGATACTACACAGCACCTCCTCCAATTTCCCCTTTGCCTCCATTAATTTTGCCACCTCAGCCTGACATGCATTGCATGACTTCCAAGCTCTGCCTTCTCTTGATTCAATTTGCACACATGGTTCTCCATATTCTGGTAGTGGATCACGTTCAATGATATAACTGTGTGCAGATGATCCTGAGCTTGATGAAGAACTCTCGTATTCAGACTTACTAACCTGACTCTCCTCAGTATGAACAATAGATGAACTTTTAGGAATAGTGGGACTGTACATCATTCTAAGAAAGCTTTCTTTTGGCTGTTGAAGTGTAGGCTGTGGCCCAGGAGGTGGTGGAGATGAGAAGTTTGGTGTAGGCTGGTGCTGTGGCCCAGGAGGTGGTGGAGATGAGAAGTTTGGTGTAGGCTGGTGCTGTGGCCCAGGAGGTGGAGATGAGAAGTTTGGTGTAGGCTGGTGCTGTGGCCCAGGAGGTGGAGATGAGAAGTTTGGTGTAGGTTGGTGCTGTGGCCCAGGAGGTGGTGGGGATGAGAAGTTCGGTGTAGACTGGTGCTGTGGCCCAGGAGGTGGAGATGAGAAGTTTGGTGTAGGCTGGTGCTGTGGCCCAGGAGGTGGAGATGAGAAGTTCGGTGTAGGTTGGTGCTGTGGCCCAGGAGGTGGTGGAGATGAGAAGTTTGGTGTTGGCTGGTGCTGTGGCCCAGGAGGTGGGGATGAGAAGTTTGGTGTAGGCTGGTGCTGTGGCCCAGGAGGTGGAGATGAGAAGTTCGGTGTAGGCTGGTGCTGTGGCCCAGGAGGTGGGGATGACCTGGTAGGTGGAGGGTGAATGGCACTGCGCTCCACAGAATTAGGGTTTGGCTGTGCAGAGGATGACACGGGAGTGGATTTTCACTCCTGTCCCGTCCCACTCCCATAGAAAGAAATCTTGTCCCATCCCACTCCCAGACCAAAGTTTAAAAACTAATCCCATCCCATCCCGCTCCTGGTAAATTGAGTCCCACTCCCATCCTGCTCCTGTTTAAACTGACTCATGCTCCTGTACCGCTCCCATTTATTTTTTTCTTCAATTAGTGTTTAGTTAATACATAGAATTTGATTTAATCTGCTCTTCATCCTGTTTTAGACCAGCTGCTGAGCCTGTTTCTAGATTTTCTCCAGAAAATGGAAGACAGCAAATAAAAGAAAAACAGTACATAGTTCACACCATGTCTGCAATAGTTTAATAAACCCAAACAGCACATAAAGCTGCATTTTACTCATTTATTGTTGAGTAAATAATACATTTATAGTTTACATTTATAGTTTTTTTTAATTACATGTTAACAATTTTTTTCATCAATTATGCTCTTGCATAATGAGTCCATCTTAGTTATATGTTGCTGTGTAGGAACAAAAGTGCATCTACATTTTCTGGATTGAGGGTAGAACGCCTCTCCTCTATCAGTCTTCCCGCAACACTGAAGCTACGCTCAGAAGGAGTACTTGCGGGGATAGCTAGCAACTGGTACGAGCCCACCTGACATGTCGTCTTTGCTATTGGTTGATTCTCGCTCCCGTCTGCTCCCGTTAACCATTTATCCTGTACCGTCCAAATCCCGTGATTAATAGTAAATATGACTCCCATCCTGCAGGAATCCCACGGGAATCCCGTGACCCATGGGATTCCCAAAAAAATGTCAGCCTCTAGTTTGAATGACTTGAGACAGTGATTGGAGGTTATAGAATCTCTCAGCAGCTGCATCTCTTTTTTTAATGTCTTTCTTTGAGCCTTTCCTTGCATCCACTGTCTTGTCAGCTGTTCCAATGTAGTCCACTGTGGCACTGTAGAATTTGTTGTCAGACCATCTAGCTAGTATTACATCACCTGGCTTCAGATCTCTGAAGCTAGTTATTGGTTTATCATCTTTGTTTAGTACATCACAGATCTTAAAAATCTTTGCAGTGTATCCATCTTCAAATGTCAAAAACACAAAAAAAACTGAAAATGGGGTAATACTTTTTAGCTTTTTTAAAACAAGTACATCAATAATCAAACATGCTATTGTATGTGAATTCCACACTCTACAGAGACTCTGCAGGTTATAGTGTGTTAGTTACGGCTACGTTAGTTACAAACGCTAATTAGTTGTGTAAGAAATCCCTGAGCTGGCCTCATGTTTTTATTACTACGGCTGCCTGTACATTACATTAAAAAGATTTGCAGTAAAATGACAATGATTCAGTTACCATCCTGGTCCTCTTTGGGTGAGTCGGGTTCTGGTTCACACAGTCTCATCTTCTTCGGTGGTATGCGTGCTCTTTTAGGCATGTCTTTTTTGGAATGTTGGCCATCCATTCTGTGACATGATAAAAGTACAGCCTTTGTAAATGTAGTTCTAAAGTACTCATTTCAGAAAGTTTGCACTGATACCTTTTGTGATGCAGTGTTAAATTTAACCATTTTACAACACTCTAGAATTGATAAACATGCTCAAATATAGTTGAAAAATACCAAATTAAAACACCAAGCACTTAAGGGCCAATTAAGAAAAATTCATGCTGTGATTTGATATCAAAACGTTTGACAATTGATGATTTTAGAGTAAGATCTACATTTTTATCTTGGGGGAGTGGGTTAGCGTTTACCTAATACTGCATTTTATTAACATAAAGTCTGCACAGGGGCGACCCTCACGTAACTTATTCACCAATTTAATGACCCAATTAATGATTTTCTCCCTGCCAAAGCAGAACTTTGGAACACAATTTATCCCCACAACAATACTAATATTACTTTTTATTTATAATAATCCGGCAAGTGAAATTACAATGCTTTCACTCTGTTATTATACACATTACACACATGCACAGTACCTGTCAGAGTGTGTGTGTGGGGGGGATGCCCATGGACAGGCGCCCCGAGCAGCTACCTGCATAGTCTAGTTAGGTTTAGCTAGGAGCTGTCTTAAACTCTGAGCACCCGCTGAAAGAGAGTCATTTGGACGAGGTTGCGCGCTTCCCCGCAGGTATAGGTTATGTATTGCAGCATAGTAGTAGTAGACAGCTACCTAGCGTTAATAGTTAGTGTTAACATTTACAAGTGCATAGGCATGTGGTCTAATGTTAACGTTAGCTAACCTTTGTAACGTTATGTGTTTACCCGTGTTTTTTAAGAGGTCCATAGCTACTTACTAGTTAGCTAATGTCGACTAGCTAGACGTCAGCTAACGTTAGCTAACCAGCATGTGCCGTATACAGTGTGTGGACCAGTTTCTTCAAAAGCTTTCCTAAACTATTTATGAAACTTACTAATTTCCAAATAAATACCTTATCACTGTTTCAAAATTATACTCAGCAAAGACTTATTTTACCATTACTATTTTTACCTTTAGCGAACGGACTTTTTCTCCTCCATATGTGGTGGTGTTTCTGTTTCTCCGGGCCACTCTGCGCTCTGTTCCCCTTACGTTAACCACTTTTCATATTAACCAATCACAATGCAGCATGTATAACTGACAGTGCTCTTGTCCAATGAAATTTCATAATGTTAGTTCAAAGTTCACATCTTTTTGCGCTAAATTTGTTCAACCACAAAAGCGGTAAGTGGATAAAGCTTGATATTGCTTTGACCATAAATAGATAATTTATTGAGATTAATCACATGTAATTATGCTACACTTGTTTGTATAATTAGGAAAAATCTGTTGTAGGGAAGTTTTAATCAGTAAAGTCAGTACCCAATGGAGCTGTTATTAAAAAATGGTTTTAAAGATTATGTAACTTCAACTAATTATTTAGTTCTAACTTTTTGCTTGTATGTGTGTGAAAATATGATTAACTAGTATGGCCCATCAATTAATTGCAGTTAGAAATGTAATTGGTAGAGAGGGGGGGAGGGGAGAGGAACTTTGATTTTGGTCATATGATTGATTTTTTTAATTCAGTTTTCAAATGTTTATTCGTACTCAGAGAAGGTTTGTGCATTGTTTCAGGCAAACAGTTCCTGCTTACTAAATTTGAAAATGGCACAGAGGTACGAATCACGCTGGAGAAAAAAAGTCAAGAGCCAGCAAAGTACTTGCAAAAGATACAGAAGAAAGGTGAGGAAAAATCATGTTTTTGTTGTTATATTGATAGCTGTTATTTATGTTCTTCTTCCAACTCCATTTCAGCAGCTCCTATACTTCTGAAAACATTGCTAAACACTTTTATATCTAAGAATATGGTTTTGTTTGAAATTACAGTTTAGTAAGAACCTTTAGGCTATTTAATATATTAAGCACACAAATAAAATAAAAAAGCAGTATAATACAACAGCCCTTCAATAAAGACTCCGTCATTGGTATTCTATCTTAGTTTTATTGATCTTGATTTATTTTAATGTATCAATTAAATTAATTTAGTTCATTTTGTATGCTGTAATGTGTGGTGCTGTTGAACTGTACTGAGTTTTACTGAGAGGTTGTACTAATATTTTGTACATCCCATTAATATGCATTTTGGTTAAAGTTTGGTTAAAGTATGATTTATCTCTATTTTCAGCTGAACAGACAAGTAGTGGAGAACACAAGTAACAGTTGTTAAAAAAATTGTAAAACATCTAACTCCATAGAGTTAAATGCATCAGCTCAGCTTACTCTTAGATGTCTGGTAATAATGTGTTTAGACTGACAGAAGTACTTGTGAGCCACAACTTCACCAATGCCACTTTTCAAAAAGCTGTGTTCATGACTAATTACAACAAGACAACACATCTGTAAGTGTATTACAACTGTTTTGTGGTATGGATTTTTAGAATCAACATTGAGGCCAGATGACTGCTGCACTGAAGGAGTACCTTCTTCTGCTACTCTGGAAGCTGAGGACTTTGCTGATCAGGAAAACCTGTCAATCTTGGATTCTTCAGACGTTCGTAATTCCAATCATACGTTGTCCCAGTGTTATGAACACACAACAGAGACACATTGCTCTGGCCTTAATTCAGAAACAGAGAGTGAACTGTCTTTTCACCCACATACATCTGTTGAGGAATTTTTGAGGACTTCAGATGCAAATTTCACATTTGATGATGACCTATCATTCGAAGACAACATAGATTATTTTGGGAAAGTTGATGTTTATTGATTTGTCCTCAATGCCTGGTATTGTGTTTGTTGCGCATTTCCCCAACAGACTTGAAAGGGACTGAACATATTTTGAAGTCATATTCTGAACAGATAGCCCATGATTTTAGTTCAACTGGCACAAATGGCCTATTGAGAAATGAGAACTCAAGTTGATAGAAAAACATGCATTTGTATTGTGATGCCATACCGAAACAACTACTAGTGATCTTGCGGTGGTTTTACTATAGGCATATCTGTCACAAATAAAAGGTCACTTTTGATGATAAGATAAAACATCTGAATATATTACATTTAGACCAGTTCTGAGCAAGTTCTAAGATTTTGTCCCATTCTGCTTTGACACAACTAAAATGCTGTCTTATCCTTCTCTACATGACTGCATTACATGAAAGTGTTAATTTTATGAACTTGAAAGACACTTAAAGCTAAGTGATATTAATGATAAACTAACTGGTTATCATCCTTGTTACTAATTAGCAAGTAATATGGAAATATTGATTTTGAAATATCTAGTGAAAAATATTGTTAAATTTGATTTTGTATGCATTATGTAACTCCAATTTTCACCATGTAAATATCAAAACATCTGTTTAAAATGTTATGGGAATTTGTTTTTCATAATGGACAACATACGGTATAACTGTCATAATGGGCATGTTGAGTTCATTTAAAGAGAACAATAAATCTGGATGAGAATTCAGAGAGTGCTTGTGGAGAGCTATTTGTTTGCTTTGTGTGAGCTTAGCATGAGATGCATGAATTAGAGATGAGAATAGATTGAGTTTATAAAGAGAGCTCTCTGATATATCTGCCTGAGATAAAAAAAAAGAGGCACAACACCTGAGAAAATCTGAGAAATATTTCAGAACTTGATGAGATCTATTTTGAAGTTCCAAAAGAGGATTAATTTGAGATTTTGTGAGGCTTTTTGTCAGGAGAAAAACATGAGAAACAGGAGAAATTAGCCATAATCTCATTTTGGTTTCCTCATTGTTGTCTACAAGAAATGCATGAGACATTTTTGAAAACTCTTTTCTAGTTTTCTTTTCCTCTGGGTAGAGCTAACCCTCTCAACTGTAGCCTTTACCTTGCTAATGAATTGGATTCCACATATACACCACCAGTCCGTATTTGCTCTGATTCTCTGATTCACACTAACTGCTGTAACAATGGACATGTTAGTAACACTATTACATGAATAGTGTGGTCACTACTATTGCAGTTGTTCTCAGGCCACATTTATCACCTGTAATGTTACTGTGCTGTCACAAATGCTGTTTTTCACCCCAGAATAAATTGAGTGGTGCTAGAGATAACGCTCCTGACTGTAGCCTTTACCTTGCTAATGAATTGGACTCCACATATACACCACCAGTCCGTATTAGCTCCGATTCTCCCCTCGACCTCATTCTGTTCGGCATTTTTTCTATCAGCTTCCAAAATTTCTAACTCCTTGTCTGTGTATTCTGGCTCAAAAATATATTTTCTAGATCTTGGTTTGATACCAAGTAAAAATCCTCTAACAATTCCTCAAAGTCAGCCATGATCACCAGTGTTGTTCGCTACTAGCTAGCTATTCACATTGATTTTGTTGACTGTGCTTTTGGGTGTTGCGCTAATCATTCTTTCTTTAACTGTCTATGTAATCACTCCACCCAAGTAGCACTGCTTCGCCTTTCTGAGAATATAGTTCCCAGTTAGTATGCAGTTAGAAGGTGGCTGTGTCTCATGTGACCTTGTTATTTGTACACCCTGTGACTATACAAATCCCAACATGTACTGTAAATAGGAACATGTTGGTGTTATTTTGTCACTTATTTGAAGCAGTAGCTAGCTGGAACCAGTTACCTGCAGGATCTTTGCTATGCTAAGCTAATGCTGGGGGCGTCAGACAGAGTTACAGCACGCACAGAGATGAGAAGGGTATGTATCGACTTGTCTAACTCTGGTGGTTAGGGTGAATAAGCTGAAGTCCCAATAAGTCGGTGTGTTCCTTTAATGCTTACAGTAGGCCTAGGCTAGATAATCAAAATCCTTGTGGAGAAAATGAATGGAATTCTGGTTTAGCTATGTTGTCAGTTGAGAATCCAGCTACAGGGAGCTGCAGTTGCCTAGCAACGGTGCTAAGCTGCAGCCATTGGTTGGCTGTGCTGGGTTTTGACCTATGACATCAGAATCTGAAATGGCTTTGATCCTTTGATGTGATGCAAAACAACTTTCTTTAGCATATAGACCCCTATAAGTTAAAGTCACTCCTATTTCTGTCCGTAGAGTTGAAGCAAGGTTATTTTGAGACCAGATCATAATTTGATACAACACAAATCTGAAAAATCTGTTGGCTACTACATACCACTTTCGATACCATTGCAAGAAGAGCAAGAATCCTTGAAACAAAAAACAGGATTTTTTTATCTCACACAGTGCTGGTACAGAAAAAGTCAACCAATACAGTTGATTTGAACAATTATCATGTCTGGACCAGAAATATCACAGACAGAGGACATGCCTGAGGTTACAGGAGGTACTTTTCGCCCACTGATTGAATCCTTTTTTAAAAGGATAACACCGGAACAGTGGGGATCGTTGAAATCCTGCACCCCCGATGATGCCACTAAAATTATGGTGGCTGACCTGCTTTTGGACATAATAACATTGTTGTCAAAGGTCTGGTTGGAGAATCTTAGAAGCAGAAATGCTGCGGCGTCTGAGGAGGGGCTGGTTTCTGAGGAGCGTGTTGTGTCCAGTCTGGGCGACACACTCTTTCAGAGTTTTGCCGGGGCTCTGAATGCTGAAGACCAAGTAGAGTGTGTCAGCTCACGGCGCTTGACAGGTTTGGTCGGTAAAGAGGTGGCAGAAAGTGTCAAATCTGCTCTCTCCACTACTATGTGCACTACAGAGCCGGTGATAATTCAGCACATCACTCCCCCTCGCAGGCTTAATGCTATGGTTGGTCATGTCTGCAAAATGGTAAAAGCTTTCACAGCCAAGATAAAAACTTTGTGCTCGGCTCAAACCTGTTGGACAACAAATAGTCATACCAGTCCTACGCAGAAAAAAGAACGGATGTCCTTCCAGGGAGAAGTGACAGAAGGTATGGACCCGGAAGACACTGACGACTGCATACAATCACCAGTTACAGCTGTGGAACCAGAATTCTCGGAGATCATCTCATCAGACGACAGTGTGATTGAGATTCCGATATTGACGTCCGTCGAAGATATAATCAGGACGGAGATGATAATGATTATTGATCCTCTTTTGGATCAAGTGCCGGACTCGAAGTATCAGCTGATACAATCTGAATGCTCTCGGGAGATTGAAGATGTTGCAGAAGTAATTGCTCGGTCAATAACTCAAATTAAGAGTTTGGACGGGGCAGAAGCTGCAAGTCCACAGTACCAACGGAAGCTCAAGCTGTTTGTAAAAGCAATAGCGAGCCACATCAAGTCCTTTTTCACAATGCGCTTGGCCAAAGCTTGGTATTATCGTATATTGGAGGAGCTCAAGGCCAAATTCCTCAAGCAATCAAACGCTGAAAGCGAGCACTCAAGACAGACAGCCATAGAGAAATTTGACTCTCTGCTTCAGACTGAGGATAACAAATCACAGCATGGGAATGTGGTTAATGTGATTCAGAAGTTCGAGAATATGACCCCCGGAAAAAGCATGACATTCACCCAGAAATTTACTGATCTCCTCTATGGGGACATCACACGTGGAATCGCGCCCAATTTGATCCCAGAACCAACGGGAGGGAAGTCATGCAGTAATGTGATTGTTCCTGATTCTCATGCTGACATGTACGCTGAAATTCGAAACAAAGTCTGGAATTTCATGGGACTGATGGGGTGGTGGCTGAAAACTCAGATCGGCAGCCACGGTGATAGGGTGGCTAACAAAATATTAAAAGAAGAGTCACTGGCAGCACCGCAGCTACCGAAGGTCAACACCACAGAGAAGCCTGTGGCGACTGCTCCAGCTCCTAGCTCAGTATGTGAGGAGACACGTGCCGTACCTGCACCGGATGCACCAGCACAGGAAGAACATAGGAAAGCATTCATCCAGATATTCACAGAGAAGCTGGTTTCTCGGATATACAGGAAAACAAAAGTGAACTGGTCTATTGGAAACCCAGAGGACAACGTTTACCATCTGTTCAATAGAACATGGGCCGACGTCAAGGGTGTAGATTTTGATACTACCCAAAAAACGATCAAAAACCTTGACAAGGCCATTTTCCAGGACTTGTGTAAGAAATACGGCTGTGCAGACGAGGTGCTGATCTCCATGCGTCTAAAAGATCCAGCACTGGAAAGATGTATTGCCTACTCTGTCAAAGATTACTTGATGAAACCACCAAAAAAGCGTAGCACCATCTGCAAGTTCTTCCTATCTGTGGGAAAAGCCATCTCCACTATCTGCAGACGTACAGATACGCCGAGAGATAAGCCAGTGTAATGGTTTTTTTTCTACTAAGTTAGGGTTTTCTCCGGGTGATCCGAGTGTTTCTCCCACATTCAAGGAAATGGAAAAAAAAACAACATTTGCAGCAAAAGCACTCTAGTCCTGCCTCACATCCAGGTTACCATCTCCTCTGCTGGGCGACCCATGGAGCAGGAGGTTACCTAGATGGGGGGCAGAACTTGAGCTCTCAGGGCCACCTCAGTGGTCAACAGTGGCACCTCACAGCTAGAAGGCGAGGGTTCAGTGATTGGTCCTGAGCCTTTCTGAGTTTGTGTCCTGTTTACTGTGGCGCTAAGTATGGGTTTATTCCGGGTGCTCCGGTTTCTTCCCACATTGAGTGCATATAACATCTAACTGAGTAAATAAAAAAATAAAAAAATTGGCTTATTTCTGTCATAATTTGCTGTAAGAGCTAATACACAACTCAGAATGAAACTCTGCTGATTGTGGCGACTGATGGTCGAATAATGATCAAATATAGGCTACATAAAAAAGTTCAACAAAGGAGATTTGGAGAAACGATTTGGAGCTTGTTAAGTTTGATAGTAACGGGTACTATTCAGAAGTTCTTCTTTGATGGAGAGGGGGATTATAATTAAGTGATAGTTTTTATTTCAATGTTCTAGCTGTTCACACGCTGTGTTGGGCAATTTACTTTCACCAAAATAACATTGGAAGTTTGACGTGGCAGCTAGTTTGTGAATGTCACTACTGGATCAATAAAGTCTTGTCTTTTCCACTTTAATACATTATAGATCATTCATAATATTTTGTATAATTAATATGATAAATGCAAAGTAAATACAGCTATAACAAAGATATGTAAGACGTACAATAGGCAAGCAGGCATAGTCACTCTTGACGGCTGATAAAATACAATGATATTAGGCTACGTGTGGCAAGCCTAAACATTAATTTCCGACATGTTTCTCTCTTTCTCTCTCAAATAATTTACTAATATCAATTAGAGAAATGTGGTCAAATACAGTATATTAGATTACATTAGATTATACTTTATTCATCCCACAGCAGGTAAATTCCCTTATTACAACATATCCAGAGTGTGTGGAGTAAATGAAACACAGGAACAGAAACTACAACATTATTAGGTAGTGCAGGTGTTGTAGAGTCTGACAGCGGCCGGGATGAAGGACCTGCGGTACCTCTCCTTCTTACACCGGGGGTGTATCAGTCTGCTGCTGAAGGAGCTGCTCAGGGACCCCACAGTGTCATGTAGGGGGTGAGAGGTGTTGTCCATGTTGGATGTCAGCTTGGCTAACATCCTTGTCTCCCCTACTTTCTCTATGGGGTCCAGAGGACAGTCCAGGACAGAGCTCGCTCGCCTGATCAGTCTATTGAGTCTGCGTCTGTCCCGGTCCGAGCTGCCCCCCCTCCAGCAGACCACAGCATAAAGGATGGCAGAGGCCACCACAGAGTCATAAAAAGTCCTGAGGAGAGTCCTGCACACTCCAAAGGACCTGTGTCTCCTCAGCAGATGGAGGCGACTCGGGCCCTTCCTGTAGAGCGCATTGGTGTTATCAGTCCAGTTCAGTTTATTGTTTAGGTGAACACCCAGGAATCTGTAGCTCTCCACTACCTCAATGTCCGATCCCTGTATGCTCACCGGTGAGAAATGGGGTGTTTTTCCTCCTAATGTTCGAACATATCTGTGTTGGCTAATATTTGTTATTGTTTATTGAATTTTTTTCCTTTTTAACTTATTAGTACATTTCTTTGATTTTTTTTGTTTGGTTTATTATTGTATTCTTTCGATTATTTTATTCTAGTATTCATTCATTCATAGTTAGGCATATTAGACACTTAGTGAATGAAGGATCCATTAAAGAGAAAATTAACAACACGTGTGAAATCTCTCTAAGAGATATAACGCACAAAATAAGAAAAAGCCTCTTTTTAAACAGCAATAGTTTGAAAGTTCATCAGCTAGATCAGCTTTAACAGACAAACCCCTTGAACTGCAAATTATAATAATAATTAAAATAAATGCATACATGAAATGAGACCGCACCACTGCTGTATGCTTTATTGCATCATACATGCTTGTTTTAACACACCCCATTTGAAAAGTTCTTACGTAGCTATGAAAAGTATTAGTGTAATCATTTGCTAAAATTACTTTTTAGTAGAGGAATATGTTTGCACAACAGTAATAATGCCACATTGCTGATGCAATCAAGATGTTTTTTTAAGGAGGGATTAAGATACATATCACAAGGATGTTGGTGGGAAACTATTACATCGAGTTATTCCTGAAGCCGGACCTTGAAGTTTCCATGATATCTCCACCAAAATGAGAATAAAGATAAAGTCATTATTTTTGATTCACAGGATATTATAAGAAACTGTACATTTGTTTAAAGCAACATTTAAAACATGACTTGCAAGGCAACAACTTTCTACATCTGACAAATGATGTAAGCATTCAGGAAACATTCGTGTGTCACTCTCCAGAAGGCGTTTTCTGACAGCAGGGTGCAGCCTGGATCCTGGATGGATTTGTCTGGCTGCCCTTCTCCCCATTTCGTAAAGGTCAGAGGTCGGTTTTTCATATCAGCCTCAAAATTCCCCTCAGCTTTGTTAGTGTTGACGTTGATCCAAGCTGTTTTGTAAATGTCCCCAAAGAACTGAGTGAGTATGTTGTTCTCCTCCTCGTTCTGGGGCAAAGCCAGCTCTAAGCCTCGTTGGGAGCAGAACTCGACGGCCCCGGAGAAAGAGTCTCTCTTCTTGTAGGACACAAAGTATTTCTGACCAACCTTTCGGACAAAGTCATAGTTCATGGCTGAAATGTAAAGAGGACAACATGCAACACATTAGAAATGGATAAAGTGAAAACAGTTGTTCAAGAACTTCCAAACTGTATTGTCACCTTGGTCCTCTGGCCCTCGAGCTCTGTTCAGAAGCCTTTAGTAAAAACATGTTGGAACATTTGCAGTTTTTACACATTACAAAATTGCCTCTTCCAAATATAATATTGCAGAGTGTCTGGCAAGTCATTAAGAACAAGCTCTTATTGAAAATGGCAACCTGACAAGTGGAAACGCCGCTAAAGGAAAGGGAAGGAGGGCTAGATAATGAATACAATAATAATACACACACTTTAGGAATAACAAAAAATACAATTTGAAGTACTACACAGACAACAGTAAACACTTATAATGAGATACTAAGTGCACAGGTACACGAGGTGACTAAGAGAGGGAGAAACCATTCAAATATTAAACAAAGTATTGTGTAATATCACTACTTATATTAAATATTCTGAGGCCATAGTAAAAGTACAACATTAGTATAGTAAAAATCTATTCTACAAGAAATCTAACAAAGCAGTGTCTCTTAAACAGCAATAACTATTCTAAATTTACATGCAATCACTCCCTTTAAATGTGAGAACAGGATACTTACCCAGCTCTAACTTAGTGAGGCTGTTCTTTAAGGTTTCCTGACCAGAGACACCTGGATCAAACAGATCAAGTTCAGTTACCAAATGGGCTGTAAATTGGACCTGAGTCCACATTTTGTCAAAACATGCATTCTTGAATAATGTAAAGTGCAGTGATGGGAATAACGGCGTTATAACTAACGGCGTTACTTTTTTCAGTAAGGAGTAATCTAATTGATTACTCTTCCCATCTTAATAACGCTGTTACCGTTATTGACGAAAAATGCGGCGCGTTACTATAACTGAAGCTGTTTATTTCATCAGACAAACTAGATCTCTGAGCCGAGAGGCAAAGACTTTTTTTCTTCCACACAACAAACAACACAAGTGAGTCAGTCAACGAGAGACAGGTATTATGAAAATCAAGGGGGGTAACTTTGCCTGCTAAAGATTTCCCACCGTGGTCAGAAAACATAGGCACTATGACTCTAGAGTAAGGTGACCAGATTTCTCAGACAAAATCCAGTGACATTTTCAGCTCAGAAGCATATATATACCTCCAAAACACGTCCTGTTTTTATTGTTGTAAAACTTAAAACGGGGACACTAGACCTATAGCTGTTCTTATTAGGGGCTTCTCTTCTTCTAGCTCTGAACAGTCTGAATGATGATTAACCAGAATATATTAAATGTTCACTCTTTTCTGACATTTATGTACCTTAATGTATGTGTCTCAGACAGAGATTGACAGCATAAATACAACAAATTGCTTGTTGGAATTAAAACAAATTAAATTCTCTGAGTGTCTTTTGCGATATGTGTATTATGCCAGATAATATTGCAACAGCATGTGGCTGGGTTAACTCAGTTGGTAGAACAGGCGCGCATATGTAGAGGTTTACTCCTCGGCGCAGCTGACCTGTGAAAGTAATAATTTCATAAAATATGCTCTTTAAAATCTAGAAAATATATAACCTTGTCCACAGAGTATAGCAGGTCCAGGCGGTCCCATCGCTCCCCTCGCTCCCCACGCTCCTTTTGGTCCAACAAATCATGTGTGCAAGAGCAGGGAAAGACACATACAAGATGATCAACAATCTAAAGCTCATTGAGGATGTTATTACATTACATAAAATTTAGCTGAGGATTTTATCCAAAGCAACTTAAAATTGCTATATATCAGAGGTTGCACGCCTCTGGAGCAATCAGGGGTTTAAGTGTCTTGCTCAGGGACACATTGGTTGATGTAACACTGTGGGAATCAAAATAAATATGTTATATCCATTGTGCCATCACCAACACCTATGTTTGTTATGTTCAATGTCTATTTGAAAACAAAATATTGTATGAATAGAACATTCAGACAGATTTTTGCTATAGTACTCATAGAGGTCTGAGTCACAAGGTTCATTCTCTGGTGAGCATTTAAGCTAAAATACATTGGGCCCATCACTGTCATTTTTTCATGAAGTTTCTCACAGCTGACCAGACTGTCCTCTGAAAACGCCAACATAAGCCGTTTGTTCACTCAGCAATTACAACCCATATTCATGTTTTTATTGGCTGTAGTACTTAATGTAAGAGTGCCAAGTACTACATAAGGAGACAAGTTGGGGTATGGATTTGTCAAACAAACACAGGCTTTTCACCCAGGAGACTGGGGTTCATGTCCCCATTTGAAAATTAAAGTAACTGGTGAATTTGTTTTGTACTTTACGGAACAAACGGCGCTATGTCACTTTCTGCAACACGTGCATTATGAGCAGAAGTAGTTTTGTTGCATAGACATAACCAAATTTCATTTTTGTGCATTAACCTAACTAAACTGTAAGTGTTTCACAGTGTTAACAATGTGTTTAAAACCGTGACAGTTGCGTTTTTTGGTTTAGATACTGTATGAGGACAGAAATTGCTTGTGCGGCTTGTTTTAGAGGTTAGGAATAAACAACCTATGTTTTTATTATGGTTTGGAGGACTTGTTGCAGCTGACACAGCAAGTCAAATGAAGAAAATATATAAGTGACCTCATAAAGCTCTTGGTAGATTGGAGACCGCTTGTGGTTAAAAACAAACTGACCTGCCTGTCCAACAGAGGGGTGCCAGAATTCAGACTAATGATGACTAGAGTCTGGTCAGAACGAGTGTTCCTAGGAGCGTGATTGTGGAAGTCAATATTACCCACCAGGTGCCCCCTTCGCCCAACTGGCCCAACTGGCCCAACTGGCCCTTCTGGCCCAGGTAGTCCAATTGGCCCATGTAGTCCACGTGGCCCAGGTGGCCCAACACTTCCTGGGTCACCTTTAGGACCAGGAGGTCCTGGAAGCTGACTGTAGCCAGTAGAAGACATCAGGCAGAGGACGCAGAAAAGGAGGAACATCTTCATCTTCAGAATGCAGAGCATCATAACAGTTATTGGAGCAATCAGTTTTTATTCTTTCAGTAAATTAGATCACTAGAACAGGCAAGATTTTCTGATTATTACTGATAACCTGTTTGGGATCAAACATTCTGAAACCTAAATGTCTTTAGGTCCTTTGAAATCTACAGTATTGGAATTATAGTTACAGCTACATCAGGAATATTGTTGTATCATAGTTTACAACCACTGATTCAAAGTCAGTCACATGAAATCAAAGGTGGTCATTTAAGAACTCAATCTTTGGCAAATAATGACAACCACAAATGATGTGTCTCCAGTAGTGTCCTGTTTGTTGTAACACTTCAGAAAAACTGATGAGAGTTTAACTGCAATATATACAGATGTGGTGCAGCAAAACTAAATTACCAAAATGCAAATTACACTTCTATTACAGCCTGTCTTCAGTGCAACACCAAGCATGCTGTTGTATAATAATTTAAATTACACTAAATCTAGCACCAAATAGTGTTAAACAGAAAGGTACTCACTGAATACATGAAAAGTGATCTGCAGGATGTGCTACTTCTTCGCTACTTCCAAAGAAAAGTGATGGAGAACGTGGTGAGAGTGCATACGTATAAGAAATATGAGTGTGATTTGAGGAGTGATTTAAAATGGGTGCGTGTACGTCTTGATAGTTTTTTTTTTTTTGAACCACAAAACGAAATAACGAGAAACCACCTTTTTTCGTTTGTCGTTTCAAACCAAAAACAAAGAGACGGTAAAAAAGAGCCGTTTCTCCCGTTTTGGTTTCTGAATTCAAAAAACAAAAAACGACTAAACCAAATTCAAATAACGGTCTGTTTTTGGTTTTTTGAAATTCCTATTTTCATTTCTCCGTTTGAAGATCTACATTAAAAGAAAGACAGGTCCCGGAAGTAATAGTAAATAAAGCCTATATAAATAAAAGCCAAGCTTTTAGAACGGGCATAATATGCAGCACTAACGCTATACCAGAGTAACGTTAGAAGAAAATATTCAATCAATAAATAGGCTGATATGAACCTGGACCCAAAGAAATATGTTAGCAACAATAGTTTATTACAGTGATTTAATAACGTGCACGTACACATCACCAGCCACATACAGTTGGTAATAAGTTTAACCTAAGAACTTACTGTGTGTGCAGAGTTGGTACTGTTAGCGCTTTATTATATAAGTAAATTATTATTTAATGTGGTTTCCACCGTAATGGACCACCAAGGGCAGTTCAAAGCAATTACAAAAACAGACCAGTAGGTGTCAAACCATGCCTGCTGTGTGCGAGCTACTGTCTTCTGGAGATAATATAGAAAGGAAGTTTTATGTTGTGTAATTTTAGAAAAGCTAAACACTTTCCATTATTTTTATTATAACTGTGCTTTCAAAAATCCCGTTTCTTAGCCCTGCTGCTTAAGGCTTTAGCCTACTCACCAAAATGAGCTCTTTCTCTTCATAATGTCTGATTTACATGTGTGCTATTATACTGCGTGAACATATATATATATATATATATATATATATATATATATATATATATATATATATATATATATATATATATATATATATGTATATATACATATAAATATATAATTTTGTAGAAATGTAGTGGAGTAGAAAGTATCACAATTGCTGCAAAATGTAACAATATAAAAATCTAAAATATGCACTAATGATTCTACTTAAGTAAAGTACAGATATGTGTAAAGTAACGAAGTATTTGTACTTTGTTACATTCCACCACTGGAGCTAGCACAGCTTTTAGATTTCTTTAATGATAAAAACAGCAACAAAAACATCTGCAGCTGACTCATTTGTAACAATATTTGCCTGTTATTGACTAAAGCTAATCATATTACTCACACCTACGTTATCCTAAACATTGTTTACCTTTTCAATCCCTCTGTATTACTTCATTTGTTTCTGTTGTATTTAATAAAGAATAATGAAGAAATGCTGAAGACTACTTTTCCACTTTTATTTTCTGTTACGTCATATTGTCTTACTGCTGTCTTTAATGTGGGTTCCCCCAGCCTGCCTTTGGTTCCCCAGTGGCTAGAAATGACAACAGGTGTAAACCGAGCCCTGGGTATCCTGCTCTGCCTTTGAGAAAATGAAAGCTCAGATGGGCTGAGCTGGAATCTAGCCCCTTATGAGGTCATAAGGTGCCAGGTTACCTCCCCTTTCTCTGCTTTGCCCGCAAGAGAATTTGGCCCACCCATGAGAGAGCGAAGAATAGAAAATATAGAAAATATAAAGTCAAAAATATAAAGTGTAGGTAGTGCAGAGAAAAAAGAGAGGGGGAGGGACCTGGTGCACAGTCCTATGTCCGGAGAGCAACTGTATACATATATAACTATGTAACTGTGCTTTTCGCGGTGTAGCACTAATCGTTCTTTCTTTAACTGTCTATGTAATCACTCCGCCCAAGTAGCACTGCTTCGCCTTTCTGAGAATATAGTTCCCAGTTAGTATGCAGTTAGAAGGTGGCTGTGTCTCATGTGACCTTGTTATTTGTACACCCTGTGACTATACAAATCCCAACATGTACTGTAAATAGGAACATGTTGGTGTTATTTTGTCACTTATTTGAAGCAGTAGCTAGCTGGAACCAGTTACCTGCAGGATCTTTGCTATGCTAAGCTAATGCTGGGGGCGTCAGACAGAGTTACAGCACGCACAGAGATGAGAAGGGTATGTACGACTTGTCTAACTCTGGTGGTTAGGGTGAATAAGCTGAAGTCCCAATAAGTCGGTGTGTTCCTTTAATGCTTACAGTAGGCCTAGGCTAGATAATCAAAATCCTTGTGGAGAAAATGAATGGAATTCTGGTTTAGCTATGTTGCCAGTTGAGAATCCAGCCACAGGGTGCTGCAGTTGCCTAGCAACGGTGCTAAGCTGCAGCCATTGGTTGGCTGTGCTGGGTTTTGATCTCTGACATCACAATCTAAAATGGCTTTGATCCTTTGATGTGATGCAAAACAACTTTCTTTAGCATATAGACCCCTATAAGTTAAAGTCACTCCTCTTTCTGTCCGTAGAGTTGAAGCAAGGTTATTTTGAGACCAGATCATTATTTGATACAACACAAATCTGAAAAATCTGTAGGCTACTACATACCACTTTCGATACCATTGCAAGAAGAGCAAGAATCCTTGAAACAAAAAACAGGATTTTTTTTTTTATCTCACACAGTGCTGGTACAGAAAAAGTCAACCAATACAGTTGATTTGAACAATTATCATGTCTGGACCAGAAATATCACAGACAGAGGACATGCCTGAGGTTACAGGAGGTACTTTTCGCCCACTGATTGAATCCTTTTTTAAAAGGATAACACCGGAACAGTGGGGATCGTTGAAATCCTGCACCCCCGATGATGCCACTAAAATTATGGTGGCTGACCTGCTTTTGGACATAATAACATTGTTGTCAAAGGTCTGGTTGGAGAATCTTAGGAGCAGAAATGCTGCGGCGTCTGAGGAGGGGCTGGTTTCTGAGGAGCGTGTTGTGTCCAGTCTGGGCGACACACTCTTTCAGAGTTTTGCCGGGGCTCTGAATGCTGAAGACCAAGTAGAGTGTGTCAGCTCACGGCGCTTGACAGGTTTGGTCAGTAAAGAGGTGGCACAAAGTGTCAAATCTGCTCTCTCCACTACTATGTGCACTACAGAGCCGGTGATAATTCAGCACATCACTCCCCCTCGCAGGCTTAATGCTATGGTTGGTCATGTCTGCAAAATGGTAAAAGCTTTCACAGCCAAGATAAAAACTTTGTGCTCGGCTCAAACCTGTTGGACAACAAATAGTCATACCAGTCCTACGCAGAAAAAAGAATGGATGTCCTTCCAGGGAGAAGTGACAGAAGGTATGGACCCGGAAGACACTGACGACTGCATACAATCACCAGTTACAGCTGTGGAACCAGAATTCTCGGAGATCATCTCATCAGACGACAGTGTGATTGAGATTCCGATATTGACGTCCGTCGAAGATATAATCAGGACGGAGATGATAATGATAATTGATCCTCTTTTGGATCAAGTGCCGGACTTGAAGTATCAGCTAATACAATCTGAATGCTCTCGGGAGATTGAAGATGTTGCAGAAGTAATTGCTCGGTCAATAACTCAAATTAAGAGTTTGGACGGGGCAGAAGCTGCAAGTCCACAGTACCAACGGAAGCTCAAGCTGTTTGTAAAAGCAATAGCGAGCCACATCAAGTCCTTTTTCACAATGCGCTTGGCCAAAGCTTGGTATTATCGTATATTGGAGGAGCTCAAGGCCAAATTCCTCAAGCAATCAAACGCTGAAAGCGAGCACTCAAGACAGACAGCCATAGAGAAATTTGACTCTCTGCTTCAGACTGAGGATAACAAATCACAGCATGGGAATGTGGTTAATGTGATTCAGAAGTTCGAGAATATGACCCCCGGAAAAAGCATGACATTCACCCAGAAATTTACTGATCTCCTCTATGGGGACATCACACGTGGAATCGCGCCCAATTTGATCCCAGAACCAACGGGAGGGAAGTCATGCAGTAATGTGATTGTTCCTGATTCTCATGCTGACATGTACGCTGAAATTGAAACAAAGTCTGGAATTTCATGGGACTGATGGGGTGGTGGCTGAAAACTCAGATCGGCAGCCACGGTGATAGGGTGGCTAACAAAATATTAAAAGAAGAGTCACTGGCAGCACCGCAGCTACCGAAGGTCAACACCACAGAGAAGCCTGTGGCGACTGCTCCAGCTCCTAGCTCAGTATGTGAGGAGACACGTGCCGTACCTGCACCGGATGCACCAGCACAGGAAGAACATAGGAAAGCATTCATCCAGATATTCACAGAGAAGCTGGTTTCTCGGATATACAGGAAAACAAAAGTGAACTGGTCTATTGGAAACCCAGAGGACAACGTTTACCATCTGTTCAATAGAACATGGGCCGACGTCAAGGGTGTAGATTTTGATACTACCCAAAAAACGATCAAAAACCTTGACAAGGCCATTTTCCAGGACTTGTGTAAGAAATACGGCTGTGCAGACGAGGTGCTGATCGCCATGCGTCTAAAAGATCCAGCACTGGAAAGATGTATTGCCTACTCTGTCAAAGATTACTTGATGAAACCACCAAAAAAGCGTAGCACCATCTGCAAGTTCTTCCTATCTGTGGGAAAAGCCATCTCCACTATCTGCAGACGTACAGATACGCCGAGAGATAAGCCAGTGTAATGGTTTTTTTTCTACTAAGTTAGGGTTTTCTCCGGGTGATCCGAGTGTTTCTCCCACATTCAAGGAAATGGAAAAAAAAACAACATTTGCAGCAAAAGCACTCTAGTCCTGCCTCACATCCAGGTTACCATCTCCTCTGCTGGGCGACCCATGGAGCAGGAGGTTACCTAGATGGGGGGCAGAACTTGAGCTCTCAGGGCCACCTCAGTGGTCAACAGTGGCACCTCACAGCTAGAAGGCGAGGGTTCAGTGATTGGTCCTGAGCCTTTCTGAGTTTGTGTCCTGTTTACTGTGGCGCTAAGTATGGGTTTATTCTGGGTGCTCCGGTTTCTTCCCACATTGAGTGCATATAACATCTAACTGAGTAAATAAAAAAATAAAAAAATTGGCTTATTTCTGTCATAATTTGCTGTAAGAGCTGATACAGAACTCAGAATGAAACTCTGCTGATTGTGGCGACTGATGGTCGAATAATGATCAAATATAGGCTACATAAAAAAGTTCAACAAAGGAGATTTGGAGAAACGATTTGGAGCTTGTTAAGTTTGATAGTAACGGGTACTATTCAGAAGTTCTTCTTTGATGGAGAGGGGGATTATAATTAAGTGATAGTTTTTATTTCAATGTTCTAGCTGTTCACACGCTGTGTTGGGCAATTTACTTTCACCAAAATAACATTGGAAGTTTGACGTGGCAGCTAGTTTGTGAATGTCACTACTGGATCAATAAAGTCTTGTCTTTTCCACTTTAATACATTATAGATCATTCATAATATTTTGTATAATTAATATGATAAATGCAAAGTAAATACAGCTATAACAAAGATATGTAAGACGTACAATAGGCAAGTAGGAGAATTCCATTCCACTACAGGCATAGTCACTCTTGACGGCTGATAAAATACAATGATATTAGGCTACGTGTGGCAAGCCTAAACATTAATTTCCGACATGTTTCTCTCTTTCTCTCTCAAATAATTTACTAATATCAATTAGAGAAATGTGGTCAAATACAGTATATTAGATTACATTAGATTATACTTTATTCATCCCACAGCAGGTAAATTCCCTTATTACAACATATCCAGAGTGTGTGGAGTAAATGAAACACAGGAACAGAAACTACAACATTATCAGGTAGTGCAGGTGTTGTAGAGTCTGACAGCGGCCGGGATGAAGGACCTGCGGTACCTCTCCTTCTTACACCGGGGGTGTATCAGTCTGCTGCTGAAGGAGCTGCTCAGGGACCCCACAGTGTCATGTAGGGAGTGAGAGGTGTTGTCCATGATGGATGTCAGCTTGGCTAACATCCTTGTCTCCCCTACTTTCTCTATGGGGTCCAGAGGACAGTCCAGGACAGAGCTCGCTCTCCTGATCAGTCTATTGAGTCTGCTCCTGTCCCGGTCCGAGCTGCCCCCCCTCCAGCAGACCACAGCATAAAGGATGGCAGAGGCCACCACAGAGTCATAAAAAGTCCTGAGGAGAGTCCTGCACACTCCAAAGGACCTGTGTCTCCTCAGCAGATGGAGGCGACTCGGGCCCTTCCTGTAGAGCGCATTGGTGTTATCAGTCCAGTTCAGTTTATTGTTTAGGTGAACACCCAGGAATCTGTAGCTCTCTGAAGATATTTTAGATTTTCTCAACACTTCTGGGTAAGAATATAGGTTAAGAGAGACATGTTCCTGTCCGGGATTGGAGACCTAATCTCCCCATTCCACATTCAAGTAAATTGTCATGTTCGGATTTATTTCTTACATTAATAGGATAACTGCGTCCTCTAGCGGATTTAAGCAGTACATGCTGGTAGACTTTATGATATATATTCCCAAACAAGGTAAGGGAATGTGCAACAACCTTAATCTCAGGACCTTTCAGGAGCCACTTAATGAGCTCACACATAGGCTTGCCAAATGGTCAGTTAAGCTGCCAATTTACAATTTATTTTCTTTCTGGATCTCAAGCATGGATCTTCTTCATAAAGCTATGCCTAATAATAACACGGTAGCCTACATAACGAATAGCCTACCTTGGTAGGAAGGAATTAAAGGCCACGGATGTGTTGAAACCATAGACTTTTTATTCACCCAAAGGTAAGGAAGTCGCTGCCCTCTTTAGGCTACGTGAGCTGATGTGACGTCAGAAGAAATGTTTCGTGCCTTTCTGCCCATGCTCACAAGGACAGGAGGGGATCAGCCAGACTGCAGCTGATAGATGTGTTGTAGTGATGTAATGTTGCCTGTTTGGTGACTACGGATGGCTGTCTGTGCCAGGCTCTGCGGAGTGGGTCAGTCGCGGAGGTGCCGGAGGCGACAGCGGCATAACCAGCAGGATCAAGCTAGCGATTCCGACATGGATGAGGAGGAAGAGGAGCGGATCGTGGGTCAGAGGCAAGGCGACGTCGGCGACGGCGGAGGCCCTGAGAGCGGCGTCGCCACTGCAGGGCCGGGTGACGCTTGTGAATATGGCAGCGGTCATGTCAACAGAGGAGGCTTTCTGGATTGCACAAGCACGGGACCTCCACACCCGCAGTCATTAGCGGAGCTACCGCCGGAGCTTTTAGTGGAAATAGTCTCCTTGCTTCCCGGGACAGCACTACCAAATGTTGCCCTCGTCTGCAAGAAATTTAGACAAATACTTAACACTGAAACCATCTGGAGAAGGCGGTGCATGGAAGGTAACTATAGGCCTATAGCGATTATAACCTGTACATATGGACAGTTCCAATGTTAACGTGTAACGTTAGACTGCTAAATAAAGCGTTCAGTCATTTTAATACGGGTTATTTGTGTCAGTGCCCAGCTCCGATTCCTCGGAAAGGTTTTCCCCCTAAAAGCATTTCTATTGATCTTGACGGGAACCTGACCATGAAGAACATTACCGTCTTTGGTCACTGCTGTAGACATATTCTAAGACCTCTTAGTGTTATTATGCCCATGGTAGCCATTCTGTGTAGCTGATGTTAATGCAGGGCAGACCTAACCTTTTGGGGGCCTTCATCATTATTTTGATCACACCACCACCATCACCCCATGTTAGAAGTCAGGGGGGCTGCATGACTGCAGTTTTGAGCACATTTTTCTTATGACATGTAGGCTACTGTACATTAGACACAACTAGGCTAGACTATGTTTTAAAAAAAACCTTACCTTAATGCAATAAAAATGAAATACTATAATAGGGCATATCATAATATACACTTTAATATAATAACTTTTCTGTTAAATCGAATTAAAAGTTGTAAATGGATAAAATAACCAAAGATCCAATGTTGCCACAAAGCAGTTCTGCTCATTGATGTGTAACATTGGCCACAAGAGCCAAATACACGATTATATAGATACCACGATATATAAATCGTATCTTAACTTCTCTTACAGTCGATTGGCATTTATATTGTCATATCGCCCAGCATTACTTGGAAGTCTGTCATACAGAAAAAGACTAAATATTTGCTCACTCCAGCACCTCCAGTGTAAGAATGTACTGCTTTTATCAGTTTTATAACACTATGAATAGAATTTTGAATACTTTTTTTTTAAATGCCAAAGAAAATGGTCTACTTAAAGATAGGCTACTATTCATGGCCTATGTAATTGTTATTTTCTTTTGATTTTAGATTAAAGAATTAATCTACTAATTGGAGCAATACTAATTGATAATAAAAATAAATTGGTAGTATTTGTAGTTGCTGCATGAGTTTTGAGTTTCAAAATATGAGTAGTTAGCTGGGAGGAAATATTTGGGATTTGGGGGCATTATTTCACTGAACCTGGGAGTGAGGAAACTGCAGACTGTGAGATAATAATAGTGGTCCTAGGAATGTTGGCCAGTATACCAGGCATTTATAGTAAATTAGGAAGCCACTTACATGTTCAGTGCAGAACAACAATAAAGTATGTTTAAAATCACTGAAGTCAAATAATTGAACTAAAGAAAGCAGTTACAGTAAAGACAGCAAGCAGAAGAAAAGAGTCAAAGAGAGAGCACTTGTAGTAATAGGACAGTCACAGTGGAATAGGGACAACTAATATCAATTGAATAGATCCTACTACTAACAAGCCTGAACTATTAAATTCAAAAACAGTAAGATGTGTGATTTAGAGCTGAAAATGTGTGTTATAAGAGCACACAGTTCTTAAGATGTGTAAATTCGGTCAAACATACAGTATCTCTTCAGTGCATTTAAACTAATGGTGAAAAGCAGCAAGTCCAACAAAATAGCTCTTTAACAGACTTTACATTTAAAAAGAAAAACTGCTCTTGGGTTTTTATGGTGGCTGCTTATTTCACTTATCCCTCAGGTTGGCTGTGTGTGTAAAACACCTTGTGAAAAGTTTTGAATTGGACGTCTGTGTCTGCTGACTGGAGTTCAAGCTTGGACTGTCCATCTTGCTGGCCGCTGTGCAAATTTCCTACTCCGTTGCTCTACACCATTATTCAAAATGAATATGACTTCTGCAACTGTTTAGGGTTTTGATCTAACTGTATATATGTTATAATGTTTAATGCCTCTATTGACATTATGTGCATATTATGCATACATTCTCTCTGCAGAGTTTGGCATGAAGGATGATCTGAGGAAGATGGAAGTGGCAGGAGTATCTAGCCGGGACCTCTATGTTAAACGTGAGTTTGACTCCTAATTAAACACTTCATATGTCACCCATAAATTGATCCAGTATTTGTTGTAAATTTTTATTCCATTGGGTCATTTAGCATTGGCATCCACATATATTCTTTTATGTTTGTGGTGTCCAAATAGATCTCCCTAATGACTGTGATTAGCAGCAGACAGAAAACAGTCCCAACAAATGCTTTTCTGATATGAATGTTGTTTCTCTATTCCACTTGAACTCAGACTGTTAATGTTACAACTTTTTTTTTTTTTAATTGTGGTCTCTCCCATCTGTTCCTAATTTATTTATCAGCGGAGATATCAGGCTTATTTTGAAATAGCAGTTGCCAGGCAGACTGGGGGCACGTGTTGGCTCTTTGAATAGACACATTACTGTGATCACTAGAAGGCTGCTTTTGGCTGAGCCTGCCTTGGTCCATGGCTTCTCTATACATGCCTATGTTGTGCCTGCCCAGGTGTCAACCCACGGGTGAAATCTGGGCGCTTTATGAAGCTCCTCCCGGACTACGAGCACATGGACTATAGAGACGTGTACACACACTGTATGTACATGGGCCTCAGCGTGGTTTGGTTGCAGCATGAGGGGTTGTGTGAGTGGGACTCATATTGATTTAATTTGGAAGCTAACAGCTGCAGCATCCCATGTGGACAGTTAACATGCTAAAAATTCTACTCAGTGCTGTTTGCTTTCATATTAAGTGTGAAATAGGAGGCCAGATTATTTGGTGTGCTGTGTGTTGTTTGGACTGGCTGACAGGAGCTTGGTCAGTTTACACTTTCTGGGTTTCATCGCATCCTGACAGACATTAAACACAAAGTTACATTTTACATCTCCTCTTGTGTTTGTAACCATGCACAGTGCAATTTGTAGTAAAGCATGGGTGTTTCTTTGCAGAAACTGTTAAATATGGTGTGATGTTGTGCTCTTATGTTACAGTGCTTCACCCATACAGACATATCTTGGGTTTATGGCAGCCTGACATAGGGCCTTATGGTGGATTGCTCAACGTTGTGGTAAGTAGCTTTCTCAATCAAGACAAGATATGCATTAAGATAAGGATAAGTTTGTTGACCTTTTTTGCAAGTCATTTATGATGTGGCAATATGTAGCTGTAAATGCCTCAGCAGGACATCTACCATCATTATGTGAACGCCACATTTACTTAACATATCACCAGAGGGACTATAGCCAATACAAACACTGAGTAAGATAATCAAACAAATCAACAATTAGATATGCCAGAACCTAGCAGATCTTAAATTTAATAAAGACAAATTAGCTGTTTTTTGGTGTCAAACAGGAGCATTTAAAAGTCAGCGCTTAGCCTCAATCGGCAATGTTAAAAACAAGAGAGAAAAGCCAGAGATCTTGGTGTAGTCGTGGACTCAGACGTGCATTTTAACAGCCACATTAAGACAATTGCAAAAGTCAACCTATTAGCACCTTAATAATATATCAAGGGTTAAAGGACTTATGTCCCAGCAGGACATAGAAAAACTTGTAACTGCTATTACAGGGTTTTTATAGGTCTCCCTAAAAAAATCAATCAGACAGCTCCAGCTGATTCAGAACGCTGCTGCTCAAGTCCTCACTAAGACCAAGAAAGTGAATCACATCACTCCAGTTCTGAAGTCTGTGCACTGGCTCCCTGTGCCTTAAAGAATTGGTTTTAAAACACTACTGTTTGGTTTGTAAAGCAGTGAATGGTTTAGGGCCAAAATACATTTCTGATCTTCTGTTACATTATGAACCATCCAGACCTCTCTGGGTCGTCAGGTCTGCTTTCTGTTCCCAGAGTCAGAACTAAACATGGAGAAGCAGCATTCAGTTTTTATGCTCCATATACCCGGAACAAACTCCCAGAAAACTGCAGGTCTGCTACAACTCTCAGTTCTTTTAAACCGAGACTGAAGACTTTTCTTTTTAGATGCTGCCTTTTTTTTAAGTAATTGTTTATTTCTTACACTGCGCCGTAACTTGTATTCTTGTTTTGTCTTATTCTATTTTAGCAGTTTTTATATTCCCCTAATTGTTTTAACTGCTTTTAATGTTTTATGTAAAGCACTTTGAATTGCCTTGTTGCTGAAATGTGTTATATAAGTAAAGCTACCTTGCCTTTCCTAACATAATTTTAGGATCATTCCAATGGCTAATAAATTATTAAAATCATTTTTATTCAGGTGGACGGGCTGTTTATCATCGGCTGGATGTATTTGCCACCTCATGACCCCCGTGTGGAGGATCCCATGAGACGACGGCCACTCTTTCGTATCCACTTGTTGGAAAGCAATAAAGCCACTGTAGAGTGTATGTACGGACACAAGGGTCCCCACAAAGGAGACATACAGGTGAGGGCTTACACAGCCCAAAGGCTTGGCCGTGCACCAAAAAAATAAACAGCTCTACATCCTTTGGCTATTTGTTGACACAGATTAGTCATTCTACTTTAATTTTTAGGTTAGAAGCAAATGCAAGTATGCCATCCTTTAATATGTGTCATGTCCTGTTATTTTTAGACTGTGAAGAAGGATGAATTTTCAACAAAGTGTAACCAGACTGATTATCACCGAATGCCAGGGGGCAGACAGGAGGTGGGTCAAATCAGGGAACAACCTTCTAACTGTTCAATTATCATGCTTATGTACTTTGATAATGTCAAAATTCAAAGTCCTGTGTGTGTGCGTGTGCGTGTGCGTGTGTGTGTGTGTGTGCGTGTGTAGGAGTTCAGAACATGGTTGGAGGAAGAATGGGGACGGACACTGGAAGAAATCTTTCATGAGCACATGCAGGAACTCATCCTAATGAAGTTTATTTATACCAGTCAATATGAGTACGAGCCTCTTCCTTACATCACATTAACGATAGAGTGTCAATGAATCTGACTCCTTCAGTAGCTCTCACAGGTTAAGCAATAACTACAAGTTTAGCTTATCTTAAATGAGAATTCGGGCATTTTTTACCGTTAATCTTGATCGTCATAAATATAATATAAAAACAATGACGCGTAGAATACCAAAGAGGTAAAAAGAAAAGTAACAAGCTCGTTGTAGCCTAATGTAGCAGTACAGTTTCTTCTTCACAAATCTACTCAAGTAAAAGTAAAAAGTATAGTGATTTAAAACTACTCCCAGAAGTAAGTAAGTAAATGTAATGGAGTAAATGTAACTCATTACTACCCACCTCTGGTTAAGAGGCACAAAGGCTCTCTAAAACTTGCCCTGCTGTTTTAGCTCAGTGGAAGCTCATACACGTAGCTGCAGCTACTCCGTGTTGCCTGTACTGATTCGGGTCGAGGTTTTTTCAATCAAAAGTACACGCATATTTATGACGATCAAGATTAATATTAAAAATGGCCAGAATTGTCCTTTTAAGAGAGTTCAGATTTTTACTTGGGTGAATGTATAACCCGTTCATGTAGTTCTGATGGCCTTGGCAATGCAAATGGTGATGTTACATATTATGCCAGATTCACTTTGAAATTAAAACATTGAACCGTGGCAAAAGTCTGATCAACTCTGACTAATATTGTCTGCTGTCTTTTTCCAGTAACTGCTTGACATACCGGAGGATCTACCTGCCTCCTACGATGCCCTCTGACCTGCTGCCCCCAGGCCTCTTCAAAGGCACCTACGGCAGTCATGGCTTGGAGATTGTCATGCTCAGTTTCATTGGGACTTATGCGAGAGCCACCAAACTTACTGTAAGTTGGTGGATAATCATTCTCAGAGGCTGTGTTTGCCTTAAAAAGAAACTTCTTGTTGCAAAGTTTTCTAATAGAAATATGCATGTGGATTTCATACAGGAATACTGCTTTCTTGTGAATTATTTAATGTCCTTTAAAGCTTTAGTGCTTTAGTTTTTTAACATTAATGAACATCCGTTACATTTAAGCCATTGCCAAATGAGTTGATACAAAGGTAATTAAGACTATCAGCTTCACACTCTCTGTATTTCTCAGTATGACAATGTTTAGAAAATGGTGTCGTGCAGGGACCTTCGCACGCAGAAGCTCAACTGAAGATAATGACCATGTTTTTTTTAATCCTCCGTGTCCTCCTCAGCTTCTAGCAACTGCGTGGCAGAGGGGTGGGGGTGGTGTGCGATTATGGAATGCTTGTGTCATGTGAATGCAACAACAATGGTGTTGACATTACTTAGAATTCCTCATTGGGGGTGACAGAAACTATGCACTATAGCTTTAAATGTGCTCTAGGTCATCGTCTTCTTCTTTAACAGAAAAAACTATTCAGCCAAAATTCTTTCCACAGGCACTCCTTGACACAATGTACGTTTGAATGGAACATTCTCACATGTTTGACTTACAGGATGTAACATTAACCGACAACATGAATCAGCTAGTGGTGCAGATTTTAATTTAGCTCCTTTCTGCAGGGAGACCCCAATGTTCCTGCAGGGCAACTCACTTTGGATGTTGACCTGAGACGGCCTGTGGTCCTACCAGACTTGGAGCAGCAGCGCAACATAGAGGAGCTGTCCCGGCTGGTAATGGGGGTACACGAGGAAGTGCAGAGAGAAGATCAACAACAGGCCATGGACACTTCTGCTGCAGCCAGAGGTGCAGCAGAGGGGGCCTCTGGTGGTGCCAGCGTAGCAGAAGGGGTGGAGCCAGACCATGTTATGACATGTTCAGACAGCTGCCAGCCGGGCCCCAGCACCACCACCAGTCCTCCCGAAGCCCAGCCCTTTGTCCTGCCCCTGGGAGTTATGGCTCGCAACGAGGTCTACCCTCGCACCTGCAGGAAATGGTAAAGACTCAGGTGTAGGGAAAATTCATAGGGTATAAATTCCACAGTGTACGTGTGGATTGATTGTAACCATTTTAGATTCTGTAACGGTAGTGTTCGACACAGTGTTCCTATTGTTCATGAGCTGTTATAAATTTTTTAGTTTTGCATTGCGTCGCATCATTCTGGAATAGGGGAAAAGTACTGTACGCTCTGGGTTGTTTGCATTTCTTTAAACCAATTACAATCGCCTTGGGCGGCATTAATTTCCGGGCTCAGCAAAGGCGGCTCTGCAAAATAGTCTCGGAAAGGAACATTTGCACCCTGCAAAAAAAACGCCACATAAAATATGAAATTAAAATTGTCACCACAAGTTTCACACAAACATGAGCTATTTAAATTAGCTGAATACAGGGTTAAATGTAATTTGCTCTTACCAGTGTATCACCGTGTGTACTACGTCCACAGCAACCCCTGCCAATCGGTCATAAAACTTTCTAGTTAGATAGTAAATGCCTTAAAGGTATTCTTTGTAAATCTTCACAATCAATACCCAAAAAAAAACAAGCGTGCTGCGTCGTTGCACAACCAAAATTTAGTTTTGTTGTTTTCCCGGAGATCTTGAGACCAGCAACACACAGAGACCAGACCAGACAAATATACGTATCATGGAAATATTCTTCAGTTGATTTGGACTATAAACTTGTATGTTGTTGAACGTTCATGGCCAACAGGCGGACATCACATCGGCCTCTGATGAATGATTGGCAGTATGCGTGTTGAATGTTGGCTGAACATCAAGAAACTGTTGCCTTGAACCTTAGACTTCATGTTGTATAGATAAGAATAGTTAATTGACAATACAACTACTATTATCGTGATTTTGGCTTCCACAATGAATTGCAACCTGCAAGACGAATATCACTGCTTAAAATGGGTTTTTTTGGTGTTGCATACGTTGGTGGCATTATTATTATTATCACCCTAAAGGAAGACACTGATTTAATTCAAAGAAACACTTCTGATAGGATTAGTAACTACAGGAAATGAACATTCATTATTGATTCCCAAATCCTTAGGTTACTATAAAGCATTATGGAAAATAATATTCAGCAATTATTATTATCATTAATTAAATGTAAAATACTGCAGTCACAAGCATTGTTATTTCTGCACACTGTTAGTTAGAACAGTCTACAATCCATTGAAATTGATATCTACCATCACCAAAATATTGATTGATAATTGATTGTTCCTCCATTTCAGCTTCTATGGGACAGGCCTGATCGCTGGGCACGGCTTTACAAGTCCAGAGCGCACCCCGGGGCTCTTTGTGCTGTTTGATGAGGACCGTTTTGGTTTCATCTGGCTGGAGTTGAAATCTTTCAGTCTGTACAGTCGCCTGACGGACCACCTAGCTCACTCTCACGCCCCAGATATGGAGCGATTTGAGGCCATGCTGATGAACATGCAGTCCTGGACGTCCTGATGCACCATGTTCTAAGCTTCCACTTACAATACATACAATGCATAATAACAACCATTTTTACACAAATCACCTCTGTCCCTTGCTAACTAAACGTTACTAATGCGATAGCTATGACTTTCCATGTTCTATCTATATCTTTTACAATCATTGCATTTTACAGTATAATTAAGCTAGTAATGCCACCCTGACTTGGCACACGTGCGCTCCTGTTCTTAGAGAAGCACTTTAAACGGCCTTCCAAGTCACCTTTTATCGGCTCACCTCAGTATGACCGAAATCCTCCATTGCAGCATGAAAGCAGGTCACATTAACCTTTTATTTATTTATTTATTTCTGACCTGCAGGAGATGAGATGGAATGAGATTTTATACCACTTAGTATGGATCAAACTGTGCGTGCCTCTTATTCTAAAAGCATGTCTGTACTGGATAGTGCTTGAAGATGATAAAGGTGTCCAATGTATTCTACTTTATAGCATTATATTGATTTCAGTGCCCAACATGAACTGCATGCTGCATTTTATTTAGATCTAATCGCATCTCACTCATAAACATGATCTGAACATGATATTGTATTGTCATTAAGCAGCATGCCTTCCTTTTCGTTATGTTTTGCTTTAAAAAAGAAAAAAGCTTCTCAGTTTTTTTTTCCTCAGTGAAAAACGGACTAAAGTATTTATGTTTATAACAACAATGTGTCAAGTTCCATTCATTTTAGTCATTTGTCCAGTAGAAAAACAAAGTTTTACAACTGGGCAATTTTACTACTATTGAGAAGCGAGGGTTTGCTGTCTTAACACTTTAAATACATCAGCCAGTTTTGGCCCTTTGAACTTGCGAGATAGATACTGTTGAAATGGTTAAGTCTGCAGCGAGGAACTCTTAACCTCCTACAGCTACTGGAGGAGGAACTTCTAGCAGCTCAATTATACCTTTAAAAACACCATACCTGACATATTATGTAAATTGGAAAGATGTATTGTACTGCAATAGAATATCATAAGCTATATATAAGCTGATCAAAATAATGCAGTTTGTGGCTTGTATTATGATGGTCTGAAACAGAAACCTCTTACATTTTAAATGTATTGCATTTGTTGTTTGTTTCGATGGCTGACGTAACTTTTGTCTGGCTTTATACCTGCAAAGCTTTTCCCTCCAGTTTTCCAATTTGTTGTGGACTTGAGACCAGGCTAGCAGACCATTATACAAACTGGTCAAAGTACATTTCAATGTACCAAGTAAGTGTCTGTATTAGCTCATTGCAGCCTGATGGTGTTGCCCTGTAGCTTTCTTACTCCAAGTGCACTTTTCTGGGCATTATAGTGAATCATTCAAAACCACTGGCCAACACTTTTATATCAGACTGCAGCAATACTAACATTTGCAAAAGGATAAGAAAAAGTGTCTGCTAAAGCATCAACTTCATTTTATTAATTTCCTTCAAAATTTAGTATACTTGTTTTATACATTCTCCAATTTGTTGGCCCTATGTACCCAGCTGTTTGAATGAGTTGCTTACGGAAAATATTGTATTATATAGTATTGTTGTACTATTTTCATTGCGATACGCCTGGTTTTGCAGAAAAAAAATAAGTTTAACTTACTGAACTGCTCAAATCGGACTTCAGGGAGCTTTTCAGCTTCAGTGCTCCTCCCAGTAATAAAAACCTCAAAATTGAAAATAGCCTTTTTGTCAAATATTTCTATGCTTTGTGTGAGTATCCCTTTGCTGTAATGCTAGAAAGCTGTTCTCAACTATCACCTTAAAAGATTCTCTTTCCAGTTCCCCATTTTAATTTTGATTATGTAATAAAAGGTTTACAGCCCTGTATTGCGCAAGCCCTACGTACTGTTGTCAGTATAAACCTTAAGTAACCCATGTTTGCCTAAGAAGAACCTTGATTAGGCTTATGTTAACCCTTTCAGGCCAACGGCAAGTGTATTTTTGTATCCATTTTTGCAAATGGAGAATGAAATTGTTGGATAACATTGATTCAGGTATACAGAGAACATAACTGAATGGTAAAACTGATCAACATACACGGTTATAAAAAGTATTCACCCCACCTTAAGTTTTCATGTGCTACTACCATATAAAATAACCTATAAAATATTATTATTACCATCACATTAGTTTAACAACTGTCTCAATATGTCAAATGCATTGTTGATTGACTTATTTCTGGTTGAAGATGGAATATAAACAAAAAAAATGATGGGAGAAAGGAGAGGTGTACGTTCTAGAGCTCGCTGCGCTGGGTTTTCTCTTTGTGTTGTCGGATCTTCTCCGGGAGAGTCTGAGTCATGAAGACGAACCGCTCCTTCTTCAGGTGCTGACCAGTTACCTGCTCCTTTACATCAATTGACAAGTATTCTTCTTCTGCTCCATACTTTGGCCAGTGGACAAGGCCGCCTCCATTAGGAGACCTGCACACGTGCACACACACACACACACACACACACACACACACACACACACACTATTAAAAAGCCTCATCTCCATGTGTATACTAATTTGTAATGAGGGAGGGGGGATTCCTACCCTGTGCGAGCAAAGTTCCCCCAGTAGCTCATCATAGTTCTGCTCAACTCTTCCTCGTCTTCAGTGCATGATTCTAAAATAATGATAATCTGGTGAAAAACTTTGCACTCTGGGAAACCCAGAGATATTCCAGATCTCTGGTAGTCTATTGAAATACTAATTTTTATTTTGCACTTACCGCTTAGTTTGATATGGGTAGTTGTGAAGCAAAATCCAAAAACTGAAAAAATTTCATCGCCATGGTCACTCCCAACAAAACTTGGCCGTTTTGCCTGCAGGACTTTGGGTGGATGCTGGTACTGGTACAGGTATACAGGAGCTCCTGCATCTAGTAGTAGATGAATGGGTGTGATATAACTTGTTTATGAAAGTGTAACCATAAAACATTTCACTCTGGTTCTTGAATAGATTTGCATACTTTTGTGTAAGTCAAATACCTCTGTGGGCATTAGCGGTTTTGATGGCTGGGATGGTAAACAGCATATCTCCAAGCATCTCAGTGAACACATCTCTATTTTTCACTCGATCTTCACCGCTTCCAATATATTCATCTACAACCAAATCTCTGAAGAATGCATCTTTGGGCTGAAGGAAACCGAGCAACACATCTGTCAGAGAAGTTTGAGCATAAAGATATAGATAAAGCATAGTAATATTGTAATGTCCAGCACTGTCTGTCTTACGTCAGGGTAGAACATGAACAGTATGTTCACCAGCTGCTCCCGGTCTAATCCCTCTGTCCAGTTTGCAGGAGCAAAGAACTGAGGGAAGAAGGTGAACATTTTGGACATGCACAAAAGCTAATCAAAATCATGTTTTCATGTGCTCATCTGGAAATCAGCAAGCTCTTTAGTCACACAAATTGTAGTAGCAAGTTGGCATTCAGACTTACATCAGCAAGTAAAAAGCCCCCTTCATCATTATTAACACCAGTCATAAATGGTAGTCCAAGAAGATCACGTGTATGGAACAGCTCATCCACAGGTTGTCTCAGGAAGTTTCCATCAACAGTTACAGAAAATCTCAATCTTTCATCCTTGAGAAAACAAAATATGTAAAAAACAAAACAAAAAAACGAGTTGGGATAAAGACAACATAAATAAAGGTGAACATTTCATCACATCTTGCAGAAGACATTTTATTCTCACCTGCCCAATAGCCACGATAGTGTTAATATTGAGATTTCTCATGCAATCTGCCATCTTCTCTGTGCTTTCGAGGCTACAGCCAGATATATTTGCCACAACCTGAGGACAGATATGTGGGCTTCATCTCAACCATTTAGAAAAACAAATATGTTGTGTTGGGATATTCTCAATTTTGTGCACTGAAGAATGTCCACAAGCAAAAATAAAAACAATACTGATCATTACCTGCATCACTGATAGAGGATCCTTTGAAATGAGGAAATTCATTGCAGCTGTGCCACTCTCAGCAATTGCGTGGTGGAACAGGCCAACAGACAACGGTGAGAGAAGCTGTTGAGTCAAGCATAAACAATTTAAAAAGGTACTGTAGTGACTTTGCAGTGATATAACTGTGCCATACTAACAAAAAAAGTGAGTTTATGCTTTAATGCTTTGTCTGCAGATTGATTCTTACCAGGAGGGATACGCTCACTCCGCCAGCAGACTCCCCAAATATGGTTACTAAATCTGGGTCCCCTCCAAAGTTGTGAATGTGCTGCTGAATCCACTTCAGAGCTTGTACCTGGTCCAACAGGCCAACGTTCCCTGACATATGCTCATCTCCAGTGCTGGATGGAACATACAATTATAGTCTATATTAGCTGGTAAAAGTGAGCCTGTTTTGAATTTGTGTTCACAGATCAGATCAAAAGTAGTAGAATATAGTCAAAGTATGTTCATTATGTGCTTAGTTATGTAAATTCTTTATACCTGAGAAAGCCCAGAAGTCCCAAGCGGTACTGGATCAGAACCACAACCACATCCTGGTAAGCAGCCAGGGCGGAGCCATCATACATTGAAGCTGCCCCCATAGAAAACCCTCCACCATGGATCCATACCATAACCTGGTAAGGTAATAAAAGACCTTGATCTTTTCCACAAAGCAACAGCACATTTTTACTATATTTCATCTTGAGCTTGTAAAAATCTCAATATAAATATGGGCATCCTTATACTCATATTGCCATTTGAGATTCTGCATAAAAGGAATCAAGCCAAAGTTATCCAAAGCTGAATCTCAGTAACTGTGTGGCATCATTCCAAACCGGCAGCAACTTACTGGGAGCTTGACATCGTGAGCTCTGTTTGCAGGAGTGTAAATGTTGAGGTAAAGGCAGTCCTCTGAAATTTCTGGGAGATCTAACAACATGACACCGAGTTTATCAAGCAGATCTATTAACAACTGCTTATGTTGAATACACCTGAAAAAAGAGACATGTTTTTGTAGTGAGTATTGGACATAATTTCCCCAACCGGGTTGTGCAACAATTAAAGCATTTAAAGGCCTTACATGGGTGGTTGCTGGGTGGCGTCTCTCACTCCTTCCCATCCCTTTACAGGCTGAGGTGCAGCCAGTCTCAGTGCAGGGCCTACAGGTGGCTTGGCAAACGGTATACCCAGGTAGGCATGGACCCCAGGCTCCTTCCCCTTTACACTCACATACGTACCTCTCAGGCTCCCCAGCTTTGTGTGGACTTCAGGAGCTGTCAAAATATTTGGACCAAAATCATGATGAAACACAATTCATCAGTTTAATCTCGAGCTAATGTTGGCAGAAAATATGTATAGATAGGTAACAAATCTAATTCCCACATGTATGTTACATCTGTTCGTTGGTTGGTTCTAGCTTACATGGCAACATGCAAGTGTTAAAGTGTTAGATAATATAACATTTTTTATTGGATTTCAGCCATGTCGAGCCATGTGAAAGACAGACTCCTTTTACTGGGAGGCTGAATAAAAAAACAGTAAGTAGTATGTAGAAGGACATATAAAACATGATAAGATAAAATAGTTATGTAAGAGACGATCAAAAACATTTATTTTGAAAAATATCGAAGGCATGAACAGGACCATAGGCTATGGATTGCATTTTGCACAGGGGTTAAATACAATTTCGCTACGCAATCTATGATTGCAACATAGCCATTTTGGGTGTGAAATCGTTTCATCTCGAAATAAGGGGGTCTTATTTTACGTTTATAATTTTCATAGCCATGCAATAGGTAAAAAGCAATCTCGATAAAGGCGCAATAAATGCAAAATGGCCACATAAAGTCAACAACAGAATAAGAGAAATACATTTAAAGGCAATACAGGCTCTAACTTGATTGTGTTATTCAGACCAACAGTCATATCAAGCCCAGCCTACATCTAATATAAAAAAAAGTTGGTTTTTACTTACCAAGTAGGTCTGCAGCAACATAGAGAAATAGCACAGACGTTAGAAAGAAGAAAGTTTGTTTTGCACGGAACTGCATCGTTGTCGTCTCTGAGTGGACTGCGACTACTGGGTTTTGCGGGGAGGAACCACAAAAAGAAAATGACGCCAGTCAAGATTTCCCCGTACACCTTTGACCGAGATATTTGTATTAATTTACATGCACAACAAGATGTGACTCGTCCACCTTTTATGGAACGCCAAAAGGCGCTCCGGAGACGTTACTGGCCACACTGGTCTCCATGACTCAAAGCATTATTAATGCTGTTTGCACCTAAAGAACTGATGCCCCTCATACGGCGAAATAGGCATACGTGTTAACACGTGAAAAGTTAGGCTACATGACATTGACCTAACACGCCTGTAATGTGTCACCTATCAATGCACACCACATTCCGTGTACATCTTATTCATTACTGTAATACATGGCCTATGAGATTTCAAATCCCAGTAGGCTAGGAAATTGTCTTGAAAGTAGGCTAATTTACATAAAAAGGATTCGACTTTTGGATATAGAATAGAATAGAATATAATAGAATAGAATATAATGCCTTTACTGTCATTATACACAAGTACACAGTACCAGTGCAATGCAATTGAAGCAATCCCTATACAGTGTTGACACAAAAATGTAAGAAATATAAGATAACAATATAAAATATGAAAAATATAAATTCAAAAATATAAAGTGTAGGTAAGAGAAGAAGGGGGAGGTGGTGCCCAAGGAAGAGTGACACCATCACCTGCAAGCATGCAGTGTCAGAGGGAGCAGGACCCTGCCACCCAGCAGCAGTATGGCAATTGGTACTGCCAGGTCAAAGCAACTATTCAGCTATAGCAGGCACAGCGCCTGACGGGCCTAGGACCACCCACAACTTTTCTTTAAAAAAGATATTAATTATATATAATTAATATATTTTGATTAATTAATAGGCCTACTATACAGGCCTATTAATAATAATAATAATCTATTCATGTCAGATTGATATTTTATTCTATTCTATTTTATTATGTATAAGATATTCTGTTTTATTATGTTCCATTACATTAGGTTTTTTATGTTTTATTATTATTATTATTATTATTATTATTATTATTATTATTATCAACTTTAGTTATAGACTCAAGGTCGAGATAAAAGGTAGGCCTACACCTAACACATTTCAAGAGGTGTACAAACCAAACAAATACATACAGACAAAACTGACTCCCAGAATAACATAGAGACATACAAAACAAACATCCATTCATACACATACAGACATACAAATAGCAATGCCCAAAAATTAAAACAGGTACAGATGCGTGTTCCAGTGTTTCCAGAGTTTGACGAATATCTGGTATCACTAAAGGCAGGATTGTTAAAATTGTATTATTTGACTCAGTTAATCAGCATATAAAGCTGTACATAAAAAACATATAGTATATTATTATATGTCGATTTACCCTGAACAGTCTGCCCATATGGTGACAGACACGAACAACTGCTCGCTTGTGTTAAAATAAAAAGATAATTGGGGCGTTGCCAAAATGACAATTTCTTCTTTAGCCTAGCGAGCCCTTACAGATGTTTAAATCAACCAAATGATTTCTGTGACATCATTTTTAGGTATTTGGTAAACGATGAAATATCTAAAAGGTTAACCATCTCAAAGCCACATTTCCATTCAGTTCACGAATAAGTGCTATAGCCTAGTTAATGTTCTAAAATCTTCTGATGAGTATGCGTGTTGCTGTGGTGGAAGGCACAGCAGACTGCCGTCGACTGGCTCGCGACCGGTTCCCCTGAATGAGCGAGGAACAAACGAAGGCTCATCTCTCGCGAGGAACGACGCCGTTATCGGAATCTCTACAAACAACACGAGAATTCATCATTCACACGGTAATATAACCCAATCTTACACGGTACATGTGCGACGTGCCAGCAGTCGGGGGGGAAAAAGATGCTTTAAAAATCATATTTATTGTGCTTTCTTTCAACAATCACGATGGCAGCATTACATTTTGGCGGCCTTTGGGCCTAACTAGCATGCTAACATCATGCTAGCGTAGACACCGACTCATTTGCGCTGCTTCGTCTTTAACGTTAGCACGCAAGCTTGCAAATCGGATTTTGTAGCTGTGCTAACTTCGCTAATATTATCTTGTATCTGCTCAAGCTAGCAAGTTAGCTTACGGTAATGCCAAATATGTTTTGCCGAATTACAGTAACGTTAGTAATAACGTTAGCAAGAATACATACAATACAACGTCATTAAGGTTACGTCGGTTTGTTTGATTTTAAAGTTACCCATGACTTAGCTAGTTAGCTAACTAGCTAGCTACTTCCCATCGTCAACAGACCCCCGCCCAGTTAAGCTAGCAAGCTAACGCTAGCCCTTTCGTTACGTTGGTTAGATTGCTACATTGACGTTACTTAGCTAGCTAGCATATTGGGTAACGTTAATGTAGCAATCTAAACGTAGTCAACTTAATCGGGACCAGCACTAACGGAACTCGAGCTAATATCACCAGTCAGTTAACGTTAATAAGATGCTAGCCGGTTTTGCATTTTTAAGTTAGTTCTCATTGACAATGTATTCCTTTCACTATCATCGCGATGTAATTGTCCATAAATGTAAAGAGGAATTGATCCAGGAGGGGCAGCATATGTCTCTGGATGCATATTCTCTCTCTAAGCACACCGTTATTCTCACTTATAAATATAATATTATATATTGTCTAGATCTGGTTCGCTCTCTTCTGAGGAGATATGTCTGTGCATGCTCTGCAAATATACAAGTAATGCAATCCTGTTTGAGTCAGAGTTTAGCTAAGTGATTTATAGTTAAAAATGCATCCTTACATTAATTACATAAATTGAAAGGCAAAGGTTTTTGTGAGTTCATTATGACAAAAACTGACTGCCCTGGCCTGCATCAATATTAACGTTAGTAGTCTTTTAAACAAATAACATGGGGGCATTTTTGCACTTTAATTCATGCTTTTATGTCATAAGAGCCAAATGCACTCAGATGAGCTTAAAAACACATACAAAAAATCATGGTAATTAAAAAATAATTTAGCTTTATTTGATGGAGTGATGCACATACTTGTTTTTATTTATTACTCCTTTGTTATTACTTCCTATGTTGGTACACAAAATAGCATTTGTATGATCGTAACTAAATAATAAAAATGAAGAAAACATGCAAAAAAATAAAATGCAACCAATGAAAGCAGCAAACATCACACAGCAAAGAGGCTTGACTACATATTGCATGCAAACTTTATATATATATACTTGACAAACATACTGTAGATGGTCAGCATAGGAAAGGAGATGATCAGTATTTGGAAATAATTGTTAAATATGTTTTTAAAAATGAGTGATGGTGACTATTCAATTTATTGTGAAGACCTTCAATGCTTGTTTGTCTGCAACCACATGTACATCACATTAAAGACTTTTTTGAATAATATAAAGTTATAGCTTCTTGTTTTGTAGTTACTGATTTTAACATTGAAATAACATCTTAATTCTGCAACTTAAGAAACACTTTCTAAAAAATCTGAATTGTATAAACAAGTGAAATGCAGTTTATGGCGTTTGAGATTACTTCAGTTGTTTGACAAACTAGTCAGATTTCCTTGCATAGTATCCAGTAATGCAGAACAAGCAACAGACACAGCAGAAATATATTCTGCCTTATAAGCATGTTGTTAAAGAAATATGTTGCTGTCTTGCTAAGTTAACGTTTTCGTATCTTATTTCAGTTGTGAACAATGTCTGAACAAGAGTTGGATGAAATTGTGCAAATAACAGTGGAGGACTTTAACCAAGATGACCAAACAGGTAAAATTCTTGTGAAACAATATGAAAACTTGAATCTATTCTAGTGTATATTGAATTGCTCGATATTTACATTCTCTGCCCCCTTGACCAGATTGTTCAATATTAGGCAAGTGCAACACTATCAGACATGAACATTTAATAAGTAACAATTTGACTAATTCTCTCATAATTGTTTTAATGTCAGCTTACGTTAGGATAAGTGTGTGCTGTACAACTTCATTATTTGAAACTTGCGCAATAAACACTGTAAATGGGTTTGGTACTTGGTGTGATTAGATACTCAATACCCTTGCGTTAGATTGGAGCAGGAGCACAACTCCCGTTTTGAAATCTGACTTAGAAGGCTGATGTGTAGTTTTAAGGGTGTCTTTACATGTATATTTGATTCATGCCAGACATACTGGACAATCATGAAGATGATGAAGAAAGGCCTCAGAAGAAAAAGCGGAAATTAAGCAACAGCCAGGAGAATAACAACAACAACAACAACCAAGACATATCTTTTATTAAGGTATCAGCTCTGAATAATGGGCACTGTCCAAAGCTCATATGGTTTTATACATTCGAAAGATGAGGATAGGGTTTGTTAGTTTACACATACTGTACCTCGTTTTATTTTACAATTTGTTTTTCCAGAACATGTTGGTCTCATTCACTGCATCAATCAGCCAGAGACTGGAAGGAATTGAATCAAAGTTACATTCCCTGGATGCTACATGCAAAGCCCTTGGACGCAAACTGGACAGCATGGTGCCATGTGCAAAGAGTCCTATCCAGGTTCCTATGGTGGCAGGGTCTCCTCAGGGAGCCACTCAAACTTGGAACAAAGTGCGATGGTAAGATGAAAATATTTGCACATAAGTGCATGTTTTCATGGTCATACATGGTTTCATTCAGTCTTGGAGTGCAATTGTCTTTTCAGTGATTTTACAAATTGTGATTATAGGAGCCAGCAGAACCACAGTACCTAAACTTATTTTAGACTGCAAAGCATGCATTCATGTGCCGATTAACCACTGTGTTTTGAATTTATCTTTCAGTGTTGTTCCACAAACAAATGTGATAGTGAGCAGTGAACACCCGAAGGGCGCTAGCCAAGAAGACTCTCCTCTGGAGAATCTGCTGAGCAAGTGAGTAGCTGAAACTCACACTATATGCCTAGTGGAAACAGAGGTCAGAAATGTGCAAATCTTCCCAACACAACGCCTCATGAACAATGTTGGGGTTGTAATTGGAAAACAATAATCAATTGCCCCAGTTTTCAGTACAGACAATTGAGGACTGTACATAATCTGTATTCCTCACACGGTGGCCTGCCACGATCTCTCTGTATGTTAAACCTACTGATTACAAATTTGTGTTTCTTTTCAGCACGATGACCAGGAAGCGTCAGAACACAATTCTCGTAAAGGTGCCAGCCCCTGAGGAGAGTCCGGAAGAACAAGACAGCGGCTCCGAGGCCAGCGACACTGTTTCTAATGGTGGCCATTCCAGCAACGCGCAAAATGGCCAAAATGTCACACTCATCACACTCAATTCAGAAGGTATGACTTCACACATGGCTCTTGTTCCGTTGTAGTCAGTGGACTGCCTCACTGATTTTAAATTAGGGCTGAACGATATTGTGTTTTAGCATCGACATTGCGATGTGAGCATGCACGATAGTCACATCGCAGAAAAAATTACTTTTTCTTTTCATGTCGCAATATATATTGCAGGGGAGAAAAATATCGCAATGTAAGATTTTTGCAATATCGTGCAGCCCTGTTTTAAATTGTGTTTTTTCATATACACCATTACACTTGTCAGTATTTTCTGCATTTACTTGCAAGCCAATCATTGGGGCAAATCTTGAATAGCACTATTGATAAATTTGGGGTGGCAGTAGCTCAGTCTGTGGGGAATTGGGTTGGGAACCGAAGGGTCGCTAGTACGGCCAAAGTAAAGAGTGTGGATTGGTAGCTGGAGAGATGCCAGTTCACCTCCTGGGCGCTGCCAGGTGCTCTTAAGCAAGGCACTTTACGAATAAGTACCTGGGGCCCACTCACTCTTACATCTCTTCATTTGTGCATGTGCATCGCAACATCTCTGACATCTCTCTGTGTGTGTGTGTGTGTGTGTGTGTGTGTGTGTGTGTGTGTGTGTGTGTGTGTGTGTGTGTGTGTGTCAAAACAGAACAGAGTGTAAATTGTTTGGGGATCAGTGTACAGTATATATTATAATTGGTTGAGCAGCAGCGAGAAAAACTACACTTTAACTGGTTTAAAAATCTTTTTTTTTTACCTTTGGTCCATATTTCTCCACACCTGTAACTTTTACAACAACAAACCTTCCTTTAGTCTTTCAAATGATAAATGGCTGTATATACAGTATATAGGCCTAGTGCTTTGATCCAGTGCCAAATTTGCCTCTCATTCACCCATTTACACACGATAGCAGGTGCTGGTTTGGACATTGGTCTGATTGAGGATCCACAGCTGCTGCAAATAATTGCTTTTGATTGTTTTGTTAAGATTGTACTTATTTAACTTGGCTAAGGTGACACTTTCAGATGGTTTCCATATTAAAGGAAAAGCAAACTGTGTGTCAAAATGTGTCATATTCATGTTCCTGTGGTTCTATCTCAACCTGTGTTGATAAATGCTCTGATCGGAGCCAGACGGCATTGTTCAATTCTAAATGTGCAGACCTAAATGAAGTCCACATTGTTGTTACTGTGTTGCTATTTGCTGTGATTGTTGGTTTGGTTATTTTCGGTGGACTTGGAACGTTCTTGGTTATCTTCAAAGGCTATTATTCATTTATGTGCTGCTGTGGGTTACCATGATAAAAACTTGTTAGTCAGCATTAGCTTGATGGTACCATGTGGTGTTCAGAACAGTGTGTCCCATGCTTTGTTTTTGTGTTTGTTTGTGTGGTGGATTTAACAGCGTACATACGCTGTGAGCAATCAGTCAGACCACATATTCTGCTTTTTAATATCTTTTAGAATAAAAAGATTTGATTCCACCTACTTCTCATTTACTGCCACATGGGTGTGCTATTGTATTACATGAAGTATCTGAGTGGCTCTCTACCCATGTGGTATTTGTCAAACTGTGAAGGAAAGCTAGGTAGAATTACATACTGCCCCAAATCTCAGTATTTTTAACTACACGTTTGATAAAAGAGAGCCATGTAACTGGGTTGGAATAACTGTCCTTCTGTTTACTGTAGATGATTACCCAGAGGGCACCTGGTTGGGAGATGAGAACAACCCAGAGATGCGAGTTCGTTGCCCAGTGTCTCCAGCTGACATGCTCCATATCACCACAAACTGCCGCACCGCAGAGAAAATGGCCCTGACGCTGTTGGACTACCTGTTCCATCGGGAGGTCCAGGCCATGTCAAACCTCTCTGGCCAGGGCAAACATGGCAAGAAGCAGCTGGACCCGCTCATGATCTATGGCATTCGCTGTGAGTCCTCCTGCCATGACATTATAACCATCTAGTATTGACAAGTGCATCAATTTCCTGCCACATGCTTCACCTTGTGATAGATTTCTGACAAAGTGGAGGTAGACCTGGTGATAAACATTATTCCATGACAGGCCAGCTTACAATGAAGATCATCTTTGTAATTACCATTATCTAACTGGCAAAATGACCCACTAATAACTGTCAAGGTAGTATCCAGTAACCACTGTTTATCTCGTGATTGTTCATGATTTCTACATAGTTTATTAATACTAATAAATCTTACTTATCTGAGTTTAAAGGAAAATTCTAGTCAATTTCAATATGTAGCTCTGTTTTTTTTATTTTTTTTATTTGTAGTCATGTCAGTAGCAAGACAAATCAAAACAATTGGTGCAGTCTACACCGTGTTATCCTCTTGCTAGAGTTTGCACCCAACAGGCTTAAACAGGGTAAGTGTTTTTAGCCTCTAAACATGCTCAAAATGTCATTACCAGTGCATAACCATGTGCAGTTATTCCTTCCAAGTGAACATAGAGAATCTGACTTTAGTAGATATGACAGAAAGGCATAAAAGTTGTGATAATTTAGACAGTGTACTTACCTCTGTTTATTTCTTTTTTTCCGCTGAAGTCCACACTAGTTGATTAACAAAACTTTTATGCCTTTTCTGTCACATCTACTGCAGTCAAATTCACTGTGTTCACTTGGAAGGAATAACTGCACATGGCTAGACACTGGTAATGACATTTTGAGCATGTTTAGAGGCTAAAAACACGTTTAAAACTCACCCTGTTTAAGCCTGTTGGGTGCTGTTGTTTGAGCTGTTTTCTCGCTACTGACAACACTTTAGCAAATTTGAAAAACAGAGCTACATGTTGAAATTGACCGGAATTCTCCTTTTTAAAGCAATAAATGAACTCTGCAGGACCTTCTCACATTTCATCTTTGTTCCATTACAAAGCGGCACCGATTTAAACACAGAAATAGACTGCAGTCTGAATTCCCAAGGCGGGTTACAACAACACGCATTCATCATTGCACACACGCATTAATGTGCAACACATTTTATAACATACCAGACTGTAAATGACAAGCACATGTCTGGTAGAAAAAGCCTAAAGGAGTCACCCTTAATTCAGTGAATTCTTTGATTCCTGATGAAGCAGAGTGAGGGCTATGATCGTAGACAGACAGATATTTTTGAAGGTTATGTGGCTATGTACTATATTGCTATGTTTCATATTGGTGTGTAAAAATGGTCTCTGGTAGCTTTAGCCTTTTACTTAGGGTGCGGATTGTGCCCCCTGCAGGAAGCTTTAGTAAATATCCCCGTGGCATGCATGAGTGCTTGTATACTTAGTTATCTGTATTTCCTCTCAGCAGTGTGGGTGTAGTTACTGTACATTCCGATTTGGCCTGACATAGAGGTATGCATAGCTGGAGCCGAGCCAGGTGACTTTTGGGTGACTCATTCTGCCTGCTTTGGAAAAGGAAAAGGAATGAAGGAGCAAGTGTCCTGCCTGTCTGTACAGGACCCATCAGGTGTGAAAGTGCTGCCATACAATGCTACAGATGCCCCTCAGCTCCCCCTCAGTCTCATTTTCTACCCTGAGGCTATAGCTTCGTTGTTAATTTAGTAGAAATGAGCTGCCATGCGGCTCACCCCCTTTAAATAGTCTATAACAGGTTGGCAGCCACTAAATACAACTGCATCCAGTTTCACCTGCTCATATCTCTACTGAGGAAGGGGTGACGGACAGTCACAGGCCTGTGTTAACACTGCTTATCAAAGGGTAAGTGTGCAGAAGTAAACAGAATCAGGAAAATTGTTTCCTTTGGGTTTCATAAACGTGATTGCAGATGAAGTAGCCCTATTACAAACACCTCCCATCCTATTATATAGGCCTAGCCCATTAGCTTGATTATGGCCAGCATATATTCTATTGCAGTCTTAGGCAGTGTCCTCATTTTGGATCATTTAGGATGCTCATTCATTATATCCAACATTTGTGTACTTCATTATATTAAAATCTTATATAAGACATGTAATCTACTATTATGATGACAATATCAATGTATATTAATTTGGTGATGGCAGGGACTAGGGTTGAGGGATGTCCCTTAAATTGGCAGTTGGCAATGTTTACAATAAAACATTGTGATTTCTGTATCTCTACTACTATGGGCTAACAGTTAACATAGAAACGATCAGACGGATACATTTAAATGCCCTCTCTAAATAGACAGTATTACATGGCTATGCTGCCGCCTGCTGGTAGGGGCAGATGTCTGTGTGCTGCGTAACAACAGTACAGTGGAACGTTTGCCTTCAACAGAGTAACAGTGATAACCTAATATACCATCATTACTGAGATTAAACTACGTTGTCGGTTATATTTGCACTAAATAACGCATTCAATAAACAGAAACGTAATTGCAGCACACATGAACAGATGCAATATTAGCTCCAGTGTTGGGAGTAACGGAATACATGTACTGGCGTTACGTATTCAGAATATAAATTATGAGTACCGGTAACTATATTTAGTTACGGTTACAATTTAAATATTTGGTATTTAGAATAAAGTTACATTGCTGAAATTAATGGATTACATGACAATACTTCTCTGTTTCACAAGTTTATTCACTATCTAAATAAACAAAGGCAACTCTTTGCATTTCCCAGAAACCCCAATATAAAAACAAAAAAAATGAGCTTTTTGCGTAATCACTGACAGAGGTAGAGATGGAGCCGAACCGGCACAACCGAGCCACGGCAGGAATGTGTTTCTGTCTTGGAAATTCCAACAGCATTTCACATTAAAGACAGAATAGGGAGAACGAAATATAACTGTGCAGTGCAACCTCTGCCTACCTACAACCTGAAGGATCTTAAAGTAAGTTTTTTTTTTTTTTTTTTTTTTATTATTTTATTTATTTATTAATTTATTTATTTATTAATAATTTACCAAGGGTAGTCATCTGCTGTAGTTTTACTGATCACCTTGCTATTTTATAGTTGTATCAGTCACTTGCTTAATTGACCTGCAACTTTACATTGTTCTATGTGCTGATTTACTAGCCCCAGAGCCGTTGAAAGAGCTTAGCTTGCGGTAGCATGACTTAGATTTTTGTAGTCGGCTTTGCACTTCAGAACTACAAATACAAAAATCTATCTGCTTGTTTATGTACACATTCAGCCAGTTGGAACAGCAGAACACACCAAAATAGGCATGTTTAGTAAGCAATATTTGATTGCTGCATTCCTACACTTAAAATGCAATTAATTGTGGAAGTAATCCAAGTATTCAGAATACGTTACTCAGATTGAGTAACGTAACGGCATACAATACAAATGACATATTTGGGCATGTATTCTGTAACGGAATATGTTTTGATAATATCCTTCCCAACACTGATTAACTCACACATGAAATATCATCCTCGTGAATTAGCCCACTGTTGCTAACGTACATTCATAAATCCTACATAACATCGCCCTGTACCCACAGGACATCAGACTTACTTGATGCGTTGCACACAGTAGTGTACACAAGAAAGGAAACTGTGATAGTGTTCCATGTTAATGCTTTTCTCTCTCGCTCAAAACCACTGTGGCCAAGATCATACAGTAAGGGGAAAAGTGAGCTTCCACTTAAGGGGCCCTATCTCGCAGCACAGCGCAAATCCCGACGCAAGTGTCTTTGCTAGTTTAAGACAGACGCAGAACTTTGTCAGTTTCCTGTCCAGCAGCCAAGGGGGCTGTGGCATCACAATGGTGGCTCTCCATTGTGATGGTGGTCAGCCGTCACGATGGACATCGTCACAACCCTAGCAGGGACATTCAATATTCAGTACCTGTTTTCTTGTTTACTTCACTAAAGCTCAAAGCAAAACTATTTAGTTTCCTGCACTACTAAAACTGAAAGGAGGAGGCAAATTAATGGAGGGAGCATTTCTGGGGCAAAAAGACACAGAAATGAAAATAGCCCGGGCTGGGACAGATAAATTTTGAGATATGATACAACCAAGCCAACAATATTTTTGATTATTTATACAGTATGTGATGACTTTTGAACTCTCTGTGACCCCACAGGCCACTTGTTTCACAAATTTGGCATCACTGAGTCAGACTGGTATCGCATTAAGCAAAGCATCGACTCAAAGTGTCGCACCGCCTGGAGACGCAAGCAGCGTGGCCAGAGTCTGGCTGTCAAGAGCTTCTCCAAGCGCACGCCTCGGAGCTCTGCGGGAGGTAAAGTATAGATTATTATCAGCGGGCTGAAAAGCATGTATTTGCATAACTCTCTGCGCATCATGACAATGGCACATGCTATATAGGAGTGAGTGAATGTGTGTGTGTGTGTGTGTGTGTGTGTGTGTGTGTGTGTGTGTGTGTGTGTGTGTGTGTGTGTGTGTGTGTGTGTGTGTGTGTGTGTGTGTGTGTGTGTGTGTGTGTGTGTGTGGACGCATTAAAGAACTCAGTATCTCAAGAAAATACATAGTAGCAACTACAGAGTTAATTATCCGTCAGCTTGTCTGTATTACTGTGCATACTAAGGACAATTTATATTCTTTAAACTATTGAATATGGTTTATATAAGATTCAGATTCAAAAATACCACCTATATGTTATGTGACAGCCAGGTGTATCGAAAGAGTGACACAATGGAAGAGAGACATAACCACAGTGTCAGAGACACACTGAAAAAAGGATTGAATCCATAAAGAAAACAATGTATATTTCTCTAATCTAAGATGCCCTCCTTTTCTATGGTACTTACCAGAATATTTACATTTGCTTATTTACTGTGTATGATTCTTTTTCCAGACCTATCATATACAACTTAACAGAGAACAAACAACATACTGATACATGTCAAAGAATCATGTATACGACTGGAGTGAATTCTAACAACTTAAGCATTAGATCACATTCAAAAATCCTATTTAAGTCAACATTAACATATCCAATTTTGTTAAAAACTTCTGACACTTGTTAAAATGCTTTTGGACTGAGCACATTAACATTTATCTCTTTTGTTTGAGAAAACTAATCCCTACCTGGCTCCAAGTCTTTATCAGCCGATAACGTTGCTATGTTTTTGCGGCTGTTTTGCGGCTGCACAGTTGTACACACTACACACCCAAAAAAAGAGACATTGGTTGCTTTTGGTTACGGGCCAGTGACGCCTTTGTTGTTTTTGTATTGCTTTCAGCAGAGAGGCATTTTATGTTAGTTTTTTTTGTAGTTATGGAACTCTCATATATCCCTATAAAAGGTTGAAAATCACCAATTTTTCCCATTTTTAAATTTCAGAAATAAAAACATTTCAGATTGTTTTCAACTTTGATCTGTGAATTTGTACTGGTGCTCCACCTATTTAAAAGGTGTTTCAGTCAAGTCGGCCTCTTCATCATGTTGATAGTGAAATCTTTCTTTTGGCTGTGACCGAGGTTTACCATGCCACCAATGAATATTTCAGACCAAATTTTTAGTTGGTCAGTTTTGGCATACTATTCTTGAATTGGCAGACTTTCCTCCACAGCGCTGCGGAAGAGGGTCTGGCTAGTCCACAAAGCATTTTGCGATGGGAAAGAAATGTCCTTGTCATGGGCGGCGCTAAACACTGCACGGAGACACAGGGCCTCTGCAAAATAGCCTCAGGAAAGAACTTGTTTTGGTGGGACTCTGTACATTCAGAAGTTTTTCTAGTCGTGCAACAGAAAACTCAGATTGGACAGATAGTCTAGCTAGCTGTCTGGATTTACCCTGCAGAGATCTGAGGAGCAGTTAACCATAGTCCTCAGAAATCATTTAAAATGCCAACACAAAGAAAGCAGCAGCGGAGCAGTCCCGGAAGTGGAAAGGTCGCAGATATAGACTGGTTTTGGCATGACCGGGGAACTACCACGTTACATAATTTGCATGCACCCTTTTCTCATTCATTGGCTGTTTTGCACCAAAAGACAGTGCCTGTTTTATTACTTTGTATGCAGGAAAACGACAGTCACACACAATAAACTCTTATTTCATCAGCTATATGAAAGCTATTTTAAGACCTGAACCAAAATTCAGATACAGTGTGTATTGCTGCAGATGGTTGTAATCTACACACAATGCCTGCTGTCCTTCTCTCCCTGTGAGCCATCACCTCTCACCTCTGACCAGGGAAAAGCAAGACTGCAGGGGAAACCCAAATATCCTGTGAGCACACACTAGGGGTGGATTGTCAGGCCCTTCCTTTTCAGGCCACACACCCCAGAGTGTACAACACAACTACTACTTTAGATGGTGCATGCACATACATGCAAAGACACACACCAAACAATATTTCCTTCCCTAATCAGATTACATGTTAACGGATCAGGAAGAGGGAATTCTTTTGCTTTTAAAACCATTATTTAATAGTAAACCAGCAATGAGAGCTCTGACCAAAGCTGTAGTTTTCACAAGCCACCTGGCTCTTGCTTCCTCATCTGGCAAACAAAAGCACTGAGGATTATTTACATAGCAGTAACAACAAAAGATGGGAGCCAGCCTTGCTTTTCAAAGCAGCATAAAACAAAGCAGAAATTTTAAAGTGTATATGATATGGGTGGAATTTCTTTATATAATTTAAAGCTACATTTCTTTTTTCCAAAAAGTAGTCGTAGTAGTAGACTGCGTTTCTCAGCACTGTTAACTACTGCAAAGTCTCTTACAAGATAGGCCCTTAAATCATTTTAGTCCTCACTTCTCCCAAATGTTTTTTTTTTTAGTGCTGGACATTTTGACATCTCACAAGAGAAGGTGTGATGGCGCAGTTGATATGGAACATGCCATTGGTGTGGGAGACCCGGGTTTGATTCCCACTGCGATACACCAACCAATGTGTCCCTGAGCAAGACATTTAACCCCTAGTTGCTCTAGAGATGTGCAACCTCTGATATATAGCATTTATAGCTAAATGACATGTAATGGGATTTTGTTTATTTTGTGGCCTTTGATGCAGACTCTGCTGTCACTGAGCGCTCTCTGTCTTTGATTGCTGACATAGTGTCTTAATGTCTTTGGGTTGGAGCTGCAATGGATAATGTGATGAGTCCATGCAGGAGTTTCAGGCTGCAGGTGTGACAGCGGGTGTTTAGAGTGAGGCCTGGAGTTTGTGTTTGGCTGTTAGACCATGAGTGTGTTTGGATGGCTAACTGGAGAGTCCTCATTGTGTATTTAGGCGGTTGATGAAGTATAAACATGGCATCATCAGGCAGATGACCTGGGCATTAGCCATGTTTTTACCTTTTTGTGTGTGTGTGTGTGTGTGTGTGTGTGTGTGTGTGTGTGTGTGTGTGTGTGTGTGTGTGTGTGTGTGTGTGTGTGTGTGTGTGTGTGTGTGTGTGTGTGTGTGTGTGTGTGTGTGTGTGTGTGTGTGTGTGTGTGTGTGTGTGTGTGTGTGTGTGTGTGTGTGTGTGTGTGAGAGAGAGAGAGAGACCTTATCCTTTTTTCTTATGTGTGCTTAAATCATTTGCACCATATTCCGGACTTACATCCACTGTACACATGACCGCACCAATAACCATATGTTTTGTTCTCCTAACCAGAGGGAGGCATGGGAGAAGAAACGGGCCACATTGAGACAGCCACCCAGCAGACCTTGCACTACACACTGGCCAATCAGCAAGTCCAGTTCCACCGTATTGGCGAGGATGGACAAGTTCAGGTGGTGAGTGTCAGACATTTTATCCCTCAGTCTTTCTCTGAATTAAGCAAACCTTTTTTTATTTATAGGCAAAGACACAAGAAAGTGCTTTCTTACGGTATGAGTCTTCATCCTCCTTTCTCACAATATTTATCAGATGTTTATCTTACAATCAGCTCCCTTTAGTCTGATACTTATTTTCTCTCACTACTGTCATATGCGGGCCACATAGAGAAAGGTTTGTAGTGCAGGTGGACAGATCTTTCCACCCACCACAGTAACACATACAGCAGTATAGTATAGTGCAGCTTATGTCAACAAAGGCGTTGTCCATGCTCAGGGAATTGCTGACCTTACAGCTGCTATGGCCAAAGGTCACATTCAGGCCTGCTAAAGTGTTATGCTTGGGCTGACAAGGAGGAAGTGACTGGACCTCTGACATCTTGTCTTCATTGTGCCCTGAAATCACCCCAAATACTTAATTTTAACAAATGAGGAGCCAGTCAGTTGATTAAACCCATTGCCTGTTGAAGGACTTAAAGATATCAGAGTTTTCAAGTTACACTGTCTGTGGAATTGATCAAATTGATAAAGTGCCTTGTATTAGATCAGGGTTTATCATTAAGGTTTCAGGCAATAGAGTGAGAGCAGCATGGTCCATTCTTGTTTACTTGTGTAGTCAAACAGCTGGTGACAGATACTGTACACGCAAGCTGTGAGACAATGTTTGTCATGAGGGGAGCTACACATGCATGCGTGTGGTTTTATATATATATATATATATATATATATATATATATATATACACACACACACACACACACACTCTCTTTGTAAAGACTAATGCTGCAAAGCTAGCTCATAATTTACAGTATTGAGTATATCTGCTGTTAATAGGTTGCTGCGTGATGCATGGGCTTGGAGGTACTGATGATGACGAGTGACTCACCTGAGAAAGGAAGGAACAGGCATCAAAGATGCAGGGTAGAAGGGCACAAAGACAAGTTAGGGAGAAGGTGGAAGAGTGAGAGAGAATGATTTTCAGGATCTCAGTGTGAAGTTATTACCCTCCCGGCACCGCAGTAGAGTACAAAGGGTGCAGCTGATCCTAAAATTGATAAGTGCTACTAATGCGGCAGAGGACATAAAGTTCCCGGCTTTGATTCAGTCCTACAACCAATGTCTGATAATTACCAAACAACATGTGTTGCTGCATTACACGCACCACACAAGGGCTGCTATTTAACTATTTTGAACCACATTCTGTACATTGAAGCTAAAATAAAGCTTAAAGGATAGATTTATAGTGTTTCAAGTTTCTCTTAAAACAATGGTCCTATGCCCATATGAACATTGAAACAGGTTTTCTCCACTTCCTGTCCCCACCCTTTCTGTGATTTTAACGTAAGTGTAATCCACTTGATTTGTTTAACTTAGACTACTGAAGCCTCATATAATACATTTTGCACAAAGCAAGGACTGGATTTTTGATCCACATCCTTTATATTAGACACACTTTAGTAATGGATTTCTTAATGGCCAGTATGAAGAAGAGGAATGATTAAAGCTATGTTCATAAGGGCGTCTGACTGTTGTTTTTGGACAGATTTGAAACATTTCTGAAGCTGTCCTTTTGTCACAATTTTAAAATGGTAGAGAATTCTATGTAGATTGATGTAGATTTTTTTTCTCTCTGTGAAATAGTTTTAGAAAAACATGCCTTTGCAAATGCATTGATTTCTTGATCATATTTATGTAATTGTTCCTGCTTCAGCTGTCTCTCATCCTTCATCTGTGTCTCTCAGATTCCACAGGGTCAGCTGCACATTGCCCAGGTGCCACAAGGAGAGGAGGTGCAGATCACGCAAGACAGTGAGGTGTGTGTGTGTGTGTGTGTGTGTTGAAAGTCTGGTTTGTAATTTGGTCGACTTCAGGCAAGCTGACGACTTACGGCATTATTCGACTGGCTGTTTGAAATACTTCATTCAATCTGTGTGAGCAAGTAGAGTCAGCAAATGCACCCGGGATTGTTCTCTGCAATTCTACATGACTTTACAGGCACGGAACTTATAAATGGTGGAATTGAAAGATTTGCATCGAGTGAATCATTCATTAAGCTTTTTTTTGTTGAGAACGGTAATATAACAAATTCTGAACAAAGGGATGCTTGAAGATATATCATTTTGCATAAAGACACTACAATTACAAGTGCAGAAAAAGTTGTTTCCTGTACATTTTTTTTGGTTAATACCACAAGTACTGCTGTGCAAGGCATTACTCCACAGAGCTATAGTTTTCCTTTTGATGAGGCTCTCTGTCACGTTCAAACTCAAGAGTTTCTTCAGAAAATTAGGATTGAGCCCCTTTCAGCTCTGTGGAAGAACTATTTAAATGTTTCACTATACCCATTATTTCCAAATGATTGATGAAAGTTGGGCTGGCACAGGTCACATTTTGGAGACTAAGCTAGTCTACTACTAAATAAATGAAGGGCCATTTAATAGAGCAAACTATTGTTTTTCATCTGCCAAATAGGTTTGGCAAGAGTCATTGAACCCTGTATGTTTCTGGTTGCCCATGCAAATAGCCATCCTACGGTGGAGCATTAGGGCCACATCAAAGGAAAAAAAATACGTAGGAAGTCAACATGACAAGAATAATTGATCAAATTGTTTGATCCTGATGGAGTGGCGCTCAGGCTAGCGCGGCACTCCAAGGATGTAACCCATATGATGATGCCTAGATGGCAGCTGGCACGGCGGACAGTCGCTCCAATGTGATTAAGTGATAAAGGAGTTGAATTTATTCTCGTCATTTCAACTTTAATCTCGACATCGTCAAGTTGACTTTATTCTCGACATTTCGACTTCATTTTCAAAATGGTATTTCGACTTTATTCTCGTCATGTTGACTTCATTCTTGATATTTTGACTTTATTCTCGAAATGCTAAATAAAAAAATATCTATTTTATTTTTATTTTTTCTTCCTTGATGTGGCCCTAACACTCCGTCATGCCAATGAAGCGTAATGCACCCCAGTAATACCATTTAAGTCATTAGGGAATTCTAGCAAAAGCAGATGCTCTGTAATGTTTATATATCCGCCTGCTTTTGCATGCGGTTATGAATGTAGTTTCCACATGTCCAGGTGACACATGTCCCTCACCAGAGAGGCTCTCTGCCAGCGTTGGCCTGCCAGTTGAAATCAAAATCTAACTCCAAACCACAACTGCTAAAGAAGGAATTTCCACATCAGCATCATTGTTAGTAATTTTTTTTTGATGATGTAGAAGAGAGATTTATTTCAAGTCGACAGTCTACGTACACACATACACATCTAATCACGTATGATGCTTGACAGCTTGACATTTATGCAAAAGCAATTGACACCTTGACCAAGTGTTTTTCTTATTTCCCGTTCTGTTGCGCTGAAGGAAACTCAGAGGAAGAAATGCTCGATTGAGTGAGAGAGACTGAGTTAAGTGGAGGCAGAAAAAGCTCTAAAGCCTTTCCTGCTCTTTGTGGCTGCGCCCAGATTCCCCCCCCCCTCCCCCACCTTCTTCCTATTTCATGACATTGTTTGTTTTTTGGAGTTCAAAGCTTAGCAACAAAATCCCACTTCTCCCAACTGCCACTCATAGAATATGTTTTCATTGAGAACTGGTCCCTTTCATCAAAGACATTGGTTTTAGCGTGCTTAAAAAAGGAAATGAGCTGTTAGAGAAATTACACTCCTCTCTGGCCATATGGCAGCTCCGACAGCATTTGATATATACATGAAATACAATTAGCAAGATAAAACAACTGAAAGTTGGGGTTGCCTAAATATGGCTTGTATGCGGTCCTCTCTTATGTGGTCTTGTAAACATCACTGTGGGTGTTCAGAGACTTTACGCTGGTTATTGCATCTCAATGAGACTGCGTTGGGCATGTGCATTTGCGAACGGGTTTCTGTTTTTGTTTACAAGAGAAATGACATACCGTTGACGTATATACAAGGACATGGCCTCCATGTCTCATTCTAATGTCATCATGTATAAAAAAACTTTACTGCCAAACCCTGAATGCTCAGAGTCCTGGAAAAAAAACAGTTGTTACATCTCAGATATTGACACTGTCAATGTTACCAGCCTTGGACCAGGGGGAATCTGGGCAGGTACAAAGCCACAGGCTGGATAGCACTGTGGGTTGGAAAGAAGTGGAGATACAGAAATTGTGTCTTTCTCAAACACTGGCTGTTTATTTCTGAAAAAATTATTTGATAATCATGCCAACAGATAGGCCTAGCACACACTAGTACACTGGACAATTAACAACACATACAATTAGGGCTGCACAATTGATCGAATTTTAATCACAATCACGATTTTGACTTCCCACGATCAAATTTGCGTGATCGAGCGATTATTTTAAATTCGTCATTTCAAAGAACGCTCCGTTTTTTAATTAACCTAATATATGAGGCCATTTGCTCTACCCATTACGTCAACTCTGTTGTCACTGTTCCTAATATAGTAATCAATGCAGGTTAGGGTCAATAAGAGGGCAAGGAAATGGGCAATATGCATAATTTTAAGGGGCTTTATGTTTGCTGGGTAAAATGTATAAATAATTCTGTGTAATATGGCCTCAGGCTTTTTACATGACATGTCACTTTTCTATTTCAGGGAAATCTCCAGATCCACCAGGTGCAGTTTGGTCAGGATGGACAGGTAAGAACACATTCACAGTAAACTAAATAGAAGTTATAATACACAAATAAATCCATGCTGTAGATTATAAACCACATATTAGCATCAGTGCTTACTTTTGTGCATAAAGTACAAATTCTTCAAAAACAGTAGCTGGATAACAAAAGTGGTTGTGTGTGTGCTTTACACAGTAGTCTTTACACAGTAATCTTTCACAAGTGATTTGTATGTCTGATGGCTGTCTGAGCAGGCTCTTTGTCAATGACATTTCGCTGGTTCTCTGAACACCCAGTTAATCTGGCTGATTGGACCTCTTCCCAGACTGATTGATTGGCATTTTCCTGAGTCTCTTGTTGGCTTTGTTGCACCTGTTACGGCAGGACCTTTATCATTCTTATTGGTAGATGAAAATGTGTGACCTACTAAATTCCCATTAAACCTCCAGCAGTCCTTAAACCTGAGCGGAGTTCTAATCAGCCAGAATAACTGAAATCACCTGTGTGGGTGTTCAGAGACTTTAATTGAACACTAAATGCACAAAATCACTGAGCAGTCCAAATAGAAAATGCATATCTGACGCTGGATGGCAGCCACGTATGAATGTTTCAGTGCCAGGATTTGAATTATCTCACTAAACTGATATTATATATCTTTTAATGCATTACAATCTTGTGTGGTGGTTCTGAAAAACACACTTGCATGGCGTCTTTGCTGGATCTGTTTGCGCAGTGATTACACAACAACTCTTTACCATGCCGTGTTTGTTTTTCCACGTTACGGCACCTGGCAGATGCTGACCGTTTGTGTTTTTGCCGTTCAGGATAGTGAACCATAGTGACTTCTATATACGGTGATGTCACATTCCTATCCTCTATCGCTGTAAGTGTGGCGTCCCTGATGTGTAGATGTGAACAGACTGTTCAAATACTTGTATTGCACTTACGTTATAGTAATACTTTTAGTAAAAACAAGTATGTAATGGGGTCCTGTGGAGTTTTCTTATAAATAACCAATTAATTAAATTAGGACTGGACCCAAAAATTTGACTATTTGGTTATTGGGTAGGCATTCAGTTTTTAAATTTGGGATTTGGATATTCTTTTTTATATAGACCATAGCCTTCTATAGAAACTGACTTCTTTTTTGGATTTAATTGTATGTATTGCTAGATAAATCTAGGTAAATGTGTTATTTAATCTTCCAGCCTTTTATCTTGGTTTTTGGTTGTATTGACCAGGCTTGGTAATTTATTATTTTGCCATCCAAAAACATTACTATCTACCAAACAGTTGGATATAATAATTCTATACTTATTAGAAGCATACGCCCACACAGCCCAAGCAACACACACACACACACACACACACACACACACACACACACACAGATGTCTTATGTATCCTCTCAGTGGCTGACATGCTTATGTCTTCGTCCATCCCTCTCCCCTCCTCTATCTCTGCCTGGGATGTTTTGGACCAAGGGCCCATCCTGTTTCTCTGTTCTTTCCGCTGAGTCTCGATCAAAGCAGAGATGGCCTGTGTATGACGAATGCAGACCACATATGAATGCGTGCAGACCAACACATAGTCTCACATTCATGATTTCATTATGTTTGTCTAGAAGCAAGACTTTAAGGAAGGAAGTTATTTCTCACGCTGCCCATCTGGTGGTTAAACTGTTATTTTGTTAGGGCAGGTGTTTTTATCCAACAGCCAGTAGATATATAGTTTTTAAACGTGAATGGAGGCTAAACAGAGTATTTACTGTTGGGGTCATTACGAGAAAATTTCACATTATTTACTTTTTTTAAGACAATGAATTCCACATGAACATCTAAATAAAAAGTGCTGCAGCATTCATTACATTACTTTTGCATTTTATACTAAAACAATGTACTTGCATTAATTGGGTCAATAAATGTTTTGGGGTTGAGGCTGTGTTCCGACTGCATGAACCAGCTGTAATTCATCATCTCACCGCTACTTTAAACAACATGCCTCCATCAGCGCAGCCCTTTGAGTTTCACTACTTTTTACTTCCAAGGTTTGTAGTAAAAATAGTCAAAAATGAAGAGACTTGTAAGGCTTAAGAGTGTAATGCAAGTAACAACCTTTTTGTTCAAATGCAGTAAGTAGTAATGTGATTGTGACTTTACTTTCTGAAGAATCCTTCAACACTGCACTTGACAGCTAAGTCAATCATCACCCTTTCTTTTTAATATATAAACATTTGGTTACAAGCCACCCACCGTCTGGAACCATATGCTTTCCGCTGATCAGGTCTGGATTTTATAGTCTGATTAAGATTTCAATCCACAAAGTCATTAATTGGTTCAAAGCACCATCGGCTATCCGTGTGCGCTCACATTTGTGAGGTGTGGATACATCTGTTTTATATGAGTTTTTGTAGTTGTTTGTATTGTTTTACTGGCTGTTTAGCTATGTGTCTGTGTGTCTGTCTGTCTGTCTGTTTGTCTGTCTGTGGCATGCATGTTTTCAATTAATTAAAGTAGACACCACACATCCCCACGCTCCTTCTCTCTCACACTCACAAATGTCTGCTTGTGTCCTCAAATGACCTGCTCGCTGAGCCTCACAGCAGCATTCCTCTTTCTCTCTCACTCTCTAGGATCTAGAAAGTTTTGGCTAGAGTTTGGTTTAGATTTTGCACCACAACACACATTTCCAGCATTTATACACATCAGTTCACTGAGTACATTAACATGTTTTTTGCAGGCTTTTTAAAAATCCAGCATGGGATATGTATAGTCATTAGTTTCTTTGACACCAAAGTCTACCAAAGGATGCGAGAACAAAAAGCTGCAGAAAGGGACTCTATTCCCTTGGCAGTGTCTGGGAGCCTAGTCCAATAAAAAGTTCTTTTTATTTTCCCTTACTTTTAGCTCATGCTTTGATTGGGTCTGTAAAATGATATGAGTGCAGGGCCAAAACAAACACACAGTGACTTATTTTTTTGAATTCATGTTGCAGGTCGAGCTTTTCACACACATGAATTCGTAAACTACAGTGGCAGCGTCACGTCGCGTGTATATTCTCATAGGTCAGCTCTTAAATCTGACGAACCCCAGAAAGCACACAAAGGCCCTCAAGGGAAACGGGGCCCAAACAAGTATGATGTTAGTGATAGTCCTTATTCAATGAGATACATCACTTTGACCAGATATGGTCACATATAAATGACAAATGATGTCTTTATCATGATTGGTGTAGTGTATCTTGGACCAGAATTTGTTAAGAACCTCAGACAAAGACAAAACAGATCAGACTTAATCCTGATGTGTGTTTTTGTAAATGTCTGTGTGTGTTTACAGAGAGGCATACATCAAATAGGCTCTGTATTTTGTCCCTGTTCTTGTAATCTGGCAAAATAGTGCGAAGGCTATTAGTGTAACCCAGCATGCACAATTCATCACACAAGTGTTCTTTTTGTCTTTCTTTGGGGCGGTTTTCCTCTCCTCCCTATCTCGCTCTCTTAGTTTTATCTTCCATGTACTTTTTAGCTTTACACCTGTCTTTTAAAGGCCAACTGCCTCATCCAATCACCCCAGGTCACATTACCTGTCAGCCCATGCTCTCGGGAGAAACCTTGGCCACATTGTCTGTTACATAGATAAAGAAAGGTTGTCGCACTCTCTGGTTGTGATTTTAAACAGTTCCACACAGATGTTTTTGCACTCTGGCTCCATCAGTATCTCTTAATTTATGCACATCTTATACATTGCTTTTTTGTGTCTCTCTGCTTTATTTGTTCCATTGAGAGTCATTATCACAATCCACATTATGAGGTGTCCTGGCTCACGGTTTTTCTGTCAGATCTCAGTGTGTGGATATGTCATGTGAGTTATGGCTGGCCACAATATGAATGCAAAAAGCATCATACATTTGTTGAGCTGTCAAGTGTCATAAATCTGGCCTTAGAGGCTTCATTATGGAAGCAGTTTAGTAATTGCCTCCACTGATTTCTTTACTTCTCCGCCAGGGATGAGTACAGATAATGGCTTGTTGAATTACTTACTACTAATTACGTTTTATTACTTCTACATGCCAAATCAATCTTTTTGTTAGTTAGATTAGTTAGATTATGCAGACTTTACCTAGAACATATTCTAGATGTTAGGGCTTCACAACTAATCAAATTTTAATCACAATCAAATTTTCGTAATTGAGCGATTTTTATAATTTTTTTTAAATGCGTCATTTCATTTCATACCGCTCCGTAAACCACTGTCTGATCATATGCCAGTCAGCGTTGTTCCCTGCACCGCGCAGCTTAGTTTCAAGATGTAGACAGTCACAGAGGACGGAGTAACGTGAGGAAAATTCAACAGATAGCAGTCGGTTACACGTCGGTTTCAAGGTTTACCAGTTTACCAGTAACGCAACATTTTGTCCCTTCTGTGTTTTTTTTTTTTTTTTTCTTTTCAGACAATGAAGCAATGTTGTTTATATCAATATGGTTTAATGTTGCGTTACATGACCCATTTCTCCTGTAAAGCCGTGCCTGTGTTTGGCGCCCCCATTCACTCACACAGGCTCCCCAGTAACAGAGACAGAGCGGCGACAGATCCGGTGTCATGCTTCTGACATTTGTCCACAGTTTCAATTGTTATTAACACAGCTGTATATTGTTAAGCATGAGATGCAAACCTCTATACGTACCAGTGTTTCCGCTGGTAACTCTGCTACCGCAGCGGCCAGGGCGAAGAACACAGAAGAAGTTATTGAATGCAACTAACTTCAGTTTGTAGAGTAATAGCGTGTGAGACGGAGCCTGCTGGACCCATTCATAATGAGTCAGCCGTCACTCTGTGAGTACGTCCATCGCACTCCCCCACTCTCCCTCGCTCTTTTAATCAGTTATTGTTGAAAACAAGTAAAGGAGCGTTCACAGAGATACATTTTCTTTTAAAATATATCCTAGGCTACTTATTTCAGATAATTTTCATTTATATGTGTTGCAGCTGTATGTATGTACAACATACAACTTCAACATAAGAGGAATGTAGCACAATATGGATGTGAAAGCAGTTATAGCCTATGTGACTATACATTTTTTTGTGGTTAAAATCAACAAATAATTGTGAAAATAATCATGATCACAATATTGATCAAAAATAATCGTGATTGTCATTTTGGCCATAATCATGCAGCCCTACTAGACATTAGGGCTGGGCATCGTTAATGATTTCAAGATTTGATTCCAACTTCATAAAGTCCAGGATTTGTTTTATTCGCAATTCGATTTTATTCCCGATTTAACTATCAATTCTATACCAGTTAGGTTACTACTACTATTACTACTACTAGATATGCTAGTTCTCCTAACAAAAATTACTTTAGATATTGGAAAATAGAAATGAGTAAATTCTTTTTGATTTTTTTCTGTTTATTATTTGTATTCGTTATGTTTATCATTCTGTTCTGTCTACTACTCGCTGTGTTCAATGCTCTGTGTGTGTTTTCTCTTGAATCCCATTCCTGAGAATAAAATTCTTTCTAAATCGCTGAAATAAATGTCTTCCCTCTGTGTTTATTTGGTCAGGAAATCGCTACGTTTTGCAACCACTCGTCGAAAAAACGAATGTGATCGCCTAAATTCTATCCCTCACAGCTCGTCTGTCATGTGTGTCAGAGTTTGAGTAAATCATGCTGTCCACTACGTTAACTGGTACTAACTATGCTTTGCTCACTGTTGCATAATGCTTCAGAAGAATGAAGATTCTTTCAGTAAGAGATTAGTGAGAGGATGTAGGGCCTTGAAGGATAAGGGGTCAAACCCCTGCCCCAGCTTTACTGACAGAATAAATCCAGGTGTCTTTGTAGTTGAGGAGACAGGCTGTGTTAAAATTCTGAGAGTGCTGCAGACTGACCCCTCTGTCTCTGTCCACACATATTGCCACTGGAGATATACTGCATGCAATAAGTAGCGCAGTGTGCTTCACGATTCACTTTGTTTGTCTAACTGCTGATGCATGTTCAATCTGTGTAGTTTAGCTGCAGATGTTTCTGTATCCGCTTCCATCTTGGTCTATGCCAACTTAGTCATGAACTTAGTACAAATGTGCCAGCTGGAAGTCTGAACAGCCCATAAAAACCCTCTCATGTAGACGGAAGAGAAGGCAGACCCATGAAACTATAAAATAACTAGTCTTTTACTGCACACCCTGTCTGTCATAGCCTCTTATCTGGTGCCCTTCTCTCTTTGTGCTGTGATCTTACCTTGCACTGATGCAGACCAAATGGAAGATTGTAAGATGAAAGGAGTGACTGATAAGGAGGAGGGAAGAGAGAAAAAAGATGAAGAGAGGAAAGCCAGAAAGGGAGACTGTCTGGATGAGATGTTTTGACCCGTTCAGCATTGAAGACTGAGACCAGTTAAGCTATGAATCGAACAAAAACTGATTCATGGTACCAATTGCCACATAAGAAAGGAGGCGGTGCCCTCTGCTAGCTCAAATGGCTTAGGCAAATACAATGTGCCCTCAATGGCTTTGGATGTCCCCCATCTTTGCTGTCACTGCCCTTTGCAAATATGTAAAAGCTGACAAGAAACAAAAAAATTATGTAATAATAAAAGCTACAGAGCAGCAGTTAATCCACCGTGAGCTCACAGTTTTTAGAGGACTCTCCATGGCAGATAGCTGTAAACTAATGGCGTGTCAGTCTGAGGAATCAAACACATCTCAAGAGGCCGCTATAATGCTTTACCCAATGTACTAATCCTCTCCTCTGCCTGCATTATTTACCGATGATGGACGCCCATCGACATGATTGTCAAGAACCACTAAGAACCTCTGCCACCTCTTCCTGTCACCACGTGTGAGTTGCATCTGTTGGACCCTCCCAAGCAGCATTGCTCATGGTCAGTGTGGGAACTGGGTCACAGAACAGAGAGCTTGGCACAGATCCATCCGTCCGTGCTGCCAGGACCTGTAAACATAGAACCAGTCCAGAACGAGACAAATACAGGGAGTGTAGAGGGATGGTGCACAGTGTCAATGAGTTAATAAAGGAGAAGATGAGAAAAAGGAGGGCCAAACAAGAAAAAGTGAGAGAATGATGTGAGGTAATAAAGAATTCATGAAGAGGAAACTAGATATTTTAGTGCATTTTTGAACTCCTATTTTACTGAAAATGTTGATGTTCTTACAGTTGTGTGCATATATGCCATCACTGACATCAGCTCCTTGATGTCTGTTTCGGTTAGCTCCGATAAAGGTCTAGTGTTCTAGGACAGCATGTCTTGATTTCTCATTTCTTCACACAAAACAGATGCTTGAACAATCTCTAAGGTTAACCTCAGAGAATCAGGGTGTGATTTGTGCTGGAATCAGACTGCTGGCCCGTCTCCCGAGTTACTCAGTTGTCCTATTTATCTTTCTGCTCATGTTGTTTCTAATGTGTAAGGGGTTTTTGAGAATCCTGTGATTCACAGTCTGAGGGGAAGGTAAAAGGGAGATGAAAAGATACAAACAAGATGTTTTATGATCAATGTTTAGTGTAAGTGGGTTGTCTGTAAGCAGTCAAGGATTTAGAGGACTAGTGGTGGATCCTGTTTCAAAGGAGTAGTTGTCTGCTTTGTGTCCTTGTGGTATCATGGCCTGGAGATAAAGAGTCACAGATCAGGGAATCCATAGTTCTGAATATGTGCGTAGGTGTGTGTTTGCAACTCAGCACTTCGAAGCAGAGGAGGGTACCCCCAGTGGTGTTTTCTTTTGTCTTTGTGGGCAGAGCCTATTGTCGCTGGGCTGCATGAGTAAAATGGACCAGATGTTTTAGTTGCATTTCAGCGTGACTCACCATCGGCACACAGGCCTGATACATGTCCCAGAACTACAGTGCTCATCATTCATCAGTTTCAGCTTCTACAGGATTCTCACAGAGACAGCAGTTCTTACAGCAACAGTGCATTTACAGGCACTCTAGGTTAATTATAACCAGGGTTTGGGTAATACTTGTTTCATGTAAACAACTTAATCGGTATATTTGACACATAACCATAACAAACGTGATTTCATTAACAGAGCTAGATTTCTCATCAGTCTTTCCAATGACTTCTGGTAAACTGCATTTTGGCAGATTGTTTTTGTATGCAAACATACACACACCCCACAAAAAATGGAGTGAAATGTTGCAGAATAGTTTGCTTTGAAAAAAACAGCATGGCTAGAAGTGGGGAAACAAAAAAAACTTTTTTTTTGTGGAAATGATAGAACAGCTTGCATACACTGCAACTAAAGGTGTGTTGTAAAATTCAGACTACACATTTTCTGGACATCAATGTGACTGTTAAATAATTACGCCAGAGAAAGCACCAGCCAGATGGTGGAGATAGATGTTACTTGATAGAGTCCTCTGAATGGTTTGTTTTGTTTCCTCTCTTATCAGCACTGACAAGTGTACAGGCAGCAGTAACAATGATTGTATCTGATGTGATGTCTCAGTGAGTTAAAGACTTCAGTGTGCTACGTGCTGATGTAAGATTACATTACATTACATGTCATTTAGCTGACGCTTTTATCCACAGCGACATACAATTGCTATATATCAGAGGTTGCACGCCTCTGGAGCAACTAGGGGTTAAGTGTCTCGCTCAGGGACACATCGGTTAATGTATCGCAGTGGGAATCAAACCCAGATCTTCCACACCAATGGCGCGTGTCGTATCCACTGCGCCATCACCACCACCAGATGACAGATGTCTGTCATGGCAGAGCTGAGACTTAAAGATTCTTGGCTGCTATGTGTCAGTCAATGGTGCTGATTTTTGGACCAGTTGAGTCCTCTCCAAGATATATTGTTCGGAGGTTTAAATGTACTGCTTGAAATCGTCAGTCTTTGTTTTGCATAAGAGAAGGGCCAAAACTAAAAACAGAATAAGATGCATCACTTCAGTTTATTTTAGGAAACGTCTTGGCCTTCCCCATTTATAAATTGTCTCAATACTAGATTAAATGACTTAAGATTGGTGTTTTGTGCGGTGTGATATTTTGTAAATTGAATATAACAACCTGTCTACATCAACGTCTCTGGAATATTTGGATTAAACAAGATCATTAGAAACATGATAAAGTCATCATCCTAAATCATGAAATTTACCGACATTGTAGACATGCCTTTGTAAATTAGCCACGCCAAGTCTGCGCTCAAAACAGGGAAAACCTTCAGTGTCATTTTCTTCCTTTTTGATCTTTTAAGGGGCCCGACTCTTAAGTACGGCTGTTACTTTTGTCATTAGTCCCCTTTTAATTTACTGGTTCTGGATCAGAATTCAACACAAGCTGGTTTTGTCATAAAACCTCTTTGAGCTTGGTCTAAATCTGACTCTCAGTGTGCTCAGAGTTTTGGAACAAAGGATGCAAGGGAGGGTTTGATTGGATGCAGGTGTTGAGCTCTGGTGTAGAAACAGGGTGTGGGTGGAGATGGGAAGCAGTGGGCCATATATATATATATATATATATATATATATATATATATAAATAAAAATAAGTAATGTATGGTAATATCACTTGTCAAAAGTCTGAACTTACACTTCCGGTCAAAAGTTTGGGGTCACTTACAAATTGCCATACCATTACATTATAGACAGAATACCAGCTTATCTGAGTGAATTATCTGAGTGGATGGCTGATCTTTAATGCAATATCTACATTTCCCATTATCAGCAATCATTCATCCAATATTCCAAAGTCACATTCTGTTTACTAATGTGTTATCATTTTTAAAAAACTAACTAGAAAAACATTGGAGAATCCTTTTGCAATTATGTAAGCACATAATGTAAAACTGCTGCCCTGATTAAAAAAAACAATGCAACTGATCTCATCTTGTATTTAGTCCACAATGGAGTGCAGTGGAAATTTCTAAGTGACCCCAAACTTTTGACCGGTAGTATATAATTGCAAATAAGTGAGAAAATTCACAAATCATAGAGGAACAAAGCATGATGCTCTTTGGCTTCTATAACAACTCTTGACATTTTCTGATTTGCATCACAAGTCCACTGTTGCCTTTTCAATCATATTGTGAGCTGAGGCCCAGCTGAAATCGGAATAGTCCTCAGACTCAGAGGAAAAATAAAAGGCACATGTAACTAATTAATTAAGTTAATGCCTGCAGTGAGACATATTTAGGCCAACTTCATCTTCAACTTTATTTGCGTCCCCGAAGGGCAATTAGGTGTGCAGCAAGTATAAACACATACAAGACACATAAATACAATACAAATTCTACACACACTCCAACTGGAACACAACCGTTACAGTACAAGGTGCATGGATAGCAACGTCAAAGTTAGTGCATATCAGCCTACAAAGTTAACACAACATAAACAACAACATCAGCATCCATTACATCACCAACCCTTTTTATCAACGTGTCTGACATCCTCAACCAGTGCGATCCTTTTCCCAGTCTTCACTACACAAGGACTCAGCACAGTGCTGTGTCTGTGGGCATCACTACAGCCAAGTCGCAGCCAGGCCTTACTCCTAATTTCCACCGGTTGCAGAGCGTCTGCAGATCCACTCTGCTGAGTGACGGCTACGTGCTCCGCCGTCCGTCAATACTCACCAGATTCGGATTTGTTGCGGCTGTGGCCATGACTGACAGCTGAAATCTCGAGGAACCACGAGATCTTGCGAATTTATGTAGAATAGAACCACAAAACCAACAACTGTTTGTTTCCATCCAGAGGAGTAGAGGGGGAAAAAGCTCTGTGCTGTGTTTTCAAGGTGTCGTGCAGGGAAATATGATCACGGTCTATTTTATTTTGAAAATTAACCAGATATTTTATCTTGTTTCTGTGCTCGACTTCCTGTCCCGCACTATCTGCCGTGTGCTGAATTGTTGCGGAGCTCTCCGTCGTCCGACAAAAATAGAAGCTCTGCGTATCTGCTCCGGAGGACTGTGGATCGCCGGAGTTGGGACGCAGCCGTTCCGCAGTCAGTGAAAATACACACTTTAATGGAAACCTAATGACTCCGCTGCCGTTCTGGAGCGGATCAGCAGACGTTCCGCAACTGGTGGAAATTAGGAATTAGCCCCCCTCTGTCCACCCCCGCTACCCCACTTACCCACCCGTAGTTAGTGTTTTGGCTTGGACATCTGTCCACGGTTGGCAGTTGCAGATGTTGTTGACGGCTGTTAAGCTGAGAGGAAGTTCCAGCCAGTCCAAAGTCCAAATGTTTCTTTTTTCATTTCCTTGTTTTGGTTTTGGTTCTTTTTTCTTTTTTTTTTTTTTTTTTTAAAAGATCTGAAAGAAGAGACACACAGAAAATTGGATCATATGGATTTTTTTCTAAAAGGAGGATCTTGTGTTATGGGGGATCCCAATGTGCTTTGATTACAGTGAAACAAAATCTTAAAAACATTCTCCGACACAAACTCATACATGCACACTAAGCGGGTGACTCATAGTATCGTTCGATTCACAGCTGAGTTTAACTGAGACCTCCTGTGAGCCTGGGAATTGATACCAGCCTTCATCATGTATGTGCTTTGTGGAGGCAGATTTTCTGTTTGAAGCATTATTCTGAGACTGTTAACAAGGATAGAAGTTTAACTCCTTTCAAATTGTGTGAAAAGGAGGAAAAAGTAAATTTTAGAATTCTCAGACAAGCTTAAATGAGGGCTGGGTAACAACGTCTTGTTTTTGAAATCATGAATATTTTTTGCATTAAGCTGCTGTTGTTGTTCCCTTTTGTGTCTCTGCTCTCCAATTGCTGTGTCCTGGATCCATTACTGAAAGCATTACAGCATCAGCAAACGATTTCCCCCCCTGTTTTCTCAAGGCAATGGCAGCTAGCAAAGCCTACAGAGGATTTAAGATGCGCTTTTCTCTCCAGTACTGTGCTGCAGTATCTTGGCCCTTTAATCCTGCTTGTCTGCGGTGCTCTTTGGCCCTTCACCACGGGGGTAGCCAGCCAGCACTGCTTATTTAAGGGTCCCAATCCCTAAAACTTTAGGGTCAACAGTAACTCCGCAGTAAGTCAAATCTAATATATTGGGCTGCATTGTAAGTGAGTCATCGCAGCTCTTTAGGCAATCAAGGCAAGGCTGTAAAGTATTCCAAGTGTGTCGGGGGACTTCTCTGCTCCAAGAAAGCCCTCTCAAACATTTCTCACCTTGCATTATAATGTATTAGTTTCTACTGACAATCATATTTGTTCTTCAAGTAAAATAACTTTCTACCTCATAAAACCTTTCCTTGACATCATTTTGTGATTATTTTTGTTTTTGCATCATTGCCCAACAACTTAATGATGATTATGTCCTATTAGCTGAATGAGGAATAATTATCATCAGTACTCACAGAATCACATAATGGGGCTCAATAGAGTTTTACATGAAATTAAGTGAAATTATAGACAACATATTAGAAATGCATGCTATAGGGGAACAAAATATTATACTACAAGGCAACCGTATCATCTGAGCACACTTTCCTGGGAACTTCCGTGAAGTGCAAGTACGTCTCTTGAGCATAGATTTCTCTTTTAAATGTTTTCGACTGAGTCATACTTTGAGGCCAAGTATGACAGTATTACACCCAAATAGTGGGGAAGGGTTGCTCTGTCAAAACGAGTCGTGGGACAGGATGTGGACCCGAGAAGTTCCTGTGTAATCGCTGCAGAGATCTCACACACCGTTCCAACTCTATAAATGCTTTTGTAATCCTCTGTCTGCTGCTCGTCACAGCTGAGAATGCAAACTGCTCTCAAATGGAGGCTGTGAATCCAATTGAGCGAGACAAGTGTTTACGATCTCAAGTATCAAACATAGAATCCCTTGACCTGCGGCAATTATACACTTTTCAGTACAGATACACGGTTATACTTGGCTTTACATACATACACACACACACACATACGTTCACATACAAATGACTGCAAACAGATGCACACTTGGCAGAAGCTGCATTTAATTACTATTAAGAGAACAATGTGATGAAGTGTAGGGGATAAGGATGGATCTAGATGTCTGCCATGAAGATACACTTGACAGCTGGTAATACATTTTACGAGTTCTCAATCAGCTGACTGATTGAGCTTTTTTTTATGGATTGACTCTGTGGGATGACTACTTAAAGCATGTACAGTATATGCACAGGAATAGTTCAACAATTTTAAATTTTGGAAAATGGGTTCATTCACTGGTGCCAAGCGACAGTTAGACAGAGCCAAGCTAGCCATTTCTACCTGCTCCCAGTCTTTATGTGAAGCTAAGCTAACTGGCTGCTAGCTCCAGCTTTATATTTTATGCCCGGACATAAGAGTGGTATCAATCTTCTGCTAACTATCTGCACGAAAACAAATATGCATATTTCCAGACATATCAAACTATTCCTTTAACTGGATCATTATTGTTTTCCCCAACCCTCCAAGCTAATGCTCAAATTGATCAGGAATGTTTTGTTGGTCCAAAAACACTCAGCTCTATCCGTGTTCTGCTATTACAACAGTCTAGCTCACTCAGCCTCGATCCATGTTGGTGCTCGAAGCGTCCTGGTTGTCTGATGGGGTGAGCCAGGCAGACTTCTTACTCTAATAACTTCCATCGGGCGGCGATGAGGCGGCAGATTTTGTGGTAAAACTGGCAGTCTGTTAGATGACGAGGCAAGTCGGCGGGTTGAGCTGAACCTTTGGGGCCTGACACTAACTCAGAACTTCAAAGCAAAGGCTGGACTTAGGGCTTGGGATGCAGTGTGGGACTTCGGGATTGGAAGGGTTAGGGGGCAACAAACGTCATCTGTAATTGAGGTTTGTGAGGTTTTGGTTTTTCTGCAGGCTGTATTCTCCCTTAAATTTCTTGTGTCTGCTGAACATGTCCCAGCCAGACCCAGTACCAAGTACAGCAGGAAGAGGAACACTAGGAAACATATGAGACTATGCTGTCGAAATGCCTTTTATTTCAAACCAGTAACCACCCAACTTTCTTGTGTTGCCACATTAGAGGGTAGTAGGGTCGTATCTGACCCCTGTCTGATTATAACGAACATGCTCAAAGCTGATTGAATGCCCCCCCCGCCCCTCGTTCTGTTGCTGTGTTGACAGGATGATTGTATGTTAATTTGTATGTCTGTTGTCACATGGGAGTTATGCTATCCAGATTAACAGTAGTGTGTGTGTGTGTGTGTGTGTGAGCGTGTGAGCGTGTGAGCGTGTGTACACACACACATGCTGTCCTTTTTATGTGATTGTGGTCACAGTCTATCTATAGGAATGGCCTCAACAAACAACAGGAATACCCAACAACACTCCAGTTGCGCGCTGCTCTGTAATTAGTGTGTCAAAGCCATAGAGCTCTAATGTCGCCTGGCTGACTTTCAACGCTGTGGGAGCTTAGGCTCCCCCTGCGATGTCTCACTCTCCATTCTCTGCCAATTTCCCTTATTTCTTTGTCTAAGTATGACTTAAATTAAATGAACCCCAATAAAAAGTGAATCGTAGCTAGCGTATCATGTTATGGCGCCTAGGAAAACAAAATTGGGGGGGGATATAATTGAATTGATCATAAAGTTCATCTCCAACTCAATGTATAAACTGAGCACGGGATGAGATGCAGTGAGAACAGCAGGACTGAAATGTTTGTTTACGTCACTTAGATTCTGCCGCCTGACGCTTTCCTTGCCACAATGTCATTTGGTGTGTTTGTGTGACACTATGCTTGTTCACACTGATTTTAATGAATAAAAGAACATGTACATATCAGATAGGACATAAATGAGGCTTGCTGCCATTTGTTTTCATTTGTTTCTTGTTCCAATGGTTTGTGCTGTAGATCAGAGCAGAGCCAGCATGATTGTTGCTTTTTCAACTCAGCTAGAGGAAGCTGATGAGGGGAGTTTCATTCGGGATCTATTGCACTTTTATGTGGACGTGTGAGAAGATTGATTGACTGATGCTTGTGGGAATGGATTGAAAACGTTAGTTATGGTTGACTCACATTTTTTTTTTGTCCTCTCCACCCCTGTCTGTCCTAGGTTTTGCGTGGGGCTCAGCTCATAGCAGTGGCATCAGCTGATGGTGGGGCCACAGCAGTTGAGGGCTCCCCCCTCCCCCCTGACATCCAAGTGCAGTATGTCCAACTAGCCCCCGTCACAGATCACACAGCTGCTGTACAGGTAAAACAACACACACACACACACACACACACACACACACACACACACACACACACACACACAATCACAATCACAAAAAAAACAAACTTCCAGGCTCTCATACATGCGTACACAGATTGTTTGTAAATGGGTAGCATTCCAACAGCTATAAGTATGCATCTATTGTGTGAGGTGAAACAGACTCTGGTACTACTCTAAATCAGTCCGACATGTTTGTTTTTTAAGCAATCCATAACAAATATCTGTTCCCCACCTCTTTTCCTTGATCTGAAGTACATATTGGTCCTTCAGCGATGCTATTAATTTTGCCTCAGTGCTTGGCCAGAAACTAAAAATCCCAGGATTATGCTTATTTTAGTACTCTGATGTGTAGAAGTAACAGAGATAAACTAAAAATCTCCTTTTCTCTGCAAACACACTCTACATGTGTAAAATCAGACAGAAAAAGTGCTAGGAAGTTGGAGAAGTATATCTTTTTTGATGTTAATTTGAAAGTTTATTTTATAAAGTAAGTAAGTAAGTAAGTAAAGTTTATTTATAAAGCGCTTTTCTCAGATAAAAATCACAAAGTGCCGTACAAAAGAGTAAATAAAGTAACTGGATAATGTCATGATACTATAGGGTTATGTTATATTAGTTATAAATATTTTTGCTTTGTTCCTCACTAATCACTTAGTTAGTCTGGAACGTCAAATGGAAGTAAATAAACCGTACATACGAGCATCATCAGCTGTTTCTTGTTCACAAAAGTACATTTTCAGCTAATTCCAAACATTGTCATTCCAAACAAACAACAAAACACCACATTACTTCAATACATAAACAATTGATACTAATCGAAAGGAATTTTTATTTGCTAACTACTTATTACTTGCAGAAACTATCCCACTGTCCTCCAAAGCTCAGCCACTAACATCAGCCTCCTTACTTATACTTATAGTTTCCTTAAAGTCACGTACACAGTCTAGTCTTTTTTTTCTTCTCAACTTTACAGTCATTCAATTGGAACAGCGGATCATTGCGCTTGTGTCAAAGCCCCCAAGCACGTTTTTTGTGCTTAAGGAAACTGCTGCAGTGCATGTTATGAAAATATATGGGAACAATGTCATCTAAAAAGTGGCAGTTTCAGAAGTGTTAATTAAGTGTATTTTCACTTAAAGTGCTCATATTATGCTCATTTTCAGCTTCATAATTGTATTTAGAGGTTATATCAGAATAGGTTTACATGGTTTAATTTTTTTTTTAAACCCATATTTTTGTTGTACCGCACATTGCTGCAGCTCCTCTTTTCACCCTGTGTGTTGAGCTCTCTGTTTTAGCTACAGAGTGAGGCATCTCACTTCTGTTCCATCTTTGTTGGGAGTTGCACATGCACGGTAGCTAGGTCAGCACAGCTAGCTAGTCAGAAGCAGAATATGAGGGTGTGGCATGCTAGCAGCTAGGCAAGCATTATAACGTGTGTTACAAAGTGACACATGTTTGTCACGGAAGTAAAGGCTGGACTACAATAGAGCTGTTTGGAGCAGTTTGTGAACAGTGTTTTCTGTTGGAGATTGTAAGTCCCTTTTGGGTGGACTTTGGGCTTTTTCACTTTGTAAACCTATAACGTGCACAAAAAAGATGTATAACACAACAAAGGAAAGGGGAAAAAGCCAAAAAGCATATATGAGCACTTTAATCACCAGTTCTGAAACTGTGACTTTTTTGTCACAGTTGAAAATGCATGCTCTTTTAAAGGAGTGGCCAATTTGTTTTTTTTTATTATTTTTTGACTTAAAAATTTAGCTCCAGCCCCGTGAAAATTAAAACAGAGTTTATCTTTTGTTTCCTTCATTATATATTTTCCCAATTCTAGAACATGTCGTCTTCTATTGTGTAGATTTTTCTATTCTTCTTTCTTTTCCTTCTCGTGAGAAATTGGGAGCTGACTAGCTGCCAAAGTTTCTGGTTGTTGGGGCTGACACCTGCCCTCTTTTGTGCTATTATGGTTTGATCAGCTTCATAATGAGGCAGAATAAATCCTGTAATATTTCACTCATAATTACTGTGACTGTTGAAATGGAAACATGAGTGATGATTTTTATTGCAATTTAGCTAAACTCCTAGCAGGTACAATGGGTCTTCTTGTCGCTTTTCATAATATAGCTCACCTTTTAGTCATTATGGCGATTATTTGGACAAACAGTAATTTAACATAATAAATGGATTGAGTGTTACAAGGAGAAGAGTATTAATTGGTAGAAATGCCTAAAATACCTTGATGATTATGCTTTTTGAGCAACAACCACACATGGACTCAGGATGGTGCACAGGCACCCAGCATAGGGGCCTTTGAAGTGGTCATTTTGACTCTGCGAGGAATATAAAAGAACCACGCTTTTCCGTTGTTCTCTTTGTTTTTTGTTTTTTCCCAAATATGTTGAATATCACGTTTTCTCCCTACTGCTTCTTTCCCTCCAGTTCCATGCTAAACACGGTGCCCTCTAGTCCTGCTGTGAGTCTTTGTTGTGTTGTTTCAGTATAAACAGAGAGAACTTCAAAGGATTTCTGGCTGTGTAAAATACCAGTCCTATCCTGATATGGATCTCCCTACAGACACCCACGCACCAGCTTTTGGAATTTTCAAGTTAAAACTTTGCTCTTGTTGTCTTTTTGTTGTCTGTAGTTGTCTAGGTAATTGGTTCCTGGCCCCTGTGAGCATACAAGTGATTAGGCATCCTATACTGATGAATTGTTTTGGGTGTGGATTAAACACAAACTGATAGACTCCAGCAAGCATACAAAAATCATTGCCACGTACGCTGTGTTCCAAGGTCTGCACCCTATGCGCAGCGAGCAATCAAGTTTGTTTACTCAAGTGATTTATTTGAATGGATTTTTTTTTAGGTATAAAGAGAGCACATTTTTTCTTAACGTTTGATTGTACACAGATCTTGACAGAAATCAACAAAGCATGCAGAGATCTGATCATTCATCAGCGTTCTGTGCGGTGGAGTTTGGGTTCGGTAAGAGCTGAGGCATGCTCAAGGACTGAATGAAACATCTTGTTAACAATGTGCTGTTTATTCATCAAACAATTTTAGCTAACTCGTCAAAAGCAGATTTTCATTAGACGTCTGTGCGAAAATATTGCACGTGCCAAGAAAATAGGTTGATGCTAAGATACACCCAGTATGTTAAATGAGACTTTTATTTGAATTTTCCCTTCTTTTTTTTTTTTTTTTAAGCGTGCCTTGAAGGACTTTACAGAGGAAGAACCTACCTAGTCAATATCATTGATGTTCCACTTCTGGGATTGCTCTGTTGCTGACAGAAAAATCTGCCGGATTTCACTCATTTAGGCCTGATATCCGTTGCTTTGGGCTGTCTTTGTGTTGGCATTTTAATTGGTTGATTTATAAAGGCTAGCTGGGAGGAGGCCTCGGGGAAGACCCAGGACTAGGTGCAGGGATGATATCTCCAACCTGGCCTGGGAACACCTCAGAATCCCCCAGTCGGAGCTGGTTAATGTAGCTCTGAGAAAGGGAAGTTTGGGGTCCCCTGCTGGAGCTGCTGCCCCCGCGACCCGACACCGGATAAGCAGATGAAGATGGATGGATCTATGGTTAACCTTTTTCTCAGATCTCTGCAGGGTGAATCCAGAAAGTTAGCTAGACTATCTGTCCAATCTGAGTTTTCTGTTGCACGACTTAAACAACTTTTAAACGTACACGTTCCACCGAAACAAGTTCCCTCTGAGGCTATTTTGCAGCGGCTCTGCGGCTTGTCCGGCACTTAGCACCGCCCAAGACAATTGTGATTGGTTTGAAGAAATGCCAATAAACCAGAGCACGTTTTCCTCCCATCCCCAAAGGCTACTGTACGTAGAACAGCCAGACCCTCCTTCAACCAATAATCAACCATAGGACAAAATATGTAATGCAATACAATTAAAACACAAGGAAGGAAATAAGGACGCAGAATAGCATTGACCAGTTGCAACTTCAAAAAAAGTTAAACTTTATTGTAAGACACATTGCAAAGAGCCACGGAGTGAAGTAGCCCATGTGGGAGCATAGATACTTGGCTTGGCCGGTCTGGTACAGGGTGGGTTATTATCACAGTTGGGTTTTGATGTCCTAACGTGTAAATATCACTGGCTTTCAGTTCAAAGTTCAGAGGAAGGTTAGCGTGGTTCTTTCCCCCTTTCTCTGAAAAGTGTTGAATTGAGAAAATTGCTCTCATCTGTTTCCAGACATATGGTAGCATTTATGCAAGTTCTTAAAAAATTACTTAGGCTCTTGTATTAATTTATCTCTGCGTTTCCCCCTCTCTTTTTATGAAATAGTTTCCATTACCTAAATTAGATGAATTGGGGGCGGCTGGATAGCTCACCAGGTAGAGCATTCGTTGATATATAGAGGTTTACTCCACGATGCAGTGGCAGCGGGTTCGACTCCGACCAGCGGCCCTTTGCTGCATGTCATTCCCCCTCTCTCTACCCTTTCATGTCTATACCTGTCCAATGAAAATAATGCCCAATAATATCTTAAAACTAGATGAATAAGGGGCATTTCTGCAAATTGGCAATAACCTGTGACTGAATTTTGACCACAGCATGCCTCCTGCTTGGGTCTAAAGTTGGTACTACAGTGCACCAACAGCATGGTTTATCCACATTTCTTACAAATAGTTTCTGATGCATCCAAGTCAAAGCAATGGATTCATTATCCTTGAGTATTTCCAAATGGAGAACAAGGCCCGTTGTGAGACAGGTTCAACATGTCCAATGTTTCAAATGCTCATTGAAAAAAAATAAAAAAATAAATAAAAGGCTCCATATGAGTTTTACTTGGCCTCTTTAAGGCCAGTGGTAACAGTGTGTCAGCCTCATGTGTTGTTGCACTGTGTGTGCTGCTGTGGTGCAGCTGTGCTCCATTCAGTGCTGTTGTTTAGTGACAGGCATGTTGGGCTGGAGGGAGGATTACATGCTGCAGGTGTGTTTGAGGGAACCTTTGGCGTGCATTCAAGGAAGGAGTGAGTCACTCTTCGTGGTCATCATCCAGGACTGAGTCATGAACCTCTCATCTTTTGAGGTTTTTTTTTTACCCACACAATACCTCGCTCTGTCTGACACCGACCATAGAGACAGTCCGAGAGCATTAAAATACAAATGGCTCATCACTTGTCAAGTCTCTCTCCACCTGTCGCTCTTCCTCTTTTCTCAGCCCTTCCATCGACTGTCTTCTTCTTTCTTCTCTTTTCTCTAATCTCTCTTGTCATTCCTCTGCTCCTTCTATCTCTATTCTATCTCTATTCTATCCGTAATGACACATGGGCAGGGGCTACGGTATGGTCCCCATCTGTTAGTTTACACTTGTGTTCCATCTTTTTCAGAATTACACTGATTAGCTCAAGCAGGATCAGATCTCGCAGTCTTCCCATCTATTACCGCTTCCCTCTCTTCTCTTTCATGTGTCCCAGGCTGCTGAGCTGGCCCCTGCCCTGCAGGCGGACATGGAAGTGAAAGAGGCCATCCAGGGTGCCATCCAGGGAGAGAATGGCGAAGTGGTCCAGATTGTCACCTCTGTGGCCACCTGAGAGCCCCGCCTGGTTCAACGCAGCCCAGAACTCTGCTCCACAGCATGGCCTGACGAGTCTCAGAGGTCGACAAATGCACACAGTCTGATAAACAATGGAGTCAGAAAGCATTTTTAATAAATAATGTCTATTCTGTAGGTCACTGGTGAAACACAGGGGAAAAACATTTTTCAGTTGTTGTTTTTTTTTGTTGTTGTTTCCCCTGCAAATTTCTCAATTCATTGCCAACCAGATGTCACAATGTGGAAATGTTCACAGAGAACTTGAAAAGACTGATACTCCAAAATCAGCTGTGGCCTCTCTGGTGTTTTCATCACCATGAGGACCTGGCCCTCCGCAGAATACACAGTGGGATTATTGTCTATCCAGGGAGGATGCTGCTTATGCAGACCATCACCCTGCCACTTCATCAGCACACATGCTTGTTTACAGCAACTTTGGAAAATAGTGGAGTTATTTGGAGTTGAGCTGCTTGGCTGACCCCGAAACCCCCCCCATGTGGGTTTGAAAAATAACCTGACTCCCACCTCAAACAAGCAGTACTGTGCTCCTTCTCTTGTCATTTCTTGTCACGGTGGACTGCAGTGGAAAGTAGATTCATCTTCACACAGCTTCTCTTGGTTGTGATTAATTTGGTTTCCTGTCACTCAACACTATGTCTGCCGGCTGTGAGCCCTGCCTTCCTTTACTTAGGCTCTTGTTGTTTTCATATTGCTTTAGCCGCACCGCTTTGTTTGTATATTTGTGTGTTTGATTTATCTCATTGTTACATGCCGAAATTTCTGGGGAGCCTTAATTTTGGAGATAGAAGACCATGAACTAGAAGAGATGGTGCCAGTGGTAGACAGTACAAGTTGCTTGTAGTAAACCAAGGAAACCTTGAAGTTGTTTATTCCTCCCAGTTTTGTCTCTGTGAAAGATGCATTCATGTGAATAAAACATGTTTGTGGTTGCCATAAAAGTGTGTTTTTATTTTTGGTTTCTGTCTGTATTTTCTCTTTATTTCAAGCAACCGTGGTCATCAACATGGCTTCAAAGATTTCCAAGACATGACTGTGCTTTCATCCACTGCAAATAAACAGTTGAAGAGAGCGTGAAACGATAGTTTGGTTTTGAGGTCTTGTTTCATGCTGAGCTAATGTAGTCACTATTTTTGAAGTAAATATGTATCATGTCAACTTCAATAACCATAGGATTAGGCTAATGTAATGTCAGCAATCCTGCCCGAATACCTTATTATGCCTCATTATGGCACTGTAGTTACGTTTCCTTTACACTCCACTCTTAGCCCACTGCATGGTTATGATTTATATGTGTTGTGTTGGAGTGATTCTCTGCTAATGATGAATATTTCTGCAGTCAACAACAAAAGAGATGGTTTGGGGAAGTTTCCCATGCTCTGTGATGTGCTGTCTCTGACCCCCTTTACACTGCCTCTTCATCTTGTCCATTCCCCTCACCGGCTCTCTTACGTATTCCTCTTCTCCCACTCTACTTGTGTTTTCCTCTTCCTGGAAGCTGTGTTAAAGTCCATTCTCTCCCCTTTAAAATGCACTCAGCTGGTCCATCCCTTTTGAAATAATCTTGATGTAGCTGACTTAATATGTTGGCGTGGACGACTGTCTCTCCCACAGTGACCCCTCCATTAAATCTGGGACTTGGAAGGAAACAGACCCTGCTTGTAATGGTCTTCTCTTTGCTTTTACAACCCCTGGGCTCGATCCAGGAGCTGGAGTGGTTACTATAGTGACAGACCCTCTCTCTGGGTGCCTCTAAGATAACCTGCTGAAAACAGAAATGAATGATAAATGTAGAGATGAGATGGTTTGGAAGCAAGAATGCATGTTTGAAGAGGAGTGGAGTGATGGACAGAGCCCAGGCGGTGTATGTTTCCCTTCCTTCTCTCAGCAGCTCGTGTTCTCCGGCAGTGACAGCGACTCCGCTGGCATCTGCTTCAACATGCGAGTCCTATTAACCTCTGCAACTCGCCTGGCTTTTACTTTGGCTGCACCCCTTCCCCTTGCTCAAACTTTGTACAAGGCTGGGGAGTTATCTCAGGATGTGTAAAGATGAGTGAACATATTTGCCGGAGCAAAAATGTCCAAACAGAATGTGTCTCGGGATCAGAAATCCGCAATTGCTAATTTCTGGGGAAACAAAGCTCCCCACAGCCAGAATGTATCTACTCAGACAGATGGACAATGGACAGATTACACAGTCTACAGTTTATACACTTTTTTTCTCTTACTTGCTTGTTGAATATCCCTAAAGGTCAAAACTTTGCCTTTAGAAACATCTCTGTAGCAGCATGGCTGTTGTTACATGCATCATAACATAGAACGAGCTACTGGATGTTTAGTTTTTTGGGATGTTGGACATTCAAAATTTTTTGCTATGGACAATAATTGAACTGCCCTTTTGGCTGCTCAATAAAAGATGACAAGCTAAAAAAAGATATTTCTTGAGTATCCTTTTTTTTTGTTGCTTTGCATATAACTTGGTGTATTACTTTTTACAGCAGTAAATATCTAAATATCAGCAGTACAATTAACATAATAGATGCCAAAGGATGCCAGGAAGAAGAAATCCACTGATCTGAAAACTATACAGGCAACTTTGCAATATTTCAATACATGGAAATTTCCATCCTACAGTAAATCAGAATTTACAATTCCAAGAATACTTTAGTTTATATTTTACTAGAATATGTATTTCTTCCAAATCTATAAATCATGCAACCAATATGTTAGTTTTATAGAGCTCCCCTCACAACTGAGACTGATTTTGTGAATTCAATTAAAAAAGCTTTTCTGTAACAGAGCAGCTTAACAACAGTTAAGTATCAATTATCGATTTACACACTCCACATAAATAAAAGGTTCAGAAAACTGAACTGGTAAGTTCTTGGGTAAGTTCTTTTGTTACCAATGGTAGAAAAAGTAGCCTATACGAAGATACTGTACATTGTGTACTAATATATCTGTATCCTATTTGCTGCTACGACTAATACATATTTGTGTACCTGGTATTTCCTCTCCTCGTTAGCTCTCTCGAGATTTTGATTAAGCTTGACGTTACTTAACCCTGTATCAACTAGCACGAGGCTTTTAACGTTGCTGATTGTGTCACCTGGAAACAGCTGAATAGCCATTTCCATCCATCTAGTTTCTTTTAACTGAACCTTCAAAGATACCAATGATAATTTAATGAGAGCCAGCAGCGAGTTCCTTGACTCATGAGAAGTAGTAAAACGTGTGAGGAGAGGGTTCGCAGCTGAGGCTGCGTGGATGGGAGGTACTCCGGTTTAGGGAACAGATGTGTGTGAGAGAGAGAGAGAGAGAGAGAGGAGGGGTACAAACTCATCCAGACAACGGCTACAAAATGCTTCCTAGTCAACGAGTTTGTTACAAACAAACTGTAAAAGTTGACAGCTCGGACCTAAGATTGAATGCTTCTAATTTTAGCGTCGAAGGTAAGTTGGAAATGCATGTGCCGTGCACCGTTAATTGAAATGCATTACGTCGTTGAACTGAAGGTGAACTTTAGACGTGATGACGTGAGGGCGCTAACTGCTTTTTTACGGACTCACGAGGTGCTTTCAGGTTTCTGCTGCTTTCTTTACGACGTTTATTTGAATTTGACCCCCTCCCCGGCAATAACATTAAAACCAATCCAACTGTATCCAAATGCTGTGGTATGCTTTTCACGGTCCTCCGGCTCACAATGTGCCTTATCTGACAGACTGTCACACGTTTGAATGTGAAGAATGAAGCAGGTGCATCATGCCAAGGGCCCCTAACCACATAATAGCGTATATAAATAAAGGAAGCGATTTGAAGATCTAAAAAAAAGAAATTTAGCCTACTGGATTACACTTTGTATTTTAATGTATAGGCGGTGAGTTAAAGACAAAAAAAGTCATAATAGGCTCCTGTGATACTCTCTGATAGTCCTGTGTGACTCTCCTTTGGGAATCACTACCTGTGCACAGCTTATGAGGTATGGGGGCTTCCCTTTTATTTATTAATTTTTGTATAACTTTTCAACTTTAGATAATATGATTTATTTGAAGGAGATATTATATGTGTGTTTGTTGTGGTCTTAATGTGTTTGGGTTGCAAGAAATTAATTCTTGGATAACTAGTAGGCCGTATTTTTTTTTTCTTTTCTTTTTTCAAGCCACAGTGCCATTAACATCAAATCTTACTTGCAGATATTAAGTGTCCACAGGCATTTATACAATGGGCACTGTGGTCTGTTTGAGCAAGTGACTGTAACACATTTTGTTAGCATCAAATGCCATTGTGAGCAAATGCCATTATAAGTAATTGGGAGCCTACCAGAAACTTAATAAGATCTGCACTGCCAATGTCTGTATAACAAGATTTCTGGGAAGACTTTCATACAGTATTACTTTTGCAAGTTGGTAATGAATAGAGAGCTACATTTCCAAGAAGTACACTGACCTAGTTGTCAATACCTGGAACACAGTACCTGACACTGTGCATCTTATCCCTCAACTATGGCTCTTTCCTTATCGTGAAATGCTCTATACGGCAGATGGCAACTCACTGAAAAAGAAATCTGTACTGATAACGTGAAAATGTAAATTTGCATCAGTTTAAGGATAACTTCAGTATAAAAGACAAGTATTGTTCTTACAGTGTAGGTCAGAGACGGAAATGACTGCATCTTGCAGTGTATTTTTGTTCACACTTTGTGAGTTTTAACATGCTAGAATGGTTCTTTTGTTTTCACAGACATTAGGGACCTAGAGAGGTCGTCCAGTTTGGACTGAGGCCGACTCTGATTCCATGGGAGAACGACTGCTTGTTCGTTATTACCAGAAAGCTCTCACGTGATGAAAGGAAACTACAATTTACTTTTCATTGCGCAGAAGTATAAGTGCTCCGAGAGAGGCTGTCTTAGATTTATTTTCTCTTATCTCTGTTATGGTTATAATAAATATGATAATGCCAGATGTGGCAGTACAAGACTTTATTTGAAGCCAATTGTTGATAACTCAGCATGTTTTCCACCAGTTCAACCGTAACAGGAGGACAGCTCAGGAAAAAAGGGTCTCCAAGGTTTCTGGATCTGTTGAACACCAGTGTCTGACACTGCATACCACCATCTCTGGTTATATTCACACATTGACGTATCAGGATTGAAGAGTGTTACACTGTGTGTGTGTGTGTGCGTGTGTGTGTGCGTGCATTGGCACATTCATTTACAGTTTGTCTGTATGCAGGAGAGAGAAACATGTTTTATTGTGTTTTTTAAGTGTTTATGGGCTTCATAAAGTGAGCGCCTTGCCTCCTATTGGTATATTGGCATACAGCAGAAATTCTCCTTGTCTAAGCAGAGTCTTAGGCCAAGCCATTCGCTGGCTCACCTAAACCTAGGGCTGGGCGATATGGACCAAAAGTCATATCCCGATATATTTAGGCTAAATATCGATATACGATATATATCCCGATATTTTTTCCGCAAATGTTCAGTCAAAGTCAAAGCCAAATATGACATGTCACAAGTAGTTTTATTGAAACCAGCAATTTCAATGAACAGTTGCAAAATCAAATGAATAAATAATTAACAGGTTTCTTCACCTGCTTCATAAATAAAAGCTCAGCTGTTTAAATAAAAATAAAATGTAAACAGAAATACTGTATACAACAGGAGTACTTTTTTTTAAATCAAAGCTCCATAAGATGCACATTTAAATACAAAATATCTTAAATAAAAATAGGCTTTAAAATAAAATAGGCCATTTTTTTTCTGAAATAACCATATTTATATGAGAAAAGTACAGTATGAATTTTCATCTCCCAGTCTTGAATGAAGTGAACTGTCACGCTCATGTAAGGCTCACATGTCCTGCTCGACCACATGTCGCTGGTCAACGCAAAATGAGTCACGTTAGCGAGCCGGTCAGCAAGGCTCTGCCTGATTTCAGTGTACATTTGTGGCAGTGCTTCTCGTGCAAAGTGGTTTTCAGTTTCGTTTTCAGTAGCTTTTTGAATACGACTTGTTCCACAGTTGCAATAGGGGCCATATCTTTAGCAATGTGATAGGACACCGCTTTAGTTATAGTACACCACTTGTCACTTTTCTTTTCATAAGGCACGCGGCGGGTAAATGAAGTTTGCAGTGAATTTTGTTTCGGGACTGGAGCTTTTTCGGGTTGTCGATGGCTTGCGGCTGGGGCTTCTGCAGCGCGCAGTTTCACAGACTCTTCGTATTGCAGTTTGTGCCACTGTTTTAGGTGGTGAAAAAGATTTGTAGTGCTTCCACCCCTGGCTGTAATACATATAACGTGCATTTGTTGCTCATCTGATACTTTGAATCCAAACCATCTCCAAATTACTGAGCCCTTGCTTTTTCTTTTACTAACAAATTCATCCTCCGTACGCTCCGCAGACGTTGTTGCTTCCTCCATGTTTGCCCCTCCCCCTCTGTATGAAAGAGAAGGGGCTGCAGAGAGCGCCAGGTCGCTTGCATGGAGGATCACAGCGTAAATTTGAGCTATATCGATATATGCGATATGGTCTAATTCCATATCACATTAAAAAATATATCGATATATTTTTTATATCGATATATCGCCCAGCCCTACCTAAACCCACTCTGCACAATACAGTCTGCCACCAAAGTCACTAGAGGAGAAACAGTAAAGCCTTGTTCAGTCTTTAAAGATGTCCCTAGCTGACTGCAGCATAGTTACGGTAGACAATGAGTTTTCACATTCATAGAAATCCAATAAATTGATATATCAACAGGATTGGACTGATTCAGCTTGTATGACTCAAGCAAAGTATTAGGGAGGAGATAAAGACCTTCTTCTGACATTGCAGTGGGTTTGGGAGTAAAAGGATCTTTGGATTAAGAAATATTTTAGATTTAGACTTCTCTTTACTGATCCTTTTGGGATGACTACCACAAGGAAATTGAAATTTCCAGCAGCAGTTTTCAGCAGCTTACAAAAAAGGTACAGTGCAGATAGAAAAACAGTATTATAATAATAATAATAATAATAAAACAATTGGCTATCAAAAAATACCTTTTATTAGACCTTTATTTAGACCTAAATTATAAGTTAAGAGCACTTAGTGTCCAGGTATGTATATGAGTAGATTATTAATTACTTAATTGCACCCTATTTCCTCCTCCCCCCGAGTGAGGAGTTGTAGAGTCTGTTGGCATGAGGGACAAAGGAGTCCTTGAGTCTGTTTGTCCTACACTTCAAGGAGCAGCCTTCCATTGAACAGGCTCCTCTGGGTGCTAATGACAATGTGCAGGGGGTGGCTGGCATTGTCAATAATGTCCAGCAGTTTGTCCAGTGTCCTCCTCTCTGCCAACATCACCAGTGAGTCCAGCTTAATGCCGACCACAGAGCTGGCCCGCCTGATTAGTTTATCCAGCCTGGAGGTGTCCTCCTTGGATGTGAGGCTCCCCCAGGACACCACAGTGTAGAAGAGGATGCTAGTAACCACAGACTGGTAAAACATCCACAGTAGTTTGCTGCAGATGTTGAAAGACCGCAATCTCCTCAGGAAGTACAACCTGCTTTGTGTCTTCCTGTACAGGTGCCTGGTTTGTGTTATCCAGTTTATTATCCAGCCATAGCCCGAGGTATTTGTATGATTGCACAGCCTCCACCTCAACCCCCTCTAGCAGGACTTGGTCTGAACCTCCCAAAGTCAATGACCAGCTCCTTCGTCTTAGAAGTGGTGAGCTGTAGGCAGTTAGTGTGACACCAGAGAGCAAAGTCCCCCACCAGACTCTGATTCTTCTCCTCCCTGTCACCCATAATACACCCAATGATGGTGTGTCATCGCCGTACTTCTGTATGTGACACAGCTCCGAGTTGTAACAGAAGTCCAAGGTGTACAGGGCTAAGAGAAGAAGGGCCAGCACTGTGCCCTGGGGGACTCCAGTGCTGCTGACCACAGTGTCAGACAGGATGTCCTTCAGCCTGACATACTGTGGCCTGTCAGTGAGGTAATCTTTGATCCAGTCTACCAGATAGGGGTCCACTCCCATCCTGTTCAGTTTGTCTTGGCCAGATGGTATTAAAGGCACTGGAGAAATCCAAGTAGAGGGTCCTCACTGTGCTGTTTTCCTTACCCAGATGGGAGTGGACTTGGTGTAGCATGTAGAGGATAGCATCCTCCACACCACCATCTGGCTGGTACGCATGGTCCCGGGCCGCTCCAACGTCTTCATCAGGTGTGAAGTGAGTGCCACCGGTTGGAAGTTGTTCAGCTCGCTGGGCCTGTTCTTCTTGGGAATTGGTGCGATGCAGGATGTCTTCCAGAGGGTGGGCACTCTCCCTAGCTGCATGCTAAGGTTGAAGATCCGTTGTAGTGGTTCCCCCAGTTCTGCAGCGCATGTCTTTAGTAGTCTCGGACACACTTTATCCGGGCTTGCTGCTTTCTTTTTTTTTTTAAATAATACTTTATTAAAGTTTTGAGCAGTACATTATATATCAAACACATACATTGGAGAGCAGAGAAAACATATATACATACAATGAAAATAATAAACAATTTACAATACATAACAGACTACATTATAAAAGTGCGATTCTTTGTTTTAAAGTGCTAATGCTAAAGTGCTTATGCTAAAGTGCAATGAACAGACTAAAGTGCTTAAAGAGGTCATAAAGGGCGATGAATTATGCTACAAATTAATAATATGCCAAGGTAGGAGCTGTTTCTTATCCTAGACCGGAGCTTCCTCAGCTGTCCTCTGACCTGGTCTGTGGTGATGTGAGGCCGGGATTGTATTGAGGTGGGGGAGGAGGATGGAGGTATTGTGGTTTCAGGGGGGAGGTGTATAGAGGGAAAAAGGAGAGATGGCTGCAGTGAGGGTGGGGGTGGAGGGGACAAGGGCTGGTTAAACCTGTTCAAGAAGTCATTCAGCTCCTTCGCCCTCTCCATTGCTCCCCCCCCCCTCTAGCTCTGGTCTTTGTGTTGTGACCGGTGATGGTCCTCACACCTTCCCTGTCCTCCCTCATGTTGTTTTCCCTCAGCTTCTGCTCCACCTTTCTTCTGTAGTTGTCCTTAGCTTTCCTCACACAGTGTTTCACCTCCTGCTGTGTTGCCTTCATGGCCTCCCTGTCCCTGCTCCTGAAGGCAACCATCTTCTTGTTGAGGACAGCCTTGACTTCCCGCATTACCCATGGCTTGTTATTAGGGTAACAGTGGACAGTCTTGATGGGAAGTCTGCGCAGAAGTTCAGGTAGTCCGCCAGACAATGTGTCATGCCCTCTATGTCCTCACCATGCGGGTTGATCAGCACATCCCAGGCTGTGGTGTTGCAATAGTCTCTCAGAGCACTTTCCATCTTAGGGGACCACCTCTTGCTTGTGCGAGTGGTCACCGGCTGTTTTTGGAACAGGGGAGTGTACAGTGGCTGTAGGTGAATCAGGTTGTGATCAGACTTCTCATCGGGGGGAGGGGAGTCGCTCTGTTTGCATCCCTTACATTAGCGTACGGGAGATCAATTGTTGTTTCTAGTAGGACAGTCTACAACCTAGTGAAAAACGGCCAAAGTAGAATCCAAAGTTGCATGATTAAAGTTAAATAGGGGTAAGAGAATTTCACAGGGAGTAAGATAAGAGGAGGAATGCTAAAAATCAACATACTTTCCAATTTTAGCTGGGTCAAAGAGTTGTCCAAGGCCAAGCAACCATCACAAAACCTGCATGTACGGATGGTAGGTGTTTATTCAGCAATTGACAGATGTTTATCACAGTACTTTCGTAACAGCAAATTGAGCATTACAATTCTGTGTTATGTTAATGCAGCTAATCATTGTCAGCTAATTCATATTACAAATACAAGCTGAAAAGTATTTTATACACCATTGATGGGAATTTAATTTCCTTTGGTTTAATCATAGACACAATCAATATATATTGTATTTTTTGCATCCCACACATCTTTGGGGCAGCTCAGTCTGTTTGTTTTTTTTTAAATTTCCTGTTGTTCCTTATCATATGTGATAGTGTAGAGTGGAAAGTGAGAGATGTATGAGAGAGGGAGCTGCAGATAAAAATGATAATGTCTCCAAACTTACCTCAGTTATAACTTGTCTCCTCCTAGTTGTACAAAAAAAATAAGTTTGGAGACACTACCTTATTTAATCATCAAATTAAAAGATATTTTTGTGACGGTGTTGAAGTTTATAGATGGTCCCTAAGCACCGCCGGCTGCTACTAGAGACCAGTCTTATTTCTCCAGGTTGGAGGACGGCTCGTTTTGATAAAAAAAAAAATGTTTGTAGCTCATTGTTAACCTTACTACGTTAGGGAAGATCAATGTCATTTGTAATTTATTATCATTTTGCTATAGAGTAATTGATCCCAGAAGTTCAAATCTGTGAATATCTTTCTAACTTTCTCACTAAAAAACTAGACAAAAACTAGACAAAAAGATTTATTTCTCAGCTGACCCCAGGGGGGCACCGTACCTCCCAAAGCACTATCGTAGGAAAAATATATTTTTTTGTTTTTGTTGATGAAGGTTTTGGTTGGCCTTGCTGTGGTGATTCTCATTGCTATGTTCTTTTTCTTATTCTACACACCCAAGCGACCACTCCTGGGAAAGACCTCCAGTACTTGACATAGCATGTTTCAACATCAAATGTACCAGCTTTCATGAACTGTGAGTTGGTGGTTTGTGGCAATTGCAAAATTTTTATTCATATGACAGTGTTTTGGATCACTTTAAACTCCCAGTCAATTAGGTTTTTAACTTTTGTTCTTTTAAACCATGCCAGACACATATATACTGTCACATTCGCAGCACCTTCATGCCACTTCTGCAGCCCATCAACTCATGTCATTCTTTTTGTTTTCCTTAATGGGATCCAGGAAGTGTGTGGCAAAAATCGAGAGAAGAGAAAACTAGAAGCAGATCCTCATTAAATCTCTCACACTGAAATAAATCATATGTGCTGTTTTTGCTGGAAAACACTAGAAACGGGGAGAAGGATGTGATGTGAACCTCTCAGCTTAGTCTGTCGTCTGGCTGAGCTTTTGGTGTTCAGGTCCAATCAGAGTCCAGTGCTGTGAGAAAGACGTTGCCCCACGTTTGCGCCGTCGTTATGATGCAAGTGAAGACTGGGAATTGGAGGAGGGGGACTGGAGAATAGGCAATAGGCTTCATTGCCTTCCAGCTCTGACAATTATCTTTGCAATCAGCTCTGAACAAGGAGCTTTTTATTTCAAGAATCCTCCCTGCCTGCACCACTCAGCTTGACCGTACTCAGCTTAGGAACATGAGGTGAATGTTGTTGTACCCAGCTGTGTCTTGGCTCAGCAATAGTTTAGTGCAATTAGAGAGTGAGAGACGAGATTAGGAAACACCCAAAGGCTGTGTTGTCACTGCTGAGTAACACAATGAAGTGAGTGTAGCTGACAGTGGCCCTCAGAGTGCCAAAGGAGATATCTGATGTAAACTTGAAGGATTAACAAAACTCCAGAGCCTGCACTGAGTGAACTCACAGAATGTAAGGGAAGGGAGGGGAGTACATTTGATTGGATTGTATATTAGTGCACGATAAAGAGAATATAGTGTTAATTATCACTCATTTGTGTGGTAATGTGTTAAAGCTTTGCAGTAAATGGCTAAAGTGATACCATAGATGTTTGTTATGTGTGTGGGACTCGAGAGGGAGAGAGCATTCTTATTTTTTTTTTTTAGACACCATCTGGTTCAGCTCTTCTTGATCACATGATCAGTGGGTAGAAGGGTTTGGTTACAACACACACACACACACACACACACATTTAAAGGTCACATTTAAGATTTCCGGTTTTCGTGTATGTGTTATTTTCTAACCAAGCCTGAAAGCCAAACATATTCCATTGTTTAGACCTTCTTTTTCACTTATTTGTGGGACAGCAACATGGTTAGGACAGATTTTTTTCTGAATAGTGTCGATTTAGCAGGTCATCTACCCACACTGGAGAAGCTTTAGTCATATTTATTAATTAGAGATTATCTCAATTGAACCTAATATATCCTACTATTTCCAACAGTGGTACCACATAGTACACGACTTATCGCTCATCATTCATCTTATCTTCTTCTCTACTCACCAGCAGTGCACTACACATGCACAAAAAAGTCAGTGATTAACAAACTTGCAGTTAGAGTTATGATGGATACACCCCGAAGTGGAATCAGAATGTGGCAAATTGTTTGTTCAGGTTGTAATTAGTGAGCGCATTTATAAAAATTAGCTCACAAAGCTGTTATTGATGGTATGTAAGGATTGATTGCTGTCAAAAGGATGATAGCAAATGTGTGCGGGAGATGAATGAGGAGTGAAGATTACTGAACTGGCTCACTCTCTTTGTCTTTTGGCTCAGAGGCATTCCTGGTGTACGATGAAAAGAGTGCTACCTGAAGATACATTGACAGAAACATGAGTTTGGATTTGTGTGTGCATGTGTGTGTGTGTGCTTTGGAGGCTCATGTGCCAACATTCTTCATATTTTATAAAGCAATGGGCCCTTGTTTTCAGACAGAAGTATACAAAAGCAAGTCTTCCATTACTAAGCACAGACCATCGGTTTTGTTGGCTATGATGACTTGTCAGCAGCAGATTTTTATCACCTGCACCTTTTATCTAATCTACATCCAGCATCAAATCTACTTGTCAAATGTAAATCTATCAGAATCCCTTTTTAATCTCATATCAGTCTATTTTGTTTGAAAGGTACAGTTCCACATTTTAGGAAATATTTGTATTTGCTTTAATGCCAAGAGATCGATGACCGGATTGATGCTGCTCTTACAGATGAGCTTGGTATTGATCCTCTTATCAAACTCTTGGCAAGAAAGTGAAACACTTCAACAGTTCAATGTAGCAAAAGTTTATATAACTAGCATTTTGCATTAAGGCCAAAAAATAAATTTAGAGTTTTTCCAGATAGATTACATATTTGCTACAATATTTATATGAACTGTCTGAATGTTTGGTACAGTGCTCTTCTGCAAATAAAAAAATAAGATAAATATTGGTTAGACACAGCTTAAAAACATTACAAACCTGGAACCAAATCAAAAATGGAACCAGCTATCACAACCCAACCCTGTTTACCTCAGTGTAATGATCTGTAATTCGAGTATTTAACAGAGCTCCTACCAAAGAGTCATTCTGAAAAGTATGCCAGACGTGTATGTTGGCCTACTTCACATATGATCTAATTGAGAGCAGCTCAGGTAATGGTTAACTAGAGTATAGTTAGAAAGTGAAACAATTTGATTTTTAAGCATCTTCTTCAGTCATTCCTATTAAACTCCTTTCAAATGCTTCATACTTTTTATATCAGTTGGCAGGATGGCATCACTGTAGAATTGAGAATTGCTGTGTGAACAGTAGTTGTGGCTAATATTTATAATGGAGGCGCTCACATCTATGTGTTATGATAAGATATGTGATCCCGGTCATTACTGACCAGGGCCTCCTCTCTGAGACATGTACCCAGACCCATGAAGACACTGCTTGTGCTTTGTGAATGTATTTTGATTAGACATTAGATCTTGGTCATTACTGATCCATCGCTCTATTAGTTCTGTATATCATTTCATCTCTCTCCACTGTGATTGCTTCCACATGCCAAGCCCCAGGCGCCACAGGCCCACTCAGGGTTGTAGAGTCTGTGGGGGTGTGTGGAGGGGTTCTGGAGCCCCTATAATGGACTTAGACAGCCATGGAGTCCACCTGGATGCATCAGTGGATGGGATACAGAAGAGTGGGTGGTTGGTGGGATAACATGATGGTTGTTAGGGTAAGATAGAGGGGCGTGGAGGGCGGATTGAGGAAAGAAGTGGATTTGGGCGGAGACATCCTTGGGCTTGCTTAGTACAGATGAAATAAATTTGAATCATGGGGATGGACAGAAGGAGAGAGCATATATATACTGGCAGGGGATTTCAACCACACTAACCTGAAGACTGTTCAAAGCGGAAATACAAACAACGCATTGAGGATAACTTCAACGACAACAACCCTGTGCAATGTGGCAGGGTGTAAGGAACATTACTGGCCACCTCAACTGACCCCTCTGTCCCAGACCAGTGTCATGAACGTTTCTTGTACAGCGAGAGAGACACACACACAAGGAGAGATCCAAAAGTCATACACCCTTAGAGAGGCATTTGGGAATACTTATATGAATAATCAACAATACATGCATATTATAGAAGGATATATATGAAATCATTGCTTGAATGTAATTTTCCCATTACACCAGTTAAACGCCCATTTTGAAGACACCAGCTCAGCAGGGGACCGGACCCACATACAAGCACCATCTCTCCAGGGAGCGATCAGCAACTCACTCTTTTGACCTACCAGGTAGAGAGAGCACTACACAACATAAACTGCAGTAAAGCAATGGGGCCTGATGGGGTTCCCCCCTCCCCACCTGTCTGAAAACCGCCACCATAATCCCTGTACCCAAAACCCTCAGCCATCACAAGCCCGAATGATTACCGGCCGATGAACATGAAATACTTTGAGAGACTGGTACTGCCTCCCTCCTGACCTCGATCAACACCAATTTGTATACAGGTCCAACAGATCCACTGATGATGCCATCTCCATAGCACTGCACATAGTCCTCACACACCTGGAAACCCCCCCAACAGTTATGTTAGGATGCTATTCATTGACGACAGCTCTGCAGTTAACTCCATCAAACCAGACCAGTTGATCAACAAACTACAAACTCTGGGTCTGGTTGACCTTCTCTGCCAGTGGATTACAGACTTCCTCACCAATAGTCCCCAGAGCGTCAGGATCAGCCATCACACCTCCTCTAGCATTATTCCCAACACTGGCGTCCACCAGGGCTGCGTCCTCAGTCCAGCCTTCTACTCGCTCTTCACCCACGACTGCACCAACTCCAACACCCTCATCACGTGTTGAGGAGTCTTTCTTTTGGTGTTTTTCAGAGTCAAAAGAAGTGTCTCTTTACTTTCCTAATTTTCTTATAACTGTGGCCTTAATTGCCTACCGCCCTTAATCTGTTGTTGTCTTTTTTGACCTTTGAACAGGTGCATGTTCATCAATTGTTCATGGTTCATTGAACAAGCATGGAAAACATTGTTTAAAGCCTTTATAATGAAGATCTCTAAAGTTATTTTGATTTTTACTAAAGTACATTTAAAATAAAGTGTCCAGAAAAAGGGGTATTTCTTTTTTCCCCCTAAGCTGCAATTTGGAGAGGATGGCTCCAACTGAATTTTGTTGTACTGCATACAATAACGATCTATCTATCTATCTTCCAGCTAGAGCACCACATGTGCTGTATATGTAAACATTTGCTACATGCACACTAGATGTATTGTAAGTCTGCATTTCCAGTTAACAGTGAATATATTTGTGTGCTGGGAAACATGGATTACTCAGCGATTAGAGTGTGTTTGATGGCATGACATTGTTTGAGTGAATTCAGCCCTTACCTGATAGTTCTTACAGACAGGATATGTTTCATATATCCATAATAAGCACAGGGGAGCTTTGGTTGTCAGTTCTACCCCAAGTGGAGTATACATCTGCCCAAATGGTCTGTATCAAGAAAAGCACAGGAGAAATGAGAAAAACAGCTGCAGGCGCACAAAAACAGTCTCACCACCATTTTCCACTGAAAATGGCTCGCAGTATGATCAAATGACAGACAAACTGGCAATTTACTCTGCTCGTCTCTCTGGCTAGCTGTCCTGGTAGTGGTAGGAAGCCAGAGGCGTCGGTGATGAAGCAGACCCCAAACTTTAGAGGAGAAGTAGAATAACAGGCCTACAACAGAGACCATTTTGAATTGCTATATTTTGATTTGTGGCATCCTTTCTTGGAATAAATAGGGGAATATTGTTTTTTTTTTCAAAAAATGTTCCTGATTGTTTAAAGTCAGGTCCTTGAGCCAGTTGGAAATTTTCCTTTTGTTTGTTATTTATATACAATTCTACATAGTTTGGTGGCAAATGTCCGAGAGGTGCAAAGAATTGTTACATACCCAAGCCATAATCCACAATCAGTGGTTTTTCATTATAATCATTTGTTCCCATTAAAATTGAGAACATTTTTTGGCACAGCTTTTTTGTTTTGCCTGTTACTATTTGGTCAGGTTACATAATTAACCCCGTGAATATCGCATATAGTTTTGATTGTCATCAAAAAGAAATTGCTCAGAGAACTTTCCGCCCAGTGAACAGCTCTATTCTCAGATAACAATACTCAGCAATTGCCCAGCCAGCCGAGACAAGCGTGTGAACACAGTCACCCAAACTGACTGAACAAGGCTAAAGATATTTGGTTTCTTGGGTGTGAAAAAAAAGTTTAATGGCTATATCTTTCAGCTTACACAGTTAATGGTAACCTAAGAATAATGTTCACAGTGATTTGATAAGAACCAAGTACTACACAGGTTTTGGCTCCAGAGATACATCCCTATGTTTCTCAGGGAAAGAAATTGTTCAGTACATAGACCCTTGAAAAGGAGGCCTGTGGACCTTTTGAAAATAACTTGCCAATACTACACACTGAGCACAGCCAATCCACCTTGATTCAAACCATGTGCATGAAACAGGATAATGCTTTTTTAGAACACAGTTTATAAAGAATAGTGTTTGTAATGGGGCATATGCAGTTTTCTTGTCATTATGAATTTAGATTCAATCAGTGTGGCCAGAGGGTCTGACTGGAAAGCTCTCATTTTGCGGCGGGGGATTGATTTTCCTCTGAATATTTTGTTCGGAAAGACCACAACGGTTGTAAATAAACAGTCTGTGTGACACTTTCCATCCACTACACATACTCATCAGCTATATAGTCTTGAACACGTTTTTAAGGTTGGGAAGCTGATGAAAACCTGCAAAAACCCTGTTTGCCTTTCTAGATCACCTGTTAGTGTTCCATTTTATGTTTCTCATTTGGCTTTTAGGCTAATCAGTTCAGGCTATTGGCTGTTAAGGTTAAAAGGAATTGAGGACCCAAATGCAGAGGCAATGGCAGGCAGGCAGGAGAAGTTTGTAGCAAGGATTTATTTAAAACATATCCAGGGTACATACTACAAGGCCAAAATGAAGAAAACAACACAATGAGTTCAATACTAAGGGAAGCAAAAAAAACAAAGGCCAAAATCCGAGAAAACAATAGGAGAAACAAAGAAGCCACAGGGAAGATACAACGTTGAACAGGAGCACACAAACAAACACATAAAATGAGAGTGGCACAGACACTAAATACACAGAGTAACGAGATAACAAGAGGCAGGTGACAAGAAGGCTGGGAAACAGGTGGAAAACATTAGGTAATCACAGGAGCTGGAAAACAGAGGAAGTTAAACTAAAGACAAGACGAGACAGAGACCCAGACTTCAAAATAAAACAGGAAACAGAACATACAGACACTCGCACAAGACAGAAACAACAACACAAGACCAGGGAGGAAACCCAGAGAAATAACAGAAAAACAGAACAAAGATAAAACCGAACAAAGCACAGAGGAGCATACCCTTACCCTTGTTTACCACCATTCATACACCCCTTGTCCTCTTTTGACCTAGATGCACACTATGTCTGTGTGTGAGTGTCTCAACTACTGTACTGTAATTGCCCACAATGTCTTCCATATGTGGTTGTTGTGTTCTACCTCTGTGTTCTACCTCTTCTCAAGATTGTCAGAAACTGAGATAATTTATACTGTTTATTTGTTCCCAGTGGGGAAATTCCAATTTACACTCTGTTTGTAATCACCACACACTACCTGAAATACACACATGCTCAGGATCTATACATGCACAAATGGAGAGATGTCAGAGTGAGTGGGCTGCCAGCTGGACCAGCGCCCTGAGCGGTTGGGGGGGTACGGTGCCTTGCTCAAGGGCACCTGGCAGTGCCCAGGAGGTGAAGTGGCATCTCTCCAGCTACCTCACTCAGTACTTTGGTCCGTACGGGACTTGAACTGACGAAATGACAACCCTCCGGTTCCCAACCCAACTCCCTATGGACTGAGCTACTGCCACCCCCTAAATGTCTAATGTCTTCTGGCCGGCTCGTGGACACAAGCCTCCTTTTCACTGCGTAATATCCTCATTGCTTGCACAGACAAAATGTGTCTGTCCACAGAGGGGATGCCTTTCCTAGAAAGCTAATGACCAAAAAAATGAGAAAAGTGTAAGCAGATGATATTGTTTAGGAAAGAGTGATATGTGTACACTTCTCAGTTAGTGGTATGTGTTGCATTGACATAGAAACACTGGCCTTAACTTTTTAATCTTAAACTTAACTTGCTTTATGACCAGAACACGATGCAGTTCATAGTTTTTTTCAGCCAGTTGAATCCAGTTCAATGCCCCCTCCCTGAACAAAAGACCACACTACAAGTCACATCACTGTGCATTAGATTCAGGTTCACCATTATAAATCCATTTGAAAGTTTTGGTTTTTAAGTTTTGATTTAATTTTCTCAAGCTTAACCCGAGATACAATTTACAGTTTTTTACTATCCAGCTGGGCTGAGTTCAGTTGGAATTAAGATGATATGCTTAGCTGTTCTGTAATATGAGTCATTGTGAGCATTTCCATAAATATATCATTCTTTGCTGGAGGCTAGGAAGATTTTTTTTCTTTTTTTGTTCTTCAAACCAATGCCGATTCAAGGACCTTGCAAGCACTCACAAGCAGCTGTGTCTATCCTTACCTTACTAGTCTCCAAATCTCAGAATCCAGCTTTCTTCTATTGAGTAAAGCTGACTTTTACCAAATATTTTGCTGTTTTTGGTGAAATGGCTGATATATTGCTTTTGCTCTACTGAATAGCCGTGAATAAATGAAAACAGTGATGTCTTAAGAACACATTTTCCTCCCCCGATTGATAAGAAGGGACAGATTTAGAGTAAACAGTGAGAGCCATCAGTGTAAGCTACTGTGTTTTCATTGGCATCCTCACACTGTGTGGAGCTCTTGAGTTTGATTGACACAGTGTGGTTGCCATTGCTTCATGCATCATTCCAAAACATTCCGATTTTTTGCTTTTATTTTAATGTTGATCATGGAAATCATTTCATTAGCTGTTGCTGTACATGAGTCTTTTTTGTGACTTAACCGTGATCCTATTGTTGGGCATACTATTGGTTACGGCTGCAATGAATGGGCCGGGCTGGATTGTTGTCATTTTCCTGATTGATTTGTATTTTGTGGCATTGTTTATCTTGCTAGAGACATTCAGGGATTCCATTTGACTATTGATGTGTGTCCAAGAAACACTTAAATAGTCTGAAGCAATCCTTCCGTTTCATGGTCAACTTTCTCATGGAGTGGGAAGACACATTGGGGTTGTGGGAGTTGCTTTGTTGGGATCTGCTAAGCGATTATTTTTAAGTAAATAATGCGGTGCCCTCCAATTGCGTGTTTGTCTTTTATCCAGATATATGTGTGTACCCTTGTTCCTTTGCCAGCTGCACTACTGTCTTTTTTAAATATCAAGCTCATTGAGTGCTGTAATGAGCCAGTCGTGTGTGTAACATTTTTTTCTACTCTTGTCCCTGATAGGAGAGTGTGACCAAGCAGCAAAGAGCAGCTGAAGAAAGAGATACAACCCATACTGAAACTGCAGTAACATAAACAGTAAGTGCAGAAATATTTAAGCACGTATTAATGACCAATTATTAATACATTTCATGTATACTTATCATATATATCCTTAGTGCTTTATGTGATGTATCTGCACTTATGCTTTGTTGTATACATCCCCAATATATATATATATATATATATATATATATATATATATATATATATATATATATATATATATATATATATATATATATAGGAAAGAAAGTGCAATACAAGTGACAAATGTTTGTCATGATGCACAAATAAGTATTATGTACAGTATGTATAAAGATTTTAGAATGTTTGATTATACCGTTCAAATCCGCTAAATTTCAAAACACTTTTACAAATAAATACAATTACAACAAAGTAATACATATACTGTATATTTCCAACTTGGAGTTTTTTAAGGGGCCCCAAGTACCAAAGGTGCTTTGAACAATTCTTTCATGTTGAGACAGTCGCTGTTGCATGTTAAAAATACATGGGCATACATGAACATCTTTATATACAGTTAATGCATTTTGTTTTTGAAACATTGAACTTCAACATGTCTTTCGTTCTCTGTCCTTTCGTGTACTCAGTAGATCAGTAATCAGTAGATTATTACAGGTTAAAATGGACAGGTCTAGGGAAGGACTATTAGCCATTTGTGATATTCATATATATGATATGTGATGTCATATGTGATAATAAGGGTTCTTGAGAAACACAGACTTATGCAGAATTATGAATTGTGTGTTAAAGCAACACTCAAAAATATTTGAGTATGAAAAGGGGCTCTGAAGCTTGTTGCTTGCTCATTTGTGGATAATGGCAGCTGTAGTTATCTTGTGTTCACAGCAGTTATAATTATTCCAATGGCAATCCAGAGTCACGGAGCAAATCATGTCAAAACATGTTAAAAAATGTCCATAGATATTTCTATTCCACTAAGTCCACTGATCCCAATCATCCACTTCTCCACTGCTAAACCTGATGTTCAGTATGTTCCAAACAATCATTGTTTCCCCATAAATCGCTAAATAGTCTACTTCCAGCAAAGCTTCGGATTTACCGAGGCAAAAGCATTACAGGGAAAAAGCAGCGTGTTTGGAACATACTGAACATATAAATCATAGGTGGATCAGTAGCTAATTCTGCATGAGGTTTACTACTTAGTTTTGACAAAAGCTATGTGAAATTGTTTGCTACTGATAGTCAACTTAGTCAATTTGACTAAATCTTTTTAAAGAAAAATAATCAACTTAATTACCATTATAGAAAAAAGGAAATCCAAGACACTCTTCTTCAAAATTATTTTAAAAAAGCCTTTATTTTATGTAGCGGCACAGACAGTCGCTACGCATGGGTTGCTTTTCCCTATGTCTTTTACATTTTCTACTGTGAAATAGCCAGTAAAACAAAGGCTTTTAAAATAATTTTGAAGAAGAGTGCCTTGGATTTCCTTTTCTTGTATACTTGAATAATAATTGAATTCCCGACCCCAAAGAGCACCTTCAATCATCTAACTGAATTTCCTGAGCACCTTGGACCTTCTTGTCTTGCTGATTAACATTATACATTGATATTCTATTGACTGCATGGTGACTGATAACCTGACGTGCCAGATGGTCTGTTAACACAGAAGCATCTAAGAAGCCATCATTGGAAACTGAGGAATGGCAGGCACTTGTAAAAATATACCTGGCAGGTGATTAGATCAACCTTCCGTTTGTCCCTTCCACCATTGTTGTTTGAAAACCAACAGTCGCGGCCACCACACACACCTAAACCACTCCCCTTGCTGCCAATAGCTCCTCACAGGATGCTGATTGGTACGGTCCGCTGCTGTTCAAAGCATTGCTTGAAGCATAGTCTGGCTCAACGGATGTACATTGCTGACATGTCAGCCTGACTGGCTCCCTACTTCCCAACACATCCATTTTAAAGTCCCCCTCCTCACTCACAAAGCCCTCCATAACCACGCCCCTTGCTACTATAGAGACCTGCTAATTTTATTGTTTCACTTATTTTTGTATGCTTATTTTTCATTTGTCAATTGTATTGCTTCACTTGTTTTTAATGTGCTTAATGTACTGGGTTTATTGTAAAGTATCTTTAAGTACTTTGAAAAGCATTATATAAATTACATTTTTTATTATTACTTGCGGTTTAGACTAAATTCAAAAGTTTCTCTAAATAGTCAATTAATTCACAAACTGCATGTCTCAACATGTGCAAAGGAAGCATTTCATAAGTGTAATCTATTCTAAGGTTAAAAAAGTTACAAATACACAGTTGCGTTGTAGTGTTTGGAAAATGCTGATATTTCTATAAGCTGGCAGTATTTATGAACAGGTAAATACATTTATGATTGCCATGATTTATTCAAAAGGCATCATATGTAAAGAGCAAAGAGAGAGGAACATCTCAGGAGTTCTCAGTGTGAGCTGAGAATGTAAGATTTACTGCGTAGCTGACACGAGTCTTCTTGGAAAACATGAATTTTCAGCCTATGACAGGGAACATAATGTAGCATCATGACCCTTACACAGCAATACTGTCAAAGCACTATGGCTGTCAATCTTTCTCTTCTTGCATAGTCATCATTATGTTCAAGGAATGCAGTCTTTTTCCATTCTTACTCTGCTGTTAGGCTCAGGGTAGTCTAGATCAGCGACAGTACATTTCCAGGATAATTGCCTCACATCCGGCGCCAGATGTTCTGCCAGATGTTCTGCCGGATGTCCCTCGCCTTCCGCTCTTTGTGTGTTGCCTCTCTCAAACTCTGTTCAATTCGGTAAACAACAACCTTCAAGCTAGCATGCTACACGTTAATAAATATTAATTTTATATATTATAATAAAATTCTGATCGTGCAACAAGGCAGGCCCGCTTGGTTCCTTTAGGAAATGATTGCAAAGATTTATGAAGAATATGTTTATGACATTTACTATCAAACTGGGACTATTGGGACCGATTGGCGGGATTGCTGTGGATGACATACACATGGTGATCTACTGGTAAGAGCAAATTACTTTTAACAATCTATCCAGCTAGTTTACATTTATAGCTCACGTAACTATATTATGTGAACTGTTAACTTCATTTAATATTTTATGTGACGTATTCCCTTTGCGGGGTGCCAATGTTCCACCAAAATTTCCTTCCAAAAACTATTTTGCAGAGGGACAATCGTTGTGTCCGAAGTTTAGCGACCCCAAGGCCATTGTGATTGGTTTAAAGAAATGCAAACAACCCTGAGCGTTTCTTTCTTCCATCCAGGAATGTACAGTATGTGTGGTACAGCCTGACCTTGCTCCGCAACGCTAAGGAGATAATCTGGCTGGCAATGCAAGACTAGACTCAGGGCAAGTCACTAGCAAATTTGTTCACAGGGATTTTTGTGAAGCTTTTGTTGGATTTTACCAGCAGGCAGCTTCACACATGGCCAGCATAGCCTCACAGCTCACTTGAGTGCTCTATTAGTGTAAACTGGTAAGCTGAGGAGTAACTGGAGGAGAACAGGCCAGTAAATTGGTGGTCTTGGAGGTCAGTTCCAGCCACTAGGGGGCAATGGTACAGTGATGGTGAGGGGTGAAATTGTTTAGCTTTACTAAAGACCATTGATGATTTACTTAAAGGTAATCTTATATGATACATAAACACTGACATGTAGATCCTGTGCTGTCCTGTGCTACCCTGTCCAGGGCGGCTGTGGCTCAGCGGTAGAGCGGTTGCCTGCCAATTGGAGGGTTGGTGGTTCAATCTGGCCCTGCAGTCCCATGTCGAAGTCTCCTTGGGCAAGACACTGAACCCCAAGTTGCCCCCGATGCTGCACATCGGAGTGTGAATGTGTGTGCATGTTTATCTCATGAGCAGGTGGCACCTTGTACGGCAGCCCCGGCCACAGTGTATGAATGTGTGTGATGGTGAATGTATCCTGTATGATGTAAAAGCGTAGTCGTTAAGACTAGAAAAGCGCTATATAAATACAGCACATTTACATTTGCTGACTAGTACTGTCAGTTTTTTGAAGCAGTCATTGATATGCTGTTATGGGTAACTGATCCCTTGTTGAACTTCACCTTTGAATCGGATTTTGTGATTGTAGCCCTCAAAAATTTTTTGTATGCTAATCAATCTGAATCTCTAAATTGCTACCAGGTAGGATGTGCCCCTCTTCTTCTACGAAAAACAGCCTGCAGATTGCAGGAAAATACATAATTGATGAAATTAACTTACAGGAAATCTGCAGAATATGAACACCAGGTTTCAGATCAGTTTCGGGATCTACTTCCTTCGGGCCTTAATGTCCCTCTCACACAGTTTACAGAGCACAGTATTAACAACAATACAAAGCTGAATAGATGTATAAAGCAGCTTAAGAAAAAGACATTTTCTTTTTACCTGAAGTGAATCTTGTATTGAATATTTTATGTATTTTTGAATGCCTTGAAGTCTGTTTGTCATTGCAGAAATGTCCTAAAATAAGGGGAAACACCTAATGGTGTGTTATATCAGGCTAAATGGATGACAGAGTTTTTATTGATAAAACAACATTTTTCAGATTGATACTTTAACTCTTCCATTATTTGGTTATTTTGATTATACTTACAGGTCATATTTACAATGCAAATATATATTTGGTATATCATCAAACAACACAAGTTTGGAGGCCAGATTAGACTCTCTTTCCTCTGATTTTTACCAGAAATTGTTATATACATACCACAAACACGAATAACAATCAATTTTTTTAGTAATACAAACAATGTTTGATTTGATTTTTTTGTAACAAGCATTAGTACAAAGCTTAGAAAAGATATATTAGTGAAAGGTTCTATGCCATTAGGCATAGAGCTCCAATATTAAAAGTTTACATTTGAATAATTGATTGCAGATGTATGGCAACAAAGTTAGCACTGAAGCACCGCAAGCATTACAACCGTTGTCCAGTCTGGTATATTTGTGCATTGTTTCTGTGCTTTGAGGCATTGTCAAAGCCGTGCACGGTGATAATAGTGTTAATGATAGCACTGCCAGACAGGAGGCAAAGCTGTGAATGCTGCGGTGTGGTCTTATGGACGTATTTTACAAGCAAGTTTCACTTCTTTTTCTCAATGGATCATTACCCCAATGTGTGCAGTGATTTATGAGCTGCGTTACAAATGCTGGGAGCAGTTCCTGTCTGGGGGCTGACATCCACCCACAGATTGCCACTATTTGTCTATGTGCATGTGTGTTTGTGTGTGTGTTATACATGTGCGTGGGCATGACAAAATGGAAGAAGGGCGGCTGTAAAGGTTTGTCAAAGCCAATATCTCTCTTTCAGTCAGTCTGAAGGTGGGTGATTGTTTCCCTGTATGCATGTGTGAGACCTGTGTCCTATCAGATCTAGAGTTCCTCTCCTGGTAACTGAATACAATAATGTTTCAGTCTGCTGGGTGCTGATGGATTATATTTTAAACAGATTTTAGAGCTAAAACTTGTATGAAAAAAAGTAACCAAAGGCTGAACAAAAACCTGCAAAGAGCAGCACGTTGGTGTTTTCTCAGATTAGTCGTGTGAATGTGCTCAGCTTTGTGTCCTTTGTGTGGAGGTTAACTCCGTTCGTCCTATCTTGGGCGAGGTTGAACGTGTTTGTTTGGACAGTTCTGGATTGTACATTAGCCACGATGAATCTCTGTCAGCTCACATCATCCACTGACAGAATACCTTGGAAACTGTATTAGCCTGTCACTGATGCATATCTCTCCATGTGCATGTGTGTGCATGTTTTTACATACGTATCATGTGTATGTATTGTTTATGGCAATATGAGTCATCACTGGATACGTTTGCATGTGTAGATGTTTTCGTTGTAGGCCTAAATAGTTTGCATTGGTTACATAAAAAAAAAAAGCATTCCAGAGATTAATTTATGTAAATGGAAGTGTGAGTGAAAGCGCTGCATGCCCTTTTAGGTCAGTAAAAGAAGCGATGCGTTTGCTCGCATATGGAAATTGCAGGTGTTCGTCGAGCTTTTATCAAGGTGTTTTGGACACTTACATTTGTGTGTGCCTGTTGTCTCGCTCTCTCTCCCTCTCCTCATATGTGCTTGTGTTTGTGTGTCTGAATGTGGACCACCCAAAGCCTTTGAGGTCATAACAATAACAGGTCCACTTCCTTCCAGTGATATGGCATTAGTTTCACTCGAAGGGCTGTAGACGGGTGCAACGCTATCAGTCCACATCGGAACAACAGCAGCCACACTGTTTAGTGGACTTGTCACAGCTGTGCAGAAGGTTATTCCCCCTCCCAGTGCCTTTATCTACATTTGTAGAATGTATATATATTCTACATTGTACATTCTACAAATGTACAGTCACAGCCTCATGTTTAGAATGAAAGGTCTGGTGTTCTTGAAAAGCACCCACACAGCTCATCCATCTCCCAACAGATGTTTACACTTGATGTTGTAATTAGTCTTTTATTTTTTTTCTCTAGCCCATCTTGCAAAATGTGATGTTTTGAAAAATCTTCTCTTGCTGTTTTAGACTGTTTCTCTACTTGCTTTGCATCATAACTTCACCGTAAACAACATCCTCTGATCAGGCAGCTTCTTCATTTTTGAGTTTAAAAAAAACAACTTTTCTCCTCTTTCTCCTTCTGGTGACCAAAAGTACGCCATGGTAATTAATATGATAATATGTGTGGTGGCATAGTTTTTTCCAGGCATGTGCCATATTAAATTGAGGTCTGAATGAGGTTTCAGCTGGAAACACTGAGGATAGAGGCCGAGTACAGTTTGTCTTGGCCAGTTAAAGGAGGGGAAAAAATATTATTTTTTTGGAGAGAAGGGCTCTTTACCCACAGCAAGAACTATTCTTATTTGCTCAGATAACTGTGTGAAAAGTGTAGCTTAGTGCAATGTTTGCAGGTGTGGAGCAGGATTGATAGTGTTTCAGTTCACCTTTAGCTCCAAGACAAATCTGCCTTGTCTGACTTTATCTATAAAGCTGGTTTACCCAACATGCTAACAAGCATGGTATGGGAACCACAGAAACTAAACTTTAGCTTCATCTTGATGATTTATTGCATCACACAGTTTGGCCTCAGTAATCAAGTGCGCTTATGCGTTTGATCAAAAGGGAAATCCTTCGCTATGCTTCTTATGCTTTGAAACATTGTTTTCAGATACTCTTCAAATTGGTTTCTCAACATCCCAACTCTAATAGGCTGTTTATGTGCGAGGGGATGATTTACAGTGTTAAATGACAGTGGAGCTCTCATCTGTGGTTAAACTGGGTGCGATGTACTACTCAGATGCCCATGGTTGCCAGTTCCCCAGTCTAGACGGGGTAAACACCAAGCTTTATAGACCTGCTGACTGACAATCACTGATGATTGGGTATGTGTGATATGAGAGGCTGGGTCAGTTAAAATGATTGACAGCTAGTGGCATTCTTTGTGTGTGCTTGTTAGTGTTTGGGGGCATCTCTTTATAGCTGACATGAACTTAAAGCACCTTCAGTAAGGAGAAAAAGAGGGTTCCACCTGCTCAAGCTGTTATGAAATGATCAACACAAATACTCCTCATAAATGTCAGGTGAATGGGGATACAGTGATATAATAGGCATTTATCTCTGGTGTACTTTTGAGTTATGAGAAGCATAAGCCAACCACAACATCCATAACACAGCTGATGAATCATACTGGTTTGAAGGCAGATAACAAAGGCCCTGGGACCTTCCCAGGAAAGAAAGTGTTGGTCTTGTTTGCTCCAAGATCCCCAGATCCCACATCTCTCTTGCTGTGCTTGGTGTGGTTGCTGTGCATGCTGCAAAAATGAGGATGGTGATGGGAATTATTCTTGTTGTTATTTATGGGTTTTGCTTTCGGAGTTGCTGTGATCTCTGGCGGAGGCTGGTTCCCTTGGGGTGCCTGTTATCCAGTGACAGTGCTGTGATGGGGTTCACAGCACTGGTACTGGATAACAGGTATCCATTCTGTCATTATTACACAGATTTATAGACATTCACTTACACTCAAGTGCTCACACAAATATTGTTTAATCCCACTATACTGGTTTCTGTTATAACTCATACTTTACAAATATTGTATGCATGGCTACACAGGATAATTAGTTATCCTAGAGTAGAGTTTTGATTGCTCTGTTTTGATTACTCTTTTTTTTGTCTCTTGTGGAAGTTATTTGAATGTTGTTATGCATTTGTCTATGCTCTTGCATTCAGAGAAATTAAAGATGCATATGAGTCACAAAAAAGAATATACATCAGCTTTCGAAGAATTACAGCATTTTTTGCCCTGTCTGCAAAGAATGGCACCACTTGCATATCCGTCCTAAGAGAGGGGCACAATGATTGGAATATGTCTGCCTTTGATTAAAGCAAGATGATGAAACTCAAGATTCTTTGCAATATGGTGTTGGAATGAAGTGTGCGCCACTTCATCTATCACACACTTAACATTATTGTTAACTAGGTTGAGAGCTTATTATTTACTTTAACGTGTGTGTGTGTGTGTGTGTGTGTGTGTGTGTGTGTGTGTGTGTGTGTGTGTGTGTGTGTGTTGCATGTGCATTATTTGCTGTTGCAGATATAAATTGCGAAAGGGCATTTTACTTGGTTGACTGAAGAAAAAACATGCTGTTTTAAAGAATGAATTTGCATATTAAATATTCCCTGGCAGAGGTAAAAGACAATGCTTTGGTTAATTGCCAAAGCACTGTGCCAAGACTGACATAGTGAGTCACTGTGTAAGCAATGGCTCTTAGATCAGCATCAGAGCTCAACCAAATGCCAAAGGCATCCAACCTCATTTGCTCTTGCACACAGCCTTATGAACTACTAAACTGCATTATGTCTGTCTCTTGTTTCTAAGGGGAAAAAAGTCTGCATGGAAATACAAATCAGAGATCAGGATTGGTTTCATAGAAATCTCTTTTCCTATCTCCTTTTCCTGCTGGAGCTTTGTCTGACTATCTCACTAGTGGGAAGAGGTGAATGAGGACAACAGTGTATGTATTTGTGCGTGGAAGAAAGAGTGGGGGCACTTTTGCTATACTACTTACACATTGTTGTGACGTTATAGCGATGTAAGTGTGATTTGTTCTGCAGCTGAGGGTTAACAGGTACAGTGCACATTGCTGCTCGTAGGGCATATAGGGTTTAGAGTTGACAGCCTTTACAGCTTTTCAATGTTGGCATGAAGAGTCAAACCACAGGTTTGTCTCAGGATGATGTGGATTGACTTGGCAGTTGTATTTTTACAAGAACACTTGGGGCATGCATTTAAGGATGCACATACCTTAACATTCTCATCTATGTTGCACCAACTTCACCCCTGCATCTTTAGTTTATTATTGATTCAATATTGATGGGATTTAGGTTTAAATCCACTGTTCCGTTTTCTTTAATACATTGTCCTTCAAATTCCTTCTGATTGTTGGTGCTGTACAATGCTGAGCAATATGTTCTTAGTCCACAAGGGGGTACAGTAGACATTCAGCACACATGCTGAATGCTGCTTCACTGTCAAAGCCTTGGAGGAGTTGAGCAGGGACACAAAGAATCCTGTCTGAATGAGTTTAGCTGACTGTCTTCATGCTGTGTTTTGGTTTCACTCATGCAAACACAAAAAGAAAACTCCTTGAAAACCAGATGCATACTTCTCACCAGCCCAAACTGCACTTTAGCACAACACATTGTGACAGGGAGGAGTTGAAACTCAAGAGGACCCGGTCATTACCTGTAAGGACCTGGTTATTACCCCATCAGCGTCAAGTTATCTGGGTCATTTCCGCTATAGTCCCAACTCTAAATAACAGATGTCTGAATATATATATATATTCATTTAAAAAAATGAGTGTGACAAATGTCTTTGAGGATAGATTGGAAAATAAATGGCGTGAGTGAGGAGGAGATCAATTAGTAACAGCTTGCAGCTTACCACAGCCAAATGCACTTATGCTGCATGACAGCAGGAAGGGAAGTGAGGATTAAGTTGGAATTCCACATTGTTACACATCTTGAGAGGACCAGCAGTTGTGAGTTTCTGTGATTTACTTCATACATTTTGTTTATGCACGTATAATGTTTTTATCGATCATCATGACTTTCATCAACATTGGAGGGAAGGTAACATTTTTGTTCCTTGAACAGAGTTCAAATTCTGTCAATTACTCCATTACTTACACAGGCTGTACTAGGTAGTTAATGGTAAATAATGATAATAGTGAAGTAAACATCATTAGTAGATGAATGAGTACTCTGTATAATACAGAGTACTCATACAGCCATATATCTAAATTACTGTGTGGAAATATGGGGAAATACATACAAAACCACCCTATAGTCACTATGCACACTACGAAAGAGAGCAATCATAATCATAAATAATGTTGGATACCTGGAGCAGACAAGTCCTTTATTCTTTAAGTCACATATTCTGAAATTCATTAATCTGGTTAAATTTAAAGACTGCACAAATCATGTTCAAAGCAAGAAATAATTTACTTCCAGAAAATTTTCAAAAAATGTTTATGGACAGACAGTGTGGGTTTAATGTTAGAGAACCACCAAACTTTAAAAAATACTCCTAATAAGAACAACTTTAAAAAGTATGTGCATCACAATCGGTGGGCTGAGTTTGTAGAATGGGTTGAACCAGGTGCTTAAACATCGTATAAACGTTATATAAAAACTCTTTATTAAAGGATATGAAGAGGAAGGGAGATGATTGTGAATGTTGGTTAGTGCATAAATTGTTATGGGGTGGTTGATTACGGAAAGGGGTTGCTGACTTACTGTAAATGTAAATAAATAAATAAAAGGGGTTGGTTTGTGTAAAACTAGAGACGTATTGTTGTGTATATTGATTATCTTGTTGTAAAATATATGGAATATAAAATAAATATATATATGATATATGTGTGTATATATGTATATGTGTAAATACTATATATCTATATGTATGAATGTATGTATGTACAGTATGTATGTATGTATGTGTGTATATGTGTACATGTATACATATATTTTAAATTTGTTCCAAATAAAAATGAAAAAAAGAGTATTAACAGGAGGGGATATTTTGTGTAATTTTGCTGCAATATTTGTCTGAATGTTGCCAGCATCATGATGCCTCTAATCAGTTTGTCTTTAATGTCCTCCCTAATGGGAGCCATGGCAACTCACACACATGACTCATATGACTGGGCTAATGATGGATTTAAAATAAACTTTGGATTCACTTGGCCGCATTATCTCACTGTTTTCACATTTGTACGATGTTACTTTTTCCAAGAAAATATTATAAATGTGGTGCACATGCTGTGATTTGTCATATATATGTCACATAAAGTGTTTTGTATAATCTGCTGTAGGTCAAGTCAATGTTAAATAGCCTCTATGTGGGTGCAGGGGACACCTGGGCTTCATGCTCTCTGGATGTGTCTGTAGATTTATGAGGCCCTGCACTTTGTCCACACTCAGCCTCATACTCACATACTCCTACATCATATTCAGATGCATTGCACAGTTTCTCTCTCTTTCTTCCAATGGTCATCCATCCACCAAGATCCCACCACACAACCGCAGTCATATATCTGCATTGTGTATGACCCCAAAACATTTTTGTCCTATTGTTTCTGGAACCACAGTTCTCCAATTGTCCCCCTACTGTCAGTCCATTGTCACACTTTCCAACTTTGACTCTCAAGGGAAATTTCTTGGCTTATATTGGCATGGTTAAAGCTTCTGTTGGCAGGATTCAGTCCTACTCACTGGAGTAGGAGTTCAAACTAGGGATGTTTCATTCTTGCAGTGTGTTAAGATGGGCTGTTTAATCTGTTATTCACAAATCTCTAATACAACATGCTCCTATTCTCCGATAAGGTCTTGCACCCATTTAGTTGGAAATAGATATTTCCTATGTATTTATTGTCCTATCTGTCATCCAATGTTGCTCTAACGAGGCGGCTTTCTAAGAGGGGACCTGCTTTGACCTTTCTCTCATGACATTATTTTATAAAGTTTTGTATCATATGATAAACTTGAGTGTAAACTCATGCTGGTATGTTTGTAATATGCCTAATCTGTCTTCATTTTTGTTTAAACTTGCTGAACTCAGATTCAAGCTCCACTGATTCACACATCAGAAGGCCTGGGTGGGTGCCATTCCTAAATCACTCAGCTTTTCCATTCATGGTCCCAATTTTAAGCTGCTTTTATAACATGTTAGGTAACTCAGGTTAAAAAGAAAAATCCTATTTCATGTTAACATCTGGGCCTTGACGGACCTCTTACTACCTGTCAGGAATGCGGAGTAGGGAAGTGTACAGTTTCAGATGTGGAGTGTGGCGCACGCATCATCATTTGCCTGTCAGTGCTTCATCCCCACAGATGACTTGTCAGGAGTATTTGCATACACAAACGTGTATGTATTCTCTGTCTCACTAATAGCTTGGGTTAGGCTGTCAATGCATATTTGACCCTGACTGTGTGTCAAAGCACTTGCATTTGCAGCTGTTGTAAAGGTAACCAGCGAACACTGGGTGTTGCTTGACCTCGACCCGGGTGTGTTAAATCACTCAGAGCTGTTGTAATTTAGGAGGGGAAGGGAAGATATGGAAGAGACAAAAATGCTGGGAGAGAATATATAAATCAGGAAAAGTGAGAGTGACCTGCTGGCTGAGGCCAAAATGAAAGAGAATGGCCTTTTGTGATTAATAGCTGTCCCAGGACAAAATCCATCCATCTTTGTCCGCTTATCCGGTATCGGGTCGCAGGGGAGCAGCTCCAGCAGGGGACCCCAAACGTCCCTTTTCCCGAGGCACATTAACCAGCTCTGACTGGGGGATCCCGAGGCATTCCCAGGCCAGGTTGGAGATATAATCCCTCCAACTAGTCCTGGGTCTTCACCGAGGCCTCCTCCCAGCTGGACATGCCTGGAACACCTCCCTAGGGAGGCGTTCAGGAGGCATCCTTACCAGATGCCTGAACCACCTCAACTGGCTCCTTTCATCTCTACTCCGAGCTCCTCATGGATGACTGTGCTTCTTACCCTATCTCTAAGGGAGACGCCAGCCACCCCATTTTGGCCGCTTGTACCCTGGATCTCGTTCTTTTGATCATGACCATAGGTGAGGGTAAGAACAGATAAATGCGATAAATTGAAAGTAATACTGCACCCACTGAGCTGATTGTCTGACCAATCTCCTGCTTCATTGTCTCCTCATTCACAAACAAAACTGGTGTTGTAATTACTTAATATTCCTCATGGGGGAGACAAAAACTATGCACCATAGCTTTAAAGGAACAATAGCTTCTCTATTCTCCTTACAGATGGAATTTGGAGTCAGGTTGGTGGCTCAGGAAGATCCAATCATTCCATTGTTATCTGGTAGGACGATGGTGATGTAGTTGTCCTTGGAGACAAAAGGGGGACTGAGTGCACCTGGACACCCCTCTCATTCCACAGCTACAGTAGTCCAATGGCTCGCAGCATTTTTAAACAAAATATTCCTGGAGCAAAATGACAGTGGGTTATGTAAGAGTTAGGTAGCCACAAGGGATCCATACCTGCCAGTGCAGACATATCCATGCCATAACGCTGAAGGTGGGTGGATGAGTGAGTGCAGTATCCTTTGTCATCTGTCAGATTTTAAAATGAACAATCACTTAAGTAAATATTTGGAACAGATTCATAAAATGTGATGCAGAGCAAGGGAAATGGAAAGAAAAGAGAAATAGACCAATATGCATGAAAAAGGATTCAACAGGGACATTTTATGTGAGAATTACTGCTGTGGACTGAAGGACTGTATTTGCTCATATAACTTTTAAGCATTAAGGGCGGATATCCATTTATGTGTCATTCATATAATGTACTGGGCAGCCACTCAGCTGCTGCAGGCCAGTCTACTGAGCTTGAGGTAGACGTCTCGGCACTTGGGTGTTAAA